>JAVBJF010000111.1:277500-877500 GCA_033439095.1 Pseudococcus viburni
TGGATTTGGAGGTCATTTTTTTGCTGAAAAAACACGATCTACGCACTTTCGAATGGGCTGTACGGAGGGTTAAAAACCCCAAATGAAAAAGTAGATGGGCTAGTCGGATTCGTCATCTCAAAATGTATACAGAAAACATGGAATTTTTCGAAGTTGAAATTTTGGAGTGATTTTATACTTGAAAAACTCGTTTTTTTGGCATTTTAGTCAAAAATGTCCAAATTTGGGAAGCGCTGGCTCAGCCCCCTGAGGTCGGGGGTAGCTGAAATTTTTTGGGAGAGTACTTCTACACCTATATAACCCTCCACGCGAATTTGAGCGGAATCGGTGCATAACAATTTTCTCCCCCATAAGGGGTCCACCCCCCTCAAAAAGCAATAGGGGTGCGGGCGGTGCGAATTTATCACAGACTCTGGACATCATATAGAAGCTTTTTCAGCAATAAAATCGCGATTAACACTTTTTTCTTTTTTAACCAATTTTTCGATGCTATATTTCCTGGGCTACTGGGCGTCGCGAGGCCAGCGAAACGTGTATCGGGGTCCATGAACGACAATATTATCCTCTTCGGTATTTGGTTCCATTGCTGGAATAGATCCATAAGGTCTCCCGTGGATATGTTGGGACCGTTTACCGGGCTAGCGCTTAATTTCGCCAACAAGTCCATCTCATGGTTTACCAGCAATTTGTTTACCAGGATGTAAAACAATATGCCGTTGCCAAGGATGACAAAATTGTTGATCACGAAGATAGGAATTTACCCGATTTCAGCGTACTGGATTTCTCCATTTGCTCCGCCATTATATTGGAAAGGCGCGATTTCCAGTGACAGCCATGCCAAGTTGGCATTTCTTGGCCTCTCGTGTTCGTCCAGAGGTTGATGGTGCCCCACGTTGGGCGCCAATGTCGGAGGGTAAGATACTTCTACCTCCTTAAAGGTGTGATTGAAGTATCATTACAAGACCTTACCCGATGTTAGAAGACTATTTCACCTCACTTGTGGTGGAGGGCTCACCTTACGACTCTTTTACTCAAGTACATTCAAATAACAACACATACGAGCGATCACTTCACATATATTCCACTTAAGTATCAAACAAAAGTACACATCTAATCTTAATAAACTTGTAACTTAGTCATCCGTTGGGAGAACGAGATGGTAGGACTAGCCTACCATCCTGGCTAGCCTTACGGCAGTCAGCCCAGTGTTACCACCAAGCAGACGTGGGCATTCCCTCCGTGACAAAACCTAGTTTTTTTTTCACATTAGCATTGTTACTACCTACATATGTTTTGCTTTTCCCTTTGAAAATAATTGCCCCGAAAAATTTAATTTCCATGGTGGTACCAGTCATTTTGAAAAAGGTCATACAAAAGTACATTATAGTTATCAGTTATCAATTTCCTGGGTTCTCAGCCAACCTAAGAAAAAGTTCCTACCCTCAACTGTGAAAAGGTCCCTACCACTCAGCTGAAAAATGGCATCATGTCAGAAAAGCTCCCACCCCTTGACTGAAATTTGACATGAAGTCAATCAATGAAATGAAGGTCCAATTTATCAAAAATCACTGAAAAATGGTCAGAATTACTGCACAGTAATAAATCAGTGAACATTTTTTACTGAAAGCAAGTCAGTGAAAGAAAAACACTGGAAATCAGTAAAAATTCACCAAAAACTCAGTAATATTTATGAAATTTACTAAAAAATCTGAAATTTTTTGAATTATTAGTGAAAAATCGCTGAAAATTTGTGAATTCCACTGATTTTTCCTGTGCTGCAATTCTGACTAGTTATCTGTGATTTTTCATTGATTCGGAATGAGAGAGGACACCTTAGTACACCACTGATATTATGACATTAATTCGTTGAGAAAAATATGTACCTATAACCTGTGCATATATGCAATGAATTGATATATCAACTTTTTGTTAGACTTTTAAAAATTTGAAAAAATTTCAACGAATCGATAAATAATGACTTTTTGCAAACCAATGATAAAATACGTACCACTTACTTCTGTTGGAAAAATTTTGGTGATATTTACCGCCAAATCACACAGAAGTGCTGGAGTAATACTTTTTCTGTAACATATACAAGCATATAGAATAATAAAAAATTAAACATTTTATGTTCGTTTTTACAGAATAGGGGGAACGTACTCATCATTAACAATGTGAAATAAATACTGAATTAGTAAACGGTCAAGTAAATTTCGGTGTTTTTCTTGCAGCATATTATGATTCTCGAAGTAAACTTTTATGGATTGGCCATAAATATTGTTTTTTAAGACTTCTTCCAAAATGTCTTTGCAAGTCAGAGTTGTACTTTTACCAGAACTTCCATGTGATGGTAGTACAGTCAAAGGCGCGTCGATTACATACAATTCTGGTATAACTTGCTCATTCAATATCAGTTCAGCGAGCTTTGGTGGCGAATTATTCAGTGACGAATTACTCGACGGTAAATTATTCGGTGACGAATTACTCGGCGGTAAATTATTCGGTGACGAATTACTCAACGACGACATTGTTCTCGACATTACATTCAACGAATCATTTAATACACTCGAGGAATCATTCAACGACGACATTACACTTCGTATAAAGACTCAACGATGCCACTATGTTTGACAGATTATTGAATAGAATTTAAAAACAAAAATTGATAAATTACCATTAAAAGAATCCCAAAAACGTTGTAATTCGACTGATGGCCGCTGACGTACCTGAGAGGCAGAGACCCTGAAAGGCTGACGGAAAATTTTACTAGAAATTCACAGTCGAAAGTTGGTATTGAAAAAAAAATGGAGCCAAAACGACCACCAAACGAAAAAACAAATGTCGAATTTGTGTTTCGCGGATCAAAATACCTTCGGAGGGGCCCCTATATCATTCAAAAGTTCGAAACATTAATCCAAGATGTCAACAAAACATTTTTCAGCCACGTATTTCTCTCGTTCCAATCCCAATTATCCAATCAAACAACGAGAAATGTTTGATACTCTTCGTTTATATTAAGCGGGGTCCACACGCTTCAATCTTTTTCAATTTTACTAGAACCAGTGTGATCAAGTAGCTTGAATCAAATTTTTATCAGTTCAAAGGAATTGTTTGTTTATTTCTAAATTGTTTCTATTTTTTAATACATCAACCAATTAAAATCAACTGTACCAAAACATAGCCAAATATTTCTCACAAAATCTTTATTCCTATTGGTTAAAATGCAGTCAAATTGAATCAAGTGACAAATAAAGTTGAAAATTTTCAACTTTACTTTCCGCTGGTCACCACTTGATTCCAAAAATTTGCAATTGAAACAAATTGGTACACACGAGTCAAGTATGTTCAAGTTTACTTGATTCAAGCTATTTGATCATACTGGTTCCACACTGAGAGAAAAAAGTGTGGTGATATTGACTACAAAATTGTGGCAAACCTTATCCAGTCCGAGCTTGTGGCACTTTTCACCACAATTGTGGTACTTTTTATTTCAATTACCACAACTGTGGTAGCCTACCACAACTGTGGTACTTCATATTTTGATTACCACAGTTGTAGTATTTGAAATTCACTTGCCACAACTGTGGTAGTTTTGCTACAGTTAATGGTAATTATGGCGTGCAATAATAAAATTAAAATTGTTTTTTAAAAATAAAATTCAATACTGGCATGCTTTATCCAATGATTATTCAGTTCAGGACACACATTATCATGATCTCATGTCCTAATCAATTTATTCTACTCTCACAAATTTTTTGCCCTATGTGGGATTCGAACCTGGGACCCTACACCTATACTTCCCTAAACTATGTCTGCCTAACCATTACGCCACCGGGTGCGTATATAAAATAGGGAAATTAATTAATATATTATGTATTTTTGGTAAAATTCAATTATGATTTGATGGAATTACATGTTATACCTAATTGATTTATAATAAAAATGATTGAATTTTGAAACAAAGGAGGTTTAGAAAGATGCATTAAAATGTTATGTTCACATACTTATTCAGCTCAAAATTTTACATCATGTTCATCCAATTTTTCTAATAATGTTCTGATTTCCGAATTCAATTAATTTACTATGCACAGGGATTAAAAAAGTATTTGTTTAAAGTTATCACATCATTTCACCACTTTTAAATTTGTTCTAAATCATTTTTCTCTCTACACAGCTTTATATTGATAATACCACACTTATTGTAACACATTTTAATGTGTACCACAATTTGTAGTATAATTAACCACAGCTGTAGTATATTTAACCACAGCTGTAGCACAATTAACCACAATTGTGGTACTATTGGCTATAAAACTGTGGTTCTTTTGCTATGTGGTAATTTTTACCATCAGAATGGCGAAAAATACCACATTTATCGCTAAAACTGATAGAAATGCAATAATTTGTGGTAAATAATACCACAATTTTTTCTCAGTGCAGTAAAATTGAAGCGTGTGGACCCCGCATTAGACTCCGTGGTTGAAGTTAAACATCGGATCTATAAATCAGCATAAAAGTGAAGCATAAGTATATAAAATATTGCATTGAGCACATTGAACAGTAATTATATACTTACGATAGATTTCAACTGTTCGATTTTTTCTCTTAATCTTTCATTCTTAGCTTACAATTCTTGATTCTCAACGTACATTTCTTGTGCACAATCTGGACATGTTGGTATCATATTGCCACATTTCACAATCACAATAATTAACCACATAAAATGGTAAATTTTACCACTTCAAGTAGTAGATGAGAACTTATACCATTTAATTTGGTATAATATAACTAATTCAATGGTATAAATAACCATGAGGAATGGTATTTTTTACCATTATTGATTGTAAATGAATATGTGTTGACTCAATAGTGATATTTACCATATTTATAGTAAAATTTACCATCTGAGTGGTAATATGTACTTCTCTTTTAGTAGTATTTTCCACTCTCATAGTATTATATATTATTTCACGTTTCATTTTTAACTACAGAAAGTGGTAAATTCTACTATGTGGTATTTTTTACTTTGAAAAATGGTAAAAAATACATTTTTAATCGTAAGATCACATAATTACCATGAAATATGCTAAAAAATACCATTATTGTGCTAAAAATTACCACAATTATGGTAAAATTTATCATTTAAATGGCAAAAAATACGATTCCTTTTTTTCCGTGTGGAGAAATACCATTTAATAATGTGTCGATGACATAAAACATGTTTCTTTTTCCGACATAACGAAAATGTTTTACCTACTTAATGCATATTTTAATATTTTATTCAAAAGATACTGAAATTTCAAATACCTATTGAAAGAAATTTGAAAATTAGGACAAAATGAGCTAAATATCTCTTTTATTTTATATTAATCAAATATCGAATAATTAGAAAATGTAAAAATTTCTCAAACTATCGACGTCGAATTTTGTAAATGGTTAATATCAGTAGAACATGAAGATCATGTGTGTAATGCTCATTCTGCCAAAGGTTGCGTTGAAAATACTCTCAATTATCTTCGTAAAACGCAATAAAACCGCCTCGATTCATTTAGACAATTTAACCAACTTCACCTTCACACCACAACATTTTCGAATTTCCCAACAACACGATGGAATCAACTCAACACTTGGTTTGAGCCATCACCTTGCAAAGTCAAAGATACCTAGAAACTTTGCCAGACTTCTCGTGTAGGTATGCTCGGTGTAAGGTAAAAGAGAAAAGCCTCGAGGACGCAGACAGTATTTGAACCCTGATAATGGACCGCAGATACGAATACGCTCTGACACGATCAATAATTGAGATTACTTTCATCAGTATTTTGGCACTATTACGACGACGCTTCTTATTCCACTTTTTAATTCAATAATCTTGGGGGTTTTTTCATCATCTAAGTACACGGTAAATTCACGCTCTTCGGAGCACTAGCCAATTACCCTTACACATTGCAAAACGAAGCAATGTAAACAACCGTAAAGAGAAAATAAATCGTACGCAAGTATTTCACATTTTAAACTTCTGCACTTCACAACTGCTTCATTTGTTTTGTTAGTCTTTCCGGCAACATCGGATGGGTGCGGGGGAGAGAGACAGACGAAAAAAAAGTCTCAGATGTTTTGTAAAGACAACGAACGCGCAAAAGAAAAATGATAATCTCTAAAAGAGATATGAAATACAGTTAAATCCCCAAAGGCTATTATAAAGTAAAACGAGAAAAACTTGGCTTTAATACATTCCTTTTGCGACGTTCGCGCAGTTACCCGCGTTACGTTTTTTTTACACCATTCTCCCCTTTACTGTCAGCTTTCCTACACAAATAAACAAAAATTACTCATACCGAGTACTCTGAACAAAAATGAAACCGAATGAATACGTCGGACATTTATCGTCTGAATAGAGAACAGATCCGCGTATAAACGAATACGAAACCGACTCCGGTATAAATTCCACCACTACCAACGCCGGGGTTCTTTTTAAAATTAAAAAAGAGAAAAAATTGTAATTATTCGCGAAACACCATCGCTGGCGTGTTTGCTAAAAAATACTCATTCGGAAACCTCATCATTTGTATAAATACGATTCGTTGCTGGTATCTTCATTGAAATCATTTTAACACACGTAACTTGAATACGAATCATGGTGGCAAAAAATTTCCTCCTGATACTCGTATACGTAGAATTTCATCTCTGGTAAATTCTTTTCATTATATACGATGCCAAATTAAAACCACCCTATCTCTTAATTATCGCGCTTAGAAAAAAAAACCTACCTTGCCGAATATAAGCTTGAAAAATTTAATAAATTAGTAACGCTGAAATAAGTTTCGTAATTTGCGCCAAGCCAAATCTCGTATATCGTTTCTTTCTGACCTACCGACTCGGTACATTTATCAATTTAATCATTGTTCATTAGACTGTAAGAATTAGGTACGACGAAAGTGGAAACCTACGCTAACGTTGGATGCCAAAGGCCAAAGGCGAGAATTTTTACACCAAAAAACTATCTCAGCCGATAAATTAAGGCGCGAAATGCTAAATTTTTATCCCGTAATACCTATAAGAGGAATTTCTCGAGTGTAAAAATCACACATATTAGGAGTCCACAAGCGCTGCCATTTTTGTCGCGTAGGTTTCCACGTCATGATTGAAAAAAAAATTATTCAGATGTTCGAATTACCGAAATACTTATTCGGAGGAAATTTTCAGTTCTTTGACATGTTTTTCTTTGTTCGTCAAATAATAAGTTGATTTTTATACGAATGGAGGTTTTTTTTGATTTTTCGCCTCCGAGTTAACATTATTGGTTTATTTTTATCGAGTGGAACTCTTTGCTGTAGCATTCGTTATTTTACAACGTGTGTCGTCCTTTTTTTTTTCTGGAAAAGAACAAATTTCTGATATGATTTTTGCAACATACTTGTTTGCAATCTCGAGATAACTAATTCTTTGCAATATTTTTCTTGAAAACATACAAGACGAGAATATTTCTGTGGAAATGTAAAAATGAAAATCTTCAGGCGTATTGTGTTCATCTTTATTTCGACGATATCAATTACTTATGAAAATCTTCTCGTAGAGAAACAAAGCAAGGATAAAAAACGAATTTACATTGTTGATGAAAAAAGAATATTCGGGAAATATTGCGAAACGACGATTTTTTTCTTAGCCGGATTTTCAAAACATTATGTTAGATGTTAGATAGAAAATTAAGAAATTTTATTTTTCTGTTTCGTCGATTTCCATATTTCACGACAAATTTTATTAACATCTTGGTCGTTTCTCTGAGTGGAAAAAGAAAATCGACCCTGTCTCCCAAAATCGCCGATAATTGTGGAGTGGCATCTGGTCCTACATCAACTCTTTTGCCAAATCTTCAAGGTATTGCTTACGATTCGAATACGTTTTTGTGTTCAAGTTGAAGTTCAGTAATGAAAAGAAAAGGGCAAGTGTCCACCTTTTGGAACATTGCTTGAGCAACAGCAATATTCTCAATTTTTTTTTACTTCGGAATAATGAATTGAAAGTTTTCTGGATATGCATTATTTTTTTCAACAAGTGTCCACAAGCAGCTGTATAATGTGCTTGTGGTTTTTTTTTGAAATGTGTAGGTCGCGTTTGATAGTTTTTTCGATTTATATAGTTTGAGTAGGAGTCCTTCCAGAGGAATTTTGTGTTCCGTGGGCCATTTAAGGGAGAGCTTTGAGCTTTGAGAGTAGGGCCATTCTCGAAAAACACTTTTTTGTGTTAAAAGCCTCAAAATTCGTAGTATTCTTGAATATCCCAGCACGGAAAAGATGCGATTTGAGATGTTGAATCTCGTGGCATTGGGGGCGTTTGATGCAGTGCTCGCATGCTCGAGCACCACTCGGAAAAATCCGTATGTTTTTGAGGTAAGACGATATATCGTTCAGATTTTCGAAAACGTCCACAGTTTTCATAAATTCGAAATTTACGTTTACGTTTTCATTTACCTCCATTTCATCGTTGAGGTCGAATACTATTTCTTCAATCTCTTCTTCACCGGAAATGGGCAACGCGCCAAGTATCAATTGTACTTTGCGACTAGGAATCGATAACGCGAATTCGTTTTTGGATCAACTACTGAATGATCTCGTACGATATCCTCTGGTAAAAAATAATTTCACACACCTGAAAAATATTTCATATAGTATAACACAGTAGAACCTAAATACCTGTCATTTCTTTGAAACAAAAATCACTCCTTGGGTAGGTACTTACTCTTGAATTGGAAGTAATCCCAGCAGGAACTAACTTTGAAATTGCAACCCATTTATCGTAATTAGGGTTTATCGCTACGAGGAAATCGAAAACTTGATTTCTTTACAATAGGTTGATTTATCTATCTCCTATTGCTATCGCAATTACGAACACAACAAGGATTTCCCATCGCGAATACACTGAATTCAGTAATAAATTATCACCAAAGAAAATTTAATTTCTTAATTAATCGAATTACTCACTTAATTAATCAATCAATCCATCAATCTAATTCACACAAACATTTCAATTTTAATCATAAAGTAGTAGTGTTCTCTGAAAAGGTGGCCGGGAAATCAGAACTTTAACCGTGAAAATGAACTCCAAAGAAGTGATCGCTCAACATGAGGTATGAATTTTTGTGCTCTGCTAAAGTGCCAATGATTAAGTAATGATTAATTTTTGATACAACCCATATCTGGGTATACTTTCAGCTGAAGTGATATTGGCAATTTCGCATCTACGTTTTTTTTTTCTTTGAACCATCTTCTGGATTTTCATTATCATCTACTCCATCGTCGTAATTATTCTCTTCTTCATTCTCGGAAATTTCAAATTTCTCCTACATTAGTCCTTGAGCTTCTATTCCCTCTATATAATTGAATTAAGTACCTATATTAATTATGTTTATTCATCTAACTAAATTGTAGATGTTATGTACTTTCCTTGGAGTAATTCATGATAAAAATCGAAGGCATCGTCGTCATCCAAAAAACCCAAGTCCATGTCCATACTTCAAATCTCCTTTCTCTTCGTTCAATAATTCAAAATAAAATTCAAATAACTTTATTCGTTACAATTCAAAATCGCAATGTCATTGAACTTCATCGCGCTCGTAAAAACAGGTGTTTGTTTATGCATCATCCCTCAGGTATGCGTGTTTTACCTAAAAGGTTGGAATTTCCTCAAATGAAAATCGTCATAAATGCTTCGACCAATCAGAAGACAAGAATTGAAAATTACAAAATTTAACTGTGGAGGGCGCTGAAGCCTGATTAATCGGTGATGGTCTGATTATTTTAATCGGGGGATAATCATCGAAGATGATCGATGAAAATCGTAATCATTGCACCTCTGGGTCCGGTTACCGTTCCTATATCTTTCCCATTTATTGGTTATCAACCGTTCCAGTTACCATTCCAAAACCGATTCTGATTATACGATTATACATATCGTTCCAGCAAAATGTTCCGCTTATCGACTGTTCTTGAGCTTGAAACTTCGAAAAAACAAAATTTTTGGCTCACAATTCGAAAAAAAATATATTTTTTAATTTTTCAAACCTTTTTCTAGTTTTTTTGGGACTTGAAATCTTGAAAAACGTAGATGTTGGAACGGCAAATTGGAAGGAGCCGTTCCTTCGTCAATAGTTCTGGTCATGATTTTTTTTCATGAATCGTTCCCGTTCCGGTCATGGAGCTCCAAAATTGCCGCGATTTACCGGTAACTGTTCCGAATTCTGTTCTGTTCCGAACCCCCGATCGAGGGATTTTTTTTGATTTCTTGTAGGGGAGAAAAGGGATAGATATTTAGTGAATTATGAGAAATACATAAATGTAGAATTTTTAAACCAAAAAATTCTGAACTGGACAAAAAAATTAATTTCTTAAGGTAGTCCCATGCATGTTTGATATTCACTAAAAATTGGGGATTGATTTCTATAAGTGATATGAAAAAAAAAAACGATTTTTTGGTTACTTTTCGATTCAAAAAAGGTCATTTAGGTTACAATTTTTTTGCCGAATTTCACTCTGGTTCCTGTAAGATTTATGAGAAACCAGAACTATAGTGATCTGGTTGAAAAGATGGTGGGGGGGGGGGGGTCATTTTTCATCTGAGCAGCCATGATACCTACTCTCTCCAGCGCTTCCGCCAACTTCGTCAATCTCTTGATTTCGTGGCTGAATCCGTCTCTTTCGATTTGTCGTCCTCCCGTTTCCGGCCAATTGACCGATTGGTCGGTGGTTACGAGGTAGGACGTGGATTGGTTCGTAGATATGTACTTACTGGTCGGGTACGCCACTGTCGCAAGACTTCGTGGAATTCCAGGATAATTAGCACCTCTTTTGGCGCAAAGGTAGAAAATCCAGTATTCGCGATTTGAACGCATTGTAGGAAGCGGATGGCTGGATTTTCTTGGAATTGTAATGCAACACTTTTCGTGCCACGAGGTCAACGAATACAATACTCCAATGATTGTTCCCGTGAGTAACAGGGAACATCAACGTCATTGTCTCTTGGTATGTTTGTTTCTTGGTTGGAGGTTGACCCTCTAAATTTTTTTGAAAAGTCGCAGGTTGGTGTTTTTTTTTCAGGTAAAAAATGAATGATTTTCAAGACTGTGACCATGTTCAACACGACACCGATGGTTTTCAGTTTCATTTAACTCATTCTTTCGCTTAATATTCTTGCAAGTGATTTTTGATTAAAATTTTGAAACTGCAGGTTTCATAAAAAGAAATGATCAAATGTAAAAACCAACATCAGATTCGTGTTCAGTAGGTCAAATTACCTCCAGTTACACCATCGTATAAGGAACCATTTTGGTCAAAGTTTTGAAATTCACTTTTTTTTTGTTTGAAAAAAAAAACATCGATCTGCAATTTTTCTAAAAAAATTTGATGGGTCAAATGATCTCCAACCAAAAAACCAAGCATACCACGAAATTCAAAAGACATAGATATGCGCATAATAAATTTCAAATAATCTCTCCACCTCTATTGCCATTCGATAGATGGCGGCCATATCCCTGTATATTTCGCTCACAGTGTACATCAATAAAGGAGAAATTCGTCTAAAAAACGAAACATAAAAAAAACCATAACCATATGCAAAACAGTATACAACTATAGAATAACTCAGAACAAAAAAAAAATATAGAAAACAACTCGCGCAGAATTTTCCATAAAAATAAAAATCACAAAGTCGTGAAAAATTCGCTCATCTCAGCGCCTGGTTGAAGCAAAAAAGTATCCATAACGAAATAAAAATTTTCAAATTTTTATTTCGACGTTATAATGAGATACGTGACTTTGTGGCGAATCTTAAACACGTTTTATTCAGAACTTTGCTAATAAATAAACTCGTAAAATAACCCGAAACTTTTTCCTATTTGGTTTTATCGCGTTTACGCGCTAATTTACGATACATTTTTTCCAATAATGAAATATGAATGAACGTGGATCAACACGATGCTGCGAACGACCTACGTATTCTAACGATATCCCTTTCTCGTCGGCCCGGGTAGCTTGATTCATTAATGCGAAGGACCGATAAGAAATTCAGGATATGTGTATCTTTGACATTATAATTAGCATTCCAATTCTCATCAATGGACCTTTACAGCGAGCTCGTAGTATTTGTGATAAGGCGTTTAATCATTCGGCTGGATTTCTATGTAGACCTGTACTTCCCAAGCACCTTTCACACCTACGTGCTGTAATCGAGTAAATTGGAATTTAGGACCCGGTTATAATTGAAATACTGCGTACAATATAGTGGTAAATATGAAGTCGAATCTTGGTGATTTTTTTTCGTTTCGTCGTTCGGCTAAGTTTCTAGCTGAACTTGGGAAATTGGTCGGGGTTGTTTCGTTGGTGTCGTCGTCTTCGCGCGAAGTTATATTAAATTTTCGCTTGAGTAAAAATCTAATCTTCGGAAAACGCGTTCGCATTGTGAACAAATTGACATTTCGGGACGAGCTTTTTAATTGCATCAACGCGAAATTAGCGATTTTACTAAATGACTGCGTAAAGTATGACGCCCTGTTCGTATCTTCTTCGTTGGCAATGTTTCATTAGCCCGACTGCTGAAATCACTTTAATGATTTTTCTCACAACGCGAATATCTCGCTATAAGATACAATTCGTTTGTACGTTTAAAAACGGAAGTAGATATAAAGCAGTATGTTTCTTTGTCTCGTGCTCGTTTATTACAAATTAAGGTCTGTGCATTCTGCGGTGTAGCGCGTCGAAAACGAGCCTCTAGTCAATTTACACCCCATGAGCTAACAAGCCATTCGCATCTGTTTAATCATATATCATAAACCTTGTACAACGTTTGCGTTGCAGAAATTTAGGGGTGAATTTAATGTGTGACAGGGTTTGTCAATCTGCGGTTAAGTGCTAATGTTTGAAGGCTTTAAACTTTAAATTAACCTCGTTCACGGTTACGTCGCGCCCAAATTAGGCCCAGCGTCGCCGTTTTAAACGTGAAATTTGTCTGTGGAAAAAAATGCCTAGTCTGCGTTACACGCTGTTGATTCGTACAAAAGTAAATAACTTCGCAGACGGGGTTTCTCGCGGCGGCGGTAGCTTTTGTATGGAAAATTTTCCACGCATAGGAAGAATATAATATTTTTTGCGCTGCGTTCTTGCCTTATTTTCCTCTTTCGCTCGTACTGTTTTCGGTGGTAATTCAAACAGATAGTGTAGGTTGAAAAAATTTTCACGGTTCATAATAAGGTCTTTTATTTCGCTCACCAGTTATATTTCCTGTTCATTTTGTTGCGAAACTGAAAGTCTGAAAGTATACTAGCGTCTGGTCGTGCTACTTTGGTTGCTTTTATCGAATTTTGTTTTTCCAAGGTTTCGACAATTTTTTAATAACCAATGAGTATTTTTTCTTTTCAAATGTCGCGACGTATTTCAGTTTAATAACTGTATTCACTTTGTGTGGGGAATTTATCGATGAAGGAAGTAACCGAAGGTCGGGGTTCGAATCGGCCTACTACGCAATTTTTGAAAATTGAGAGGAAGTATAACTGCCTATCTGATGACTTTAAGGCGCAATTATATTCTCGACGAGGACGTTTCGTGACGACATTACCAAGTTCATTGCCAATTCGGCTGGATAAATCGATTTTTTTTCAGGTCAATTTATGTAAATTGATTTTAAAAAGTGGGTGGGTTATCGTGAGTTTTTTAAGCGTTTGGATTCAGCCAATCACTCATTTTGAAGCTTTGTTGACGTTATTGAAAGTATTTTATAGAAATAACAGTACGAAAAATAGGTACTAATGGGACATTGTCAAGAAGGTTTGTTCAAATTTGAAAAAAAAAATAGTAGAAATTTTAATCCTCTGGGTTGGACCATATCTCCGCCCAATCGTCCTCGAAATTGATTTGTAAGTATTAAAATTTTAAACAAATGGCAAATCATTGTCGAAAATTTTCTACTTATTGTATGTGGATGGTTTTACCGAAAAATTCGATTCCTATGACCCTACAATTCACCTCTACTCTACTTTTCAGAAGTACTTGAACTTGGTGACTTCTTTAAAGATTTTCAGCAGTAGGAAAACAATTTTTTTGATTTTTGATTCATATACTTTTACCCAAAAAATTTCGGTGACGATTTCCACCATTATCATAATTTTACAGAAATTATAAGTAAATGGTGTATTTTTTTCATTCTTGAAAAATTGTGAATTCGGAGGTAAGTGTAGAAAACTGCCACCGATGAGTTTTTAGGTAGTGGTATCCATATTAAAAGATATATTGAGACATTTTTTTTTCGATTTTTCACACAAAATTGAGGAAATTTTTTTTTCAAGGGTGATTTAAAAAAGATGTCGAGGAATGTGATGAAAATTTGAAAGGGATTCTTCAATGACAAGGGTTGAGTTGAGAGAAATTTTTATCACATGTTTTTGAGATCTATACTCTCTGCCCCCTCCCCATATAACTTTGGAAGAAAAGTGGTAAACGACTTACTCGATAGCTGCTATTTTTTAGTCGTTATCCATATCTTTCTGATTCATATTGTCAAGGGAATCTCTTGAGTCTAGATTCTGAACTCTCTATTTCAGAACAATATGGGATAAATAGAAAGACCATGTCGAGAAAATTTCTTTCTCCGATTTTTAGCCACAGAAGTTGATTTTTTGATTTTCCATTTGGTAAAGATCTTCTGTTTGAAAGTTTTGATCTGATGAAAATGTGTGCATATATCGTGAACTTCGAGCGTAGATGTGTCACAAAAGCCACCCATCTCGTGGAAAATCGAATTTTCTTCATTTGGAAGCAAATAGTAGATGAAGTCTTTGAAAAAGAATGAAATCTGTACCTTCTTTCTTTTTCGAGTTACCTCAGTCCCCGAACTCGTTCGGTTGGGGCTAGTTTACTATTGCGGTAATTGCAATAAATACATAATATAAAATTGAAGACTCCGCAGAAAAAACAGGTCAACTGAAATTTTACATATTAACAGGAGAGCTTTTTAAAGATAACGTACACGTGGAACTTGAAGGGGGGGGGAGGTTCAATTTATTTTTCTGATTTTATTACTTTTCTTTTCAAAAGTCATTTAGAATAATTTTACACACAGAAATATCACTCATAACTTCATAAGCAAAAAGCAACACATCGCTGATTCGCTGAACACACAACATTTTCAGCAGTTGACCCATTCTTTCACTGTTATTATGTCACGAACACATACTTTTCACATTATAAAATTTTGGAATTTCTATTCCAGGTAATGAACCAATTTGCACGTTATCACTGAATGAGGTTTTGAAATCATAACATCTTGATTCAAATTGGTTTTTTGACCACAGATTAGATTGCTCTGAACTTTGGAGAACATTTTCTTGAGTCGGAATCAATATTCTCGAAGGTTATATGAAAAAATTCAATATTTTATTTTCATAAATAAGAAAAAAATAAAAATCACATCTTTGAGATAATAATAATAAAACATAACAGTCTTATGAAATTAAAAGTAATAAAAAAGAACAGCCTTATAATTTAAAATTTTTTTAAAAGTTTGAAACATTTTGTTAGGATAATCATCACGATTTTCTAAAGGTTATGTTAAAAAAATTCATTTCATTTTCACACATATTAAGGAAAAAATAAATAAATCTTTGACATAAAAATAATAAAACATGAACAGTCTTTGGAAATTTAAAATAATAAAAAAGGACAACCTTTAAAAATTAAATTGGGTACGATTAAAATTTAAAAAAAAAGTTTGGAACGTTTCACTAGGTTGATCATCACGATTTTTTAACGAATTTTTTTCTTTCCAATCTTTTGCAAAATTCTCTTCGTTTGCTTTGATAATTAAGGTTCTCTTTGACGACAGGAAGCTTTTTTCTGCGAAATTCTCTTCGTTTCCTCTGATGGTTCTGGTTCTTTTTTGACGACTGGAAGCTTGGGTAGATTTTTAAAATATTTCTGGGCTGCTGGCAAACAATACTTCAATAATGTCTGGAGATCTTTAAATTTGTTACTGGAAATTGGAAGCTTTTCTGAATAAAACGAAACAGAAAAATATTTTTAAATGCAGTACTTTGCAAATATTTTTAATATATTCCATTCACCAATTATCTAGTTACCTGTGTAATTGTGTGTGCTTTAGGAGGAATTAGAAATTCGCCTTTTCACGATGCAGAAGTGTTTAGTTTTTGATATCCGTCGGCGCGGATCTTTTTTTTCCTTTGAAAATTTGTATACGACTGTATTTTAGTGTGCTAAACAGAAACATGGCCCAAAAATTTTGCGTAAAAGAACGTAGCTGGCAGAGACCGGGTTTTTATACAAAAATCAACAATTAGCGAATAAGAACACTGCCGACAGAAACCGGTTTCTCTTACTAAAACAAAAATCAACTCCGATTTTTCTGAAAATAGTAGATGAATGAGGTAGATTTGAATCGCTGTTTTTCAGCATCCAAAATTGGCGCAACCGGCTTCCCAATTCGAGAAATTGGTTATTATTCGAAAAAATTGTTCAGTCAACTAAGAAATTATATGTAGAATGTGCTAGACGCTGTGATTACGAAAGTAATACCCTATTACTCCAGTAAATTTTCATACCTATTACCTAGGTACCTAGTTTCTTTGCATTGTAATAATTCGAGGATTCTTGAAAAAAATCTACCTATCATTTTCGTTATACCAATTTTCAGTTGAATTGTTAATTTTTCCTGTATGGAAACCAGTTTCTCGAATTTGAAAACCGGTTGAACCAATTTTGAATGCTGGAAATTTTCATTGTTACCATTCATTTGTAATCAGCGTGCCCAATGTGTCACACAGGGTGTTCCACGATTCGTCTGCCAAACGTATTTTTTTGGATGTAACCGGGTGGGGGTACCGCTAGAAGAAACCTTGAGATGAACATGTTGCCTATTTTGAAAATTGAAGGGGTAAATGCTGTCAACAAAAAAATCACGTCAAAAAATTTCTTCAACCATAGGAATGAATAGTACTTTGAAAACTGAACAAATTTTCACTTAATGGCTTTTTGCCAATCTTTAACATTGAAGTGACTACAAAAAAAATTCTCAATAAGTGAACTGATCAAGGAAATGGGTGGTACGCTGAAAATTGAAGAAATTTTGAGCTGTAGACTTTTTGCCCAACATCAAAAATGAAGGGGCTACGGGTTACTCAAAATAGATAGGTTTCAAAAAATTTTAAAATTTTCTCATTTTTTAATGGCTATTAGCCCCTTCATTTTTGATGTTAGGCAAAAAGTCTTCGGAAGAAAATTTCTTCAATTTTCAGCGTACTATCCACTCATAGTACAAACGATTTAGCTTAGAAAAAGCCAAAAGACAAAAAAAAGTCCCGGAAACAGGAAAGTTCGTATATAAGCTTTGTGGAGGGTGTATTTCAACATACCCGACTTTCCCTAAAATCGGTGAATATTTTGACTTCCTTTTGGGGGGTGAGGGGGTTCAAATTTTCGTTTTTCGGCAATAACTTTCAAAATTATGTATTTACGAAAAAATAGTTGGAACAAAAATTGTAGAGAATAAAAAAACAAACAATTTTGTTATTTACAATTTTTTCTTAGGACGTCATGGAAGGGAGCTAGGGGCTTCAGAAAAAAATCAATTTTGAAAATTTCCCATTATCAGAAAAAATCACCAAAAATCGGGTTAATCGACTTTTAGGAGCGGCTCTTTTGCATAGTACATCCTATTACTATGTAGAATAAGAAAAATGAACAACCGACCCCTCATCTCAAAGTAGGGGGGTGGACCCCCTGTAGAAAAAGTTACATTTTCCCCCTAGAATATCTCAGCTACAGTGAAAAATTCGAAAAATTGGTTCAAACAAACGTTGTAGAGCGTTAAAAAACGAACATTTTCCTTTTTTTACATTTTTCTACGTGGTCTTGGGGCCGAGCTAATGCAAAAAGCAGAAAGATCGACGCAGCGTTCGAAAATTTCTCACAAAATTTTAAACCGCCTCTTTTGGGGTCCAATTAGGGTCCAGGGGTTAGATGTTTATGAAAATCGACTTTAGCGACCACGAAAACCCCAGAAATCCACTTGTTGGGCTATTGGTTCGCTAGCTTTTATACCAGGCCTACACACGTGTAAGTTTTTGAGTTGATGAAACATTTTCGAATCCCGCGTCGATCTTTTTTCTTTTTGCATTAGCTCGGCCCCCAGACCACGTAGAAAAAATGTAAAAAAAGGAAAATGTTCGTCTTTTAACGCTCTACAACGTTAGTTTGAAACAATTTTTCGAATTTTTCACTGTAGCTGAGATATTCCAGGAGGAAAATCCAACTTTTTCTACACTAGGTCCACCCCCCTACTTTGAGATGAGGGGTCGGTTGTTCATTTTTCTTATTCTACATAGTAATAGGATGTACTTGCAAAAGAGTCGCTCCTAAAAGTCGATCAACCCGATTTTTGGTGATTTTTTCTGATAATGGGAAATTTTCAAAATTGATTTTGTTCTGAACCCCCTAGCTCCCTTCCATGACGTCATAGGAAAAAATTGTAAATAACAAAATTGTTTGTTTTTTTATTCTCTACAATTTTTGTTCCACTATTTTTTCGTAAATACGTAATTTTGAAAGTTATTGCCGAAAAACGAAAATTTAAACCCCCTCACCGCTCAAAAGAGGATCAAAATATTCACCGATTTTAGGGAAAGTCGGGTATGTTGAAATACACCCTCTACAAAGCTTATATACGAACTTTCCCGTTTCCGGGAATTTTTTTTGGGTCAAAACCTAAAATGACCGTACTATCACTTGATCAGTTCATTTTTTGAGAATTTTTTTTGTAGCCCCTTCAATTTTAAAGATTGGCAAAAAGTCATTAAGTGAAAAGTTGTTCAGTTTTCAAAATACTATCCATTCCCATGCCTGGAAAAAATTTTAACGTGATTTTTTTAGTAACAGCATTTGCCCCTTCAATTTTTAAAATCGGCAACATGTTCATCTCAAGTTGTTTTTAGTGGTACCCGGTTATATCCAAAAGAATGCGTTTGGCAGACGATTCATGAAAAACCCTGTATTTTACCTATTTAAGAAAAAAAAATCGTAGTTGATTTTTTTGTAAAAGAATCCGGTTTCTGTCGACTAAATTCCTCATTTCCGCAAACCTATACTAATTTTCACCTCGATTCGAGATATTATTAACGCCATCATTGGCAAACAGATAAATAACTTCCATTTTCATCTTCCTGTCTGGGTAAATAAAATGTTTAGATTTCACAGGTACAGCGCCTCGCAAGTTTGAAAATGTGGTTAAAATATGGCGTTCTAGTTTTGGAAACGAAGGCGTAATAAAAATAGAAATTTATACTGTACGATTTCCTGGGCATATAAAAATTTATCGTACACTTATAACTTTTTAATAGACCAGGATGGACTCGTGCATGGTAGCTTAACAGATAAAAAAGCCGAGCTAATGGCAATCCTTCAATACAAATTATAACTGAAGCAGCATCGAGAATTGCAAAGTGGACATAAGATCGATTTTGCCAAAGTAGGTAATGGGTCTGGAAGTTATGTCATTAGAAAGTTTCAACTTCCATTACTCCGATTTTGTAGTAGGAACAATATTCTCTAAATTAGCAGTTACACTTAATTTTCGTTAATAAACTCCACTCCAATATTGTAATAAGCGTTCCTATAGGGATGCTCTTAAAATTCACTCAGAAAACAGAATACTTGAAACGAATATTTCAACAGTGCGAATATGCTATTTTTTTTTTAATCGGGCCCGCAGCTCGTTCTTTTATTTACTTTTTCTGGCGAGAAAATACCGAACGTTGGGTTTTTCCAAATACTCCGCAATACCGCAGCGTAAAAATTTACAGCTGTTGCGTAACCTTCGCCGAAGAAATCGACCCTTATTTAATTTCACAAATTCGTTTCCGATTTCAACCACGAACGTAGCATCGAGTGGAAAATTTTCACCGCGAATGTGGAATTTCTATTTGGATTCTACGTCACTAGATCACATCTGCTGGCTGGATTTTGACGAGTATTGTTTGTTTTGTCGTGGATTTTAGTAACGGTAATTGATTAAAATGGCGCAGTAGACGGTTTAAATAAAGCAATCAATTCTAAATGGGAATAAAAATCAGCTACTTGGAAAAGGGTGCGATATATTCGCCCGGTATCTTTTGGCCGAACGATATATTATTTAGAATATCTACAAACTATGTAGGTACCCTTGTAACATGAAAATTTATACAATTTTAATAAGCAAACCTGACTACAAACCCTTATATGAATCGCGTTCAGCTATTCTCGGCGGAATATACCGGATCATCGATCGTACGCGACGACGAAACGTAAATCAATTGTACACAAGGGAAACATATCGTACGGTGATAAATTCAACCCAACGAGTTAAAATTCCTGCTTGTCTTGTGCCGTTGAATCGAAACAAAATCGCTACGAACTGAATGGATAAGGTCGTGAGTTATAATATTATTGTGCTATGTACATACTTGATCATATTGACTTTAAAATTTCATTTGAGAAAGCACAACAGTAGAAATTGAAATCGATTGGGTATTCGCAAATGAATCGATTATTGACGTCATTTGTACCGGCATCGTAAATATGAATATTTTAATTGAAATAAATTAACTTGCACCTGATAACGTTAAAATTTTAATTTTTTGGTTCAACACAATCGAATAATTAGGTCCTGTCGTTATTTCGACGCCAACATCATGATCGTGTTTTTCTATTTGACAGCTCGATAAAACAATTGATGACAATAGAATTTTTTTCATTTACATTAAACACCAACACGACGCATAGAATAATTCGATTTTCACCCATCAACTGTCCGCGAAACATAATCTATAACGCGAGTGTTCATTTCAAAACGTACGAAGTGTATCGTATCTTTTCAATCGTATATTTTCATAATTTCAGTTAATCCGACGACGATGGAGACAGAAATGCTGTCAGAATCCAAGTTACAATAAAATGAGACATCTGTCGATATCGTCATCAATAAATTTAACGCCACCCTAAACGAATGCTGCTTTGCTCAATAATTCATTCGCAATTAGTATTCTGCTAACACCCTTTTGTGGAAATGGGTTAGAATAACGAACCTTTCGATATTTTCGTACTTCACGGTTGTATTCTTTTTGCGCTTTTCTAGTGTAAAAGGGTTAACGAAATGCAGCCGAATTTGGCAGCTAGGGAGGCTGTGATCGAAGAATATAGATGTGCGATTTTCGTTTTCTTTTCGAAGGTATATTTGAAGTTCTGAACTTTTTCGGTTTTTTGCCCAATTCTGCATGTCAGCGCCTAATATTTCATCGTGTGATGAATGGAATTTCCCTGGAATTACTTCATTTCTGTGTGGAGTATTGAACCAAGCATTATGAGTTTTAGATCGTAAATTCGACGTTGTGAAGATCAGTTGATTGTGGATGAGGGAACTGATTAAATCCTCGCAAGAGAGAGGAAGGTTTGGGCTGAAACAAGAGTATATCAGAATTACATTCAAAAATAACTCCTAGTCCAAATTTCAGTAGGTAGCTAAAGTTTATTTTTCGAATATTTTTTGGCGAATTTCTGAAATTCAAAATAATTCCATGGTTTTGCAAAATATGAAAATCTAATCTAATCGAGGAAAAACGCTGTTTGGTGTGCTTACCTACTTCACGTTTTACCACCCAAATCGATTCCAAGCGGTTTAGAGACGTTCTGGAGTCAAAGGCGGTTCGAACACAATTTTTTTGGGGGAGGGGGTTATGAGGTTCGAAAATTCCGAATAAAAAAATTCAAAATTGCCGAATAAGAATTCAAAAATTTGAGAATTTTTTGAAATAATTACAGCAAAAACAATGTACGAGTAAAGCAACATCATGGAAAGGGGAAAATACAATTTTTAGATATCAATAAATAACTAAGTACAAAAACTTGAGAAGTATTATCGTGTTCAAGATTATGTCGATTTTTCATCTTGCTCACGCCGGGAAATTATTCCTTAGGTTTTCGAATATATTATTCCATTGTTGAAAGCCATTCTTGCTCATCTTTGCTCATGAACAGCAACATTTCTTGCATGAAAAAATAAATGACGCAGTCCTGCGTATGCCTGAATTTGTACATATAGTTGAAAAAACCTATGAAATTTTCTTAGCCTACTTGATTTAGAAGATTATAGTTTCAATGTGAACATGAGAGAAATAAATTTAGCCCGGGCGGAAATTTTAAGTAGAAGACCTTAAATTCAAAATGCAATAAAACAATGTTCTAAATTAATTAACTTGAAAAAAAGTCGGCTATCAAAAGTGAGTTTTAATGAGAAAAAATTTGATGAAATTATTTTGAATAATTTTGAGGAAAAATACGAAAAAAAATCATTTTTGTACCTAAGATTTGGATTGTTTTGAAATCATGGAAGAAAAAATTCAATAAGGCCGAGCTCATCAGCGAGGCCGAAATTTTTGAAAAATTTTAATGCGGGGAGAAAGTAATTTTAGAGTTAGATTGTGATTTTTGAAAGAGGACAGTATACTTGAAATTTTAAAATGCTCAGTTTTCATTACTTATGCTGCAAAATTTCCAAACATTTTTTTTAATTGCCATAATTTCTAAGATTTTGCCGCATTACTTGAAATCTCTGAAATTTTGCCGAAATTGCCGACTGGAAATTGACTGGAGGTATTATCTCCCCTCCGCCTCCCCCATACCCCCTATCGCGTCGCCCTATCTGGAGTCTCCAAAATATTTTGGAATTTTCGAGAATTGTAAAAAAAACTTCATCATCTATAAAAACGCGGAGTATCCATATTTTGTGACCTATTCGATCGAATATGCTTCAATTTTTCAAATTTTGTATCTGACGGGCTAAATTCTCATCTCTAGCAAAAAATTTGAACTTGACCTGGTGGGAATGAATTATATGGAAAATAGTGCTTTTATTCAGAAAATAGATCGCTAGTATGAGTAATCCGAGTTCAGAAGTGCTAAAGTTCACCCATGTCATTTTCATGTTTTGTTTGTTTTGTTTTTCAATTCTAGAGAATGTTGAAATTATCTAGAGAGCAAAACAGAGCTTATATGCTCGATTTCCGTTTTCTACTTTTATTATGTCTAAATTTTTATTTCGAGCTTTTCATTTTTTGTTTTACAAAAATTTTGAAAAAATGGGACAAAAATATGAAAAACGAACTTTTTGCTAAAGAGTTTTTAAAAGAAGAAATTTCAATTTCCAAAAAAAAAATTTAGCTTTTGCAGTCTAAAAAACACCTTTTCATTACTTACTTTCCTAAATTTTACCATATTTTATTTTACTGTCTATAGTGTGTGCGAATGATAAGTATAATAGATTCAGAGAATATGGAAACTTCATTTTTGGGCAGTCTCTGATTAGAACTCGAAATTCAAACTTTTTCTGTCGTTATCAAAAATTGTAAAATAAGTTCTCAGAGTTGTATAGAATTGTGAGTCGAAGGTAAGGCTCCAATAGGTACATATTTTTAAAAATCCAATTTTCTCTTAGTTCGCTCAGTTGTAACTTTTTTTGGAAGTAGTTGAAAAATCTCCAATTTTTTTGGACGATAGTTTGAATGAAATTGAGGTAATTTTCAGTTTTTAGATTTGTCTGTACATGGCGGATTACTCTTCGTTGATTCTTTCCACTTGTACCTGGAACGAAATTCTTACCAAAATGTTTCGCATCAAAACGATATTACGAAATCAGCAATGTAAGAAAATTGGTTTATATGCTTTCGTAGCGGTGAACTGAACACAACACGATGCTTTTTGTATCACCAAAGTGGTATTCAGTGTAATTTCATTTTTATGCGATGAGGAAAAAGCATCATTTAGTGTTTTGTTAATGCAAATACCTTACGACAAACCTTTCTGTACATCGTGAAGTTTGTTTTTGTTTCTCGTCTGTAATGTAGTGTAAATGGGTTCTGATCGTCAGTCGTGAATTCTCTCATGTTAAATTACGATTTTTGTCGATGTCGTTTGTGTTTGGTGTTTTACGGAGGGTTGTTGTAGGAATCTTCTTCAACGATCGTAATAGATATTATTAATTTTTTTATCCCGTTCGTTTGTTCATCTTGAAGACTGTGGATTAGATTGCTCTGATTTAAAAAATAGTAAGGATTGTGTTTTAGTATGAAGGTGTCGAATCTATTGTTATTTTAAAATAATAATGTAGCCACCGAATTCTTTCAAGAATACGACCCTTTTATCGTTGAAAAACTTTTTAAAAGTATTCTCCGTAGCTCTTTTTAAAGTTTAAAATTTATGATATATCAAATCATGTGTTAAGTAGAACATATAAATTTCAAATCATTCTCGAATCATTTCGGTTTTTACCAAAGAAAGGGTAGAAAATATAAAGTGTTGGGAAACATCACGTAGGCTATAACATTTCTCGAGGTTAAATTGTACTTTAAATCCTTTAGGAATTCTCAGCATTGTCTTTTCCGAAATTTTAACCCGTTCCCGAGGGTTTGAAAGTAGATGTGTCAGCATTTCACTACATTTGCTAAATAAAAATTGATGTCGATGCATGGCTGAAAGTTCTCATAATCTTTATCAACAAAATATTGTCGACTAAGTTAAATTTTATTGGTGGTGTAACGAGATTATTATCCTTTTTTTTTTCTTCTTAAATATGTGAGAAGGTACGTTTGAAATTTTTTAGTACGTGAAAAGTTATCGTTACTTTTTATTATTTGTATTTTGGCTGGATTTAGAATCAGGCAAATTTTCCTTTCCCAAACTTTCGGTATTATTTGTAGGAATAATGAACAAAACAATTTAAGAAGCCTTTGACTAGCTGGGCCTTATATTCGAATTCAGCACCTACTACAGTTCTTTCTAATGGGGTTTCACTTTTTTTCAAAAAATTCATGAATTTTTTACGACTTTTTCGACGATGAAGTCGAGAATTCTTTGAAACAAATTCCTGTTGGTAGAATTTTGACCATATGTAGTATTCAGAAAGTACTCTGGTGTTCGAGAAACCCGTGGCCTCATGAAGTAAAGAAAATAAGCAACAAATGAAATGACCAGAAATCACTGGGTTTGGCTTAATATGTATTAAGAAAACAACAATTACAATTCTTCTATGAATATTTAGAAAGAACGAAATGATAAAATTATCAACAACTTTTTAAAAAAGTAAAACTAAAAAAACAACAATTTTAATTCTTCCGAAAACGACTGGGTTCAGCTTAATATGTATTTAAAAAAAAAACGACATGACATAATTATCAATTAAGAAAACAAAACGACATAATAAAATTATCAACAAATGTTAAAAAAATTTAAACTAAAAAAATAACAATCACTATTCTTGTGGAAACGACTGGGTTCAGCTTAATATGTTTAAAAAAAACATAATGATATAATTATCAACGAATTTAAAAAAAAAATTAAAACTGAAAAGTAACAACAAATCTAACGCAGGACAACGAAATCAAAGTTTGGCTCACTACTAGTGCGTTTACGTCTTACCTTTCGGATTCTTGCCAAACAATGAACAGCAAGTCAGCAACGTATTCAATTATATCTGGAAAAAAAGATCACATGTATGGTTACTATGCGTTTGTAATATTAGTGAATGAATTCTACATTAATAAAACATTTACCTGTCATGCAAATATTTATTCTTTTTAAGGAACAATTCAATTTTTCTCAATTGACGTTCTACCCAATATATAAAAAAAGACAAAATTACAAAAAAATGAATTTTTATACCCCAACTTAAGAAAATGATAAAATTTGAATTTTTGATTTTTTTTTGCAAAAATTTTTGTTCTTGCCCTGGTCAAGCGTAATGTCACTCTTCCAGTAATAATTATCAAATATTCAAAACTTTACAAAATATTTTTTTTTTACTTTCAAAAAACTCCCTCCTTGACTCTTCATTTATCGGGAGAGACCAAAAAACTTATCGAGACTTTTGTGTAATTTGTCGACGTACGTAAGTACTTCCGCCATAGATTGACTGGAAAAAAGTGGTAAAATTTAATATTGAAAATTTTTTGCACACTTCGATGGCATTTTGTTTCCAGAATTTTTTCTCAAATCATCTTTTGCAATTATTTCAAGTTTTGAAAAAAAATTGTCTTAGCATAACTCAATTGTTTCTCATTTCAGTTGACACAATTATCAAAATGATAGATTTTTGGAAACTGAAACCTTTTTCTTCCTGTGGCTCAATATTGAATTGAGAGAAATGTGATAATCAAAATGGAAAATCAACGATCTCGAAAACGTATTGTATGATTATGTTGATACCCATGTCGACTTGTTGGAAATTTTAGGACCTGACCCTTCTCTAGAGCTCCAATCCGGATTTCAGGATAAAATTTTCATCCAAATAAGTATTAACGTGTATACTTGGAAAGTCTTCTCTCTAGATTTGCATCAGTCAAAATTGACTGATTTAAATAGACAGAATTTTAGTCACTGTTGGAATCAGTGAAAAAATTTACTGATTCAATCAGTGAAAAAATTTACTGATTCAATCAGTGAATTTTGACTGATTATTGCAATTAGTCAATTAATTTTTACTGATTCAATATGAAAATTCACCAATTAGGCAGATGCGGGTTGACGTCACAACACGTATAACTGGTTGCGTTTAGGGTTCCCCTGCAGTTTCTCAGGCCAACGGTTACTGTTTTCCAGCTACGAATACGCGATGATATTGAGAAAAGGGAATGATTTATTTTTTATTGGTTATTTCATCTTTTGAATTTAAAATTTGTTATCGATATAGTGCTTCTGCCAGCTTTTCCTGCCTCAAGATCAATGTGCTAACTTAAATTTTTAGGTTATTTTAATGTGAAAATTAAAAAAATACGTAATATAGGTACATACTACATACTTAGGTAGTATTTTGTAATGAAAACGTAGTTTTACAACTTTAAACTTTCATAACTCTCGTACGTTTGCCGGCACAGTTTTCAAACCTATCCCACCTTGTAGAGAATTTTACGTAGATTACTTTCCCTATCTCAAACACCTATGTGCTCACTCAAGTTTTTGAGTTATTTTAATGTAAAGTGAGAAAAATATGAAATATTTGTGATGAAAAGGTATTTTCAAAGCTTTGAACTTTCGTAACTTTCGTTTTATTGATGGCACGACGTTCAAACCTATCCCATCTTGTAGAGAATTTTACGTAGATTATTTTCCCTACCTCAAACACCTATGTGCTCACTCAAATTTTTGAGTTATTTTAATGTGAAGTGAGAAAAATGAAGAATATTTATTATGAAAAGGTATTTTCAAAGCTTTGAACTTTCGTAACTTTCGTTTTATTGATGGGATAACTTTCAAACCTAACCCATTTTGTAGAGCATTTTACGTAGATTATTTTTCTTACCTTAAACATGTATGTGCTCACTCAAAGTTTCGAGTTATTTTATTGTGAAGTGAAAAAAATATGTAGTATATATGCTGCACTTCGCGAGTTGGCCTGAAATTGTGAAGGGGTAATAGGCAACCAGGCCAAACTGCATGTGCCTAATTGAATCGGAAATTTTTCACTGATTGGCAGTAAAATGTCACTGATTAATAGGGGAATCAGTGGAATCAACAAAATTGAGTCACTGGATTAGCTGTGAAATTCCACTGATCCCACTGTTAATCTGTGAAATTTGACTGCCAATCAGTGAAAAATTACTGATTCAATTACTGATTCAAAAATGAAAATTCACTAATCGAATCAGTAAATTTTTCACTGATTTCATCAATGACTCAATTCTGCCTTTTTTAATCAGTCAATTTGACTGATTCAGATTGAGAGAGTACAAGAAGCGATGATGGAAGGGTGAAGATGAACGTGAATTCCTCACAATGTTGACTGCTTCTCAGGAAAATTTTTTTCACCAACCAAATTTTTTATTTATGTAGTCTACCGCGAGCGCCCCTTGTCTTTTCCTTATCATTTTTTTCAACCCATAAAATCGAAACTGCTCTTTGAAAAAATTGTGGAATTCGAAAGATTCGAATTCGTACAATTCGCCAATGAAATTGTTATAGAATGTTCTCAATATAGCGAGAGACCAACACCTATATACTCGTAGCATTGAAAACTACCTCGTCGACTTTGATCCGTTCTTTGTTGCTTTTTAATATAAAGGCTTTCGAGTGTTCTCGGTAACATTAAACCACCCCAATATTACACGATATAGGCTTTAAGTGGGCACTTGAGAAAGATTTTTCAAACGATATTGTCACTGAAATCACTTTTATAAGCTTTAGCAAGTTGTTTAAAAAGTATCACCTTTTAACGAACGTCGCTAAAAGAAATATAGTTCCTATGTCAGTATAAAGGGTGCAATTATTCCGAAGAAAATTTCCGAATTTTTTTCACTAATACAGTTACTCGAATTGAAATCCGTTTAGAATTTGTAACATTTCTTCGAATTGACGACGACGACAACTGCGAATAATTATGTAATTCGAAAATACCTACAGTACGTGTTTGATAGTAACAGAACGTCTGTCTGGTTTTGTTTGCTCGTCTAACGTAAATAGTCGCCAATGAGAATAGATTTAAAAAAGAGGAAAATTTGTGTAAATATTTCGAGCTTGATTTCAATTTAGCGTTTTTTTCTCTCGTTTTGCTTTGTTTAACCCAGACAAAAGGTTTTGTGTTTTCACTCGGATTACATGCGACAGTTACGGGGTATCCTGGCGTAGCATGTTGCGAGTTTGAAACTATATCTTCGTCGTGGGATGGTTTTTAAAATTCGTTGTACGGTTTTGTATCCTTATCAGAAAATAGGCCGGACTAATCAAAACGAGGAAAAAAAATTATACACGGAGCGAAAATTTGGCCAAGCTGCGGAAAAAAATCCTTGGCTAATCTTAACATTCGAGTGTAAAATTTTACTCTGGTGAAATGATACGAAGCGCGTTTTATTACCCGAGTGGCTGAGAGAGAAGCCGTTAATGAAAAACAGAATCGAATTTAAATGGAACAGATAGCATGTTCTGGTTAACATAAAGAGCAGGATGTAGCTGCCATATATCAAAATATTAACGATAGGAGGGTATTTTCCCAACCGTAAGGGGAAATTGCTAGCTTCTGCACTCAACACTTTCGCTTTTATACACCCTAATCGCGCCCTTGCAATCATTTCACTTACCCGCCTGCTGCCCTTTTCTTTCTTCATATCCGTTTTTATCACCTTCGCCCTTGTTTGATTATATTTTCATTCATTGTGCTACGAACGTCGCAGGGAGGTGAATTTTTAGGTACCGTATTGCCATGATATAGGTACTAAAAAAGTTACGGTGTTGGGTTTCCGCGACAGATAAGACGAAAGACAATAAAAATTAACGGGTTCAAAGGGCGTATGGAAATTGAAAAATTCGCAGTGATTTTGTGTTAGGTATTCCTGCGCGACAGGGGGTGCCTTTTTTTTATTACGTTCCAGAATCCGTCTGGGAATGTGCGGAATGAGCTAGATAGAAATCCGCGTCGAGAATTTCATTTCGTATTTGTACTTTGAGAGTGGTTCGAATTTGGAGGTGTCGATGTCGCGTCGTCGACTCGGATCGTTATTTAATGAATAGTCATCAGAATTGCTACTATTTTTTTCAAGAAATCTTTACAAGTCATTAAATATTCTTTAAATGGAAATTTTTTGTTTACAAAATGCATGGCGAAATTTTATAAACACAGTACGTAAGTAAATATGAAAATTCCCAAGTACGAAATAAAAAGTTATGAAGTGAAAATGATACAAAAGTTGATGATAAGTTAACAGAGAGAAATTTCATTTCCAAAAATTGGATTAATTATGAATCGTGAATAATAAAATAGATACTTCTTTCATTAAAACATGATTTTTCATTTTGATTTTGGGCGAAGTTTTTGGTCAAAGACCTGTAGTCCAGGCAAATAAGAGAAAAAATGTACCAAACCCCCAAAAATCCAATCCTGATTTTTTTGCGTTTTACGTTCGTAATGTCCATTACACAACATACTAAAATGGACACCCCCATAACCCTCCCCTACCCCCAGGGGAGGGGTAAAAGTCTGCTGAAAACCGGTTTTTCGTGAATATCTCTTCAAATAAGCCTCAAAATTGAAAAATAGTTATGAACAATCTTATTCTACGTGCAATTTCCTATAAGAAATGTTCTTGTTTTTTCAAAAATACTCACTTCCTTGACCAAAAATTAAGGGTAAAAAACCACCTAGTTTTCAACAATCTGCGACCCTTTTTGAAAAAATCGATACTTTTGTGAATATTTCCTCAAATAAGCCTCAAAATGGAAATATGGTTATGAACAAACATGTTCTACGTGTAATTTCCTATTAGACAGGTTCGTTTTTTTCGAAAACACCCAATTCTTTGCCCAAAAATTAAGGGTGGAAAACTCCTATTTTTCCAATATTTACACTATTTTTGGAAATGATGGAAATACGAAGCTGAAAATATCGTATTTGAATCCTTACAACGCAACGCAAATAAATGTTTCGTATATCACCAATAATAAGCAATAACATCGCGTTCAAAGTATTTTTCCTTTCCACAACCTCGATTTTTTAAATGCAGTATCCAATAACCTCCCGTATGATTAACGGTAGGGGTTGAAATTCTTGCGATGACTTTTTTTAGAATACCCTACCAGCATGTAAATATAATTACTCTTCACTGGTATTATTTTGGGTATTTTCACCTTTGTATTTCCATTATTTTCAAAAATACTGTAAATATTGGAATAATAGGAGTTTTCCAACTTTAATTTTTGGGCAAAGAAGTGGGTGATTTCGATAAAAATCGAACCTGTCTGGTGGGAAATTACGCGTAGAACATGTTTGTTCATAACCATTTTTCCAGTTTGAGGCTTATTTGAGGAAATATTCACAAAAGTTTCGCTTTTTTCAAAAAATACTGTAAATTGTTGAAAAATGGGTGTTTTTACCCTTAATTTTTGGTCAAGGGAATGAGTGTTTTTGAAAAAAACAAAACAACTTTTTAATAGGAAATTACACGTAGAATAAGATTGTTCTAACTATTTTGGCTTATTTGAGGAGATATTCACGAAAAACCGGTTTTCAGCAGACATTTACTCTTCCCATGTGGGTTGCGGAGGGTTATGGTTAAAGTAATATAGAAAATACAAGTAGACCAACTCCCCAATTCCGATGCCTACGCTGATAATGTTTAGTATTTTCAACAACTGCAGCGCTAGTGTCGCAGCTGTATCTGTTTTATTATTGCGTATTATGGATTTTTTCACTTTACATTAAAATAACTCAAAATTTTGAGTGAGCACATAGGTGTTTGAGGTAAGGAAAATGATCTACGTGAAATTCTCTACAAAATGGGATAGGTTTGAAAGTTCTGCCGGCCACCAAACGAAAGTTATTAAAGTTCAAAGCTGTAAAAATACGTTTTCGTATGCATTTTTTTCACTTTAGATTAAAATAACTCAAAATTTTGAGTGAGCACATAGGTGTTTGAGGTAAGGAAAATGGTCTACGAGAAATTCTCTACAAAATGGGATAGGTTCGAAAGTTCTGCCGGCAAACGAGTGAAAGTTATAAAAGATCGAATTCGTCAAAATACGTTTTCGATGCAAATAATAACGTTTTTTTCTCTTTACATTAAAATAACTCAAAATTTTGAGTGAGCACATAGGTGTTTGAGGTAAGGAAAATGATCTACGAGAAATTCTCTGCAAAATTGGATAGGTTCGAAAGTTCTGCCAGTAACTGAGCGAAAGCTATAAAAGTTCAAAGTTGTCAAAATACGTTCTCGTTGGTTCTAGTTTTGAAAAAATGTTAGGATTGGAAAGAAAAAATTTCGGTATTAAAAATTAATTTCAAATTGAAATTTTTTCCAATTCATGTCATTAAAAATTTTTTTAACCCCGAATTTTTTTTCATTTTTCTGAAATCTAAAATGCTTTTTCAAATTTGGAAAATGTTGAAAATTTGAATTCAAGAAAATTCAATTTTTTCATTGTCTGAGGTACACTGAGATACCTCCAGGCACAAAACACACTAATTTTTGAAATATATCATATTTTTGATTTTTTTGAATTCTGTGTTTGCGAATTAAATCTAAATACGAATCACATTAGAGAAAATTATAAGAGTCGCGTCAAATTATTGTATTCACTTAAATTTTTTGGAAATTTCTACAGGTAATTGAAAAAAAATGTTGTTTGGGGAAATTTTTTATTTGTGGAACATTATAAAATTTCAGAAATGCGCAATTTTCAGACAACAGTCAAGTTTTGTAGAGTTAATCTTTTTCTGGAAAAACGTCGTCAAAATTTTTCGAGAATTTGTTCATGTTTGAAAAAATTCTTAAATTGACTCGAGTTTCAACAAAATTGCTCAACTTTCAGAAAACTGTTCATGTTCTTGAGCTTTCTTCTATTTTTAGAAGAATGTGCAAGCTTGAAATAGGTATTTCTTCAACTTTTCAAAAATGGTCCCAGTTTGTGGAAATTACGTACCTACCTATTCATTTCTTATGAAAGTAATCAAGTTTCAGAAAAGTTCTTTAATTTCTCAAAAAATCAACAAATCTTTAATGAATTTTTCGATTTGTGAAAAACTGTTGAATTTTTTCAAATCGGAAACGCGTAGTATTTACAACGAAAACGTATTTTGACAGTTTTGAACTTTAATAACTTTCGCTCGGTGACTGGCAGAACTTTCGAACCTATCACATTTTGTAGAGAATTTCTCGTAGACCATTTTCCCTACCTCAAACACCTATGTGCTCACTCAAATTTTTGAGTTATTTTAATGTAAAGAGAAAAAACGCTTCGTAATTACAGCGAAAACGTATTTTGACAGCTTTGAACTTTAATAACTTTCGCTCGGTGACCGGCAGAACTTTCAAACCTATCCCATTTTGTAGAGAATTTCTCGTAGATCATTTTCCTTACCTCAAACACCTATGTGCTCACTCAAAATTTTGAGTTATTTTAATGTAAAGTGAAAAAAACGTTAGTATTTACATCGGAAACGTATTTTGACGAATTCGAACTTTTATAACTTTCACTCATTTGCCGGCAGAACTTTCGAACCTATCACATTTTGTAGAGAATTTCTCGTAGACCATTTTCCCTACCTCAAACACCTATGTGCTCACTCAAAATTTTGAGTTATTTTAATCTAAAGTGAAAAAAATGCATACGAAAACGTATTTTTACAGCTTTGAACTTTAATAACTTTCGCTTGGTAGCTGGCAGAACTTTCAAACCTATCCCATTTTGTAGAGAATTTCACGTAGATCATTTTCCTTACCTCAAACACCTATGTGCTCACTCAAAATTTTGAGTTATTTTAATGTAAAGTGAAACGATGCATAATAAGCCGTAATAAAACAGATACGACTGCGAATGCAGCGCGTTATGTGGCCGGAAATAGAACCATTATCGTTCCGACGTTACCGACACCCCCGCCGGTCTGGCAGTTGGTCTACTTTATAGACACTGGACCTAGGATAAGACACCCAACTGCAGGCAGAAGGGTAAGACGGGAATAGCGGCTGGATGAGTTATTCCAATTTCTCCCGCTGGGTGCTCTTGGCTGCGCTGCAGTCGATTTTCTGTACTGATAACACGGATAACGACAATATTTTTGAATTCGAATTTCAAACGTATTGGTATTGATTGATTTTAATAAAATGTATATTACATTTCAATTAAAGTTTTCATTTTCAATTCAAAATATTGCATGAAAATTTTATCAGAAAATTCAAAAATTCAACGTAGTCAAATGTTGGAGTTTAGGAATTACTCAATTCTGCTCTAAAAAAAATATTGTTAGACTTTAAGAACGAGTTGAAACAAAAAATCGACTGCAGCGCAGCCAAGAGCACCCAGCGGGAGAAATTGGAATAACTCATGAAAATTTGCCAATATGGCTGCCAGTTGGGTGTCTTATCCTAGGTCCAGTGTCTATAGTCTACTTGTATTTTCTATATTACTTTAGTTATGGTGTTGTCCATTTTAGTATGTTGTGTAGTGGACCATGATTGATTTTTTTTTTGGGGGGGGGGGAGAGGTTAAAATCCTAAAATGACTGAACTACAGTAAGTAACTGTTTCAATTTTTTGAAAATTGAATTTGCCTCCGTTCATCTGTTGTTTTTGACCATTTTCCGAACGCAATCGAAGTATAGGTAAATTCCTTGGAAAGGAAATATCATCGGCCGCTACAGAGAAATTTGTCGGTTCAAGAGGCGTTACTCTCAAATCAAACCGACACTGACTTCCAATTAGATTCTCATTTCCTAGTTCAAAATTTTCAAACTGTGAATTTTTTCAATTTCGTTGATCTATTTTTTTTCAAACTTGTTTCCAATTAATTTAGAATTTTTCTTTGTCTTTTCAACTAAAAATTTTTCCAATCGAAAATTTCCTAAAAAAAATTTCATCCTAATTCAAAAATATTTTGACTTCATATATTTCAAAATTTCTTTCAACTCAATAAATATGTACTTGGAAGAAATTTTAAAAAAGTAATGAAAATATGGAATCAAAAAAATTTTTAAAATCAAAGTTGGAAAAATTTTAAGAAAAATTTTACTGAGGAGAAAATTCTAAAATTATTTGGTACAGCTTTGAAAGAATCTTAAAATTGAAGAAAATTGAGGAAATTTACGAGTTGAAAAAATTCGAACTCGAATAGTCGAAATTCCATTTGAGACAAAAAGCTGATAAACTGAAAATGGTGAAACTTTTTCTTTTACAAGCAGATGATGCGATAGGGACGTATCAGCTATGTCTTTTATATTGATTTATGGCATTTCTCGGAAATCGAAGAAGTATCTTTTCGATCCTATTTGACTAACTCGCATTCTCGTACTTGTTCTGCAAAAATATACGAAAAATTAATTAAATTTCTCGATTACGTTTCCTTGAAGTATTGAAAATTCGTACTTCGGAGTTCTGTTTCGTTTGACACCTGTGCTTACTGCTTTGGTGCGTTTGGTGATGAAATAATTTCCCGCTACTGGATGCCCTAGATCATACTCCAAAGCGAAATCGTATGTGTTTGTTACAAATGGCATCACGTGTCTGTAAATAATTCAATGTTTTGAATTTCTTACTCTATTGAAAAAAACTCAATAATAAATATCTCACCTTCTAACTTCTCGCAAAGATTTTATGGGAAATTTTTGCTGGTATATCAAAAATACAAAATAATCCGGAGCTGAAGCGAAGACGAAACGTTAAGTATAATTAATATTCTGTCGAGTTTAAAAATCGTGTTTCAGATTCGGCTTTTAGATTAAAATTGATTATTACTGAGTCTTTTATCTGGCAAGCCCGGTGGATTGTATTCGCGCAGTGTATCGCCTTCGTGTATCCTGCTTCTGGGAATATTTACGACTACCCATTGCTTCCAGTCTATTACGGTACCCTTTATTCGTCTCGTTGTGGATTGTGTGGTGTATTTGAATGTCGACGATGGCGGAATCACCTTACTCCCTTTTGTAAACCCTGTGCAAATAAGTATTGAAAGATGTTGCATGTAAGGAAGTCTCTGATCGTGGATTCTTAATGCGTTTCTATCGTTCGGCGCGTAATGGTCCGGTAAATGAATGAACAAAATCGAACGAGAATGGGTTCGGCTTTGAGAAGGGAAATTTGTGCTTTTTCCCTTTTTGCATTATTTTTTTGATGAGTCTTCAGGATTTAGAAAAGTGTCGAAAAAGAATTTGTGGTGGGTTGAAAATCCATTATTATTTGTTTTCTAATTTTTTTTTTTGACCTTTGGAATGGAGAGGCACTATGGATTGAAGAAGTGAAGTATACTAATAGAATTAGCCATTGTCTCAATTTTTCAGTTCATCCCTTTCACTACTCCTGCTTGACAGAAAAATCACGGAATTGATTTAAAAAAATCTTGATACTATTTTTTTTCATCTGTCATGTTTTTTTCTCGGAAAGAAAGCAGGGTTTTAGATCTTTAGTATACAAGAATGTTTTGTATTACGATTTGAGATTTCAAAGGCGAGTGGAAACGTAGAAAGGGGTAAGAGTGAAATCAGGAAGCTGAAATTTTCACCGAGTCGTTTTTGGTTTTAGACTCTATTTTCTGAATACATCCCTTTTCTTTTTTCGTAAAAAAGAAGGAAAATTGATTTTTTTGTTGAATTTTCGCCATAAATGGTGTCAAAATGGACAGAATTGGAGTATCATGAAAAAAATGTAAAAATTTGACTCAATGTTTAGAAATCTACAATCTATAAAAATCGATAAAAGTTTTCATAACCTGAGTCAGTTTTAAGAAACTCAAAATAATTTTCTGTAATTTGTTCGTATAATTTCATCACCTCGAGAATTGGATCGCTCCTTCAAAATTGCTCAAAGAAGCCCATTCTATGTAATTCATTCATTCAGCGAGCCATAATTGAATAAATTTTTTCACAATATTGAAAAAAAATTGGGAAAGAAGTAGCTATCATTTTTCTGTATACCTGCCATGTATATAGTGTACAAACTGTCTTTTTCAGTCTTCCATGTAACATTAGGCTGATATTGGCTTATCTCTGGTTCTAGTATTTCACCCATCTCCATTCTTCCCAATTTGGGATATTTGACCTAAATTTTAATAAGGCGAAAAAACATGTTACACTGAAATGTTCCAATGAACGTCGTTCAATTTTATGTATAGGTAGGTGTAGGTATTAAATTTCATCTTGTCAATAAATTACTGCGTGTAATTTTAATTCACACTTACTGAACATTTTCGTTTGGGAGGAAATGGTATCAGCTTTGGGCATATTTCTTCCCTAAAGAATTCTTTTTCGATTTCTGTTTTTAAAGGATTTCTCTACAAAAGTGAAATTTCAGTTGTAATCGAACGAGAAGGAAATAATGAAGCGTGTGGTTAGTAAAAGTACCATATTTTCTCCGACTTGTCCTCCGAAAAAATAATCTTCCTGGTCTATTCTGCAGTAAATCTATTTGAAAAATGATAAATGTATTTTGGATTACAAGACATAGTCAAGTATTCGATAAGTTATCGCGAATTCAATAAATTTGGAACTTACCCAATTTATAATTGATAATAGTATAAAGTTGTGCCAAATATTGATATTCATGACTGAGTTATATTTGAAACCAACTTCATATTACCTACAAATACGATTTTTTTGATGTTGCGAGAAGGAAACTAATTCCCAGTCGATTTTGATGTTACATAACAGTGAAAATGTTTAGATTTTAATCGAGATTAGTTTGGTAATGATATGATCCGAAAATACCGTCGAAAATGGTTGTATGAGATTTGATAATTTGAATGATTACTCTTGATGGGTTGAAAATAGTAATTTTTTTCATTTGTTCGATTTTTTCGTTTGAAAGTTGTAGGAAAGTGGGTAATTTCCGAGTTTAATGCTTTAAACTGCGGTTCGTAATATTAGATTGTTTTTGTATTGTTTTACGATCAACACTGATCATTAATTTGGGAAGCTTTAAACTCTAGTTCGCAGACCTGTTGAATTTAATGAGGTAAAAAGGCATTTTGTTAAATGTGTTTATACGAACTTATGACTTTGTTGAAATGATACTTTTATGTTTATGGTTCTTTGATTAAAATTTTCATTGCTTGTTGTACTAAATGAAAATGAAACATTAACTGGGTAATTGAAAAAAGTCTATTTGAACATGTACATGTTCTAAATTATTTTTTAAAAAATACAATTTTTTACACTTTTGCCGATTTTATCTAAGTAAATGGCGCAAAAATTGAATTTTTTAAATACTATTTTCAAGTTGAATGATTCAATTCGATTCTTGGTCAGAAGTGTTTTCATGTTTTCAAATTATAATAATCAATTCAGAATCAAATGGAAATCTCCGATTATCAAATTCTCTTCATACACCAATTATTAGGAACCAAGCACTGGGCCCTTTTTTATAAAAAAAATAAGAATTAATGTAGAATAACAACATGCTAAAAACGAAAAAAATTGGTAAAAATGATATAAAATTTTCAAATATTCTTTGAAAATCAGAAAATATGGCTCAATTTTGATTTTTAGGGATAAACTAATGTAGCGTCACTCTGTAGGAGAAACTTGGCCATCAACGGAGGCGCACCTCCGTAGTTCGATTTTTTGCCAAACGCAGCGCTGCAGGTGTTCCGTTCCAGGATAAAATCTACATATGGAATACATAATGGGAAATTCATTGTTTTATCCTCTTACCTGGTCTTGATTTGATTTTATTAATAATAAATAAATGAACAAATTTTTAGAGAACCAAGAATAATTAATAATTTTAAACGTTACCACATGCAATTTTTCCCACTCTTGCTCTAAATACTCTCTAGAAACGCTGAAAAACTGGGGCAAATTTGAAAAGTTTTACTGAAAAAGGCTTCTTGATTTTTCTTAGTTTCCTTATTGAAAAATTGAAATTATGTGCCTCCTTTCATTTTTATGAAGTAATCATATTCGTTCAATTTATGAATGGGAGGAAGTGGGTAAAGAATTTCTGCCTGCATTTATGTAACTTTTTCCTGACTGTTTTTAAATATTCTACAAGAAATTGGTAAAAATTTCAATAAAAAAAAAATCAATCATTTTACAAAATATTCAACAAAAAACTAGTACAATAATTTTCTGCACAAGAATAACAAAGAAAAATTGATTTTCATTGTAGAGGGAGTAAAAGTCTACTGGGAGTAAAAGTCTACTTTTACTCCCTCTCGCGAATCGCTCGAGTGCTCAAACTCGACTTTTACTCCCTCTACAATGAAAAATATCGTATGCAACTCGGGAGATAAATGATTTTCGACGATTTTGAGTTATTTCCCTCGCTTCGCTCGGGCAATAAACCTCAAAATTCGTCGAAAATCACTTTATCTCCCTTGTTGCATAATATACTATTACAACCAACTATTACTTTACTGAAAAGTGGTCTGCAAAAGTTACTAGCTCCTGAAAAACATATGTACCTAATTCAAAAATTAAATCTAAAGAAATTAAAGAAATGAAAGTTGAATAAACTTTGAGAACATTTGAATTTAAAAAATTTTCCTAATAGGGAAAGGAACACTTTAAAATCGAATTCCTCTTAGAAAAAAAAATACAATTAATTTTTTTTTTAAAGTAATGACTTTGAAATAGGTTGAACTTGGCTCAAATTTAGTACTTACTAGCCTTACTCAAGCTTTTAACGCGAGCTCCGTTCTTTATGTCGCGGTTCACGGTTTTACAAAAAAAAAAATGAACTCTACAAAGCACCAGAAATGAAACAACTTTCTTAGAAAGAGAAAGACCAACTATGGACAGCAACATTGCACCCTATCACGGTATTATTCTTACTTTTGGGTTCACTGTGAAGAAAGACAACGTTCGCTCTCATCTCTATCTATGTTCTTTCCATCTTTTGTACTCAGTGGTACAGTTTGTGACCCTTTAGATGCTCCCCATATCGGAAAGCTCCAATTCTGGGATCTATATCAGGACGCGGTTTTGGTTGAATGAAAAATTGTTGATAGGAATGGGAAGGTTCCTAGGCGTATATGAGGACGACTGTTTCGAGAAGGTCTTTGAAGGATTGTACGAGTAGATACGGAGAGCAACATCGAATCAGTATCGCACCGGAGGGGAACGAGGTTACACCGCTGACTTCAGTTTTTCGAGGGTAAATTTTGACGTTAATTAGCTCACGCCGGACGTCGCCGGAGGGTTTCCATTTTTACATACCATACCAGAATAAGACGAATAAAAAAAAGAAACAAAACAAAACAAAATTTAGATAAAAAGTAACAAAAATAAATAAATATATAGAAGCAAAGAATAAGACAAATTTGGGGGGGGGGGCAGTGGAGGTCTTTTATCACAGTAGCAACCTAACTATTGGTGCATATTTTATTCAAACAAATCCGAAAATGTATAATTTTCTTGGATTTGAAAATTGAGAAAAATGACCAGCCTTTCATCTCATTTGGAACTAACTCCCACGAGTTGAAATCAGGGTTGTTCTTTTACATGTAAAATAATTATTTTGCACAAAGTGTAAAATAATGTAAAATAACGATGTAAAAAAATGAAAATGTAAAATAACATGTAAAATAACAATTTCTTGTAAAATAATGTAAAATAACACTGATTAGAGTTGATAATAGGCTAAATGTATTTTATTATTTTTATTTGAGCATTTTCAACGTGGTTTTGAAGTTTTGATGTAGTTGAGGTGATTTTGATTTACAATTTAATAAAATTATAATGGCTCGCTCTAAAGGGTCAAGTACAGAAGTTGCCGGCTTCCAAAAATTCCAGGATGGTAATAAATACCGTGCCATGTGTAATAATTGCCACCAAATTATACATTGCGTTGTGATGATAACAAACTTAATTCCGATATTTCCGATACCAAATGAAATGTAAAACGTAAGGTATATTGATATTACTGATACTGAATTGATATTTGAACTGTGTTAAGTTGATAGCGACCAAGCGCCATCAAAAATTTCATCAAAAAACAGACTTGAAAGTACGATAAGTAACTTTTAAACAGTTGAAGAAGGGATCAAAACTTAAAAAGTACCTATGAGAAATGTGAACTCTGGAAACATTAGGTAATCTATCAATAATTTACTTGCTCAGAAGCTTATTCTGTAATGCCAGTGAAAAATATGTTAAAATCTTAGCACTTCCAAATTTGTCGCTTGGTCTCTTTTGGCTTAACACGGTTCATTTGATATAAAAATTAATGTTCCTTTTTTTCTACTCGTCAGGGTATTGTTTTAATTACTTTATTTGCCTCTTTTCAGCATAATTTACTAAATTTCATTTCCAAACTGTTGAAAACATAGAATTCGAGTTATTTTACGTGATAAGAGTTATTTTACATGATAAGAATTATTTTACATTATTTTACACATGTAAAATAATGTAAAATAACATGGTTATTTTACATCGGTTATTTTACATTATTTTACACATTATTTTACTGTAAAATAACTGGTGTAAATTTACAGCACAACCCTGGTTGAAATGTATTCTTATTTTGGCAAATATTTGAAATTTCAAAATCATATCAAATAAATTCAGACTTGAAATTTTTAGCTGAAATGAAAATAAATCGTAAGTACATAAAAAAAAAACAATTTCCAAAATTTCAGATGTAGCTGGTACCCACAAAGTTTCCGAAGTCCCGCCCTTCCTCTGAGTACTTTGATTTCCTCAGGTGGTCTATTGTATGTGGCTGGCCCCCTGTACCACAACTGCATTTGGGAATGAACCTTGACCCAAGGATGCACAACTAACAAAATCTTACTTGATCCTCTAAGACCACTTCTAGCCTCTCTCTGACCAATTTTATTTTTAAGCTCCAAAACCAGCCTACATGTTTCAATTTCATTTAATTTATCAAATCTAGGTATTAATTAAACACTCAAGACACTGATGATCGTAAATTTTCATATCAAAACTAATGTAAACCAGTCAATTCTGTCCTGGAGCGAAACAACCGCGCTGCGCTTGGCAAAAAATGTAACTATTTGGCTTTTGCCAAAATACGGAGCGGAGTAACGCTACTTTTGGGAAGAACTTTGTACCTCAAGAATCATCCTTAAAAGGTTCAAAGGGCTCTAAGATTGAATTAAAATGTTAAAAATGTGCTATTTGAGGCCCCCGTAACTCCCATTAAGACGATTCCATGGATCCAAAGTTCATCCTAAAAAATCAAAATTTAGTCAGATTTTCAGGCTTTGTGAGAAATATTTGGAAAATTTTGATTATTTTTCTCCCATTTTTTTCCTTTTTGTTTTTAGCACATTGGGACATGGCCACTAATTTAATTTATATATGTTGGAAAATGAACCATCCTATAGAGGATGAGAGCCCCAAATTTTCCAAAAATTTTACTGTCTTATATACGAAATTTGATATTGAAAATTTTTGGTTGATTTAATGAAATTTCGACTACTTTACCTAGCATTAACAACGTATAGAAAGTATTATTTTCGTAATTGTAGTCCACCGTGTGTGGCCTTTCAACTGTTTATACATCTCCAGGATTCAAATCTCCATGTTCGTATTCAAACTGAGCGGAGAAACGGGTAAACGATTTTGATTGAAATAAACTAGAATGCTAAAATGATGAAGTTTTACCACTAGCAGTTCACGGGGTGGTCCTGTAATTACATCCCCTCGAGAAAATTTTTTTCCATGTCTATTTTGCAACGGACATGTAATAAGGCATTGAATTATTTTTTCTCACCAATATTTTTATCGCCTGCTATAATTCATTTTATTTTTAATTTAAAATTGCTCTATACAAAATTTAGAAAAAATGTTGATACCTTACATGGCTTCTAGTTCTAATTACGAACAACAAAACGTGAAATATATCAAGTAGCAATTTTAAACGAAATTGAAACTCGACGCAAAGGTTCACTTACATCTCGAATATCTCGTGTAAATTTAGCATCGTTCCTTTTCAGCTTTGCTACGAATTGTGAAATATTTCAATAGAGAATTGAGTTTTTAATATTGAATATCTCGCGATGTACGTAATACCGAGTGGAGTTATTTGAAACCGTATGAATAGAATGGATTTGTTGCAACATGTGCCAACAAGAGTTGCACGAGTTTGTGAAATTCTTTATCTCATTTTTTTGGGGTGTAAAGAATTCAATGAGTTTTTGCAATAATTGAACGCGAAGTTTGGCTAAGTTTTGAATGTTGAATTGAAATGCTTATCGATTGGTTTCTGAGAATAGACGAGATGTTTTTATTTTTAATAGATTTCCTTTGAGGCCTTACAATGGAAAAATTAAAACGAAATAAGAAGTCGATGTTTGTAAAATGTTTTCTACTTTTCAGTGAATAGATATACATTGGTGTTTTTATCGTATTCGAAAATCAAAAGTTTTTTGAAAATTTCGGGAGTACAAAAAATAATCTTTGAAAGTTCACTTAATTTTAAACAATAGGATTTAACGTAATAAATGTAACTCTTTCTTCTTTGTCCTCTTCTCGACAGTTTTGTGTGGTTTTAGACTTGGAACATTTTGCCAAATTACTCATCACTTCGTAATCGGCGCTGTTGAATTGAGAATCTTCTTTGGCGTTGATTTCTCTATCGAAATAATTTGCTGCCAATGGATTATCATTTTCAAAAAAATAATCTAGCAAGTACGTCACAGTATTTATGTAAATTGTATTCGGATCAGTCGTATTCCTTCAAGATGAATAATAAAATTAAAATATAATCACGGTTCGGTATTCCGGAAAAATCATTCTAAATATTCAACTTACTTATTTTGTAATAATTTAGGATGAGGTTTGTCAAAATCACATTTTCCTTTTTCTTTGAAAATTAATAGTATGAATCTTTCGGATTCTGCGAAAGGATAAATTTTTCATTGAAATATTTCAAAATTCATCGTGCTGAGGACGAGAAAAAAATAATTACTTGTTGTTTCCAAGACATGGATGGAAGGACGATAAATCTGTTTCGTCTGGCCTTTTTCCAAATCATTGCCCGGGATGTTCACTACCAACCAATGGAGTGATTTTCGAATTTTTGGTGGCTCGAGGGTTGCTTCAGCTAGGGCTATATGAGGAAGGTATGGTCTTCGTATGTGTGACTCTTGGTTCCATGGGGTTACTCCTGTATAACTTACTCGATTAATTAATACCTCGATGTGCTGGGTAAGATACGCAAAGATAGAGTGAATTTTTCTGGAAAAATTTCTGATTTTTTCCTTTCTTTTTTGTTGAAATGAATGAATTTGAGCTAATTAGGTAAAAATCTCGTACCGATCATTATAAGTGTATAGAAAGCATCTTTTTCAAAAGTCCAATTCAGTTTTGGTTGTTTGAGACATTGACGCATTGTTAAAGTTGCTCCTGGATTAATGTCTCCATGAGGAAATGTGACCTGATGGAGAAAACGAGTTTCATTTTTGGTTGAATATTCGAATTTTTTAAGCGAAAATCAGTACAGGAAATACCTGTAAAAGTTCTCGAGCTGGACCACGTATAATATCAGGAACGATTTTCTGTTCTGTCATTATTTCTGATATGTTTATTTTGCCGTCGACCTGTGGCAGAATCATTCCGTAATTTTTTTCATCAAACACTTTCTCACTCTGAAAATCTTCGATTCGAAATGAGAAATTGTTCACTTACTAATCGTCCGATAACCAGTGCCACCATGTAACGCAACATATTGCACAATATCGTAATACTCACTTACTGTAGACTTTTATCTTTGAAAAAATTTAACCTACTTTTTGAACGATATTTCTTATCGTCTCGAAATTTATCACGATGACGAAAAAAGTTGAATTATGAAGTATGAAATTGGTTTTCGTATTCACTTATTTCGAGTACCAAGTTGATAATTTTTTTTTAATTTTAATTCATGAGAATTATGTGTATTTATTTTATGTTCACAATTGGTATTCTGTTTTTTTGGGTTTCCTTCCTTTGCTGTTCTCTGCGTTTTAAATTAATTTTTTTTATGGCATGCTAGGTTTAAATACTGTCAATTGGAAATGTGAAATAGATTTTCGAAATAATTACTTTTTTTAGAAACATAATTTAGGTTTATTTAAAAAAAAATTGATAAAAATGGATGATGAACAATTTTAGAATACTTTGCAATCTTATTCATTGAAAGAACAGTTTTCAATTTGGTGAAAAAAATTCCATATTTAACAATTTCATCTCAATTCCCATTGATCCGGAGGAAGTGTGTAATTTTCCCAACCAAATTTTTTTATTATTCCTTTGTAATCAATGTCAGGTAATCCAGACATATTGAATTCTGGAAACATTGGTGTCGTGCTGCTATTGTACAATACGTGATTTTCCCATCGTAAGGAACTCATTGTAAACCTGAAAGATTCATCCCATTCGGTATAAAAATAGTTAACAGCTATGGGATCAGTCAGTTTGTACATCTTGACGAAATTCCTCAACGTAATTTCTTTCGGAAATGCAGCTCTATTGAAAAAGAATTCATTAGTGTTCCACGTATTCTAATCCAAAGTTGGGAGAAGATTGATGGGTTACCTACTTCAAGTTATCCCTTAATGCATGGTAATTGTATTTGTACGGTTGTTTGTATATGAGAATTGTGAACTTTTCTCTCACTGTGAAGTAAAAATTGATAATATTTTTAATTTTTTCTTTCACCAGTACATTAAATTTAGAAAAGCTTACAGTTATCTCTGATTGGATATCCTGGAGGCATATAATCAGCTAAAATATTTCCGGCAGAGACATCACATCCTGGTATATTTATAACGACCCAGTTTTCCCATTCTACGTCTTTAGCCACAGGTTGCTCTTGTCCAGGGATTTTCTTCAGCGGCAACCATCGAGTCAGACCTAATAATATTGTTGGATTTTTAATTAATTTTTTTTTTTGAGTTTATATGAAATTGAAAATTTAGAACACTCGCCACTGAAAAATAATAAATGGTATGAATCGTCGTCTGCCCTCCATGTAACTTTCGGTGGATCCTTGGTTATAAGACCTTTTACAAAGCCACCCGGGATTATTGTCTGATTTTCGTAAACCACCTGTTGCCAGAGTTTTCAATTTTGAATGATCGAGTATTTTAGATGTATCGAAAAGAAGTATTGAAAATTTCAGATGATGAACTTACTGTACATAGTTCGTTTGGTACGTCATCTATGACCAATGGTATGACCTCGGCATCTTCAAGTATTTTACGTATATCTACCTGCGGTAATTTGCTGGATAGGATATTTCTAACCTGTTGATGGAAATTTCGGAACATTTTGAGTGCAGAAAATAATTTTTGGCATTCGAAATGAAGTAGATGTACTCACCTTAAAATTAATTATACAGAATAGGAAAGTGTAAAAGAGAATACTGATTTTAAGCATGGCTACTTTTTGAAAAAGCGTTACATCACTAATGATGAAATTTAATCCATACGTTGAGGTTTTTATGCAAAAATTGAAATGGGAAAGTAGATAGTGTTATCAGTGAAATTGATTTTAAATACTTACTAATTGATGAATATAATTTATTGAAAATTGGTTTTAAAGTGAATAAAAAGACTCGTGTACCTAATTAAGTTTCAGTAATTTATTAAAACTGGCAATATTTCGAAATTTTGCATCATCTTTAGCAGATTTTTTCTGTTTGGTATGAATTTTGGAAATTGAAATTTAGAAAGTTTAAATGCATTGAATTGACTTTTTTTCAAGTATTAAATTCTATCCTATGCATTAGATATAGAATATTTTTGTAGGTACGTTACGATTTTGATAGTTCAATTTGCAGATGAAAAATACGTTTATATTTTTATTGGCCAGCATGTTATGAGTGGCATCATTTTCGATTTTTATTTCCCTGCTTGATATTTTACGAGGTGATACTGCGTGTCATGCAATAATTCTTTCCTCTATATTAAATCGTAAAAGAAACCTAAGTGGTTGATCTTTTTTTTATACGGTGGATAAACGTTATTTGAAGTTGTAATTTGATTCGGGGTATACTGATTCCATTTTGGAACCTTTTTAGAAGATCTTCTAATTTTCTTTAATTGGCGTTATTAAACGTCATTATCTCGCAGATTTGAGACTCCCTAAAGAAAGAAATCGCATGTCCGCAACTTCCTAATACCGATCAAATACCTTTGTAGTGTGTAATCATCTGTCTTATTCAATGCTGCGATATCTTTAAAAATTACGTTTTTTGACACACACAGGAATCATGTAACTATTCCAAAAAATCTGGAAAAACTGGAGTTTTTTTTCATTTCTATGTCATTAATACAATATATCCAACTATTAACAAAAGTGACATAAATTTGAATTTTTTTTGAAAAAATTTAGAAATTTGAAATTTTAGGTAGGGGGGGCAAACTTTGTCCTTGAAAAATTCAAACTTTTACGACGCCTTTTTGAAGTCGTTCCTCTATAAATTTTTGCTGGAGTCCATTAAATTCAGAAAAAGTGTGAAACTGATCAATTCTAGTGTTTAATCAACATCGAATGTTATGGTATCTAATTTAAATGGCAGCTATCTTAGTGAACAAAATATTTTTCCACTGCAAGTGTAAGTAGTCGATTTAGATTTTTCCTGGTATGAATTCTTCACGTTTGGTATCTCAATCTAAATCAGTAAAATAAATTTTGATGGCAAATCCCTGATTTTTCAGTCAAGCAACTAATTTATTAGAAGAAATGATTGAAAAATCACTCAGTAATCATCTGTGGAAATTCATTTCACTGCAGGCCCGTAGCTACCCTCCTGGAACAGTCATTTGCTCCCCCCCCCCTAGATAAATTTGTCAAAATCCCCTTTTTAATGGCATACGCTCAGAATTTCAATCACAATCAATTTCCATTTAAGAAGTCAGAAATTTTGAAAATTCTACTTTAGATTCTTTAATTCTGATAAATTGTCTTTTTATAATATGAAGTTTGTAAAAACCTCATTTTAAACATCAGCTTTTTTTGAAAATCTTGACGAAGAATCATTAATTTGCATAAATTATCCTGAACTTTTGGCACTTCAGTAACTCTCGAGATGAATTTTTACAGATTTTGATCCAAGTCGGGCGATATTTCGATTGTTTTTTTTAAAGCTCTATTTGAAAAATATTAAAAAATGAATAAGGTTGGAAAATATCAAATTTTGAATCAGCATTGCGTGATTTTGGCCAGCAATACTACGCCTACAATGAGGTTACTTTTTTCAAATTCTTTATTTTTTCCAAAAAAAAAGTCACAAATTGGAAAATTGATCAGAAAATGCTATTCGGTTCTTTGAAGTAAAGAATATGAATTAAGGTTGATTTAAAAAAAAAATCATGAATTTTGACGAAAATTGATGAAATAGTACATAGTTTACTTTGAGTAAGAGACTTTCCAAAATTTTTTCGAATCTTTTCTCCTACTTACTCAGAGAAGAACGAAACTAGAAGTCAGGAGAGCTCAAAGTTTTGTCATTTAAAAAAAAACATTGTTCAGGCAGTGGCTTGAAAAGTGAACCACAAAAATTTTCATCTTTAAAATAAATTTAAATTATTTAAAAAAAAAATTGTAATACTATTTCCATATGAATTTTTTTGAAAATTTTCATCAACATTTTTTTCGATTGATCAAGAAAATGTTGCTTTGATTTCGAAGAGTTTGAGTGAGTTGAATTTGACAAAAATAAATTTTTGTAGCTTGAAAAATGAATGTAAATTTTGTATGAAATGGGGGGGGGGGGGGGTCAATTATGTTCACTCATTTTCTATTGCCTCAACTGAGATCCCCCCTCCCCCTCTTCCAAAACATTCTGACTACGGGCCGGTTTCGCTGATTCAAAAAACAGGATTTCGTGAAATTTCACCAATTCAGATTTAAAATGTGTTGGGTGCTACCTTTTGTTGTGTCCATGGTACAATGATGCTCACGCGTTATGATTTGTGGTGTAGGTAACGATTTTTTAATCATGTAGGTACCTACGTAAATCATTTCCATTTTTAATGTAAATTTAGAAAATCACTTTGAAAAATTCATTATAAATTATTATATTCTTGGTCTTCTGGACGATCTAATGACTTGCTGATTTTCTTTTCTCCATTTACTACGAAAAAACTTCCTGCCCAAGGATCTGTTTGGCTTTGGGTTTGTGCAAAATATTTTGCCACTTCTATCGAGTGATATCTAAAAAATTATAGGAATTGTGTTTGAGAAACACTTCGGTTTTAAATTTCTACTCAATTATTTTTGATTTTATACTTACTCATCCTCGGTTGAAGCATTTTTCACCAGAAGATCGTCAAATTTCTCGAATAACTCGGTTTGTTCGTAAATAAGAAACACGAAGTAATCCGTTGCTGCAAAGAATGACCAGTTTTTTTTTCAAAAGATTTAGAAAATACTAAAATAATATTGAAAAAATGACCCTAACTGTTTTCCAGTGGTAATGGTAGAGGTTCGTAAGCTGCCAGTTCGTTTCCTTCGCTGATATGTAGACCAGGTATGTTGATCACGAGCCATTGCTCCCATTGCTGCATTAAAGGTCTTTCGGAAGTTTCAGATTGAGGCGAGTCAGCCTCGGGGAACTGTACTTCTAGGTCATTAGGTGTCATACCTACAATCAAATTAGATTTGGGAATTGCCTATAACGAGCTAATGAAGTTTTGTCCAGATATGAATATCACGTAGCGGTTACCGATCATGCAAAGCGTGTAATACGTATTTTCACGAAATGGCCATGTCAGTTCGGGTTGTTTTCTAACATCGTATTCGTCGAGCACGTCGCCTGCTTTGATTTTCTTGTATACTCCTCCTATTGTAAAATAAATCTATCGGTGATGATTACGCTGAGTATCTCGAATAAGGTTTCTGTAAATATGATACATATGTGCAACGTACATCGCATTCGTGTTTTGGAGGAATTGGCGTGATGAGTGGGATAATTTGAGCTTCGTTCATTTTTTGTATGAAATCGTCGCTTGTGCATGATTTGACATCGATCTAGATTTCAAAAGCGAGACGTGAATTGTTATTATTCTAGTATCTAATTAAGCACCTGGACCTACGTAATTGATTAAGTATTCAATAAAATTCAATTTGGTGCGTTGATTGCTGAGAATTTACTTACCAGCGTCGTGAGAATTATACAAATATAAGGCAAATTGTAATTCAACATGATGGAATTTCTCTTCCGTTTATCTCGAACGAATTAAGTCAAAATGAAAATTTTTCAATTAAGTAACTATTAACGAAAATCACATAGATGGACATTTTTACTATATATTTTTTTTTTTGCTAAGTACATGTATCAAGTATCAGCCTTTTCAGTGAAATGATTTTTTTGAATTATTGTTTGTGTGTAATTTTTGAGTCAAACTTGGAAAAAACGTATGGATGCCTATCTACACATTTTTATTGAGATTTTATGGGATGAACTGATTACTGAATTGAATTTAGATCTATACAGATTTCAATTTGTGATATGCACGAAGATAGTTTTTTTTAGTGATATGATAAATTTTTCAATGGAAGTGAAGTTAACATGTTCATTAAAGTGGGCCGAAAAACTAAAAATTTTGATTTTTGAAAAGTTACCCCCTGAAAAAGTTGTTGGCTGGAGAGACCAGAAAAATAGAATAAAAAATTTCAAAATCGATTCATATAATATTCCGATCGCAAAAGAGCCTTAATTCTTCAAAAATTTCCAAAAATTTCGAAAAAATTTTAGAGTTCTTTTAATGACTATCTAGACCAAAAAGCACTTTTTTAAGAAAAAAAAAGTGTTTTATAACTTTTTTAAATTTTTCTTTAGAGGTGAAGAAATATGAAAAATTGAAAAAAAAAACTATAAAACATGGATTTTTTCAAAAAAGGTTGAGCTTTTTGCTTTAAATAGTCCCTAAATAAGCTCTAAAATTGTTATTAAAAAAATCAAAATTCATAAATTTAATGACTTTTGATTTTTTTGAAGTTTTTGGAAATTTTCGAAGAATTAAAGGCTCTTGCGCGATCGGAGATTTTGAAAATTTTCATCTTATTTTTCTAGTCTATCCAGCCAACAACTTTTGTCGGGCGTATCTTTTCAAAAATCAAAATTTTTGGTTTTTCGGCCCACCCTAAATTGTTTATCGATTGAAATTTTCGGAAGTAATTCAGATAGGTATATAAAAATACGAGTCTTTTATTCAATTTCAAAGTTTGAAATTAATGAAAAAATTGAGTTTCTAAAAATGTGGCCAATTATTTTTTTGGCATATCAAGGTGAGATCTTGATGCAAAGGTGAAAATCTTGCTGAAATAACTCATTCTTGATGTTTTCCGATATCCTTCGATGAATTTGTTGAAAAAAATTGAAATATTCGGCAAATACCCATTTTCAAGTAAACGTAGTAAAAAAATTTCCAGCCCAAGGATCGTCCAATTGATATTTATACACTAAACGTTTCACATTCGGACTCCTTGGATAGTTGTCCCTATTCAATAGCAAAATTATTGGTACCTGATTAGAAAAAAATCGAGAAATACTATGCTTTTTTCTTAATATTTTTTGAGAACTTACTTCACTCCCATTCTGCGATACTTCACTGTTTGCTCGTACACAAGGAAGATCATGTATTCGGTAACTGAAGAATTTTCATAGTTAGGAATACTAAATTTACGATAAATGAATTCGATATAATTTTCTAACCATTAAACATATCGATTTGTAAAGGTTTGTATGAGAATACTTCGTCTCCTGATTCGATATCATTGCCAGGTATATTGATCACAGTCCAACATTCTCTTTCTCGAGTGAGTATGGGGTTTCGAGTCGAAATCTCTGTCAATTCTTCAAAATCTTGTAATTCTCTCCGGTCCACGAACGAAACACCTGAAGAATGAGGGGTAATGAGGCAAGAATTGGGAAAATTTGAAATCACGACAAATCGATTCAAAAGTGTTTTTTTCTACCTGTCAAGTATAAAGTGTAGAATTTGCCTTGTGAGGTTGGCCATTTCAATTTTGGGCGAATTTTTATATCTTTGTACAGAAGTGATTCTCCACTTTCGATTTCTCTTCGTTTATCTCCAATTCTGTAAGCAACCTGTCGATATCAAATGAGCAAAACTGCGTAGAGTTATTGAAATTATCGATTTGGCTGCTTACTCGACATTTGTGGCTTGGAGGAGTTAGTATAATATTCGGGATGATTTTCAATTCGGTCAATTTTTCGGTATAATTGCAACATGAAACGTAATTCTGGAAAATTATTGGTGCGTATTATTTCCAACTGAGTAAATGGGTAATTCTACCAAAACTGTCGCATTTAAGTTACTTATAAATTTCTCGAGTACTAAATGCGCTAGAGTGCTTTTTTTTGCATTGTTTTATTGGATATCATCTCCCCCACCTTTTCCAGCGAAAAAAATAATTTTTCCCCTCCCCCACCACCCCCTGCATAAATTTTAATGGTCAAAAGTTCCATCGTCGTGGCTGTTACCACTCATGGTTTCAACCTTTACTTACCCCTAGCACTGAAGATAATTGATATTTTTGAAAAATTTTAAAAACATGATATTGGTAGAGTGTTGGGGTACACGTTGACCTCTCCGAGGGTCGCCAGAAGGGCACTGGGTGACCTCAAGACGAAACCAAAACTCTGTTACTAGGTTTTTGTTCCATCGCCGTGGCGAAATTTCATTAATTTTTTCTGGCTCTGTTACTTCGTATTCAATTTTTTTCAATCGCAATACTGATTCAGGGGTGTAATAGGAACAACCTTTATCGGTTGAATTTTAAATTCCTGACTACTTGGTCAATCTTGAAATGAAAATTTGTGAAAATTCTTGTGTTTACAATTTTTACATTCCATCGTCGTGGCTATCAATTTTTCGAATTGTGCTTATGGTATTGAGCTATAAATAAGAAAAATATATTCCACAAGCAAGTATATCAACACAAATTCATCACAATACACTTTAAAATCAATTCGCAATTGAAAAAATGGGAAATATTCAAGATTTTTCTTACGTCGTGGCTACTACTTTCATTTCCTTCGTCGTGGCGAAGATGATTTTTGCATCCACGACGAAGGATTTTTTTTCCGCAACGTGAGAACTTTGAACATGCAAATAGTATAATTCATTCTGCATCCAGTGGGCTTGACCCCTTCAATGAATTAGGTGCCACTACGATGGAACTAAAGACCACACAAAGAAAATTCTATGGTCATGGAACCCACGATTATAGATTTTCCATAGTAGTGGATACCAAAAATTTGAATCGCCCCACACCCTCCCCTGGGGGCTATGAACTGAGCCAAATACAAAAAATGGTGTCTCGAACGTATACATTTTAGATTTCAATCAAAAAAATTTAAGAAATTCAACTTTTATTTTTCGAATTTCATATACTGGAAATGCGACAGTTTTGGTAGAATTACCCAAATATGAAAATATAATTGAAATTGCTTACCAAAGAGATGAAGAAAATTACTTGAGATGAAAATATGATTCCGAGCATTATGAAATGTTTTGACTATAAACGTCAGTATATGTGCCAACGATTATCGTTATCATTTAAATGGAAAAAAGAAGGTATTTCATTGACTTATATATGTATTGATGAAATTCCTTCTTTGATAAGCGTATAAAGTCAATTACTTATTTTCACCTTTGGTAGGTAACCTGTATTGCAATCACATTTTTGATATTAAATTTCATTAAATGCAGAACAAGCAAGTAGTCAGAAAATATTTTTTGTAGGAAAAAGATATATTTACAAAATCAAGCAATACTCAATACATTATTTTTTACGTAGTACATTTCACGTAAAAGAAATCACCAGCCCACGGAGTTCCAAATTGAAATTGATTCATAAAAGTACGGACCAGTTGTGTGTTTCCATAACGCTTTCTACATTTAACGAGGAGTAAAGAGATGAGAAAATTAGACGAGGGAAATAGAATTGATATTTTACTAGAATTCTTACTTTGCTCCCATACAATGATCGTAGTTGACCGATTCGTAATATTCTGGTTGCTCCCAAATAAAAATCGTCGCGAGATCTTGAGCTGTAATTATGTTCGAAATTAGGATCACAGAGGTATCATGAAGAAATCCAAAGAGATAGATGAGATTTTCTAACTATGTGGAAGGGGTAATTGTAAGGGTTTATAAGGTGCTAGCTCAGCTCCTTGCGTAACTTGGCTTTCTGGAATATTAACAACGATCCAATTTTGCCATTGTACGTGTGTTTGATTTCCCAACGAAGGATTAAATTTTCGTTCGCGCTCAACTTGATAAATTGGGGATCGAACTGTAAAATAATTATTTTTACGAAGAATATGCGAGTATGATGAAATTAGATGGAGATTTTTGCGTACCACTCATGAATAAAGTATACGATTTATTTTCTCTGGTTGGCCATTCTAATCTTGGTTCATGTTCGCCTTGCGTATGCAAAATGCTCTGACCAGTTTTTAATTCTTGGACAACGTTATCGATTGGATAAAAAATCTAGCAAATTTCAGAGTGAAAATTCACAGAATGAGATTTGTTTTTCAAATTAAATACGAATCGTACTTTCAAATCGTTTAAGGGTGCTTCTGAAATTAGATCTGGTATGATTTTGTGGTTGATCATTCGTTCTTTGAGATCGAGTGCATTGGAGTCGAAGGAAATTATGTGCTGAAAGTTATCATTTTGGGTCAAATTGGGTGATTAGGTAAGCTGAATTCTAAATTAGGCAGCTAATACGTACCAAAAAGAAAAATTTGGTAGAAATACACCATAAATCGAATTTAAGCATCATAATTTTTTTTTCCGACATGACGATATTTTATCAGAGTAAATACATAACACTTATCATACTACTTTAGCTATGATAGACACATTTTGGGATACTGATAAATCCTATTGATAAAATGCAGGCAGCTAAGAAAGATTTTCGGCAACGATATCTACCATTAGTTCGTAGAATCATGAAAAATTATTCAATTTTTGAACGAATGTTTCTCGAAACGAAATATTAAAAATTGGGTCGAATGTTTAGAAATTAGAAAAAATTCAGTTGTACATTTTTTTTCATTATTTACATTTTATTACAACTCCATTTTTCATAGCAAACCACGTTACTCCGAATAAGTTAAAATGAAGAAATTTCCAGCCCATGGATCACCAAGTCCAAACTGTTTCGTGAATGCTGGAACCATATACCTATCTCCAAATCTATTCCTAAAAATTTATTCGAAAAATTAGGTAATAGGTAAAAATTAGGTTAAATTAATGGTAACTTTTCATGTATCTTTCGAAAAAAAACCTTACCTGTTCTCAACAACTCTTTCGAACTTCGGATTCTCGAACTTTTCTGGTTGTTCCCAAATCCAAAATGAAATTTTATCCGTTGCTGTGAAACATTTTTTGGTTAGAGAAACATATAATTTGCCAAATTCGATGTTAAGATGCCTTACTATTTTTATGAGGTATTGGTAAATGATAGTAAGACACTAGTTCATCTCCGAAATCGAGTTTACGACCGGTGCCAGGTATATTGACGACAATCCAGTTCTCCCATTGTTGATCTACTTGATCACCAAGCGATTTGTCCCAATTTTTTTCCCAGGTGAGGTCATAAATCGGAGCTAGGCCTGAAATAGGGTAGATGAGATGTATTTACCTTCGTTTTTGTTGATTTTTTCATTTTTTATGAATATGAATTTTTTACGTACCACCCATGAACAAGGAGTAGAATTTACCCTCACGAATTGGCCATTTGATAACTGGCTCTTTTTTGGTCAAGTTGGCATAGACAGTTTCACCAGTCGTAATTTCTACCATTTTACCATCAAATGGGTAAAAAATCTGTATTCGAAAGAATTAGAAACATTTGTTTGAGATGAATGTACCCGGCGTGCAAAAAAAGCAGACAAATTCTGCTCATTTCTGCTGAGAATTTCTGCTCCTTTCTGTTCTTTTCTGTTCCTTTCTAACCTTCCGATGCGCGATGCACGCGCAACAGGGGGTCAAAAAGGGTCGTTCAACGCGCAACAGGGGTCCAAAGGAGCAGACAGTGAGAATTTCTGCTCTTTTCTGTCCATTTTTCTGTTTTTTTCTGCTCTTTTTGCACGCCGGGTAAGTATTACCTAATAAGAATTAAAATTGAGGTTATTGCTTACTCGACATAGGTGTTGTGGAGCTACCGGAATAATTCGAGGCACGATACCGAAATCGAGCATTTTTTGCTTGAAGTCGTTGCAAAGGCATTTGTGAAGCTGATCAAAAAAACAAAAGTGTTTTTAATTTTTGCCTGATTCTGTTCGAAAATTGTCTTGGTAAATTCGATATACCTACTGAGAATACGATAAAAATCAAAATTTGCGGTAAATTGTTCCAAAACATGATGAAAATTTCACTTTTTCATTTATGTATGACTAGAAGAAATAGCATAGGTGGTTTTCCTCATCTGACGTATTAGAATACGATGTACATTATTTTATCAGATAAGGATGATCGTTGATAAAATATGCTATTTTTTTGGCTCTTTATGCCTTTGATAATTTTACTGATTTTCTTTCTACTCAATCCATCCAATGGCATACCAACCTGGTACCTAATTTTATTTCATTAGGTTTTTTTTACCTTTTTTTACTTCAATTATGGAAAATTTGTCGTTGTCAGTGTGGGTTTGGTTTCCTTCTCACATCTTCTTTTGAGAATTTTGAATTTGTTTTTTTGCAGACAGCTCAAAAGAAGCTTTTCCAAATACGTCTTTCAACCCATCAAATGCACTTTTTTATAGAACAGAAGTTTTGCATTTGAAATACCCACTCATTTTTTTGCATCCGTTCGTGGCAAAACCCGTTTTTGGAATTTGATATAGAATATCCTTTTTGCAAAGATTACACATCTCGAAGAAATAAAAAAACAAAAATTATTTATTTAACATATATCTCTAAATTTATAAAAATGTTTCTTAGCTGTTGTATAGAAATCAGCGGCCCAAGGATCACCTAAATTATACTTTTTGGCGAATTTGGCAATGGTATGATATGGTCCAAACTCGTACCTGTTTTCCATAAAAAAAAAAAAAAAATACAAATTAGGAAAATGAAATTTTTCCTACCACAGAAATGAACATTGAAATACCTACCCAGGATCGTCTTTTATCTCATCCGAAGCAAATTTCATCTTTTTTCGTCCTGGTTGGCGAAATACAACAATCGGGAAATACTCAGTAACTACGATGAATACCCATTTTTCATGCGTTATTAACAAGATTTTGGAAATGTTTCAACCCTGAAAATATTTTTCTTACCATTTTTTGGTGCTTTTTCGGGAGCAATGTAATCGAACATGATGTTACCGCCGTAAACATAATTCCTTTTTACATTGATCACAATCCAGTGTTCGATTTGTTGAATAGCAGGAGGTTCATCGGTGGTGGGAATTGGGTAATCGGGAGGTAAAGTATCGCCATAAAAGTCCCATTCGCGTTCAGGAACAGGATTATGAACAGCTGATTGTAAGATATAATTAAAGTAATTTTTTCACTTGGAAAAAAGCGAAAAAAGTGGTGACCTACAGCCCATGTAAATTGTGTAATACTTGGTGCCATTATCCATCGGCCAATCTAAACGAGGTTGATCGACGATTTCCCATCTTCGAAGTTCTTCTCCTGTGATTACTTCTCTTTCGCAAGGCCCAATCGGATAGTAAATCTGGTACGAAAATAGAAATTTGAAATGAAAAATTGTCATTCCTCGATTCATCTCCCTATTTCCAAACGTACTTTCAATTTATGCTTCGGTGCGACAGGAAGAAAGTGAGGTACGATTTTAGCAGCGATCATTTTCCGCGTCAATTCTTCCATTTGATCGCAAACACATAGCTGTAACTGTAACTGAATCAAGCGGTGTGATTTGTTAATTTCATATGATATTTTCAAAATTCATCTTCTGTAAAGATATACTCACAGATGCTATTAAAAATATCCAAAAATGTCGCACGTGCTTTTGTAACATTGCATAAATTTCATTCGCAGATAACACTTTTCAAATAGCGAAACTTTCATGAATGATGAGGTTAACATTGAGATTTTAAGCTGTTAATTAACCCAATAGATAAAAATGCCATCAGTCGGTGTTGATTTTTTTTTTGCATCGAAGCTCATATCGCGTTTCGTTTTGATAATTTAAATCATCTGTTCGGGAATTTATTCGTCGTGGTAGTGCTACTTCGGAATTTTTTTCTTTTTGGGTTGATAGGAATGCAAAATATGTTGAAAATTTCGCGTTTTGAAACATCTTCGACGAGTTGAAAAAAAAAAAAATTTCGTGTGCCTCGAAGGTATTCATTGTTAAATGAAGATGGATTGCTTTTGTGGGTAGTTTTTCTTTCGAAACTGACTTATAGTTTGAATTTAGACTGCTCGTGTACTTTCAATTTGGTTTTTTATTTTTGAAAATAAAACTATTTACATTGATTGTGGCGAGCTGATGTATGAAGAAAAAATTATTGAAAAAAAGGAAAAGATTTATTTTAAAAAACTGGGGAATAAATTTTCATTCAGTTTTTTCAAACGATACAAAAAAGGAACATTTCGACGATCTTGGCTGGAAATTATTGCCATCTTCATTCCCAGGTATTATTCACCCAAAAGAAATTCGCCTCTACCGCGGTCAGTTTATAATCCTGGGCGTATTTGGTCAACTGCCAGTAATCTTGGTGTTTGTATCGTCTGTGCAAATGGATTGAAAATTTTAGAATATCGTATTTTGCACGTATTCCTTCGGTGGTATTGTAATTATTAATGATTACATAACAAGTATTGCCTTACAATAGATGGTAATTTTTCATTCTTTCGATGTTCAAGAACGTATGTTGTTTGAAAAGCCAGAAAGTGTAACGATCGATGGTTCCGTTTTGGGCTGTAAGAATAGAATTTTTGAAAAAAATAATAATGAGATAAGTAGAGGGAAATGACAAATGAAAAATTTACGTCGAACTCTTTTTCCATATTCCGGTTGGTTCCATTTATACACCACCGTCCCTTGGTCGTACCTGTTGCCTGGTATATCGTATATGAACCATGCTTCTGTTTCTAATGGCCTACCCCAGCTCCAGAAAACTATACCTTAATTTGCATATTTGGAGGAGGAGAAATAATTAATATTTACTTGTGATAAATTTATACAAAGGTGAAAATTTATAATTAGGTACCTTGTACGAATAAAGTGTAAAAAGTTTTATCACTTTCGGGTTCCCATTTTACGATCGGTTTTGTATCGTTGAATTGTTCGAATTTCAATTCATCTCCTGGGGTGAGTTCTCCATGAGGGAATAAAACCTATTTTTGAGATTGATGTTTAGTTTGGGGATCAGTTGAACAGGTGGACAGATTTATTGAAAAATTCAACATACTTTCAAGATTTTTTTCGGAGCATAAGGGAAAAAATCCGGCACTATTTTGAATTCTCTGAGTTTTGTTTCCAAAAAATTTTCGTCTTGTGGCAAACATCCCTGCAACTTGAGTAGAATTGAGAGTATTATTCAAATCTGATTAGAAGATCGAAATTTATCAAATAATTTGAGAACAAAGCAGATAAAATATTTATTTTCTTAACCATTATGCAGGTATTTTTGTAAACAAACGAAAATAATTGAATTGTAAGATACTTACACTACTTAAAACAAACAACGAAGCCAAATTAAGGATGATTTCGATATTCATAGCTATACTTTTTTTTATCTTTGTGAATGGCTAGAACGTATCATTTTTTGAATTTATCTTTTGATTAAGCCGAAATGAATGAAAAAAAATCAGTTTCAACGAAGTCGATTAGGTACTCGAATACCTATCGAGATTATTCGCATATCTTGGATTAGGCCTTTTAATCTCATCTGATATGCATTTCTTGAAAATTGGGACTTTTCAAGTTTTTGCTATAAAATCGTAAAAATTCACAGGTATATTTCTTTTCTTTTCTTTTTGAATGATCAAAATCGCTGGATCAAATTGAAATTTTTTCTGCAAACCGATACTGAAAGGATTTAAATTTTTATTTCGATCGGGGGGAGGGGGGGGGGGGAGGTCAATGCAATACATGAATAATTTGAGTATTGAGAGACACTAAACGACATATCGAATCTTTGTATATTTTTAAATAACAGTACAGTGAATCGGAGGTTTTCTTAAATTAATTTATTGAATATTGGGTAAAAATTCTCGACTGAATTACAGGTTTTCCATTGAATTTCACATTTTTTGTTCAATTTTATTTGAATAATTCGTGATAATTTTCATGCTTTAAAATTGATATTTTATGACTTTTTTAAAAATAAAAATTATTCTTAATTCATAAAACAAAATTCCAAATTCCAAGTGTAACGAATCACTGTGAATTAAAACTGTGGAAAAAATCTTGAAATTTTTATATATAAAAGAAATTTCCAAAAATTGGTTTGCCCAAATTGTATTCATCTTCAAATCTCGTCAAATTATCCAAATCTGGCACGTTATACCTGAAAAAATTGAAACGAATTTTGATAATTACAAGAGCAAAACTGTTAATTGCAGATGTTTTGATTTAGGAAAGCTTTAAAATACTACATCGATTGAAAAAGCCTGGAAAAATTGAGCTACAATTTCAATATACTTACGCTGCCTCCTTCCATTCTACTTCTCTTACGGTCAAATTACTCGTCGGCTGTTTATACAATAAAAATACTATACGTTCTTTGGCTGAAACAATTCGGATAATTTTTGAACCGACGATCGACCTTAATTAAATAATTCGAGATCAAATGAAATTACCGTTTTCACCCAAAGGAGGTCCGGGAACTAAATACCATACGATGGTGTTTCCTTTCTTGAAGTCGTTTCCGGGGATATTTGTAACGACCCACATTTCCCCAGTATTTATTGGTGGTTCAGGTATAGTAACCGGGTGTTTTGTGTAAGGGTACAGTAAAGTATCCGGATCGTATCTATTTACACCTGTTGAAGTACGAAAATAAATATCAATTTTTTTCACGGATCCCAAAATGGAGGAAAAAATTCCGATGCGAAAATTCGTGCGTACTTGTCATGTACAAGCAATAATGGGCATCTGGTTCCCCATCATAGTATACTTCGGGAGCTTCTAAGGTTTCATTTGACCACCAATAACTACCTGGGGTAACTTCTCCTTTTGGGTAGACTACCTGTTTGACAGTAATGGCTAATTTTCAAGGTTTTCGATTAATTTTATACACGTGGACTTACTTTTAGTAATTTTGTCGGCGGATAACGAATGAGCTCTGGGACGATGTTCTCTTGAAGAAATAATTTAGCGATATCGATATTCTCATTTGCCTGCAAAAGGAAAATATGAATTATCTTGAGAATGGTTCAAGTTGAGATAGAGACGATGAGCTTACCCAACTTATGAAAAAATTCGAAACAATGAAACAGCATAAAACTTTCATAGACATTTTAAATGTTTTCTCGTTTGATGGCGGTTCCACGAGCTACGAATTTTTAAATCGACGATTAGATTTTCATTGATAAAAGACAGCGCTACCTACGTTCAATTTATTCGTCACTTCGTACCGATAAATTATATTTGAACATTTCTCGTTACATTGAATATCTAATGAGCGTTATTTCATAAATTGTTTCTGTCGAATTTACAATTTTTTAGTTCATATTTTCAAAATGTATGGAAAATTCCCCGACGCGTTCTCCTTCCATGATCAAATCTCTCCACATTTGCGAAAGAAAAAGCTTGAAAACTCGAATATCATTATGCACATTCGCGAATACATTCGTAAAATCGCATAGTCTGGCTTTTCACCAGAGTCAATACACTTGCCAGGCGCAGTATGTGTGTTTACCGAAACGAATTATTATCAAGAGTAAAGTGCATCGCGAAATACTGGAATACGAATGGAATGAAAATTGTATTAAAATGCTTTTCACGTGAATTCCGTTAATGATCGAAGACGTACTTTCAAAAAATAAACACGAATTCGCGAACATCGAGTTTACGAGTGTCGTACGCTGAAAGTTTCTCTCAAGTATTGAATTCGAGTCGACGAAAAGGAAGCAAAAAATGAACGCAGAAGACGAAATTTGATAACTAAATAACGATGACAGAAATTAAATTCAATTCTACCAACGATATTAGCTCATAGGTAGGTCGCATTGGTAGCTTCCTTTTTCCCTGCGCTGTTTTATTGTAAAAATGCGCTCGCTAAATAGGTCGTGAATATGAGAAGTGTAGTAGCTGGTATCAGTTTCATTGGAAGAAATATATTTTGTCGTAAGATGATGGAACTTGATTAATTAATCGAATTCCGTATTATTGTTGGAATGATGTAAGGTTATGTATGGGAGTTTGGGAAGAGTGAAAAAAGAGAGAGCGAGTGAATTTATCGTATCTTGGAAATCATGAAGTGAAAAAAAAAGCAAAACCGTTGAACACGTTCGTGTTGAAGCGGAATTTCTTGACTGGTATTTTTAAAATTACAAGTTAAAAATTCCGCGTTACTGAGTACCACTATATAGAAGCAAAGAGAAAAATATAAGTTTCTATACTAAACTATAATCTACTCGTACGGATATTATATTTCTCTCCGAAGTTTTCCAATGCCAGTTAAAACTTTTAGGAGCCATTTTATTTAAAGTTCGGAAACAACTGACATATATCATTTATAGTGAGCTTTTCACACGTAAAAAGCACATGTGAAAAGTGTATATAATGGCTTTCGTCATTGCTTTTTATAAAATATTTTAAAATTGTGAAAAAAATTTGTCTTGCTCGTTTTAATTTGCGAATTTTTACACCTTTAAAGTTTTCGAAAACTTAACATCAACTTTTCGGTATATTTTTTGCGTGCAAATTCGCACGTCGTTAACACGAACACGCCACCGGAGCTGATGGTGAATTTTTACATCGTAAGATTCTCAAAGTAACTTTAATGTTTACTTACAACTTGTTTTACAGTTTTACTCTCTCGGCTTGATTTTATTTGTCTTGTTTGTCAAATTTTAATAAAGTTGGTTCGTTAAATTAAAATGGATCGGAGTACGCGGTTGGCGAAATGAAACTTTTTCATGACCGACATCTGATTGCTAATTTGCGAATCGATTTTCATGTAGGTTCTTGCAGTTTTTAGTGTGGGAATTTGTAGACTTGTGGTGATCGAATTTTCAGTTTTAAAGATATACCATGACTCATGTCATAGGTTCTGTTTCTTCGCCCGCCCCACCATATTGAATTAGCTCAGTGGTTCTCAAACAGATTTTGATAATTTCTTGAAAACTTGAAATGGAATTCTTTTTTTCTTGAAACATTGGCTACCCTTTGCTATAAGGTTGAAAAAAAAATTTTAGGGATCAGAACTATGTTTTTTTTTGTATCGTTGATTCGGATTTTTCACCCACTTGTCTCAAAGCAATAATACGTTCACATCCAATTTTGAGATGAAAAAGAAGATTTGAACATAAGTTAGAGAGCATTAAAAATGAAATATTTTTAGTTATATACCTACAGTTATATTCCATGCACAGATGGAAAGGAATTTTTTTGAAAAGTGAAAATACGAGTTCATTCTAATTTTTATTCGTGAATCTCCGGTGCTGGGTAGAAAAAAATTTTGCCAACAAGAAATTATTGGTTTTTAGTTCTCTATAACTTTGGTTTGAGAAATTTTTCATCTCCATTTCTGGACTCATCTGATAGAATGGGTCAAAAACTGATTGAGAAAATGCAAATTAAAAAAAATTACAGCTCGAAAAATTTTAAAGCTGGACCACATTTGAAAAAAATTATAATCGAGGAAATTAAAAAAAATTAGGAGTTGAAAAAATCTGAACTTGAAGTAAATCATTTTTAGTAAAAATAATGAGGGACTAGGTTCAGATTAGGTATTAAAAAATCGTCACAACTCAAATTGAAACTTGCCAATCTCCTTGTATTCAGTTTGAAGTCAGTGATCCAGGGAGATGTAAAAATTCAAACCGAAGGGGGAGGGGGCGACTCGACCTGCGGTTCCTACTTCCTAACAAGTAGCACAATTCTCTCAAGGAGTAAAAAAAAAACGTGATTCTGTTCAAAATAACCTCACTTTGAAGTTTGACAGGCAAAATTGTTTAAAAAAATATCATGTTGGAAGTACTGAAATATTAATATTACTCGAGAAATAAAAAACATGCTATTACAGTTTTTATTTTCATGAATGTTTTCTTGATGTCTTTTTAAAAATTATGGCATGAATTAAAAAAATATCAATTTATGATCCATAAAAAATGGTTAAAAAACGTTTTTTCTATGAATGTTGTAGAGCAACACTGAAAATTCGTCATTTTTTGAAATTGTACCAAACTTTTCAACCAGTTTCCAATTTCGATTTTTCAACATTTTTTCCATTTTCATATTTTTAAAAATGTCTTCCAATTGAAGAGCCTTTTTCCAAACTGAGCTAACTTCAAAAACCGTATTCGAGGAAAGGGGGGGGGGGGGGAATTAAGAAATTCATACCAAAGTCCCTTTCCATACATTTTTCAACCTTTTTTTCAAGAAAAAAATTGCACTAAGGTCTTTTCCTCGTGCACGGGTTTTGAAGTTGGCTCTGTTTGGAAAAACGATCCTCGATTACTTATCTAGTTAGTATAAATTTTAAGAAAGATGACATTAGTGTTTTTTAAATATCGAAGTTGGAAAAAGTTTCAAAAAAATTTCAAAGTTGAAAAAAATTGAAAAATTTTCCAGTTGGTTGGAAGAAATTTTATAAAGTTGAAAGTGAAAACAATATTTTTTTTGTGGGTTCAGACTACTAGGTTTATCAGCCCATGCCAGCAATAATTAGAGTTCAAAAAGTAAAAATTGGAAAAGTAGTAATTTTTCAAGAAGAAAATCAGTTAAGATATCCTGTAGAGTAATTTTAAAAAATTGAAAAAATTCAGGGTTAAAAAATTTGCCCTCTGAATAAATTTGTAGGTACTTGATTTGTCGAAATACAATTTTGGCAAAAATAATTAGGAGCTAGTGATCCAAATTGTTCATTGAAATAGGTACCTCTCAATCAAACCCAAAAATTTTTTATTCATCGTCATCAGGAATAATTTTCGATGAGATTTTTCAAAAAAGATTTGTAGTGGTGCTGTCAACTGTTTTTTTATTTACGCAATTTTCTTTATTTTGTAATGATGCAAAAAAATTTCAAAAAAATATTGAAATTTATCTTGATAACCTAAGAAATTTTTGGCTTACTATTCAAGTCATTGAATGCACAATTTGAATGTTATGAAAATTTCGCACTTGTGTCAGAATACTGTTGTTAGCTCTGCCATAAAAATTTTTGAAATATCATTTTAGGCGATTAAAAATTTTTTGATTGAATTTGAAATTTCTGAGTGAGCAATTTGAATTTTGTCAGAATCGAAGTATCAGCAAATTTACTATATGTAACTTTTCAACTCCCTTGTAAAGGGCCGAAAGTGATATTTGCTTAAATGTTTAACGACTCAGGGATATGTGGAAACTGAAATCGCATTTTTTGGCGGGGGAATGACCTAAGTTCCCAGCAGGTATACGTATCGAAAAGTACATAACTAATAACTGTATTTTTTCGAAATTGACTCTACTCATTTCAATAAGTGAAAATTCGCTAAAAAAAAAATAGCCAGAATTAAATTACTTGAGAATCAGTGAAATTTTACTGAAAATTAGTGAAAAACTACTCTCTCAATTATAAATCAGTGAAAATTATCGAAAATCACTGAGAAACAGTCAGAATTGCAGCACAGGAGAAAATCAGTGAAATTTTTTTTACTGAGAACGAATCAGTGAAAAAACTTGCTGGAAAATCAGTGAAATTTATGAAATTTGTTGAAAAATCAGTGAATTTCGCTGATTTTTCCTGTGCTGCAATTCTAACTATTTATCAGTGACTTTTCGCTAATTCAGAATGAGAGGGTACTGATTCAATCGGTGAATTTTCATTTTTGAATCAGTAATTTTTTCAATAACTACTGAAAGAATCTGTAAAAATTTACATTTAGGTCAAATTTAGGTACTGATTGAATCGGTATTTATAGAAAAAAATTACTGATTCAAAATTGAAAATTCACTTATTGGATTAGTGGTTTTTCATTGATTTCCGCAGTGACTCAAAACTTTGGCTATTTCATCAGTGAATTTTCACTGATTTAATTTAAGAAAGTATCTTGAATTTTATTGGTTTCGTTTCTACTTGGGTTGGAGGACTCAACAAATTTTTTGGACGTATTCTATTTTAAGTTCACTTCCTATCTCCCCAATTTTTGTCAATATAAGATTTTTTCGACCATTTTAATATACATAACAATCGTCATTTTTCGTGATATACTGCATTATGTACTTAAATTTGAAAAGGGTGCGTGTAATTTGAAAGCCGATTTCTTTTACGATCTCAGTGTATAGTTTCACTGTCTATACATTTTTCTTTTCCACACTACCCTCAGATGCAACTTTCGACTGCCTGCTAAACCGAAACCGACTCGAAGTGGGACTATAATCTACACAATGGGACATGTAGCTGTGAAATGAAAACTGCAAAACGTCAAAAACAATTCAATTAAAAACAGATATACGTAGCTAGGTACAACAACGAATTCTCACCATCTTTGCTGGTAATTCCGGTGAATATCCATATCATGTATACGAATATGGAAAAGTGAACGGTATACGCACCCGCTCAAATAAATTACTACGATTGCTGCGGGGATGTTTGTACGTAAAAGCAGGGTATAAAGGCTATTCTAAAATTGCACTTTGTACTCGTGCATGAATATTCATCCGAGCTGCATGACAAGGCAAACGCGAAACGCATCTACAACTACAAGCTCGTTCGCTCGCAAATCCGTCACAAGTTGTATGTATCCCCAAGAGAGAATGGTAAAAATTTTCGTAGGAGTGCTGCCGCTGAAGGTTTACTAAAATATATGATTTTTCCTGACGCCGCAACTCGACTGCTGCACAGTAGACTTGTACCACAGCCAGCAAAGTTACCAAACTATAATATTTCAAAGAGTTAGCTAGCGATTGCGAAGATATATTTAGCATTGGTAGCCGCAAATTTTCGCGAAAATTTATCTCGTAATTACGCCGGGCGCGAGTTCATCGTCATCTTTATGCCGGAACGCCAACAGGGTTATAATTTTTACATAAAATACACGTAACTCGATATCGTATAAACTCGAGAAGAATTTTGGATTGCCAACTTTGACGCGAGCCAGATGTTTTAATACGGCCGTTTTTTTCCTCTCCGGTTGTTGATTTTTTTTCCTCCACTAAATGATGAAACGAGCGAATCAAAACTGGCTCGGTGCCATTGTGCGGCGAACGTTTTATTTTCCCTGCTCGAATTCGTTTTCATATATGGATGTTTGAAAAGCGGCGCGATGTTTTTTCCTCCATAAATGACGGAAGTCGAGCTTGATTATTGCTATTGTTTTTTAAGCGCGGAGGATTTTTGACGAAAACGTTTATCGTTTCGACATTTTTTTCCCTCCGAATGTACCACGAGTCGAATACGAGGTGCGTTTTATGACCGAATAACGGAGAGAGGTTTTTTCGACGAAGCTTTTTAATCATTCGGTTCTATTTGTTTTAACGATTCGAGTGTTCTTGAAAGATGTTATTTCGCGATTCATATACCGCGCGAAGCCATTGTTGGATTGTTGAATTTATCGCGCCCGAATTTTCACAAAATCGTTTATCAATCGAGAAATTTGCAATTTCGGTTGAAATTTGTTTTCCATATTTTCGACGTATTTTCTACGTTGATTTATATCATTAACCTTTGAATGATTTTACAATTCAGTGCATTCTATTTGAAAGTTCAATGCTTGGGTTATTGTTTCTATTAAGTATGGTTTGTCAATAAAAAGGATAACACGTGTAGCTCGACGATTTTTTTATCAACTCGACGTACGTTAATTTGGATAAAAAAAAGAATTGAGATAAATCAACAGAAGCAGTTTTATCCACGAGTTGGCGAAAATATCGTAGGATGTCAATTCTGGTGAATGTAATTTTTGACTTTTATAAAGAACATAAGCCTCTTTGTTTTAAGGATTTCCATAAAATTACCATCTTGAATAAAATTTTATTGGTCAATAACTCGAGTCGTGTTTTTCACATTGTTGCGAAACGAGTGGGAAAAAGCGAAGAATTTTTTTCTTCGACGACGGATAAGTTTCGAGTGATATTAACAGCATTTGAGTTGGAAACGATAACGGTTTAGCGCGTGTGGGTATTCAACTGGTGGATGCCTCGAAGATGGTTGAAGTTTGTCGGCTGAATGGCGACAAGAAGCTATGTAGAAATTTTTCTTACGAGGCGGCCGCGATTTTTATAGCTGGATTAAATTTTTGGAGAATTTGAATAATTTTTTTCTGTGGCAGGGTGGGGTAAGGTGTGGAAATAAATACCTATAAATCTTCGAAGCAATATATTCAGAGCTGAGTTATTGGACTCTGGTGTATGCTTTTGGATAAAGGTTTGGCGAAATCAAATAGATGATTCTTGTACGTATTTTATATGGTGGATGGGTTCCCTTTGTAATACCTTGCTTGAAACACAGGCAGAGAGACTTTCCCATCCACTAAGTAAGATTCGTTTACCGGATTCTCGATTCGTTTGGGGAATTGGTCCAGTGGGAGATTGTATATCATGTTAAAAGAGCTCGTGACGTAGCGAATGTACATCGGTAATTAGTTTATGTGTATGGTGGTGTAAAAGTGCTCGCATTTGCAGCACATCTGCGAGCTTGGTCGTGTCAAATTAACAGTTTTGCAGATCAATTTACATAATTTGAATGTCAGAACGGAAATGAGCTTCGAGGTATGGTTTATACTCTATGGTATTTTTGTCTGGCGCGAACCCATTTCTCATTCCGTCGTGCAAATTCAAGTTGGTACAATGACCATTGAGACCAAAACAAAATTTTAGAGGACGGGAGCCCTCTGGAGTTTTCCATAAGGGGCGCGGGGGAGGAACTTTTGAGGCACCAGTCCTCCCGGTACACCAAGGGTGGGCCAATTTGACGTTTTTGGGGTTGAGTCTATCCGTGACGCGCAAAACAAAAAGGGACCTGAGGGTAGGAAGTGAAGTTTTGCAGGAAAGCAAATTAAAGTTTGGGTGTCGTATTTCTGTAGTATTTTATTTTGTCGTATTTCTGTTGTATTTAATCGTTAGTCGTTTCAGTTTCGATTTTTCTTTATACTGTGATATCACGTGAGTGTACATGAGCCTTGAAGTGGAAATATGTCATAAATTTTGTGACGATTAAAAAAAAAATAAGTTGTTCAGTTGACTTAAATTTTCGTGAATTTTGTGCTATTTCACTTACTTCAAATGTCTGTTCACTTCAACAAAAATGATTTTTATGACTTGAAACCGGTTAAATTTTCAAAACGCAACCCTAAAAAATAAATTGACGGCGCACAGAGAAAGGGACCTAAGGGCCAGAAAATCTATTTTATTTTATTCAGAAGTAAAAACTGTTTTTAAAAAGGGAAATTGAACCAAATTAGTTTTTATCGAAAATATTCGAATTGTTATTTCTATACACTCCAAATTCACCGGATATCATGCCGTACTTAAATGTTCTATTTCTTATTTTTTGTTTCTACATTACTAGGACTACAAGTACGGCAAGTGGGCCTCCATGTACGTACACCCTAATGCTTGGAATAGATGAAGTGGCGTGTTTTCTGAAGTCATTTTTCGTTTATTTTTCAACATGTAGCTTATAAAACGATCGGCGACCGACAGCCTAATATGGTAATCGTCCTGAAACACATCTTTATGCTGTCGGTCGCGATTCATTTCATTAGTCACATTTTTCAAAATGAATTAAAATATTAAACACTAATTGGACGACTAGTCAGGTCTCAATTGCATAAAAAAAGGCTTTCGCGCGGAATTCCTGTTGAAATTGATTTTATGATTGATTCTTATTTTAGACATTTGAACAAATAAATTTCGCTTGGATGCCTATTTTTCCTCCCCCCCCTTTTCACAGGGTCCACCCCTCCTAACATTTCAAACGTGCGTACCGCCTAATCTATGGGTCGTAATGAAAAAATGTTCAAACAAAAGTTGTTCCTCAACACCTGATGTACATTTTCATTCCTCATCAAAATCCATTTTGAAGCAAATCCTGTCGCCCAAATTTAGAAATGAAATTTTTTTGAGAAAACTTCAGAATCACGTTTTCTTAATTTCCAACGAAAAGTTTCGGAGATACAAGAAAATTTGTAATCACCAAAAGTATTCAGAATTGAATTACCTTTCCGATAAATTGTTTCACGACCATTTTCCTCTACTTTTCCTGACAGAGTGGACCTCTCCCCCTCCCCCTTATCTCAAAAGTTGGATCCACAAACAAATTTCGACCAAGATGAATTCCAATATCAAGTGAAATTGTACACCACATATTGAAAAACAAAAATCGTTCCAAGTTTTTTTTTCAAGGGTCCAACTTTTGAAATAAAGGGGAGGGGAAAGGTCCACTCTTGTCAGAAAAAGTTGAGAAAAATGATCGTGAAACAATTCATCGGAAAGGACATTCAATTCTGAATACTTTTGGTGGTTACAAATTTTCTCGTATTTCTGAAACTTTTCGTTGAACATGAAGAAAACGTGATTTTGAAGTTTTCTCAAAAAATATTAATTTCTAAATTTGGGCGGCAGGAGTTGCTCCAAAATGGATTTTGATGAGGAATGAAAATGTACAGTAGGTGTTAATGAACAACTTTTGTTTGAATATTTTTTCATTACGACCCATAGATTAGGCGATACACACGTTTGAAATGTTGGGGGGTGGACCCTGTGAAAAGTGGGGAGAGGAAAAATAGGCATCCAAGCGAAATTTATTTGTTTTAGTGTCTAGAATAAGAATCAATCATAAAATCAATTTTGACAGATATCCCGCGCGGATGTACAATTGAGACCTGACTAGACTTCAAGCAATTATGCAAGCAATTGTAAACTTGTTCAAAGGGGTTGAAACCATAATTTTAAAACAATATCAACAACTTAGCTTAGCAATAACAAAATTACAAATAAGTAGGTATAACAAGAAATAACGCAGATTTCTAAACGTAAAATAACTTTGCTAAAATGAACAATTAAGCTGAATATTATCATAATTATTTCGGCATCATTCAGTAGTAGCGATCGTGTTTGAAGCAGGATCTGGAGTAGGAATGGAAACAGTAGGCTGCAACGCTGCAAGAACTACTCCATGTCTTTGACGAGGGACCCGTTCAAATTCGTCGATGCCACACACGTTTAAAAAATGATATCAGCATGGTACCTTTCATTAGCTGTTATTAAATTTAGAATTTGGTATATTTTAATACGTTCAATAGCACGTTCAATATGAATTCGCGCCTTTGCGATGTTTCTGGTGATTGTAACTTCATTCGCTGAAAACTGGGACGTGATTAAAAAGGAGGAATATTGTGAGACACCATATGGTAAGATATCGTCAATTATGAATCCTTTATCCGCTAAAATCATATCTCCCTGTTCTAAATTTTGCAATAATCCTCTTTGTTGGACGATTTCCTTGTCACTAGTACGACCTGAAATCAAAAATATAAAAAAATTTCAAAATATTGTATAATATAATTATATTTTATTAATTTAGAACAATTTTGTGATTTGTAAATTAGCTACCTCCAAAGAGTTAACTCGCGAATGTAACCACTCCGTCTGAGGAAATACCAATCAATGCTTTAAATGTATTCCTGTATGGGAGGAGGGACCCGTCGGATCCCCGGGTAGCCGCTCAGAAGCTGAGGGGATTAAACCTCCCCTGCTCTCTCTCCCTCTACAATTTTAAATTATTTTCAACATAATTACCTCAACAACATAGATAATCATATTTATAATTTATGATAATTTATTACAATTAATAATCAGCTGATGGTGGCCAACAGGTAACCGGTCATATAGGTGGTATGGAACGGGAATTGGAGACTTGTACCAACATATAGCCTAGCGCGCAGGTAATTTCTTGCGTCTGGTCTCAGACCCCTTATATGTTCATCGTATGCAACCATTTGAACATGGAAATACAACGTATAATATTTCTTTTAAATTGAATAAAATCGTTGATTTGAGTATCAAGGATGATTGAAAAAAATTTGCCAAAAAATTGTGGCATTCATTTTTTGCCTATCCTCATTTTAAAAGGGGCTGCAACGATTTTAAATTTTCCCAAAATTTCATTTTTTTAAAAATTTGACCGAAGTCGTTAGTTCAGGTACTTAGGATGCTAGAAAAAAATTGCAAAAATTGTGGTATATACTTTTTGCCTATCTTCACTTTTGAAGGGGCTGCAGTGATTAACGATTTCAGTCAAACTTTAAAAAAATGAATTTTTGGAGAAATTTAAAATTACTGTAGCCCCTTTAAAACTAAAGATAATCAAAAAATGTATACCACAAATTTTTTGCAATTTTTTCACATTATCCTACACTGAAAAAACTAAAATAAATAAAATATGGTACTCAGTACCGTAAACCTAACAATCGCCTATCATGAATTTTCAAAATTTCCCGCAATGGAAAAAATATCGGTAAATTTGCACTGAGTACCGTGGACGCGGTAAACATTCCCTTACTTCAAGTAAAGAGTACTATGGCGCGGTAACTATTCCCATACTGCAAGATTTTCTTTACTTGAAGTATGGGAATGGTTACCGCGCCCATGGTACTCTTTACTTGAAGTATGGGAATGTTTACCGCGTCCACGGTACTCAGTACAAATTTACCGATATTTTTTCCATTGCGGGAATTTTTGAAAATTCGTGATAGGCGATTGTCGTATTCATGGGACTCAGTACTTTTAGTTTTTTCAGTGTAGGTACTTACTAACGATTTCAGTCAAATTTAACAAAAATGAAATTCTGGGGAAAGTCAAAATCACTGTGTAACTCCTTCAAAAATAAAGATAGGCAAAAAGTGTGTATCGCAATTTTTTGCAGATTTTTTTTCTATCATCCTTGATACTTGATAGTTGAATTACCGATTTTATTCAATTTTTTAAAAAATGTGCAAGTGGTAGCATGCGATGAACATATAAGGGGTCTGAAATCAGATGCAATAAATAACGTTGGTACTAGCCTCCAATCCCGGTTCCATACTACCAATGGCCGGGTAATTCAAAAAAACATTCTTGTCGATTTGTGTTTGAATTTGAAAACCATCAAATCAATCCTAAAAACATGAATGTTGAAACTAAAGTGCTGAATCTGGTGCAGCGTCGGGAATCTAAACTTATCTAATGGAACAGTCAGAACAATGAGTTATCTGAATTGATCTAATAAACATCTAAAGCCAAGGAGATTTGCAATTTGCAATACCAACTCCTGTTTTCTCTTTGGCTTCAATTACTTTTAATGATTGCTCTTTTGGTATCCCTTCGTCATCCATAAATCTGATTACCAAAGACAAATTATCTTTATGGGACACGTCAGAAGTCGTGTCTACCAAGATTGTATAAAATTTCGATTTCACGAAAATTTTTGAAGAATTTCTTGGTTTGAATTGAAATTGATTTCACTGTAGATAATTTTTCAGAGATGCACAAGGAATTAAGATATGAGGTTTAGAGAATCGAAAATTAAAATGAGAAATTTCACTGTTAGGTTTTGAAGAAAGATGAAAAATTGAAGAGAATTAATTTGCTCTGCTAGGACTTAGACGAATATCAAAAATAGAAAAACAAGAAATTTTACAACTAAAGAGGAGGAAATTTTATTAGTCGGAGGTCGTGTGGGATTGGTGGGTTTTCGGCTAAGGGTAAAATTGCATGTGTCGTTCATTGATGGCATTCTTGCAATTTGCATTGGTCGCATCCAACCTCATCGATGGCTAACCTATTGCTTTTTCCTACGTAGGGTGAGTTTAAACTGAGCAAACTTGGTGCACCGTCATTTCTTCAGAATGAGTTTTCGTGATTAACTATTTTCCAAAAAATCAAAAATAATGTAATTTTTTCGATATTTTTCCAATGTTGGCCACATCTTGAATAATTTTCATGCAATTCCCACATTTTCATGCAATTCCCACATTTTTATGGGTAATTATTCCTGAGGTATGGTTAAGGGGCGGTTGGTGAGGTCTAGAACTCTCCTGATAGCAAGAATGTTGAAAAAATGCCTAGGTATATATTTTTTAAAAAAAGACGAATTTTTTCTTTTCTTCATTGGAACCTACTAGATTGATTAATTTTCAAAATCGAAAATTCTATGATTTTTTTGGTTACAAAAATATTTTTTTGACCTACTGAACAATTTTGTCAATTTTGTGCCTTTTCAAGCAATTCTAACGATTTCTATGACACGAAAACTTTTTCTTGCAGTTTAATCATTCCGTTCATACAAAATTTAAAATTTTGTTCGTTTTCATGAACCGTTTAAAAGCATAGAAATTACTTAGTTCCGAACCGATAACAATAAGCGATGTTCACTGTATCTGAAATCCATCGATATTGTTAATATCATTGAGATATTCGTTTCGATTTTCTCCGATTGCTTACTTTATTGTATTGTCATGAAATCAGTACCACATCTTTGATTTTCAGACAAAAGCGAGCAGAATAAAATTACTTTTCTCTTACGTACAGGGATAGTACGTAAATTTAAAAAATAGGCTTTTTCCTCTTCAATTCTCGAAACGAAGGCAGACTCTGCAGATAAAGTTAAATATCAATAGAATATTTTTTCCGGGGGTAAATTTTCGCGTAAAAAAAATAATGTCTCCGTAACGTAAAATATCTCGTCAGCAATTTTATAAAATATTTCGTGTACAGATAAAGGGATTTTTGCTATTGTAAATTGTAATATAGTACGAAGAAAAAAATACATATATACGCATAATATAAGCAGCGCAGTATGTAAATTCAACCAACAACAGTCACGTTTTATATCGGCGTATACGTTTGTAAATATATTTTATATTGTAATACTTTACATTCGATTCGTCGGATTATGTAAGAAGAATTTCGTATTAGAATTTTTATTTTACTTTGGTTAACATTTTGGCAGATACTTATTGCAATTTGTGGAAATGAAATTTGCATCTTTACACGATGTCGTCGCGTTGCGGCGAAAGAACGAAAGAATTTTACATTCGTAATTTAAAAAATGATTACTTTGAATATTGCCGAAATGCACGCGTTTTCTATATTAGCGCACCTCCGCTTTTTACGTTCATAAACGGGCTACGTTGGTTTTTTCTTTTCTGGTCGCCTTTTTATATGTAAATTGAAAAATCTGTCGGTGATTGGAGCTTCGGTTGAGGAACGACGTGGAAGATGTAAAAATGCTCGAAGCTGAAATGCAACGTAACGTCGGGTAATGAATGAATTTTTACGCGAATCTTTCTTTCGCAGCATTTATTTTTATTAGACGAATCGATCTGGGCGATGGGGTGGCGACGAGGCGAAATTGTCTCAAGTACGTGGCTAAATTACGTGTAAAAGTTGAAAATTTGGATGTTTTTCCACTAGCTTCTAAGTCATTTTGAAGCAGAATGGATATCGACGATTCAAGTTCAAATTTTCTCAGATTCCGATTTTTTTCTAAGCTGGATGGAATTAAAAAAATTCCCCATGTTGAATTTTGATTTTTTCAATTTTTTATTGGAAAAAATTTTGATAAGTTTTCAATTGGAAAAAGAATAATTTCATTTACCTAGGTATTTAGTCGAAAAAATGGAAGAAAAATTATTGAAAAAATTGAAAAATTGGAAACTGTTTTCCACCGTAATTTTTTTTAATTTAAATTTTCTCAACATTTTTCCAACTTTGATTTTTTGAAGTTTTTTTCAATTTCTTATTTTTGAAAATTGTTTCCAATAATTTTGTATTTTGAAACAAATTTTCAAATTCATCTTTTTTAAAAATTTTTTCGTTTCAATATTTGAAAGAAATTTTGAAAAATACTCGTATGAAATTTAGAAAAATTTGAAACTATCGATGAAAAAATTGAAGCTTGAACAATTGGAAAAATTTTTTAATTGAATATAATCAAAAAAAATGAAAAAATGAGAGAAATTGAAAAATTTAGAGTCGAAAAAATTTAAACTGAGAACAAATTTGGGCTTGGGTGGTTGAAATCCCATTTGGGATGATTTAGGAGCTAGTTGTTTTTCCATGAATATGCGACTTCAACTCCTTGACGGGTGAATTTCGAAATATGCGACGGATTGTTATTTTAATGAAGTCCCAAGAAGGTGTAGATACGAGTATTTTCGTTTTCGTACGTTATTAATAAGCGGTTATTCGCGATGGTTTTCTTCATTTTTCTCTCATTTTTTTACCTGCCGGACGAATCATAGTCACAGTATAAAGTTATTTCATTCTGGCATCCACGGCCGTGTATTTTTCTCAGGCTATATATTTATTTTTCGAAGGTGCAGCTCGAGCTCGTCGTGTCCGATGGGACACGGACAGTATACATCATCCCCGAAATACGTATACCAAGGTTTCTACCTTATCTTCGGGATATTTTGCCAGTGCCCGCAGATCTCTTATGTAATTTATCATTACAGCGGACAATCTAACTCGGCTGACACATTTCACCGGCGTTATCTTTGCTTGGGTTGGATTCTTAGCACACGTTTTACGACGATATATCTTTCTTTTTCTCTTGGTATTAAAAACTTTAGGATTAAGAACAATCATGAAAGAGAGGGGAAAAAAAACCATACGAAATATAGCCTTTTTCGTTGCTGATGCGTGCGGAAGAAAATTCGCCATTGGATTATTTTTTCCATCAGGGCGTGAATCCATTTTTGCAATTTTTCAATACGAGGTGGTACGCGATTTGCTAGCCACAAAATGCCATCAAAATCGGTTCGGCTACTTTTACGATCGTCTTAATACCTACCAAATCCTCATTTCAGCTCAATGAAAAATGTCTACCGAGCAAGTCCAAAATTACAGGATCTGATCCCCCTTCCTCTTAAAAAAATGAATGTTTGAAAATGTTTGAATAAAGAGGGAAAGTTTTTGAAAAATCCTCATGTAGTTTTTGACAAGTAGTAAAAAATTAGTCTTCAATAAATTCTGTAGGTGCCATGTATCTGAACACGAAATCGAATTCATATTTTTTTTTTGTTGTTGTTCTGATGTAATTTTTATTCTCTTTAATGTAAAAAATTGATTACCTATGAAAAAAAAAAAAAAAAAAAAAAAAACGAACAAACGATCATTTTCATTTATTTTCAATCTTGGTGTTTTTTTCTGTTTTCAAATATATTTTAGTGATACAAAAAATGACGAAATTTTCGTCACTGAAAATTTAAAACCTGTTTTGTGACTTCTCACTCATTATGATATTACAAGTAACATGACGCATGTTACAAGTGACACGTTTCATGATAATGACATTTTACAAGTATCGTTTCATTCTCTGTTTTTCAATCAAATTTTGAAATTATAAATTTTTTCTCCCATTTTTCAGAATTTTGAAATTATTTATTTTGATTTTTTGTATTCGGTGAAAATAACTGCGAAGAGGGGGAACGTTTGTCCTTCCCCTCTCCCCTCGCCACAAGAAAATGTGAAATATTTTATAAATACCCTGTTAAGGTTCTTGCTTTTTTGATATGAAATTTTGTTTGACACCTCGCACAAAATATTTTGCCTCAGAAGTTACACATTTTCATGTTGGACATTTTTAATGCCGAATGTCACTAGTAACACTTCACACGTCACTCATGATACTTCACCTATATTATCATCATGTCACAAGTGACACATTTTAATGTCACAAGTAACACATTTTAATGTCACAAGTGACACATTTTCATGTCATATTTCTCAAATTTACTATGAAAATGTGTCACAGGACACTCTTGAGTGTCATAATTACATTTTCTTATCACAAGTAATATCTCATGTGTCACTCATGATATTTTGTATATCATCACGTCATTAGTAGCATTTTACGAGTATAAAGTAACCCGTTTTCATGTAACGTGTTACGAGTAACATGCTCTCATGTCACATGTCACAAATAATACACTTTCATGTCACGTGTCACAAGTAAGATTTTCATATCTAGTGACATTTTGCATGTTTTATGTAATATTTTGTAACATAGTTGATACGTTCTGTCACGTGACATTTTACAGCTCACGAGTAACATATTGCATGCCACAAATAGCACAATTATTGTCACCTGTGACATGATGTTACATGAATAACATTTACACATCATAATGAGCATCACTTGTGGCTCAAACAGTGTGACTCGTTTGTTTTGTGACTAAGTTCTTAATTTTACATACCATGTTACGAGGTATACGTCACAATTATCAGATTACACGGTACATGTAACAATTATGTGTAACATGTGATGAATAAATGACAAGTTACATGTTAAGAGATAAATCGTGTCACAACTTTATTCACGGGTAACAAATATTATGTTACCAATGATGAATTTTTTGTGTCAGGTAAAAAATTTTTTGATGAAAGTGACTTATTTCATGTCACGATGGTTATTTCATGTCAAATTTATATGCACGTAAGCATGTGACAACTGACAAATTTAATTGTATAGGTAGGGGTAGGTAATAAATTTACGTGTCATAAATGATTTAATTTCATGACATGATACTGGTGACGGATTTTGTGGTACGAACAGCAAATAACACGTCACAGGTGACTGATTTCGTGCGCAATTTGTGACTTTTTTGTCACCTGTAAGTGTGACAGGTAAAAAGTTGCATGTTACGAGTGACTGTATTTTATGACGCGAGATAAAGAAACAATTTTTGTGATGCAAATGACAAATTATGTGTCATAAGTGTCAAGTTTCATGTTTTGTCACAAGTTACGTGTGAAATGCTACTTCTGACGAAAGTCAAGTGATATGATATGTGACAAGCATTGTATGGCATCAATTGGCGATTTTTGTGTTACAAGTGATGATTCGGCAATGGAAAATTGATCTAATTTTATAAATTTTAGGTAGGAGCTACAGGGTGTCCATTCTCTGGAAAACCGAGAAAAGTCAGGGAATTTTGAAATTTTCTCTGGAATTTTTCGAAAATAAAGAAAAAAGATAAATTGCTTAGAAAAGTGTTTTTTTGTTTATTTTATTATAAATTTTTCAAAAAAATTCGCCCTCGCTCCACCCGGGCAAAATTATTACATTTATCATTTTTTGTTGACCGTAATGCACAGTAAAATTGATATTCAAAATGCATATCTTTGTCCATTAAATTATGAATTATTAAAAAAAAAAATTCCCTCGCTACGCTCGGGGTAATTTACATTCTTTCTTTTTACAGAATTTATTTAAAATCTTGAGTTTTTTGGAAACTTAAAAACTTACTTTTTAAATGAGCTGTTATAAGAAAGAAATGACATGATCCCCTTGACCAGGATGTTGAAAAAAAGAGGAGGGAGTGGAACAGAATTCGGAACTTTTGACCATGTTTTGGAAAACATAAATGAGAGAAAAGTGGTGAATTTTCACTTGAAAATCTTTTTTCGAATAAATTTCCATTGTCCTCGCTTCGCTCGGGCTAAATACGTTTATATTTTTCCATAAAATGATTTATATTTTATCTCCTGATTGGTACAGACTAAAAAATTGCAGGAGATTTTGTAAAATTATAGATTTGAGGCATGCGTGTTTTTTTTTTGTTTTAATTTGAGGCATGCGTGTTTTTTTTTTTAATTTCAACGAACGTTTATTGGACTACTTGGTTTGTCCTTCTTAATTAAAATTTTTTCTGTAGGTAATAAATTCAAATTTTCAAATTTTTGTGGTGAGGGGGAGTTGGGTGGGCTCAAAAATTTTCAGAATTGAATTTCAATATTTTTTTTTTTGGCTCGAAGAGAAGCATCTAAAGATCTCGTAAAAAGTATCTAGTGATTTTGAAAAAAAAATCGCTAAACCCCATGCATTTTATATCATTCTTATGCAGTATTTCGGGATGTAAGTACATCACGTGAAAAAATACACCCCCCCACCCCTTGGTTTACGAATATCATATACATATTTAAAAGGTCTGGAAAAATTCGAAAAATTCGTCTGGAAAAACTGGAAAAGTCGGGGAGAATCATTTGTGAAATATAGTGGACACCTCGATCTATCTAATCGAGTTCGAACTTTGAGCTTTTTTTCATTTCTTGATATATGAAATTACATATCAATTTACTTTTTTGTGATTCAGACTACTAGGTTCATCAGCCCATAGTAAACCTACTTACCTATAGATATTTTTTGACGAATTTATGTCTCATTTAATCGTATCATCCACTCGTTAATCTTACTCGTACAAGATTGTCGTTCCGTATAAAGATGGCATTGCTGTACACATATAAAAACCAGGAACCAAGAGAAACGCACGAATACAATGCGCCAGAAAAGCTTCACGTTGGGGCAACAGGGAAGAAAAGAAAGGAAGGATAAAAGTTGGACTTAATCCTTTTAAAAAGTAGGGTGTTTCTTAACGTACACGTTTCCTCTTTCAAATAATACATTCATTCTTGTTTGGACAAATATTTACTTTTCGGAGATACGTATGTGTACGCAGACTTAAGGGGCCACGATTTGCAATCTCCGGATATAGAAAAAGCTACAGATTATTTTAAATGAGAGAACTATTTAGGGGCGTTACTATACTTACCATCAGGATTCCGAGTCAAACGTATTTTAGCTTTTAAAAACGTTGCGAGAAAAAAAGCGACATTCGCTGTCGTTGTTAATCACCGAAAAAAAGTTTCAAATGGTGTTACATTCGGTGTACGCCTTTGCTATGTGCTTTTCCAACCAAAATGATTTTTTTGTTTCGGTTTCAAAGTTGGCGGCATTTGCGTGAAACGTTTGCGAGTATTTTGTCACAAGTCTTGACCTTGGCTCGGATTCGGTGACGTTGAAATGTGTATCCCGGAAAATCGTCGAGTTTGGAATGCGCTGCATCGTTTTTTAATTTATAGTGATTATAGCTCTTCAGATTCGTGTTTCCGTTATCGGAAACATGACCTAATTTTTTCATTGTCGTTGGACAGTAAAAGAAAGAGTTTATTTGGTTGAAAGTTGCGGAATTTTATGAATTATACGAATAACGAGCGCTGCGAAGAATTTTTTACAAATTTTTTTCCATGTTCGAGAACCGATAAATTTTCAAGTTTGTCTTGATTTTCTCTGCGAAAATTTTTTCAAGCTGGAAATTTTCCGCGTGGGAAGCTTTTGTCTGGGATTTGAATTTTTTCACGTGTTTTTCTTCAGTTTTCATCCGTCTCGATTGGTTTCTTTATTCCCCAGTCAAAAAATACATAGACACTTACTTTGACTTTTTGAAATTTAATTGAAAGACGTTGTGTTCTCGTAGGATCATGAGAAAATTTTCTTGAAATGAATTTTAAAATCGATTTAATTTTTTTTCAAACATCGAAAAGAATCTAAGGTGTTTTACGTGGAAAAGTGGAAACGAGATTTTAGTCAGACTGTGTACGCAACTGCGTATATAAACATCGTTTAATCTTGTCCGAGGTGTAATTACACGTAGAAACACTTTAGAAGGCGAAATTCTTTCATATTAAAAATCATTTATCATTTTTACAGCGCATAAAAGCTATTCATCAAATGCTAGTGAGAGTACGTTTCCTGGTTGGCAAGTATTTGCGAAAAACGAATTTAATGAAAGAATAATATTAAAAACGTTGGGAAAAAAAACTTATACACGTTTCTTGCGAGCAAAATGTAGACGCAAAAGAGGGTGGAAAAGAGAAGGAAAAGATTATTATATGGCCGGCGAAAACGAATTAATCCTCTTGCGCTTTTTTCTTACCCTCAAATATTAGCAATTAAAATTGCTTTTTATGCATTATTCATTTACTTAAAAATGAAAGATGCTAATTATAAGTTCCAGTCGAGCTGAATTTTAAGATTGTTTTAACTGACGTCCATTTGGGTCGATTAAAAGTTTCGCGACAGTTTATTTATTGTTATTAATGATGAATGTTGGCGAAGTTCGTCGTCTCCAATGGTGTCGAAGTAGCGGAATTTAAAGGTTTGGAAACAGGTAGAGAAGAAAAGTCTTGAATGGGGATTTGGAGACGTGAGATTGATGATTGAGGTCGTTTAAAAAACATCGGATGGATGGGTGTTGGGAAATGAGATGTTGTCGAGAGCTTAGCGGAGAGGTAGGGGTATTCTAGGATTGATGAGGAGGCTAGAAAGAACACCGAAGGTTTGAGAGGCGAATTAAAACCCTGAAAAAATGAAAAATAATGCAAATGGAGGTTTGAATAGTTGATTACTAGGGGTGATCGTTTCGTGCTTTTTTTGAAAGTTGAAAAGGGAGGTAGCTAAGGCGTTGTATCTAGATGTCAAAAACAACCTGCTGATAATTTAACTCGTTTTACTTGACACCATCCCCACCTTGTCTTGGAATCATACTATGTTCAAATTTTTTTGAAAAAGTGACCAAAGTTGAACATTTTTTATTGATGCGTTATATTAATTTTTCGTTTTTATCTCCCCCCTCCCCATTTTTCAGAGGTTCATGAAAAATATCACGATGCTTTTCAGATTTTATATTATATTCAGTAAAAAAAATGTTTAATGGGAAAGGTGTATCACCATCAAAAATTCATATTACATTCAGTGTAAAAAAAGTAATTCATTTCTGACAAAAAATACATATTTCGTGTAATAATCGAAATTATGTATTTTTTTGGTGGCGTATATGCCCGTTGGAGTGGAAATATACCTCGAATTTTCGGTGTAAATTGAAAATATTTAGCTACTGAGCAGAAATTTCTCGTTTTGAGGGCTCTCCTTCTCAATTTGGCTCGAATATAATCGATTGAGAGTGCTTGAATTTGAATTTGAAGCAGGGAATTGAAGTCAGCCCAAAAGTTGACTCCTAACTCCTTCTTGACTCCTGACTCCGACTTGACTCGAATCTCCCACAATATTACGAATAGTGAAGGAGAAGGGGGTCGGGGAAATTCAAAAATTGACAAGTTGACACCTCACCTCCAATGTCAAGGAAAAAAGTTGACTCCTGACTCCACCTTGACTCCGGAGTCAAACTCACTCCCTGACTCTCGACTCCAACTTGTCTCCAGAGTAACTTTCAGACTTCAACTCCTGACTCCAGTTTGACTCCAGAGTCAAGCTCACACCCTGACTCCTGACTCCTGCTTGACTCCGACTCCGGAGTCAACTCGTATTCCCTGATTGAAAGGGATCGAAAACAAAGAAAAAAAATGATTTTTTCATCTGATTCAAACTTGCTGAATCTAAATTTTGATTCGATTCTTCAGTCTCATCCGAATTTAGCATCACAATTTGCAGCCTTCTTCTACAACAAGAAATAAATTCATTACAAACTATAAAATTGAATAACTTTTGTATAAAAAGCCTCTACTCACCGAGCGCATTGTCGTGAATTAGAAAGCATATCTGAGCCGTGGAGGAAAACGTTGATCTTTCCGAGGATACTCAAAAGTTTGAACTTGTAGTTTGAAAATATTATTATTATTTTTAATTTTCACTAGTAAAATTACATAATCTGTATTTTTGAGGCCTGTGCAGATAGGGGGGAAAGGGATATTGCCCCTGGGGCGGAGTTTTTTGGTGGCCCGTAGGGGTCCTAGGACTAAAAAACATGCTGTCTTTACCGCGAGCGCGATGCCCTCTCAAACAAAAGATTTGGCTTGGCACGTACACGTCACGCGAGTACACTCGTAGGTTTGCTTTGAATTGTTTTATAATTTTAGTTGTGTAATAGGATGGACCGAGAAACCAAAATTTTTGATATTTGAGTTCCAATACTGCGCAGAAGACGAGGGCTGGGGAGAGTGGAAAATTATATTTGAAAAATTCAAAATCGATTAATTTGTTCCGATCGCGTAAGAGCCTTTGATTCTTTGAAAATTATCAAAAATTCTTTTTTTCAACGATTTTTTAACGACTGTGTAAATCAAAAAGCACAATTTTTCGAGAAAATCGCCGTTTTATAACGGTTTTTAATTTTTCTTCGTAGATGAAGTGAAGTGTAATAAGGGAAAGTAAAAAAGCTATAAAATATTGATTTTAGCAAAAAATTGTGCTTTTTGGTCTGCACAGCCTCAGTCGCTGAATAATCTCTGAAATTGATTTAATCAATTTTGAATTTTCTTGGAATTTAAAAAAAATATATTTTCGAAAATACCCACTTACTTACTTACTGAATTTTTGACAATTTTAAAAAAATTGAAGGTTCTTGCGTTAATCGACTTGAATTTTTTGTTATCCGTAGTCTCTTTCTTTTGCGCAGCATTGGAACTCGAAAATGAAAAATTTTGGATTTTTGAGCCCCCCCCCCCCCCATTGTGAGAGACCTTTTTCTCTTCAATCCCCCCGGCCCGGATTTTCTCTGCACGGCCCTGCTGTATTTTATTCATTCTGTGAATTCATTTGTCTCATAATTTACTGTAAGTTTTAAAAAACGATATCAAAATTACGAAAAAATATACCAAAGTCCATTTATTTCTTATCACTCGAATGCGAGAGAAAACTTCACAAATCTGTTTGTATCACACAGTTTCAGTGATACGCCAACTCGACGAACCGTGTGTGCTAATTTTAATCCCAAATTTAATCATGTTGATCGAATTAACCATCGTAGTGCTCGTCGCGTTGCACCGGAGTCAAGCAGAAGATCAAGAATTTGACCACAGCACCGGTAAAAATGGTTACAAAACTGGTCATTTTCAAATTTACAGCAAATCTGTCAACGATCTATTCGTTATCAAAGTATCTCACCTGATCAGCAACGATGCCGGAAATGGGCACGGAACGACTGTATACAACGTGAAAATCAAATCAGGCAGTGTTTCCGATGTCTATGAATTCGACTACCAAAACGGATGGACTGCTGGGTTCGATTATTGGTATATTTCCGTATCGATTAATGGATCCACTTGGGATACGAAATCAAACTTTTATTGTAATATTTCCAAAGAAGATGATTCCGTTGTTTTATTGATCGTGGATGTCGATGGTAAAAACTTGCAAGTTGTACCGCCAAGTTCTTCGTCATGTGTGACTCGGTTGTCTTGATTTGTATTGTGCAAGTTTATATTCTCAGTACATCGTTTGTACGAAGTTCTTTTAATGGGTTGATTTTTTTTCTCGTTTTCGCGTTCTATGAGTTGATAGTTTATTGTGGCTGAAAGCGATATATTAATGTGAGCATTTTTAGAAAAGGCGAAAGAGAAAAAAGTACCAACAAAAGATCCATTTTCGTCGGTTCTCGGTTGAATTACGCTGACTGCACGTTGAACGACGCTAACAAGTTCGAATGTTTTCAATAATTGCGAGACATGTACGAAGAAATTACAAAGGATATGCAAATAATATCGTATACGTAAAAGCATAATTTCGTCATAATTCCGCATATCGGTTTGGCTGTAATAACGCGATAAAACCTCCTTAACTGTTACACTCGCCCTCGTTTATTCTATTCATACCGAAATACCTCCTTAACAGCGTTTAATTTCTCTTTTTGAATGCACCCGGTAATATGATTAACCGTATTGAGAGTGCTTTAATAATTCTACCTTGGTTTTGCTTAAGGTTATATAGCTACAGCGTCGTGTGTAATTTACTTTTATACATTCGTCATAATGTAAGTTTTCATAGTAAAATGTACGAGATACGATTCTGATCGTCTTATTGTTGACCAAGTTTATGTACAAGGGTAGAAAGTTTTCATACAATTCGAAGAGTATAGAGAATGGAGATACATCGGTACAGATATGTTTGTGAAGCGGGATTTTCAAAATGGATCATCAACGTTTTTTACAGCTCGAAGGTGTTTAGAGGTCGGTACGATGTATAAAAATGACTCCGCCACAGTTTGTAAACATTCGAACAATTCCCGTAGGTGTAAGCGGTAAATTGATCGTAAATAAGTTCACATAGACGTGTTTATTTTTTCTCTTTTCTTATATATAACGTACCTAAACCTAGTCCGGAGTAAAAGAAGGAAAAAAACGCTCGATAAGAGATATACCGACGTATTCGTACGTACGTGTCTTCGGATCATCAAATCTTCCATATTCAAAGGTGTATTGTGAAAATCAACTCAATACATTTCTCGAACTGTGAAAGTTATTATTTTTTTGTTTGAAAGTCGATGGAAAATTTTCGAGTTGAATGTACCGTTAAAATGGATTTTTGACAAGAAATTTTTACAGGAGGGTTGGCAATTTCAAAATTTGCTTAGTTTCTAGTTGTTGACCTCGGGTTGTTCGGGCTGTTCGCTCGGAAATTTGCCTTCATATTTTTTCTCCGTAAGAAAAATCGTTTCAAGTGTTTCTTAAAAAAAAAAACCTGAAAATTGAGTCTTTGTAGTAGTTTCTACCTTGAAGTGAAGATCAATTTTTTCTGAGGAGAAAAGAAAACTATTTTTTATTGGGAACATGCACTACTATTTTCACCATTTTTTTCAACATTTGTAGAATTTCCTTCATTTTCCCCCTCTTCTAGTCATTTCCCAAAAGTTTCCACGTTTTCTCTTTTTTTTCACGCTATTCTCTTCGACTGAAGTTCCCAAAAAGATGAAATCTCCTATGATATCCCAAAACTAGTTTCACACTAATGATTTTTATTTATTTATATATGTACGTTATAGTTTGAGTTGAAACTATTTCACAAAAATGTTGAGCTCCTCACGATATCTATGAGACCTGAACTGAGGAAGAGTCAAAGTAGGGCCATTTTTTAAAAAAAACGTTTTTCATGTTCAAACCCCCCCCCTCTCCGCTTCATCTGAAATCGTAATAACACTAAACTGATACGATTTAATATGCTTAATCTCGTGATGTGTTTGGTTTTTTGATTGGAGGCCATTTAATCCCCTCAAATTTTTTTGAAGTCGCACATCAATGTTTTCCTGCAGTAGAAAAAATATTTTTTTTAACTTTGAGCAAAATGGTCGCTCAAGAGGCGTAAAGGGTGGTTGATGTAATCTGGTGATTACGAATCTGATGTTGGTTTTTTCATTTGATCATGAGTATTTTAAGCGTGATACCTATCTTTTTCTGTTAATTCTCGATTAAAATTTTAAAACTACAAATTTCAAGAGAAGAAATGATCAAATGTAAAAACTAACTGTATCTATTACCTTAGATTTACCTTACACTTCTCTCAGTGCAGCGCGAATCGCAAACGTCTTGAAAATTCCGCGCGATTTCGATTACCAGCAGTGTTGCCAGATGAAGAATGGCGAAATCCCCACAATCATTTTCTCAAAATTCTGAAAAATCACCAGTCACCATTTTGAAAAAATCTAATTATGTTTCTGAAACTATGAAAAGTTTCCTTTCTCCCCTCCCCCACAATTTCAAAACGAATTCAACGTGTCATAAGAATCGAAACATTTCTAAAACTTTGCCTATTTACCACAAAATTTTCATATTTTTTCGAAAAAAAAATTTCATCTATCTAATAAATTTGACAATTTACCTACTTAATATTTCTCCATTTCATGAAAAAATTTGCGAATTTCTACAAAAATTTGTTAACTTTTTGGAAAATACGCCAATTTACAGCGTCTTAATTGAAAGCTACTTTGAAAGTTTTCATTGTATGAAAATAAGTATGTACCTTCATCATCGTCTGATCCAATATCTTGTATGACAATACGTTCGGAGTTGTCGATTTGCTTATGCAGCATAGTGTAAATTTGTGATTTTTCTCGTTTTCTGCTTTTTTGTGACTGTTCGCAAAAAAGATTCCCAAAGGGTATAGGCGAATAAGAGGTATTTTTGGCCCCAGCCTCGAAAATAAGTTCAACTATGCACGCGTCCGAAAAGGAACTTACATATGTACATAATCATAAATAAATAAATTAAATAAATTTTCGATCTAACACTCCCAGATTGTGTATCTTGATGAAAACAAATTCTGGAAAAAATTTTGGCCTCCCAACACCTTCCCTTTCGGAGTTATGGTCATTTTATTGCATCGTTTCCAAGAATTTTTAATTCCAACGGAAGTGAATGAAATTTTCTGTTATCTTGCACAAAGTTACATCTCGTAGAGGTCTATTTACGATAATTTTTTCATCAATTTTGGTACACTCCTTCTTGAGGTTTTGGCCACTTGAAATTTTCAACTGTGAAAAAGACCTTAACAGCGAAGTTCGAACAATTTTTGAAACTATCCTAAAAACGAGTTTTTGACTTAAATTCACGTCACGTATTTAGTTTTGGCGATTAAAGTGGTGCAAGGGCCAAAAATTACGAAAAATCTTTGAAAATATTGTTATTTCGGCAGATTTATCAAATCTTGAGGATTTTATGCGAAACGAAATGACCAAATGAAGAATCGTACGTCGGATTTGTGTTAAGCAGGTCAAAATACCTCGATAAACACCCTTTTCGCGATCATTTTACTTGAAATGTCGAAATTCACTTTTTTCAATGATTTTTCGCGACAATAAAACTAAATTTCGAGATTGAAAATAAAATGATCGCGAAAAGGATGTTTATCGGGGTATTTGGCCTGCTGAACACGAATACGGGATTGGTTTTTTCAGTTGGTCATTTCTTTCCGCATAAAATGCTCAAGATTTGATAAATCTGCCGAAATAACAATATTTTTTACGGTTTTTCGCAATTTAATCGCAAAATTAATCACACGTTATTTTCAAGCATTTTTGGGCTGCGATTAATTTGGGAAGCTTTTGTAAAACATTTTTATCCATCCAATTATCATGGATAAGAGTTTCGGTGGCCATTCAAGTCGCGTACAAATGTATAATATTTTTTTTTTTTTTTTACCGTGATCTTCATTTGTTGCCTTTTTCGAAAACGGCGGGAGAGGGCTTTCGGTCTTTTCGTTACGCTCTTTTTCTTTGATGATATCTGATGCTACTTCACCAAGTAGAATTACACAGAGTTTGAGGTTCGAAACACAATACTTTGTCTTATATTCTTCTTCAGTTATCTGAAAGAGAAACGAGCATATTACAAAAGACTCCCAGAATTAAAATTTCATCCCCTACAAAAATCCCAATCCTGTCATCTCAAAAAGTGTAAAAATATATTATACATAATGATACTGTATAAAAAAAAAAAACTTTTCTTACTTCATAGACATGATACATCCGATTTTGCCATCCTCCTAGTGGCGGTATTGTAACGTAATTTTCACGAAAATAAAAAGATAATGAAACATAAGAAAATGCACACATCAAAAAGAATATTAATTATAATATGGCATGTAATCATGAAAGTTAAATAATATAGTAATAACGTTTTGTAAAGGTCAGAGCGATAATGAATACAAAAAAGATCGCAAATTCCGAATTTCGAATAAACAAATAATCAAAAAAGAAGCTGAATATTTATAGAAAAAAATTACAAAATTAAAATTTAGTAGCCAAATATAAATTTGAAAGAAAATAATAAATAAATAAATGTTGGTTGATTTGGTCGTTACATTTTGCCCCCTAGGCTAATTTGAATTTTTTTTAAGCAAGCTTTGAAAAAAGACAAAGTAGCCGAAAGTAGAAACAATCAAACCAACTAAAAGGATCACCAAAAAATAAATAAATAAATAATAATAATAATAATAGGCAACTACATATTATGTAATGATGCATTAAAACGAATCATCTGACAGACATTCACAACTATATGTGTGACTGCATAAAAACATTTCCGATTTACGTAAAATTCCGGATTTTTCTTGGGCGCTTTAATTGAAATATAAGTACCATCAATGGCACCAATAACGCCTTGAAAGTTGTTACCCATTTTCTTGAATTTATTTTTGATATTAACTCTTTGGTTTTCATTGGGCCATTAAATGACTATTGACGATATTTCGGTCAATGCGAGTACCACCCTCACAAAACACTTGTGAAGAGTGGACTTGGCCAAATTGAACCTACACCCAACAGATCTGTGAATAAAAAATAAAAGAAATGTAGGCCTATAGTGTATCGTGAATTTTAAAATTGAATTCTGGGTGGCGTTTCTCCCCGAAGAAAACCAAACTCCTCTTCATCTTCTTCTTCAATGTTCAAATCCATCAAAAAAAATTCATGAAAATGGCTAAAGCCTGCAGCCAAATCATCAGCATTTTCCAAATAATTTTGTGATTCTCTACTATTAAGAAGGTATTAAAAAAATTGCAATCAGTGATGGATAATGAATTGAAGACGAAAAATATTTAAAATATTCGTGTCATAATAAGTACAAAAAAACAGGTAAAAAATATGTTTAATGTCGAATCTAAATTCGCAGTCAATAATTTTTAATCCTCAAAATTGAAAAGAACGAATTTGCACGCCTTCCGCCAACCTTATTTTCTACCCAAAGTGAACGAACAGCCCTGTTTACCATTTTCTGAACGCAACCCTAATGACTTAACAAGAGTAATGCGATCTTTTTCATTTTTGTGACTCGCGAGTGTAACTCCTTCTCGATAGCCAAATATTGTGGATTCTCTTTCTCTCCGTTGGCCGGCGATTTAGTTTTGTAAAATGACGGAGGAATCCATGGTTAATTCTTCGGGACAGTACCAACAAAAGATAAATCGTATTGAGACTTCAACTCATCCATAGTATTTCGTAAGTTGGTGAAAAAGTTATCAAATATCGCTGTTCTAACCGAGTTATTTATCGGCTGTGTAAATCTCAATACGATTTCGTGCGTCGTGTTATTTCTTCTATAACAGCAATGGGCCATCAAGCTGCCTCCCAGCATACCTATTATGTCTATTCTATCAAAACAAATGTTGTAGTATGTATTTTGTTGGAATGCTTCGGTGAAAAAATTTGAGCACTTCATTTCTACGTTTATTTGCTTATTCATATCATTGATGCACTCGAACGTATAATTATGTACTTACTCTCTTAATTTGAATTAGTCAAAAATGCCAAAATTGACTGATGAAATAGAGAAAATCAAGTCACGGATAAATCAGTCAAATTCCACTGATTCCCCTGTTAATCAGTGACATTTTACTGCCAATCAGTGAAAAATTACCGATTCAAATAGTGAATTTTCATTATTGAATCAGTAAAAATAAAATTTCACTGATTCAACCAGTAATAAAATTATTTACTGATTCAATCAGTGAAATTTAATTTTTACTGATTCAATAATGAAAATTCACTGATTGAATCAGTAAATTTTTTCACTGATTCCTGCAGTGACTCAATTTTGTCGATTTAAATCAGTCAATTTTGACTGATTCAAATTAAGAGAGTATACTAAATCTGATTAAAATATTGCTCCAAAAATATCTCATTTCCGACCAGAATAAATACTTTTATAAACTTAGTTTACAATTTAGGATCGCCCTTCCCGAACATTATACTCATATATTAACTCACTGTGTACACTCGAACACACGTCGAAAATCCCATCTACTTAACACCAATGAAGCAAGCTTACCATGGTAACATCGCACCCCTGCGAAAGATACATCGTCATTAATGGGCCTGTCTAAATATGATAAATATCGATACAACAAATTTACAACTATACACGATATCGAACCACCGCTAATAACGCGTTGATAAGAAAAATTGTACTATTAAGTATACCGAGCTACCCATCCACCTACGTTTAGCGATAAATTAAATATTTCCACCGAAATCACATCGCGAGTCCCTTTCGTCTAAGGTGCTACGATAAAAAAGAAGAAAAAAACTCATATTTTCATTTGAAATTCCATTTAAACTTCCATTCGAAGCGGAGAATTCCTTTGAACGATGGCAACGATTACATTTCGTCGAGATTCGTCATTAATCACCGACTTATTTTGAATTTTAGAAAGGACGAAAGTATACTGTGAACAGGAACAGGCGAAACACGGTGCGCCGCGCCGAGCCGTTTAGGTGAGCAAACAGGAAAATTACTTTTCTGCTCGAATTGAAAATGGAAGCAATCAATTTTATAATAATCGAGTATTTGTTACCTGGTTATGAAAATAATATATCATCGCGTTTTTGTAATAATTTTTTTGACGGCTTAATGTAAAATTCTGCTTGTCATTAAGATTTCCATTTCGCTAGTAAATTTATAGTCGTTCGATGTAGGCAGATTTTTTTTTGAAAGCTTTTAGGGGGAAGAATTTGCCTAATGTGGTTGTTGTATGAGAAGTTCGAAAAGAAGGAAACTATGTTGGTATATTTCGAGATGAAACATTCCAGGGTGTCCATTTTCTAGAAAACCGGGCAAAGTCAAGGAATTTTGGTGGTCTGGAAAAGTCAGAGAATTTTGGAATTTCCTTTCAAATTTTTTGTAAATTTGAAAAATGGATACTTTAATGATTTAGAAAAGTGTTTCTTTGCTTATTTTATTTTAAATTTTTCAAAAAATTTCGTCAAAGTTCGCCTCGGGCCAAATTATTACTTCTTTTATCTGATTTTTTATTCGTCATTTTTTGTTGACCGTAATGTTCAATAAAATTGATATTTAAATACATATCTTTATCTATTTAATTATGAATTATTCAAAAAAATTCCTTTGTTACGCGCGGGGTAATTTACACTCTTTCTGCTGAATTTATTTAAAATCGTGAGTTTTTTCGAAACGTCCTTTTTAATGAACTGTGAGTTGTTCTTGACCAAGATGTTGATGAAAAAAGTGGTGAGAATAGAACAGAATTCGAAATTATTGGCCATGTTTTGGAAAACCCGAATGAGGGAAAAGGGACGAATTTTCATCTTTTGAAGATCTTTTTTCGCAAAAATTTTCGCACTCGCTTTGCTCGGGGTCAACACGTTTAGTAGCGTTTTTGGGAGGGAAAATGAAATAGGCAATTAAATTTTGAGAAATTTTTGAATTTTCAACCCGGAAAACTCCAAATTTTCATTCGTTTCCCGGTGTGCAAAGAACGCGTAGACGCTCGCGATTCGCTAGCGATTTGTGACAAAATTCGCGAACGGTCGCGAAACTCGACATCATTAGTGGCTAATGATCATGGACGTCATGCAGCGTCCGTGCTAGTCCGTGCTAATGATATGTTTGACTTCGGAGTAGGCAACTATTCGCACACATGTGCAAAGTGGTATGCCCTGGTACATGAAAATCGGCAGTTTTCTAAAAGCACGAATTATTTTTATTTTTGTTTTCAAAACATCTGGTTGGAAAATTTTCATTTTTAAACAAAAAATAATGAGTCAGCAAATTTCTCTTTTTTAATAATATTAATCGACAGATTTTTCACTTTCAACCCCGAATTTTTTGCCCAAACTGAAGATTTTCACATGAAACAAAGAACTGAAATTGGATTGCATATTTTTGTCTCAAGACGGGGAGGGGGAGGGGGCGAAAGTAAATTAATTGGTTGATTTGAGAAAATCAGACGATAATTTTTAATCGATTAATCGGCCGATTATTCTTAATCGATCAATGAGGCGTCGATTAATCGATTATTTTTGTAATCGATTAAAATTTGAATAATCGATTAATCGATTTTAATTTCTATAATCGCCAGCCCTAGATCATACCTGTTCGATCGCGACGATTTTTCCCTGGGCAGCCAACAACAAAATTTTGTTTTTCGGGCCACTCTACTGTACTCGGGTCGTATAAGTCATGCCACATGCTGTTTTTCGTGTTTTATAAATTTCGCTTTTTAACCGTATCAATAGGGGTTTGGCAGGGTGGAATGAAAAAAAAAATAAAAAGAATCGGCGGTACTTATTCTACCTCAGCGCATACGAAATAGAAAAAAAGCAGTGTGCTAATTATCTACTTATGCCGATACCTGCCATATCGCACATGATAATAGCCAAAGTTGAATTTGGTAGACGCGTGGAGCCTGGCGATGTTTATCGAAATCTCCGAATTGAGACAACCCGGTCGTAGGGGGTCCCAAATATTTCTGAAAAGGTTTTCGTACGTTTTAACCCACTTAGAAGTGGAACTAATCAGAGATAAGTCGAAGTTTATAATAGCAGGTTGAAACTATATAGCTAGTTAAACAACCACAAAAAAAAAAAAGCGAAAGATTAAATTTTGTGGTAAAAATATTCAAATTAAAGAACTTTTGCGACTGAACAAAAATTGGATTACCTACAATTTAGAATCTTGGGCGGTATTCTATCCCTTTTTCGGTGGTGACATGTCGATTTTTTGAAATTGATCAAAAATTGGTTCAATTTAAGGCTCAAAATTCTCAAAAGTTCCTAAAAAAATTTTTGGATAATATTTTTGAATTTTTGGCAAAATTCTACCCCACTTACGTAGGTCACATGTCAATTTTTGAAATTCCCATAATATCATAAAAATTTCAAGATTTCCCAAAAAATATTAATTTTTCAAAAAAATGGGCTGTAAGTGTGACTTTATTCAGGACGAAATACCCATGTGAAAGAATGGGCGAATAGATTCCCATTTTTTTGGGGGTATGTACGAGTTGAATCCCACTTTTTCTCAAAAATTTCTCTCAACTCTAAATTTTTTTCGAATTTCAACTCCAATTTTTGTAACGTATTTTCAACTCTTTAATTTTTTTTCTCAAATATTTTCAACATCCAAATTTTTTTCAACCCGAAATTTTCTCAGATTTTTCCATGGTTAAATGTACTTTTTTGAATTTTTTCTCGAAATAGTTTTCAGTAATGAAAATTTTCTTGAAAAAAGGATATTGCCACCAGGACACATAAGCGAATTTTACCAAAAAAAATTTGTCCTTGTAGAGAAAAAATAAGACTTGAAATTCTCAAAAGTGGCTCAAAAAAAAATTTGGATGGTAGTTTTGAATTTCTGGCGAAATTCTATCCCACTTTCATTGGTCATAAGTCAATTCTATGAAAAGACTCAAAAATTGGTCCAATTTGGTGCTCGAAATAGATTAAAAGTGCTCAAAGTTTATTTTCATGAATAATTTCGGTCTGCTCGTGAAATTTCAACCCATTTTTGATAGGTCGCAGTCCAAGTTTCAGAAAATTTTTCATAACTTATTTTTTAATGAAAGGGAAAGGAAATCGCACGTTTTCAAAACTTTGAAATTCATCCATGGCCCATTGAACGCGGAATAAGCCCAAGAATTCATTGCGTTTGATTTTTTTGTCCAGCATCCCACATGACGCGTACAGAGGCATTATTGTGCCAAAAATGATTGAATTTGACAAAAAATTGCACATTGGGGGCCCAGCACCCCATTGTGCCCGTGACCCAAGGGATGTGACAAATATTTGGAGTCGGGGGAATGTCTGCAACCAGAATGTGAAAAAAATTTTTGTCCCAGCTTTAATTTGAAAATTGGAAAAAGGGGAGTTTTTAGGCCTCAGCTCCCTATTGTACCAGGTCAAAAATTCAAAATGTGAATTTTTGAACTACAAAACCCATACCTACAATAAACCAATTGATTTGTTTGTCCAGCGAAAATGCACATTAGTTTCTATGAATTTTTAAAATTTTCATCCCCCCGCCTCCTTTAAATATTTTTTTAAAAAAGAAAAAATTCTCACGTATGCACCTTCTCACTATTTTATGTGAAAATTTCAAAATTTTTGGACAGCACTGGAACTAAAAAATTTTGAGACCTGAAACTGGAACTGGAACTAATATCATTTCAGTTTTCCATCACTGAATTGAAATTTTTTTCCAATTTTTTGGATTTATTGAGTAGAGGGCGAAATAAGTATTGGATTTTTGGTCGATTTTTTTGGGCTCAATTGTGGAGTAAAAAGGTTCCATCAAAACTATGTTTTTTCATGTGAAATGTGAAAAAAAAATTTTTTATGAAACCTTTCTACTCCACAATTGAGCCAAAAAAATTTTTGACATAAAAAATTTTCTGTCACTGCCTTGATTTGATTGCCTGCCAATACTTCAATATGAAAACCAGCACTAGTACTTCCACCAGCAGTGGTGGCGGGCTCCTGTAAACCGCGAACGAAGATCCGTTGGCATGGCAACAGATCCAGGTAATCGCGTGCGAGACCTTTTTTTTTTTTTTATACACTGGCTCCGCGATGTTCCACAGGAGCCCCGTATTTCCACCTCGTTAGGCTTTTTTTTTCCCACATGCTTTGTAAGTTGCCTACTCTTCCAGCCAAAATCATTCGCGAATTCGCGTTTTAAAGGTGACAAAAAACGCTAGCGAATTCGCTAGCGTCCTTTGCACACCGGGTTGATTTGGTAACAGGGTGTCTAATGGTCCTAAGTAAAGCCAGCCTGATGAAAGATTTTTTCAAAAAAGTCATAGGGGTACTGAAAAGTTGAGCTTTAAAGTGGATTTCTGAGAATGGGAGGTGACTTCTGATGGCTATGGCGACACGACCCTTGTTGACGCATCTCCAACCTGGGAACAGCATCGCGCCAGCCTTGTTGACGTATGGGTCAAACAGCATCACAACGTGGGTACCCCGCTGTACAGCAATGGCCTGGACCAGCGTGGTGCAGACCGAATCGTGATTGCATTTGATCTGTAGCACTCGCAATTCAGCCATTGCGGTTGTCGGTCCTGGGTCCTCCTCCCGGAATGCTGAATTCGACGTCGATGTCCTCCTTTTCGAGGGAGATGGATTGTTGGAAGCTTTCTAACTTCTTTCTTGTTAGTTTCGCTCTGATAGGACAGGAGGCTGCGCCCGTACGATGGTCGGAATTGACGAGGCGGTAATGTGGGAGGTGGGCCTTGGTGATGCCGCTGTTGTGGAAGGTGCAATCCAAGCACTTTTCGTCCGGCGCAGGGGCTGATCGAGCCTCGCTGTTGCAGTGCGCCTCAGGGTGGCCAAGGAGGTGGCATTTATGACATCGGATCAGAATGATGTCGATGCTGACCCTGTAGTTTGACCATTGGATCCTGACGTTTGGGGTGGCCTTCAACCTAACTTTTTTTTTTTTTTTAAAGGGCCGCCCAATCTCAATTGGGTGGGGGAAGTTTATTACATTATCCTACTTACAAACATAGGGGGGCTAACAACATCTTAACCTAAGTTTTATAATGTCATTAGCTTATAAAATAATAAACTTGAAATTTAAGGTATTACATTAAGGGGATTCAGCATGACATGAGTTTGTAACAAAAGTTAAAACAAAAGTAATTACTTCACCCGTGACTCACTACTAGGACGCTTTGCGAATTACTGTTCGGATACTTGTCACCGGTGAGTTAATGGGTATAATTAAATTAAAATGTGTGCATTACTTTTAGCCTAGCTAGGCTAACCTATCTAGGCTACCAAAAAAGGTAAAAACCCTAACTAAACTGCCCTACACCAAAACACGATCTTGGGGCGAAAATTTACAAAAAATACGATAATGCGATCTAATCGCTACGATTCGAGGCGGCGTTTAAAAATCTTTGATTCCATATTCGTCCGGTCTCTGTATGATACTGTCAGCAATCTGTTGCAAAAGCAGCGGAGACACCCATTCGATAGCTGGAACCGACAATTTAAACAAATTCGGGTCTGATTTATCGAAATTAATATGAATCACCCGCTTCTCGTGATCAATACTGTCGATGTATTGTACGCCGAAATTCTGCCCCAACACTACGCTTTCGATATCCTTCGAAGTATCGTCGATGTTGAATTTTATTGGCATTCGCGGCGAACACGTATTGAAATGATTATTCTCGAAAATCAACGGCAGAATAGCATTTTTTCGCGATAGCCGGAATGCCTGCTGCCTCCATGGAGAGGTGATGATCTTCGTTATATAAAGATTTCCTTCTTCATGCGGCATCTCCACATCATTTTCCAGAGCTGGATCACTACATTTCGCAGGTATTTCCGATGGTCTGGTTCCGAAGGGTCGAGAGGTTCATCCGGTCTGGTATCGGCGTGGAGTCTGCATTCTGTAAAGACGTGAAGGGCTGTTTCCGCTTCGCCGCAGTCGCAGAGTGGTGTTGGCCAGCGCCCTTTGGAGTGCAGGAACGAGCGGAAGACTCCTTTCCCGGAAAGGGCCTGGCCAAGGTAGAAATCGATGGCTGCCAGTGGTGGCACGTTGCTGACGCTTGGGATCAGCTGCCTGGTCCAGTCGCCGTATACTGAGCAAGTCCATTCCAGCTGCCACCTTGAAATGGTTGCCTGATGATATGCTGCCTTGATTTGGGCTCGCCTGGCGCCTGTTGGGTCGGTTTTGGGGAGGTGCATGTGGCTCAGGATCGGCATCCTATTTTTCCGCATCCATAATACGGACCGCTTGATTACGATATACTCGAAGGGCGGGATTCCGGCGATGACCCCAGCTGTGTCTACCCCTGTTGCGGTGCAGAGCCTGGCGATGTTGTTGGCGACACTGCATCGAAGTCCGGCTAAAGTTGATCGGTTTTCCTTGCTCAGCAGCTTTGTGTAGAAAACTGAAGAGCAGTACATCAAGGTAGACAGTACCGTACCCATGTACATTATCTTCCTTATAGTCCAAGAGACGAACCTGCCGAAACTGGACTGAAACAATTGAAAGCTGGGACCCGTCCCAAAAGTTAGTATATGACCCCCTATTTTGAAAGCTACCAGTCTGCCGATCCGCAGCTGCTGCTTTTAAGCACAGCGAAAGCTCGAAAGTTCACAATTTTCATGAACTTTCGACTGAAAACATTGATGGTCGAAATTGGTGTCAAATTACAGGATTTTTTGCGCTGAATCCGAAAATGTAGGTCTGCCGACTCCTAAGTGCTGCCTAAGCCCCGGCAGACTGGGTAAAAGGGGGAGAAAATGTGAAAAATTCACAGATATTTGGTAAAATTCTCATAAAAGTCGCAAAATTGAGTTGAAAGAGGTTTATAAAGGATTTTAAGTAGTACTCAATAATAAGGATGACTTTTTAACTTCAAAATTTCACAAAATTTTCATATTCAGGGGGGTGGGGCCATCGGGGAGCATCAACAAACTCATATGTATGGACATGCGATATGTCAAAATACACGTTTTCTGGCTCGTAGAACTCGATTATGCCAGTATTTTTTTCATTTGGAGTCGGGAGGGTTGAGACATGACATTCTCATTTCCATTTTAACATGATTTTTTAAAATTTTGTTCGTTTTTCATTTTTTTTGCCATGCTAATATCGCGACATTCTCATTCCAATGTTTCTTCCAATTTCAATTTATTTTACATAATTTTTTTACTTTTTTCTTTTTTCCTTTTTGTGTTTTATTATTGTAGTCAAATTCTCTGTTCCAAGTTTTTTTTTCAAGTGTAATTTCTTTTGCATATTTTTTTTCCTAATTTTGTTCATTTTCCATTTTTTAATTTCAATAATGTGGCTACATTATCTTTTCCATTTCTTCGTTTTATTTTTGTTTGTTTTTCATTTCATTTATGTTGTCATCACATTTTCTTTTCCAGTTTTTTTTTTCAATTTTAATTTCGCAATTTCTTTCAGTTTCATTATACGAGACGTGTGTAATTACCATGATTAATTATTGTGTCTCTATCTGTTGCATAAAATTATGTAATTCATGAGATTTTGATTTTTTAAATGAAAATTTGTAATTTTATCTATGATTCATAAAAACAGCCCCCCCCCCACTCCAAATGAAAAAAATACTGGCATAATCGAGTTCTACGAGCCAGAAAACGTGTATTTTGACATATCGCATGTCCATACATATGAGTTTGTTGATGCTCCCCGATGGCCCCACCCCCCTGAATATGAAAATTTTGTGAAATTTTGAAGTTAAAAAGTCATCCTTATTATTGAGTACTACTTAAAATCATTTATAAACCTCTTTCAACTCAATTTTGCGACTTTTATGAGAATTTTACCAAAAATCTGTGAATTTTTCACATTTTCTCCCCCTTTTACCCAGTCTGCCGGGGCTTAGGCAGCACTTAGGAGTCGGCAGACCTACATTTTCGGATTCAGCGCAAAAAATCCTGTAATTTGACACCAATTTCGACCATCAATGTTTTCAGTCGAAAGTTCATGAAAATTGTGAACTTTCGAGCTTTCGCTGTGCTTAAAAGCAGCAGCTGCGGATCGGCAGACTTGTAGCTTTCAAAATAGGGGGTCATATACTAACTTTTGGGACAGGTCCCAGCTTTCAATTGTTTCAGTCCAGTTTCGGCAGGTTCGTCTCTTGGACTATTACCCAGGATGTTGGCCCGAAAGTGTTGTGGCAAATTGTTGTCAGGAGTGGTACGAAGCGGGTGGCACGGGATGCTGCATGTTTGATGTGTTCCCGGAAGTTGAGTTTGGAGTCCAGAGTTACACCCAAGTAGGTCAGCGTGTTCTTCACTGGCACATTCTGGTTTATAACGGTGACGTGTGGGATCTGTGTGTCTTTTTCCGCTGATGGGCGTCTGTCCAGGATGATGACCTCCATCTTCTGTATGCTAAGTTTGAGGTACCTGGTCCGGAGGAATCGGTGCACTGCCGTGGTCGCTTCTTTGATCCGATGGAGTAGCGCTATCACGTAATTTGCCCATAACCTAACCTTTTTTTTTCGGGTTCCCCAGTCCAAACATGTTGGTGGGGCGAGTTTATTATTATTAACCTACAACACGTGAGAGGCAAACAATATTTTTTACCTTACGATTTATAATATTGGTAGTCTACAGGTTAATTACTAAATTAATTATGAAAAAGGGGACACGTCGGCCAAACCGGACCTTTTTTTGTAAAAGGTGGGCCGTACAAGGGGAGGGGTATAAAATAGCAAAGAATCGAACATTCATAATTGCTGAGAATATTAGAAATAAGATAATAGATATAATAGCGAAACAAAAAGAATACATGCGTGAAAGTAAAACGTACATAATAAAAGTACATAGAATATAACGTGCATGAGAACATTTGAAAAGACACAACAATAATAAAACATAAAACATAATGATAATATGAAACATAAAGAATGACAAATATAAATGCAAAATAGATGAAAACATAAGTGTAAACATAAGCCACACTCACCCCACGGCTCACAACTAGTACGCTGAGCGATTTATCGTTCGGATGCTCAAATTAACTCAAAGGTCGAACTTTTTTCAAAAATAAAAAAAAACTATCATTTACCTTTGATAAATAGTTTTTTAAAAAAAGTTTAAAAATGAAAATTTTTAGTTAATATTCAATTTTTCTGATCTCAGCTCTCGCCTTGCTCGGGCATGTAAGGTCTAAAATTTATCCAAGGGAAAGGGATTGAAGATTTCGCCTCCCTTTTTGATTAAAACAATGAAGAAATTTTAACTTTTGAATGTCTTTTTCTTCAAAAATTTTCGTCCTCGCTTCGCTCGAGCTCAGTGAAATTAACACAATTTTTTTCAAAATGATGGTATGAATCTTCCTCCTTTCCAGCCCAGTCAATTGATATGTTCATGTGAAAAAAATTGTACTTCTCATTTATAAAAAGACTTAGTAACGATCTCGATTGGAATATTTCAAAAATGTTTCGATTTTTTAGAATGAGATCTGGAGATGGTTTTTTTTTGAAAGTCAAAACATAACAAGAAAAAAAAAGCACGAATTTTAATAAAAGAATTTCAGATTCTGGGTGCTCTATTTTCGAAAATTTTTGCTTTCGCTTCGCTTGGGCTGTGATTTTATACCAATCATCTTGAAAATTATGATATACACTCTTCTCTTCCATCTCAGACAATTGTATTTTAAAACGGAAAAAATTTCACGTTTTAATTTCTTAGAAGACATGAAGGCGATCTCAAATGTATGGTGGTGGGAGGGAGGGGGGTGGCCCTCAAAAGTCATTCCAAAAGGTCAAGCTAAGTCGAGCTTTTTGCTCAACAAATTTTGTTAAACACCCTGGCATAATTTGTTTCATTTTTCGAAACTTTATGATTTTGCTTTGAATTCTTAGTTTTTCCTTTTTATTTGAAATTTTTTCTGCAATAAATTCAAATTTTCAAATTTTTGTGGTGAGGGGGAGTTGGGTGGGTTCAAAATTTTTGGGAATATTGAATTTGAATCTTTTTTTGGCCCAAAGAGGAACATTAAAAAATCACATAAAATGTACCTAGTGATTTTGGGAGGAAAAAATTTGTTAGACCACCCCATGCATTTTATATCATTCTTATGCAAAATTTTGGAATGTAAATACATCACGCAAAAACTCTCCCCCCCCCCCCCCCCTCTGGTTTACGAATATCATATTTAAAAACGTTTGTAAAAATTTGAAGAAGTGGTCTGGAGAAAACCTTGAAACGCCAGGGAAAATCATTTCTGAAATATGGCTGGCACCCTGCATACAATTCATTCGATACGTGGGATAAAAAGTAGTACATCGCCCTAATTAAATCAGATAATTTTTTACATTCGAACTCTGGGGAAATCCATCCGAGGTAAAGTTCACTTCTCCATGTACACAATGGCGCAATAAACCCAAATACTTATTTAGCCGGCTGCAAAAAAGCAAGATATCGTTTAACGCGGAAGCATTCAAATTTCACATAAATTTCCCGACACTTTGGCTCGCAATAAAATTTATTTTTGTTGCGTATCGACGCGAGAAGCCGGCAGTGAAGCTTGAATTCAGTGCTAAATTTCTCGTAAACACTGAACTTGGTACCGCAGGGATCAGAGTTAAGCTACGGACAACATATCACTCGTTTGGTAAAAACATGCTAGTTATTTAGGCCAATGTTATTTGCATTATTTATCGTACCCTTGAGCGGAATTCTTATTTTCGCGTGAAATAGTACGCGAGCCGAGCGAAGTCTTGTAGGCTGACTTAGCTTCCCTGTTCTTTCGAAACGTCGGCTCGGTGGCGTTCTTTCTCTCTGTATTATTTTTGTCTTCATCCTTCGAAACATGTACATTTTTAAGGTGGTCACGTTCGCCGGGTACAGACTAAAATATTAATAACCGTTGAGTAGCGGTTGCAGTTCGGTTGTATTTGTTTTTAGTTGTAACTCGACGCGCCTTCTCGACTGTGGCAAAAGCCAAAATTACATTTCCACTTGACCCCCCGATACCGTACTTAACCATTTCCTCCTTACTTATCTGCTTTTTTCCGGTTTTAGTTTTCTTAACGACGAGAAAATTAATAAAAAGGGTTTGTTCCAGATTAGTCGTCATAGGGTAGTCGGAAAATCTTTTCTGGAATTTGCCCCCTAGAGCACTGCTCGTGATTTTGCTGAATATTCATTTATATTTTTGATTTTCAAAATGCATTATTTCGAGTTGTATATTCGCCCAATTCCTCATTCAAATTACTCGCAATTTCCTATTGCAGATGTGTATCAACTCGAGGGGAAAAAATTACTATTTTATTTCCATTTTATAAATCTCGTTCGCAATTCTACATACAAATTTATGTTCAATTTGCTGAACATCTTGTACAAAAATTACCAGAAACGAGAAAGAAAAAAATAAACTATCGCGAAAACTTACCTCATTAGTGTCAAAATATACTTTGCCGAATGTTTTCGTATCTTGTACGCTTTAGTTTTATGTATTGGCTTTTGAAAAACTTAAAAGGGTAATTTTCCAAGTGGAAGTTAAACTCGTTGACTTTGTTTTTCCCACTCGCACCCATTGTTCGGTCGTGTATCGACAAAGAAAACAAAACGTACGTACCTGTTTTTACATTAAAGGCATCATATTTGTAGAGTTTTCAAATTTGATTACCAGTTTTTTGATTCGTCGTTAACGAGACGAATTCTAAAGCAAAAAAGAGCCCTCTTTTGTACGAACTACCTACATGTACGTATAACGTCGAATTGATTTAGATGCGTTTTTTTTTCCTATTTCGAGTTCGCATTTTCAATAAACTTTGCAAAATCCATGAAGTTTTTTTGGGGTACTTTTATCGTTTCATTTTTCACTTTGTACAAAATATCATCACACTTGCGCGTCGTCGAAATAAGAAAATATCGCGAGTAGGATATAAACCGAAATTTCACTCATGAAAAATATAAGCGGTAAGTATTTTTTGCGTAGAGAAAAATTCACCGCTCGACGGATTCATTAAACGAGTTATTTGTGGATCTCGAGAGAGTATGGCCGGACGGATTTTTTTCTCTTTGTCTTTTCTTTTTTTCATTTTATTCTATCGTTGGGTTTGCCGGTGCTGAAGAAGGTCGAGATTAAAATTTACGCCTGTACCGTCGAGCTATGAAATTTTTACGATCCGGAGAGCATTCGACATGGGCTAAAAAATAAAATTCGTCGTCTTTGTTTCGCTTATCGCGGAGTAGTGAGATGAATCGGAGAGAAATTTGACGAAAGTTTAGTCTTTTGAGTTGGTATAGAAGTTGTGCAGTGTAGGCGACTTTTAGACTACCTATTTTTTTATCTTGGTGTTTAGTCTACTGGCAAGAAAAACAAGAGAACACAGAAAATAGCAAGAATTTAATCTTGTAAGGAAGGTATTCCAATTTTGGGCTGAAACAAAAATGAATCGAAAGTACATCATAAAAGAATCTCATTCAAAATTTTAAGTGCTGAAGTTTATTTCTAGAATTTTGGTGAATTTTTAAATTTTCAAAATCATCCCATCGCCCTGCAAAAATTTAAAATGTGATCTAATCAACGAAAAAAGCTGAAATTTCGTGTATACCCCATTTCCGACTTCACAAATCGATTGGAATCCGTTTTGAGACGTTTTCGAACCTCCAAAAAATTTGGAGTTTTCTACCACGGAAGATAAATGCCGAAAGAAATAGTCTAAATGAACTTCAGCATCTAAAAATTCGAATTACCCATATTGGTAACCTATTTGATCATGTGTGTCATGCTCTACGGAAACCTACCTCTGGGTCAAAAAATGGATTTTTGTTTTATTGTCGATTCTGATATAAAATTTCACGCTCTTTCGAATGGCGCAAACCCCAAATTCTGATTTCGCTCTCTCTCCTCACAACTCGTGTTTAAAAATTGAGAAAAAATCAAAAAATGGCCAAGAAATTCAAAAAAAGTCGAAAAATTTAATTCTGACATAAAAATGCATAAAAAGATACAAAATACAAAAAAAATCTAAAACTAGCTCATTTTACAAAAATTTGGCTTAAAATTCATTTTTTATTGCAATTTTTTGCGTTTTTTTTGCTTCTTTGCCGTTCAAAGCATCCTTGGTAATCATTTGACCGGAGCTTCAATTAATCAATTATTTACGAAATTAATTAATCACTGATAAAAAATGAAACAACTCTTGTCATTGCGCAACGAAAAATTTGCTAGAACGTTTTTTCAGCTTAGAAAAAGTGCTCAGAGTGGCAACACTGATGCATGGTGAAAATTGTCCAAATCACCAAAATGTAGAAAATGACCACCAGAAATAATGTAGTGAAAGAATAGTTGCCTATCGACCCTTAAAACGCAGCAAAACGAAGTGCAATCTTCAAATGCGTTTTCTCGAAAAGTTGATTTTGTCCCAGAGGTAGGTTTCCGTAGAGCATGACACATGTATTTTTTCCAGCACGATTTTTTGGAAAACAAATTTGAAAAATACGCCTACAGCGTACGCATCGAGATAGAACGCTTAAAGTCGGAGGATACCCTATTTTCAACCTCCTAAACCGGTTGGAATCAGTCTCAAGACGTCTTGGAGACATCAGAAAAGTTTGGAAATTTACAGCACTGAAAAAAAGCCCATGAGTAAAATAGTCTACAGACCAAACTGCAAAAAGTGCTCGGGAAGTTGATTTTACTGTTTTTTTTTGCGGGCAACAAAATTTACTAGACATAATGTAGGTACTGGTTCAGCATTCCCAAAACCGGCAAAAAAAATTTTCTAACCCTGCACATAACAGGGGGGTGGGTCAAAAGGGGGTATTTTTGGACCTAGGTCCGGGCAAAAAAATTCAAGTGAGGTTCGATAGAGTCGTGTCTCCTGATGCCGAACATGAATTTTTTTCCACTGCACACCTGCACAATAGCAATTTGGGGCCCCTTAAATGCAATTTTTGGTCATTTTTGGCCTTTTTTCGCCCTATTGTGGCTCTGTATTCTCAAACGTGAGAGGGGGCAAATTTCTTTTGTCATATTCCGTTAGACTGAATGTTTATACGCCCAAAGCCGCAAAGTTGATCGAATTAAACCTGCAATAGGTATTCGAAGTTATTGAATTTTAATGTTGAGTAAGTATGAGTATTACTCAAATGTCAACTTCACGATTTTTGTTTCAAAAATAATTGTGCGACATATTAAAATGGGTTAAAATTTCGCGCTGGATCCGAAAATGACGATAATTTTTTTCCATCTCCCCCCCCCCGCACCCCTAATTAGCTCCCTTAAATTTTTTTTCTCGTTTTAGTGGTGCGACCTATCAAAATGGGTTAAAATTTCGCGCTGGATTCGAAAATGACAATAATTTTTTTTCATCTCCTCTACCCCTATCCCTAGTTAGCATCATAATTTTTTTTCTCATTTATTATAGTGTGACCTATTAAAACAGGTCAAAATTTGACACTGCATTCAAATTGACGTTTCTACTCGATTTGATAGGTATGTAACGTACCTATAATTCGAATATGATCCTAATAATACATATGTTTGAAAGTTTTTGTTTAGTGGACGATTCATCATTTTTTGTTCTACAACTTTTTCCCGTTTTTGCAGTGGTTATGAGTTAATTTATTTAGAAAAGCGAAATTCATCATTTTTAATGAAATTATTACTCATTACTCACTAAAAGAGAAAAAAATTGTAGAACAAAAATTTATGGATTTTCAATCCTTTACAACTTTTGTATCATGATTTTTTTTGTATCGTGATTTTTTCACAAACCCATTTTTTTTGGACACCCGGGTGAACAAATTTAGGAAATGTAATAATACTACTTTTCGGTTCTTTGTTAATTTTTGAAATTTCATTCTCGGTTACTCTTTGGTAATTTTTTAGAATACATTTAAAGTCATCACTCATTAGATACCTACTCAAATTCTGTTAAGCATTATATTTTTAAAACCTAAGCTAATTTTTTTCCACATATTAATTAAGGATAAAATTTGAGGGACTAATTAATGGGGGGGGGGGGGGGTTGAAAAGCAATTATCATCATTTTCGGATCCAGCGCAAAATTTTAACCTATTTTAATAGGTCGCACCACTAAAATGAGAAAAAAATTTAAGGGAGCTAATTAGGGGTGGGGGTAGAGGAGATGAAAAAAAATTATTGTCATTTTCGAATCCAGCGCGAAATTTTAACCCATTTTGATAGGTCGCACCACTAAAACGAGAAAAAAAAATTAAGGGAGCCAATTAGGGGTGCAGGGGGGGAGATGGAAAAAAATTATCGTCATTTTCGGATCCAGCGCGAAATTTTAACCCATTTTAATATGTCGCACAATTATTTTTGAAACAAAAATCGTGAAGTTGACATTTGAGTAATACTCATACTTACTCAACATCAAAATTCAATAACTTCGAATATTGCAGGTTTAATTCGATCAACTTTGCGGCTTTGGGCGTATAAACATTCAGTCTAACGGAATATGACAAAAGAAATTTGCCCCCTCTCACGTTTGAGAATACAGAGCCACAATAGGGCGAAAAAAGGCCAAAAATGACCAAAAATTGCATTTAAGGGGCCCCAAATTGCTATTGTGCAGGTGTGCAGTGGAAAAAAATTCATGTTCGGCATCAGGAGACACGACTCTATCGAACCTCACTTGAATTTTTTTGCCCGGACCTAGGTCCAAAAATACCCCCTTTTGACCCCACCCCCTGTTATGTGCAGGGTTAGAAAAATTTTTTTGCCGGTTTTGGGAATGCTGAACCAGTACCTACATTATGTCTAGTAAATTTTTTTGCCCCAAAAAATGGACAGTGGTTGAACACTTTTTGCTGTTTGGTCTGTAGACTAAAAGTAGCAATGATTTGTGCTACGGATATCTTGTACTGCAATTATTTAAAGGTATACCAACCGATTCGAGAGGTCGAAAATGGAGTAGCTTTCAGTTTTCTACCTCACTGCATATACGGTGGGTGTATTCTTCAATTTTTTCTGAGCAAATTTCTGTCAAAAATGTGGATTTGACCCGACAGTCATGAATTTTGGAAAATTGTGTTTTGATCGATGAGAGAAAAGTTACGAATATGGATAATCAGCGATTATACGTGCTGAAGTTCATATGGACATTTCTTTCGTGCTGGAAAATTCCAACTTTTTCTGGAGGCTCCATAACATCTAGAAACCGCTTCCAATCGATTCGGGAGGTCGAAAATGGGGTATACACGGATACATCAAAATTCAGCTTTTTTCGTTTAGATCATATTTTCATTTTTACTGAATGATTAGGTAATTTTGAAAGTTTGAAAATTCGCCAAAATTCGAGAAATGAACTTTAGTTTTTTAAAAACTTTTGGGTACCTATGACGTTCTTTTATGATGTAGGTAGGTAGGTACTTTCGATTTATTTTTGTTTCGTCCCAAAAGTTTTCTGCCAGTTGAGATGCCTCTCTTGTTTTTAGAATGAAAACCAGAAAGTAGCAAGAATTTTAATGATTTCATTTCAGAAAGCAAGAATTTTCAACATTTTCCTCTTGAATTTTTTGAGTAAGTTTGAAGTGAGAAAAATTACATGAAAATGACGAGAAAATTCAGATATCAAGAATTTTCTCTTTTTAGATCTAGTAGACACCATGATTATTGACTGAAAAATGGGTTTTTGTGAATTTTGAAATATTCCTTTCAACACGTGTTCTATATAGCCGCCTTCATGTCCGGCGTTTTCCTTTTTCCTCAATAGGTAGTTCTTTTAAATCGAGACATGCTCAAGTACATATAAAACAAATATACCAAAGAGTAAAAAAAAAAGCAGCAAAACACTGTGAAGAAAATAGAGCATAATATTTTTAGTCATCACAATACTTCAACTACTACAGTTTGAAGCAATTGAAATAAAAACCGAAAACTGAACTACAATTGCATTACTGACATATCTGATAGCCATTGAATAGCAATAATTACCTGAAATTCACTCCAAAGTTCAAAATATGGACGAATTAAGTATTCGCTTTCAAGATGGTAATACCTACATGCTTAAAAACCATGCTGAAGGAATTTTTGCTATATCACTTTTTAATTATTATGCAAAAAAACGAGATAAATGATACTTATTTTTTCCATCATACCTATCTGTTTTCTTAGATCGTTAATGTAATTTATTCGCCTTATTTAATCGTATTTCAATTTAAAATGTTTGTCTTTTTGCTTGCAGGTGAGTTTCTGTGAAACTATTTCTCCCTTGTGTCATTATTCGTAAGTAAATTTTATAATCAAATTGAATTTCCCTTCCCAATGTGGGTGAAATAAGCGATGCAGTTGGCTAAGCTTGGCTTGATTTTCATTGTTTTTGCATGCACATTGCACATGTAATGTTAAAAGAAATCGGTTCATCAAAAATACAAATATCACGTCAAAAATAATATATCAGCTCTGCATTGGAAAAATGTCCCATTCTAGATTTTTTGAATTTTTAAAAATTTGAATTTTCACTTGACAATGCCAACACGAAACTAGAAATCAGAATTTTAATGACGTGGTCCTCGGGTCCAGGGTTGCCTCTGGAACCTCTTTCGATCAAATTATTGAAGGTCAGTTCGTGATGGTTCCGGGTAAACTGTAATTTTTGAGAGTGCTTCTCAAGATTTTGTATGGTTTTGCCCTTGAAAATATTGTTTTCACATCCTTCTTTTTCAGTGAACAGAATTGGATTTGAGCATAATTTCTTCATCGCTTCAGTTTTTCAAATAACCCCTTTCTAGCTCCAAATGTTGGAAAAAATTATAGAATAAAAACTTGTAGGTTTGAAGTGCTGTTGAAGATATTTTTTTAAAGTTTTATAATGAGGAATGGGTAGTTCGATGTTGATTCAAGTATGAGGGTAAAATTGTTGGCATCATTTGTGCATAAGGGAAATTACTACTGCCTAGAAGTTTGTAGGATACAGATCGATGTTGAAAAGAAATTGTTTGAATAGTTCAAAAATGAGGTTTCGGATCTCGTTTTCTACTATGTTTTAGTGGTACCTTGTACTTTGCCACCTTCATTCATGTATGCACTATTTGTTGCATATTGTAGTTTCGAAGGATTTACCCGTTAAGCTAAATTATTACTTAGTTCTTCTCTTCTTGTGTCTCATCAGTCATTCCTAAGTTCCGTTTGTAGTTCGTAATTTGTACGAAAAATTATTTATGACAATGGACTTTTTAGACGTGGGCTGTTGTCGTGACCTTAATGTTAATGTTATTAAGCATAATATTATGAAAGGATCATTTCTCTGCTGATGTTGAATTTACCAAAAATCAATACATACTATAATCAAAAATATTAAAAAATTCTAAAAATGATACAAATTAAGCTGAAAGTCATTCAGTGATTAAACCAGATAGCACATTTTCAAAATGAAAGCCTATACTTTTTAATTTTTGTTTACCAATTTTGCTCCTTGGACAGAAAAATTGTGGAAATTTTAAGAAAGTTTGAAATTATTGAATATATAAAGTATATCTGCAGATGTTCTCGAATGCATGATGCCAATTTTGTCTCTCATTCGCGAAATCGAAAGAAGGGCAGGAAGCAACAAAATAAATATATTAAACATGCTTTGGAATTTCTCTGTATATTCTTTGCGATTTAGAAACGATTTTGGAGTGTATGGATCATTTTTTCGTACTGTGCCGAAAAACATCAATTTTCTCTCCAGTAACTCTTGCGCCAAATCCATTGAGGTGTAGAAATTGTCAGGTGTTATGTTTTTTCCGCTGCCAGCAAGATCTTCGATTAATCGTAAAATCTTTAGCGGAATTGCTCAGCTGTACTTCTCCAGTCACACGATTGTTTTCCACAATACATTTTCACATTTTTTGTATAACAAGATTTCGCATTAGCAGGTGCATACTGCATATCTACATTTTTAGGCCATACTTATCTGGTTTATTTTTCATATACGTTTTACCAAGAATTTTTCCAAAAAAGTATCAACGAATCATATTCTTAAATTACAATTCAAATTAATTAGTGATTAGAATTTACAACAAACAAAAATGAAAACTAACGAAATTATACGATCAACCGAAAATCACGCTAAAAAAAAGACTGCATTCAGAATAAATAAACTGCTCCTTCGGTTGCATCGAATAGCAACTGCAATAATTTTATGTAAGAAGAGTTGTTTATTTTTTCCCCGAATAGTAAATCATCTCCAATAGACATTATTTTTGAAACGTCACAAAATTTGAATCAATCAGAGAAGAGGCAAAAATTTGCACTCTTATTGGCTGATAATTAATGTTAGCACGTGTAAACTTCCGGTGTAAGGGAATTCGAGGTCGCTGATTCCGTTTTTGAAGGTCAAAACTCAAAATTTTGAAAAAATTCAATATGGGTGTCGAAATGTAGGTATTCGAGGTCGTTGTTTTCGATTCTGACAATTATGTTTTGCTCTGACCAAATTTGAGTCCCAAGGGAGAGGGTCAAAACTCAAAATTTTGAAAAAATTCAATATGGGTGTCGAAATGTAGGTATTCGAGATCGTTGATTCCGATTCTGGCATTTATTTTTTGTCCTGGCCAATTAAGCTCCAGAGCGGAGGGGTAAACCCAAAATTTTGTAAGATTTCGATATGGATGTTAAAATGTGGATATCATTAAAGTGAAAACCACAAAGGGGCAGAAATAAAAATTCAAGCACACAAACAAAAATAATGTCTGAATTGGAATCAGCAACCTCGAATACCTGCATTTCAATACCCATGTTGAAATTTATCAAAATTCTGAGTTTTACGAACTTTTTTTTTCATTTTTTGCACTTCCTTTTTTCAAACTGGCCTACTGTGCGATGCGGAGTTTATCCTTCTGAAGAATTGCGTTATAAGGTAGATAATGAGTGCGAGTTTGATTTGGTTCCCATTTCAGGCGACGATGTACGAATCGAGTTTCATGCGATCTAGTTTCCAAGGAATGAAATCATATCACGTATCGTCCCTCTTCGTTGTTGTATTTTGTCGAATGGAATTGGTTGACAACTAGATCTGTGATTTTGTGGCGTTCAGGAGATTCAATACCTAAGGACTCTAGATCCCATAGGCGAGATCGATTTTTCGACTGATCTTCAACGTTTCGAGGTTTCAAGTTGTGACGTTTCGAAAATAATGTCTATTCATCTCGCATTGAGTGTATTCATTGTGCATTCAAAGTTTTCCCCTTTTGATATTTTTCTCATTCAATGAAAAAAATCGAAGAAAATGATTCCTTAGGAAAAAGCTGATAAAGCTTATTACGAAACATTTCGAATACGAGGTGTATTTTTTTATAGTATCCCTTTTATTTCTGATCGCCGGCTTATGAAGTCTCTTTTATTACTTTTCCTATTACACTTTCGCTTTCGATGCGAATATTGCTACAGGTCAAGGTAGTAAAGTCATCGTTTCGGACAATGGCTCGCGATGCAACTGCCAAAAATAATCATAAAACGCCCCACGTCTGTAGATTGCAAAAAGTAATAACATTTTTCGCGCCATCATCGCCTATCTTGGCATTCCACTCGACGCATTTTGGGGTAAAAAAAAAAAACAAAAAAGAGAAAGCGAAGAAAAAACCATCGAGCGAAATAAATGAAAAACGTCCAGAAAAAAAGCAGCCTCCGTCGTCGTCGAGTATTGTATTATTTAAAAAGCTCGCCGGGGAGGGGAGGAAAAAAACTGCTCGGCATCCTGGAAGTACGTAGTACAAAGTGCAACAGTAATAAAACTAAACGTTCGCAGTGAAAAGCATCAGCTTGCCATTTTCGTTATATTTTCGTAAAATTTATCACCTTTTTGCTGTGTTTAGTATTTCTGAAATATTACTCGCCCTTAATATCTTCCGCTGCTGCTAGTTATGAAGTTTAAATAATGACTACAATATACATCATCGTCAACAGCTTTTTCAGTCTACTTTCATTGCCGAATATTTTTTACGATGAAAGTTTTACTTTTGCAAGATTTGATGCTTTGGAGGAAACTTTTCGGTGTGCAGTTTGCCACGGCTGGAGGAAAAGGGCGACGCAGTTGAGAAACTTTCAACGGTTCTGTATCGGTATTATATTAGGTGAAAAGGAAATTAAAAATGGCCCGAATTACGTGAGAAATTGTTTATCGGGCTGAAATTTGTTAAAGCGAGACGCGATTTAATTTCAACTTTGCTCGGGTGCAGATTTTAAAGTGGTGGCAAGTTTGGTAGGCTGGATGGAGAAATTGACCCGTTTTATGTATCCTAATTCGACGACCGAGTTAATATGAAATACTGACTCGACTGGTGCGGTATAGTTTCAAGATTCAAGTTTATTCGACTTTTGTTATATCGATAATTAATTCCCAAAACTCGGAACCGCTGCCAAAGATATGAAAGATTTCACCCTCGTTCGACTGAAACGAACTCCGAACCCGGTAGCGTTAATGTTTTTATCATTATCGTTCGATAGACCCCCAAAAAACCAATAATCTCTTATTTTTCTTTGGCAGTGGGTTTACGTGTAACGAATATCAAATTTGCAGGGCCAAGGCACATACGATTTAAGATTCGAGGTGTTTTTGCCCCGTCGAGGAAATATTTTCGAACAGCTGGTCAAACGAAGCTGTGATTAGCTCGGTTCGCGAATGGGGCAGTTTTTCCATATTTATGAATCCGGAGCTTATTCGGCATCGTGGGTCGATTTTCGACGAATTTTTCCGCCAGCAAAAAAAAAGTGATAATTACGGCTCGCGTCGAAAGGGTCGGTGTAAATTTCACTCGGATGAGAGAAGGACGACCGGGGAAGAAGGTTTATGAAGGAGAAAAAAATTCGGTTTGTGTTACCCTCGGAGGTCGACGATAAATAAAGTTTTTCGTTTGCTCTGCGTTGGTCCAACGAGCGGGGAAAAAATTACATTTCGATAATTTCCTAGTCTGGGAATCACGCGCGATAACCTCGGTATACGACGAATTTGCTTCTTAAAATTAAAACGAGAACAGAATAAATAAACATTAGGTTCAACTAATTCATAACGATATAAAATAGTGAAGCTGAAATTATAATTTCATTCTGGCGCCTTTGTTTCATTTTGTTTACGTTGGCGGCAATTATTTTCCAAACATAAAGCTGACAAAAAGTAGTTCGCGGTAATAACTGCAATTTATCGTTCGCTTTTGTCGCGCGAAATTATATATTTTTGCCTTTTTATTATGCTCATCATACCTAGAATCTGGGCTCGCTTATAATTTTATTTCGCCAGAAATAAGATTGTATTTATATCATAGCAGTTTCCGTTCCTGTATTTTTTTTTTTCGCGCGCGGTTTTTTTTCCTTCTTGTAACTGTGTGCGGCTTCTGTGTTTTGGAAAACTTTCCGAAGAAAATATTACCGGAATTGTCAGAGGAAAGAGGAACAGCTTTTACATAATGTTATCTTTGGAAAGTTTACAACTTCATTAAGATAAACACGACTTTGGCGGGTTTTTTTCTATTTTCATGGGGTTTCAAGTCGTCTTGATGAATCGACGCTTCGATAACTGATTGCTGTTTCTCGTTGATGTATTTTTTAAAGGTTATATCCGGGGTTTTAATGCAGAATGATGAGTTACTGCATACGGTGAGGTACCATTTTTGAAATACAGTTTTTTGGAGTCGGTTTTTGGTGAGTGGGGTACCCAATGAGGGAAAAATGTTCTAATATTTTCGTAGTACATACTACATAGTATGGTGTTTACTCTACACAATTTGGTATTTCTCTCCACTGATTTTTTTGAATCTGCGGAATTTCAATTTTATAAAAGTAGTTTCCAACCCACTTCCGCGCGGAAATTTCGAAGATTGACTGAACACAATAGAGCGAATTTTCATATGCGTACAAGCGAACATAGGAGAATATTTTCTGTTTGAAAAAATCCTATAGATTTTTGGTTGAGAGGAATTAAAAATCCTCGAAAAAACCATTTGTAGCAGCGTAGCAGCCGTAAGCATTGGAGTGGGCCAAAAACCCGAAATTTTTGAGTTTTGAGTTTCATTACCGCGCAAAAGACGGGACCTGAGGGTGTCTAGAAATTTGTTGATGAATAAATTTTAATTTAAAAAAAAAACGAAAGTAAAGAAGACGTCTACGAATTTAAGAAAATTTAATTTAATTTACATCTGAAGAAAACTAATTATAATTTAGAAAATAATGGAAAAAATAATATTAGAAATTAAGATAAATTTTTTAGCGATCGTTTCCAGCACTTGGCAGGAAAAGAAAGCAAACTGAAAAATCATAAAAATCGAGAAAAAATTGAGAAAACGAGTAAATCATGAAACACGAGAGAAATCGGGATTAAATCATAAAAGTTTAGAAAAAAAAAATACAAATGGAGAAAAAAATCTATAAAACTTTATGAAAATCGAGAAAAAAATCATGAAAGTCAAGAAAAAATCGAGATTCGACAATAAAAGTTGAGGAAGAAAATCGCTGATTAAATTATAAAAGTCGAGAAAATATTCATAAAACTCGATAACATTGAAAATTAAAGAAATAGCAAAAAAGTCATGTATACCTACACATATGTATAGAAAAAATCACGGAAGTCGAGAAAATAATCACAAAAATTGAGAAAATAATCACAAAACTCGAGAAAAAAATCATACAAGTCAAGAAAGAAACCGAGAAAAATCGAGATTGAATCATACAAGTCAAGAAAAAATCAAAAAAATTGAGATAAAAATTCAAAAAAATAATTAATTACATTCAAAGAAAACATCGACAAAAAATCATAAAAATCGAAAGTTCGTCGCAAACTTTATAGCTGCGACAAACATTTCCCATCGTTTTCTTCTCCAAATTTTTTCTACCTATTATTTTTATCCATTTTTGAAACCTCTGCAAAATGGAAATTTGATTAGCATGATAGGGAAAAGCATTTATTTAGTTTCTTTAACATTCTGTCATTTACTTACCTCTACATCGTTAGGAAATGTATATGCATGCGAACATTGTGACTAGTGTTTTCACACGGCTTCAGGCAACAATAATTTCCCATTTCCCATTTCCCATTATAGTGTAGGCAAATTAGACAAGAAACAAAATTTCTGGCCAGCAAAGCTTTTATTGCGGAAAACTGTCGAGGGAGGTCCCTGAGTATCCCCTAAAAGTTACCACCCCCAGACCCCTTGCTAATTTTTTTATGGAATTCCACCCCTTCTAAAAAACGGGTTTTTGTGTCTATCTCCTTTGGATTTGATTTTGCGATCAAATTAGTGCAGTACTTTTTTGTTCTACAGTCAATTTACAACATTTTTTGTGGGATAATTTTTTTTGTACAACGATGAGCAGAGGAGATAGAGAGGCCTGAAGGAAGGGGTTATGGGAAAAATACTATCATTTAAAAACGTGATAATAGCTACAGTCAAAAAACGTATATCCGCAAAGGTTATTGACCTCATACGTAGGTGGCTCACAAGTTCCCGGATGCAACTTTTGACGGTATATTTTTGAGCTCATTATGATTTAAAATTACATCTAGAATGACCAATTTTCTCAATTTTTTTCAAAGTTGGAAAATGTTTTTTGACTGTAGCGCCAAAAGGAAGGGTCGAAGAGGGAAAAGTGATGGAATGAAAAATGTTCTACGAAAAATTTCATCCAAACTTAACCAGTTCCGTTGTTCCAAAATTGTGACATTTGACTTACAGTGAGGGTTAAACTTTTCCAACTTTGAAAAAATTGGTCAATTTAGGTGTAATTATAAATTATAATGGGCTCAAAAACATACTGTCCAAAGTTGCATCCGGGAACTTGTCAGCCACATCTGTATGAGGTCAACAACCTTTGCGGATATACGTTTTTAAATTATAGTATTTTTCCCATAACCCCCTTCCTTCAGGTCTCTCTATCTCCTCTGCTCATCGTTGTACAAAAAAAATTATCCCACAAAAAAATGTTGTAAATTGACTGTAGAACAAAAAAGTACTGAACTATTTTTATGGCAAAATCAAATCCAAAGAAGATAGAAGCGAACCCCTCCCCGTTTTTCAGTGGTGGTGTAACCCCCAAAAAAATTAGCAAGGGGTCTGGGGTCTGGGGATGGTAACTTTTAGGGGATACTCAGGGGACCTCTCTCGACAGTTTTCCGCAGTAAAAGCTTTGCTGGCTAGAAATGGTTTTTGTCTAATTTGCCTACACTAATAAATTAACCAAAGATAAAAGAAGAGATCATCGTTTATTTAATTATAGCCGAAAATTGAAATACCTAATAATTTTTACCGATTTTTATTCACTTAACACCGCATAATATAACACATTCATTCACTGCACAAAACGGAAAACAAACATATCGAAATCGCAAAGATGTTAATTTTAAAAATTGAATAATAGCTGATAACCGCGTACAACAGAAGTAGCACTATGATGATAGAAGTTGAAAAGGGACAAACTAAGCAAACTTGCAGACATTACTTTGTCATTTCGAATCAGTGAAAAATCACTGATAAGCAGTCAGAATTGCATCACAGGAAAACTTCAGAGATTTTTCACTGATTATTCAAAGGTACTAAAGTATCTCCAAGGAATTTGATACCACTTTTTGCTCTATACAAAGTTGGTAAAAAAAGGGGGTTGGGGAGTGTCAGATCGCAAATTTTAAGATTATCAAGTTCAAATAGCTTACTCAAACACCTCTAGATCGAGCCTGAAATTTTTTCATCCTAGAATAATTTTTGACATTTTTCTAAAAATTGTCATGGTGTTGGCAAATGCATTTGAAGGGTACAGGGAAAAAAACAGCTAATTGCAAAAATAGTAGTTTTTGTAATTGGCTACTTTTTTCTCTGTACCCTTCATTTTAATTCTGCTGTGAAATGTTTTCAACCATCAAAGATTATTCCAAGAGACCAAAAAAAAATTATGGCTCGATTTTGAGCTATTTGAGTGTGCAAATGCATTTCATGAGAATAGCAAATTATTCTAATTCATGATCCACTGTGAAGGGCAAAAAGTACCTAGTATCTAATTTCAAGGTCAATAGTTCAGAGATCAGGTGTAGAAAGGTAATAATTCCAATTTCGCCTTTTCAATGATGTGATCAAAACTCTTCGCAGGTGGTACTATCCAAAAGTGGCGAAATAATTTTTTTTCTGAAATGATCCCAGTTCAAACCCGTTAATTTCGTCTTCCTCAGGGCTGATTTTTTTTTTTGAAATCTCTCATTTAAACTAAAACATTTCAACAACTTTGGTCGAAATTAAGGAAGTTTTTTCTCGCCCAATCCTCCTAATGTTCTTTGTTGAGTTAATACTCGTACTTTAACATTTCAATGAAATTACTGGTTCACTTGGAATTTTCCAAACACCTAAATCGATTGTTTGGAATATAGCGAATCTTGTTCCACTTTCTTTGGCGTATATTTACCATGTGTGGTGTGTGGTATCGTGGTCTCAAAACTAGATGCCTTTTCTCTCTATATGGGTCTTTGTCCAGCCAGCAGAATGGACGAGGGATGACGCCGATCTGTTTTAATTTAGCCCGGCAACACGAACACGAATCTACGAAAGTTTTCCGAGTAAAGTGTAAAGGGTTTGATTTTAATTTACACGTGTCCAGTGGTTGCCTTCGATGCCAGCGTATTGTTCGTATAATTCGAGATGTCGCTTGGCACGGGCTTACGAATATCGTCCAAATGACCCTTTTACTTTTACAATCAGGTATTTTTTGATTGCTAATTTAGCCGTGTTTTGTTTGGGTTTGGATTCCAGTTGTAAGATGAGTGAGATGAAGGTTAGGTGGGAATTCGAATTGAATTTGGAATTGAAGAGAGGTAGTTTTTGGAGTTATTTACTCGGTGGTTTGTTTTTTAAAACGGGGTGTGGTTCGATATAGGTGATGGCTGATTACTTGAATGAATGTGTGGTACATTAAAATACCGATTTCCTTTTTTGTATTCGAATTTTTAATTTCGAAATTTCTGTGACATTTTTCACTTTGGTTTAGTTGAATTTTAAAATTTTCTTCCAGTGAAAGATCTGCGCTCCTATTTTCATCACAGCACTGTTTATTTTATTTCTTTTGAAGCTTATATTGAAGCTTCCGCGTTTATTTCGTTTACTCCAATCAATTTTTCAAAAAGTACCGATTATTGTAATCAAATTTTTCTCTTCCTAAAAATTTCAAATTTTTTTAGAAAAAAATATTAGAAAATTTAATCATTAGGTGTGCTTTATTGGAGGTAAATTTTTAGTCGAATGAAATCAACTGTCAGGTTATATAAAAATTATAAGGTTACATTTAATTATAAATAAAAATATCTTGATCTAATCGCTGATTGAAATCCACTTTCAATGAAATGAAATCTCATTCATTATGCTTTAGTTTAATTAGGTCAAATATTCACTCATTTACCAAAGTTTTCCATCTTAATTCGTATTTAGCCAGTTTCCTTGGGTATTATTCGTAAATCCTAATATTCAATCTTTCGCGTTTATTAATCCTTTATCGGTCATTTTAGTAAACTTAAGAACCCCTTTCGACTACTTGGCAAATTACAGAATCGTTTGAGCGAGATTGAAAAATTTACGCGGTGGAGTTTGATCGCAGCGGTGTTAGAATGTTGGAAAAGTTGAAACCCTTGTAGACAAATTCATTTACCGCAAACTATCATCGAAAGATGAAACTACACGCCAAATATCATCGAGTTCGATGACATTTCTTAATCCTATCATTTCACAGCCGATAAACACGGCTTCCATTGTAAGACGTAGTAACGAGATAACTTCTCAATAATCAACGGCTATTCAACAGTTGACCAGATACAGAAATTAACCTTGTTTACGAACGTAATCGTTTGAAAAATTGCAGTATTTTTGCTGTAGATGGAAAAGGATACACTTATAAGCTTGAAAGGTCGTGAAATTGAAATAAATTAACAATTTATCGTTACGTAAAAAACTGGCTGTGAAGAATATACGGTGGGCTGAAAAGTAAAAAGATTTTCGATTTATTTCATTTTTTAATATAATATTGTGTATGGGGGGGGGGGGGCTTCCCAGAAAAATTTTGAGCTTCCTCGCACCGTTTGGGGAAGAGCTATAGGCTCTCAAAACAAGGTCATTTTCGAAAAAAACGCAGTTTCAACTACCAAAGCCGTAAAATTCGTATTATTTTTGAACCTGGCGGTAGCACTGAAAAGATGCATTTTGAGATGCTCGGTTTTTTGATTTGTGATTCGCTAAGCCTCCCTGCCAGGCCATTTAGGTTTACGAATAATTATAGGATTATTCAACATTCTGAAACGTCTTTTCCAAATTGAGGCAAATATATTACCTTCTGAGAGAAAAATTGATGTGTAAAGTTTCAGAGAATGAAATTTAGAATCTTCCTCACAAGTACGCATATGGCTCTAAATTTCTTTCTTTAAAACCCTTACCATTAATTTTTCCTTTGAGACGTATGGTACATTTGCCTCAGTTTGAAAAAGTTGTTTCAGAATGTTGAAAAATCTTGAATTTTTGAATCCTAACGGTTTGGTAGAGAGGGTCAGTTGACCGCAAATCGAAAAACCAACTTCACCACGAGATTCAGCATCTCAATACGCACCTTTTCCGTGCTACATCTTTCAAAAATGAATAGCTTTTTAATCATTTTGACGCAAATGGGATTACAAAATTACAACTATTCCAATCCAAAATTTCAAGTTTGAATTTTTTCAATTTATTCAATTCTAAATTTTTTAAACATTTCATCCAATATTAAAATTTTTCCAACAGTTCAAATATAAATTTTCCCTAAATTTGTCGAATTTTTGTTTTTAAGAAAATTTTTAATCTTATATTTTTAAAATTTTCTTCCAATTATTAAGCTGGAAGAAATTTTGAAAAAAACGGAAGTTGACTTTTTTAAAATTGGAAATTGAAAAAAATTGAAGAGAAATTTTGAAATTGTGGGAAAAAATTTTAATTTCAAAGAAACTTTTGAAAATATTGAGTTGAAAAAAAACTTTGAAAAATCAATGTTAGAAAAAAATTTTCAACTTCAGCTTCCTCATTTTTTCAACTCAAAAAGTACATATTTTGAATAATTCACCAATTTTTCCTCAATTTTTTTCAACCACAGCTTGGTAAGGCATTTTCCAATTGAATGCCTATTTATTAAAACTCTTTCCAATTTTTGAACTTTTAAAGAAATTTTAAACTTCATGTTTTTCAAAATTTTTTCTCTACTCAGTAAGTGATTTGAAGGAAATTTAAATAGTAAGTTAAAATATAAATGATCAATTTTTAAAAAAAAATCGAAATTGGATAAATTTTAAGAATTTTAATTTAGAACATTTTATTAGTGGAAAAATTTTAAAATTAGATACAGCTTTGCAAAAATTGAAATTAATGAAATTGAAAACATTTGAGTTTCAAAATCACTTTTACGTCAAAATGATTCAAGAGCTAGTTTTGGAAAGTGCTACGATATCAAAGTGAATTAATTTTCAATAAAATATGTTTGAAATTTTATTAATTCTATTATGAAGGTACATGAAGAAAAACGATGAGACTATCAGAAAAACCCTAATCTGAGAATCATAGTATCAGGCAAAGATTAATTCTAATAAACAAACGTTGATGGATACAATTTTTAAGAAATTCAGCAGTAGAAATAATTCAAATAATTAATTATCAACTAAAAACTAAGGACGAAATGATCGTTTTTTTTTTTCATAATAAATTAATCTCATTAAATGCTCACCAAAAAAAAAACAAAAAATTCTCATTTATTAATTATTTTATTTCTTATAATACCTATTCATTGAGAGGTTGGACCAGAGTTTCGTCTTCCGAGGAAGAATCGGCTTAATTTTCAGACTCGTTCATCGCGAGTGGCTCGTCTACCCAGAACTCATCGTCATCCTCATCATTGTCGGAAGCTTCTGCTCCTAAATTAATAATTATTTCATTGACGATATTATCGCATTTTATTGGATCATTTATACATCGTTTAGTTATATTTTATATCCATCATAGTGCTCACAATATACAGCCTCTATTATACGACTTGAAATAAATATATCGTCAGTTGTACCATACTCATTTTTGATCCGATAACATGATGATTAGAAAATGTGTGACAAGTTTTAAAGACTTCAACAAATTCGCCTTTTATCAAAAAAAAAAAAAGATATAAATTCATTTCAAATTTTGGAAGGATACAAATGGTGTTAAACCTGTGGTGTCACGTTCGCGAATTCTTTTCGTTTCAGCCCAAACATACTCTATGAAATTTAAATCTGGCATGTGTGGAGGAAGACGAAGACATTCATGCCCGTGCTGCCGTAAGGAGAAAGTTTTTTATAAAAAACTTTCAGACATTCAAATATGCAATTTATTCCAATACACTATTCTCTCAAAAAATGTGCATAACTCGCCCTAGTCGAGTCGCAAATCATGAGGGGGAAGGGTCTAATTTTGTTGGCAAAATATTTCCCTGTCCAAATTTTAAACCCGAAAAATTTTATGCGGGAGCCACCAGGCTGCCTATTGCAATAGGAGCAAAAACTATGATGTTTTGTGGCGTCACATTACTATTTTGAAGCCACATACTTACTTCTAGTAGAAAGTGCATTGTTTTCCTCCAAGTGGTCCGTCGCAGCTCAAAATTTTTCTGGGAGAGGTCCCCCACCCACTAAAAGTTGAGCGAAATCAAAGAAATTTTTTATTTTTTAGCCCACCCTAATTACGAACTTCATCGGTGTAATATTTAATTCTATAAGATCATGTGTCTTTCGGTGTGAAAAAGACGTAGTATTTTGATCCTCCCCTCTCCCCCATCCACCCACCGAAAATAAAAGAAAGCAAGAAAATTTAATTAAACGCGTCGCGCTGGTCTGCGATGTGAAAAACACCGCTCAGTTTTCTCGAAATATGTGTACAACCTCGATACTCGGGTACGGGTAATTTTGGGCGATTCTTTCGCCGGCCGTTATTTGACACTTGGTAAAACGTCCCTTCGTACGCCGACACCACCGAGGGGTGAGCAGTGTGTGACATGGGTGTCAAAAAATGTCATTTTTCTCTAGATTTTTACACGGTCGCTTGACACGAGAGGGAAACGACCGAAATTAACGTTTGATATTTGATTAGATTGGTACGATTGTTGAGGACATTACATTTCGCTAATTTATATATCATTTCTTCCCTTCAGCTATTGTGCGAAGCTCCACACACGTGTTGGAAATTTTCTCACAACAGCCTGCTCTTCGAAATGGTATTTCAACAGTCGTATCTGGAATCGAATATTTCATCACGTAAATTCGCCAACAGATGAATTTGCATGCAGGGAAATTTCCGTCACGAATTTATAGCTCGTTGCTGTGCCAATTTCGTAAATAAAATTGGCCCAATGCTGTCCGTTTTCTCACCCCCTGCTTCTCCGGGGCCCTCAAACTTAATCGTGCATGTTTACCATTACATCAATCTTATTTCTTGCACGAGTAACTTCGATAAAATTTTCCTTTCTTGAGAATTTTTCCCTCACCGAGTCGAGTTCACCGTTTTAAAAATCTTTTCACGTACGGCGAAAGCTTGGAAATATCTCATAATTAACATGCGGTTTTTGTAAGCTGTAAAAGGTTGAATGAACTTGGCAAATACTATAACACTTTTTTCGCCTTTTTTTAAAAGAATAAAAGGAAAAGAAAGGAAAAAACTGACAAAAATAAGAAATTTCTAAAAGAAGGCGAAAACTCATTAAAATGTATAATTGCGTTTAGAATAACCTTCCGCTGGGGTTGTATTGTTTATCAAAAGTTGCTTCATTGTACTTTTTTTCTCTCTTTTTTAAGTCTAATCAAAAGTTTATTTACTTACTCTTAATATTTTTTTCTGGGTGAAAATAAGAGGCATCATTCAGAAAACCAAGCCCTTGTCGCGCATTTTTCATTATAAAACTTTTTACATTAAAGGGTATTTTCCTTATTAAACTTATTTTCATTGTACTTTTCTTCAGGTATAATATAGTTTTTTTTTTTACTCCATCATCATCGATCCTCGCTAATGATGGCGAATATATGATAAAATAATCAACGGCCGCGAATTTATTAATACTTGGAATGTTCGAGGATCGAGGCACGTGCTCGACTCGTTGCCATTCATAAAACCAGAAACCGAACTGGTAATTTTTTAATTGTTGGCGAAGTTTAATTTTTAATAAAGTTGAATGGTTGGAGTTTTCACCGCGACGTGGCGATTCTTTAATATTATTAATCGCGTTATTTATCACAATGATTAATTACCAGTTAAATGGGCGAGGGAGTCGTGATCGTTGTCGAAAGCTGTGAATAATGACAATCTTCGGTCGTTAGAATTTCACGCCCGGTAATATCCTCTGCATTCTTGTGCGATGAAATCCTTTCGAGTGTTTTTTGTTTCTGTTTTTTCTGCTGCTAATGATTAGTAGCGAAGTGACAAGATGATTGAAAAATGTTACGATTGGTTTTGTTATTGGAGTACGATTTTTTTTTCACTTTTTCCTACTTGCAATTATGAGGTACGAAGTTCCGGTGAGGTTGGACAAATGGTGGCGTCGCGTCGCCTGGAAGATCGTACCTTTGTACTCGTCATAGATTTCCAAGAAAAACTTAAATTATTGAAAAAAGCAAGTCTCCCTCGGCCTCCTTGTTTTCTGACCTGGCCAGTCGAGAACTTTGGGGATTGAGAATTAATAAAATCGCAACTTTTATTTTTAGCTGTACTGGTGTGCGTCAATGTTAGGTTCCTTGGTGTCTTGTTTTTAGCTTGATTTGGGGGTTTTCATTCATGGCTATGGCTGTGGTTTTTCTTTCATTGATTTTTTTCCGCTGTGGGAAAGGAAAAGTTGATCGTGAGAAAAAATCATTGCGGAATTTTAGATGATGATGATGAGGCAATAATTTCAAATTTTCTGTTTAAAATAAAAGTTTTTTCAATTCTCAATCATTCAGTATCGTTAACCTGAGCTGAAACAATCAAGGGAGAAAACATTTTTCAAATTGAACCAGCGTAATGTTGAAACCCAAAATTTTCTGGCACATTAACTCTCATTTCTCTCTCTTAAAAAACGATGGTGTCAATTTGCATTGCAACCGGTTATCGTTATCACCTCGAAAAATAAATTTTAAAGCAATTTTTTTGAAAATTATCAAACTCTGAGATTGAAAACAGTTGAAAACTTAGGTCAAGTTTTTCTCATAAAATAAACATATTTTCTCCTTTCTGCCCTTTCTCTACCCTAAATCACATTCTTATTACTTGAATAATGGTCTAAATTATTACATAATTGTTTAAATATACTTCAACGACATACATATAAAAGTTCATATGAACTTATAACCAATGAAACTGCGCGACAAGCCGGCACGCTCCACATGCCAAACAGCACGCGTCCAACAAGTAGCAAAACCTTGTCAATACCCAACTCGCGACAGCGACCTACTCAAACACACAAAATGTGCACAAAACCGCAATCACAACAAATGATTCAACAACAGAAATTGTTCCGTTCAACACGCACACACAAACCAAACCAGTCAATGAGGCAAACATAAAAGTCCACAGTTCAATCAAGAATCATACGATTCCAGTCAGCCGATTTGTCAAGTGCTCTCGCAGCCAACGGTGCAATTGGCCAATTAAATAAAAACAACACATTCCATGAAAACAATAACACATACAACCTCCATATGGACGACGACATGTATAGATACTCAAATTTGAGCAAAAAACCAATGAATGGACACCATTAGTAACATGATCTAGAAATTATAATAACACAGATCTGAATCCAAAAACGTCTGCTACTCATCCATATACCACATTGTATTTATTTTTATTTTTATTTTTTGTTTGTTTCTGTCATAAATAACAAATTATCATTTTTCTATGTTCGTATGCTGCAATGAGTGTATTAATTACTATCCAACAATATGATGCATGTTACTCTATATTTTTTTCCCCTTTACAATACAAGAGGGCATAGGATTATCGTTTTTACTCCTTTTTGGAGTAGTGTGTCCAGGAGTCGTTCCGGTTTTGTTTAATTTTACTCCTCAACATTTTGTAAAACTGGTGTATTCTGTATTAGTTCTATTAATCAATTGCGTCGAGTGTTTACGTATGCCATTTCCTTCAGGAATTGATTGGGGTACTTCTTCCAAAATTCCAAGGGTTCTTTGTGTTCTTTGTACGGCTCATACTTGGTTAGATATCTGTTTACTATCTGCTTCGGCTCTTCTTGTTGGAGGTTGGCAGGTATCATTTGATTTATGTATGCCAGGAGTCCTTTTGGATTATGGTAGTGAGTGGTCGGTTCCAAACTAATAACGGCTGAAATGTTCATCCGGTCACTCACTTCTCTGGTCAACGATGTAATAACGGATCCTTTCACTTCTGCGTTTCGAAAAGCATACTGCTTGAAGTGCGGGTCCAGGATTGTAGCGAGACGAAAGTGGCTATCGTCGAGGTATGTTTGTAATCCAACGAGGTGTGTACTGCGGAGACAAATGATTCGCCCTGTTCTGTGGTGCACTGCAGTTTGAGAATGGTTCTTGTATTTTGATCCAAGAGCGCAGTTGATAATGCATATGGTAATGCAGCAGTGCTCTTTTTTTCTTCTTGGATGCTAGTAATGGCTTCGTTGACACGAGCTAGTGCCGGCAGGACATCTTCGATAACCAACATTTCCACATTTGTTGTAACCAGTGTGTGTTGTTCTTTTTTGGATAGAACAGCCGTCACATGATTTCTGAGCAGCTTTATCCTTTCCAACATCTGGTATGTCGACAATCAGCGAGTGTCCGAACTATTCAAAACCCTCAATGGCTCATTCTCAGGATTAGTGCTACCAGACTTACGGACTGATTTACAGCAAGCCGGACCTCAGTGCACCCTTCGAAGACTATCAATGGCATCAGTACCAGCTGCCGAACTCCTCTAATTAGAAGAGTGTCGACAAACTGGCTGAAGCCATCAATAACTCCCTGGCTATCCACCTCTGCCACCATGTCTTTGTTCCCGACCGAACAAACCACGTACGGTGGCAGCGAGTGTAGCTCCAAGAGCGCCTGCATCAAATCTCGAAATGAAAACATTGGTGCGTAGAACCTGGCCGTACTAAAAATGCGATCCCAGCCTCTTGACGTGATCTGCGACCGGATCGCCGCCTGAACCAGGCCGTCTCCGAGTAAACAAAATTTACCTAGAAACAGACCCAATTCCGTGACACTATCCGCGCCGTGGAACTCGGCCTTGGTCAAAAGCCCAGCATTAACGCTCAGGATTGTAACGAAGGGCGGAGCCCAGTCTTGCTCGACGCGTTCGACGTCTGCCGGTGTCTGTAGAGGTCCCGTTTGTTTCGGTGGAGGATCGACGATGTTCTGCGGAGGCGCACGTGCGCGTCGAGGTGAATCATTCTGTCGCTGGGCTAAGCCGCGTCCGGCCCCAAGTTGGGCGCCAATGAGAAGGTTAATCCTACACGTCTGTAGAACTACTCCTTTTGGGAACTCGATTCTAGTTCCTCCTAAAGCTGGCTCCAGACTATGCGCGTTTCGCGGTGATTCGCGCATCGGTTAAATCCCAAAATGCGATTTTGTGAAAAATTAGGAATAGTTATTTTGCACTTAATCGCGTTTCGGGATTTAAACGATGCGCGAATCAACGCGAAACGCGCATAGTCTGGAGCCAGCTTAAGAATACACAGATAGTTTCGAACCTACCTGCGTATAGAAACTGAATAATTATACACTACGTTACACTTAAAATGATAACACAATGAACTTGAATTATATCAACTTTATTCTTAATAATGATAAACAACTTTAAACTTACAAAGGAAAGCGCAGGCGAATAGCACCCAAGCGCAGCACCGAGAGCAACGTATCGTTCCTCTCAGTTGCCAGCCAGGCACTGATTCTCCTTTCTGCCCGTTGTCCCAATGAGGCGACCGCGCTGCCGGTTACGACACTTCGGTCTTCCCACCGCACACGTTACCATGATGGCGGGGAACGGGTGGGCCAAGTCCCCCTGTGACAACCGATTTTGGAATCATTGCATTTTAAATTTTTTTATGGAAATTGCCCCTCCCCTTCCAAACACAAATCAGGTGTCACATAATTTTTCCCCTCCCCCAACCTCCTCAGGGGGCTTGAGGTACCGTATGTCCCAGTGGTAGACAAAATTGACATGTGTGTGTCCCAGCGGTAGAGAAATGAGAAATTACACAGTGACACTGGACAGTGGACACTGATACAGTGATTCTCAAACCACACACATGTTGTGTGATGCGTAGTAGCGAGTGCGCATCACAGCGTATGACCAAACTGGAATGGTGAGGGAAATGATGAACACGTTCTGAAATTGAAAATACAAAGGAGGTACCTCCGGCTCCTGCTACGAAATTTTTTTCAAAGCGGCTCCGTCTCCGAAATTTTTACAAAAGTCGCTCCGGCTCCGGAAAAATCGCCCGGAGGGGGCCCTTCTCCCTCCGGCACCGCTCCGGATCCCTGCGCGCTCCTAGTAACAGAAAACCAAACATATTAGAGAGCCTTGAATTTCGAAAAATTGCCCAATTCTTTGAAAAAAAAACTACCTTCCATATAAGTCGTTCAAGGGAGGCAAAGTCGTTCGGATACACGTGTAACACTTGGGAGAAGTAATTTTTTTAGTGAATTAGGCAAGCTATGCGTTTGTAGAATTTTTTTCGGTCGACGTGTAACATTTGAGGTATTGAGGTAGTTCCCCTGTCAGTTATCAGAAAATAGGAATTGGAACACACCTATCGGGAAATAGTTTGTTGGATGAGTACAGTTGCACGGAGGCACCGTTGATCATTGAACATCAAATTTCAACGACGACCAATTTACAGAGAGGGAATTGTCTACTTCTATTGCTAACACAATTCATAATAGGTCTGGTACATACTTTATAAAATCATCAAAAAATTAGTAAAATTTATTAAATTTAAAAATAAAAAAACAAATTATAAAATTAATAGATGAAAATTCTAAAAAAAAAAAAAACTCCAGAAATTGACTCATTCGAGGGATTCGAATATAGGAGAAAAAAATACTCACATTGACGACATCTCCGACTCATTTGCGCATTCTACAATTAACATTTGGCCGAATTTATGCATCGCATCCGAATTAGTATTAAATAGCAAAACGTTCGGACGGGGTGTCTGCCACGGCATCAGCGTCGGGTTAGAATCACTGAAGCGCAGTGATGTCGCATCCGAAAAGGTCACGTTGATCGTTGAATACAAATGCAAAATTGATACCGGGACCATGGAATGGGTTCGAAGTGCGGCGTACGTTCGCGTTGCGCGGCGAGCTTTCCATATAATGCTAAACAATTATTGTAAATACTCGTGGGATCCATTAATGCCGTATCCTATTACCGTACTTTGAAAGAAGTTCAATTTAAAAGAACACAATGGTGATTCCCAAATTTTTAACTACCTCGCAAGAGCTTCGTTATCGTAAATATAACCACATCGCGAGTCGGGCGTCGCACGTCGTAGTGTTACAAATACACCTCTATGCTGCGAGAATAAACAACACTTCGCCCGAATTCCAACGCCATCAAGATCACGTAAACGCGCCCGTTTAATTTTCCAGATAAACACCGTCGCTCGTGCGCCACCGAAATGAAAAAATACACCCTCTCGTTGCATAAAACTTACTCTTCCGAGTTGTGTGATAATTTTGACATATTTATTCGTTGTCGTACTCGTATACAGTATACCTAGGTACCTAGATATGCCATAAGAACGATGTAATTTCATTCGATTTATAATACGTTATCGGTACAGAATCAACTTATAATTAGTCAACTTAGCGTTTAGCCTGCAGAGTTAACGTATGTTGGCAATAAAGTTTTAACGATAAATTACCCTATTGATAAAGTTCCACTTTGTATGAAGATTTTTTTTCCACGTTCAACGCGATATTGCGAGCTTCGGTTATAATTAAAGCGTAGGTGGTGTGGGAGACTCTCGAGTCTAATTATTGTTATCTAGTTTAATCGCTGCTGAGACCTGATGTTGCGAAAGAGCGCGTAAAATGCTTACGTTGTTCGATTCGTAGGTATTTTTCGTATTTTCCCCGACGAGGTATAAAAAGTTAGCAAAAAATTTTCTCTCTCTGTCATATCACGATAATTTTGTTAATTTTTTGATACAAATTTGATACCTTTTCAGATGAAATTTGGTAGAGGCATCCGACGTATCACTCTTCACCTGATTTCTTGAATTATCTGTCAACACGTGGAGTCTGCGAATTCGCACTTTCAAACTTTTTAAGTCTAAAAAAGGACTGAAATATTAAAATCAAAGCTCAACACTATAGAATCTAAAAAAAAAAAAAAAAAAAAAAATATATAGAATAGAATAAAAAAACTTACCTACACCAATAGACGGGAATAATGATAGAAAACTCGCCATTTTTTTCATTTTTTCAAAATTTTCGGCATGTTAAATATGAGTTTGTTTCTCAATCCCCCCCCCCCTGAAAGAACCATTCTTCCTCTACAATTTAAGTCCAGTGCGGTTACTGTAGAATGTAAGGCCAAGGAGATAGCATTTTTTGAAGAGGGAGGGAAAAAATTCTCAAAAACTGGGTAAAATTGATAGCGTCCAACATCGACTGGAGAGCAATTTTTCAATTCTCTGGATGGACGACTTGAATTCTATGAAATTTGCGCGAATCAAAATGCCGTAGGCAGAACTGTCATGAAATTTTTTTGAAAATTATCGGCACAGGAAAACAAGGATGCTTTATTGTGGGCACAGACATGATGGGGACTCAAATGTAATTTTCTGCTTCTCTGTGATGACGTCACAATATCAGTGCCCCGATCTATGCGCCGTGAGCAGGAACGAACTGCGGAGGAATTCGATTTCGTATTAATATGCGACTTCGTCGTCGATAATTTAGAAAATATTTAATTTTTTTCCATTCTCCAAAAACATTTGGTATTGGAAAGTAGAGGGCTCGGCGGCATTGGCGTTTGATGCTTTGACAAAACCTTCGTAGTTTTCAGGTCGACCTTGAGTCTATGATTTCTAATATAGATTTGGTTCTTTTCTCAATTTTATCCGGCGGTTCCACATCCGTACAATTTGTTGACCAAAGCCATATCGTTCTGAATGGCAACATTGTTTAGAGTGATGGCTGTAAGCGGCAACGAGTTAGTTGAAGGAGCCCATTTTTAAGCAGGAGGCATTATATTGAAAATTGATGATGCATTTGGTAGGGATTAGGTGATCAGTTACAAACATTTTGCGTGATCCTTTTCCGATGTAATCGTTCTGTAAAATTAAATTGCAGCTGAGGAATAGTTGCATCATCTTGAATACACTGTCTGAATTTTTAATATAGACACTATAAAAAATTATTTCAAATTACCAGAAAATTTGTTAGGCTGATTTTGAGGTGTTCGTCATCGATTTGATGTGGTAAAGATCAATAATTTCTCAAATTCACAACCTGCAACTTTTCAACCCTCTGATAAAGGTCAAAAAGTGGTATCCAGTTTTGATGTCAATGGTTCAAGCTGTAGAAAATCATTTGTTAACTTTTAAGGGGGGATTGAGGTTCTCAGCTGATGATACTATAACTACCCAAATGTGGTAAAAACCTGTGATTTTTTTGAACATGATTTAATTTTAGGCTCCCTAGCTTCGTCTCCCCTTTGGGTGGATGGGCTTGAATTTTTTTTGAAAGTCTCCCGCATTGTTTCACCAATTTTCTTAAAATCCAAGATGTTTTTTTCACTCCTATTCAATGAGAATCGAATCTTTTGGGAGAAATTTCCTATGATCTATATTGCAGGGGAACCAGAATCAGTCATTGTGTCTCTGATGGTTACCTTCACCTAGAGAAAAAATTTCATGGGTGGAAATCTGCAAATTTTTCAATATCCAGAAATATTTTCTAAAGTTGAAGGTAGATAAAAGATAATAAATGATTTTGGGGAAAAATTAATGAAATCCGAGCAAAAACTTAATACCTAGAGAATGATATCTTGCTGGAAAAAATCCAAACTTTTAAAATAATTTTATATGGAAATTTTTTACAACAAACAATTACTTATATTATTAACATTGATATAATTATATGTAATTATTGAAATAAATTCAAATTTCAAAGGAAAAAAAAAACATCTTTGTCTTCATCTATTTAACGGACTTGATTTGTCTTCCGAAATAGTTATCGTAGGCTTGCAACAGAAGGGCTGGATGCAGGACGATTTCTTGTGAGACGCCGTTTGTTATTGTGTTGTTCAGAGCTCGTGCTCTGTCGCTGAACAGTCTACCCGTTGGTCCAGGAAAATTCGTCGGAATCGGCACAGGGAGAAAGTTATATGAAATTTCCTAAAAAAATGTTGATAAATTTTTCTGAGAAATACTCGTCAACATTTCAGTTTTTTTTTAATAATCCAACTGTGGCGTAGGCAGGAGGAAGTCTAGAGGGGTTACAACATTCGATTTCGGTGGAAGGGGGATTATTTTAAAATTCACTTCTTATTTACGGCAAATTCTGTAAGATCGAGATGAAGATGAAAATGATTCCTTTCTTGACTGTTGCATTTCATCTCCGATAGTACATATATAAAAGTTTCACTGCAAGATCGGTGATTTTGTGACGTTCTGGTAATTCAATTCCTAGGGGCTCTGGATCCCATAGACGCGATAGATCCTTAGATTGTTCTTCGATGTCTAGAGGTGTTTGCGTAGTTTCGATTACATTCAACAACACAGTCGTGTGTCAGTTACACAAGACCGAACTATTCTGTAAAATTTCACCATATAAAAATCTGAATTTTGAAATGAAATCTCTTTAAGAGGCGCAGAATCTCAATAATTGTTTCGAGGGTCAAACTGAATGGCGAGCTCGCAGAGCTGTTATTTTTCTCTTGATTTTTCATAATTTAAAACAAATATGCAAGCTAGAAATTGATTTTAAAAATTGTGAATTTTTTACAAAATTTAAATATAAAAAAATACTGAAGCATTACATAAGAAAAATCTCAGATCAATGTTACTTTAGAAAAAAATCAAGGTTTATTTCATTGAAAGCGATTTTCATTCGTTCATTTGCCATGACCAAAGTGAACAAAAATATCGCATTAATGATCAGGCAGCCTCACAAAGGAAACTAAAGTTAAATTGCACAACTACTATGAAGAAATTATGCGTAAAAAAACGTTAATTTCGCGACAAAAGAGATAAAAACGAAAAAATTCTCATTTGGGGTTCTGAAGTCGTCGCGAAGAAAAAGTACGAAATAAAAACAGAAGGAAGTATCCAACAATTTTTTCCCAGACTGGAATTTTATTCGAAATTAAGGACATTAGGACAGGGAAAAAATGAAAAAAATTTACAACGCCGGATAAATTTTTTGTTTGGAATTACGTACGCATTTGTACACTACGTATACAATACAGTGGAAAAAGAAAAGATTGGCGAAGTTTTACTTTCCCGAAGTTGTTACATTTGGCGATATTTAAAAAAATAATTTCTTCTTTTATCGCATAAAAAATACGTAGTGTTGCTGAATGGGAGGGAGGAAAAAAACGCTATATCTGTTTCTGTATAGATAGCGATGGAGGAAAATTCGGCTATAATGACAAAGCAGTACCGCTAACGAGTTTCTTGGGTTTTCTGCTTCCCTCGTTCTATCTTGCTTTCTCACAAACGAAGAAGAAAAAAACCTTTCCGTGCAATTACTACGACGGTTAAAGGAAGAGAATTTCTATAATTTTCGACAAAATTTGTAATTCTTTTCAGCGAAGAGTTCGCTTCCGAGATATATTAATGATAAAACGGGGTAAACAAAGTGTAAATAAAATAGCGCAGGAATATTTTCGCGAATCGTTGGGAAAAAGATGGGTTTGATTCGAGAGCCGCGAGAATTCACCTCGCCGCGTTCAAATGCCCAAAAAAAAGGTTATAATTTCGATTCACGTTTCGTCGAGTTGAAAAATTGAGCAATTGGGTGTTAGGTGCGTGGTATTTGTATGGAAAAGAGGTGGAAAAATAAAACTCGTTTTTATCTCGAAAAAATGTGCTTTATTTGCGAGCCCGATGGTTAGCGAGTTGGAAAATTCCAGCGGCTGATTGGTTCGTAACATTGTAGCGCGAGAAAATATTTGGGCGAGGGTTAATTCGAGTATACGATATTGAAATATCAAGATAACTAATTATTAAGTGCAAAAATTATCCAACTGTTTACCCCTCTGTGTGGATCGTGGATTAGTATACGAGGACGCCATCGGGTCTGGGATCGCGGTGTTAAAATCCATTACACATTTGCGTATATACTTTCCCCTTTTTTTCCCTTATTTTTACTCGCCAACTATTCCGACATTGTAGGCATTAATTGCCTTTTATAAAAATAGCGAAAAGACATTAAAAATGGAAGAAAACAATAGAACTGGATTCTCCTTATTGTTTGAACAAGCTCGCGTAGAATAATTAAAAGAAATTATGAAACGGACACATTAAATTTTTAATAGACGCGCGGCTAATAACGCAGAAGGGTGAATTTGCATTTGCCAGACACCAGGGACCTGGAGACCATGGGTCGGGATCGTTGCGCTCGGCTATCAATTTATTCGCCATCATCGTCGCGCGATATGGGGTTATCTTGGCTTTTATCTCTGCGCTGTCTGTAGCTATAAGTATCAAAGTTACCGCTTTATAAGCGTACCGCGGGGTGGTTTCGATTGATCAATGCCATGCCATACCGTTATGTGTAGCTTATACCATTTGCAAGGGTTCTTGAATTTATTTAAATTGCTCTCTATTAAATTTACCCCATGGTGAGGGGTACTTTTGCTTTTGGGAAAAATTCATTTTTACACGATATCGCGTAATTTGAGAAGACAGATGGGTAAAATTTCAATTTGACTGAGTCTTGTAATAGTTGATTGTAGAGTTGGTCCAGGGAAAGATGTTGTGTGCTAGTTGGACATTGCTTTTGAGCACTTTGCCTCGAAGTATGTTCGAAGGCATTTGGATTTTCATAAATCTAGAATAATTGAAGTTATCTCGGGAGGAACGATATTGTCCCCTTCTCTTCTCTCCCCCCCTGGACTCTTGGAAGCAGATCTATAGATCCCTGAAATAGTTTCATCTTTTTTATCCCCAAAACTCCTCATGATTATTCTGTAAATGCTTCCGTAGATTATTCAAATGTTTCATCTATAAGAACACAAAATGAACATCGTGGTCAATTTATTTTAATCAAAAGCTGTGCGATTCATAAATAATTTCAAAACTTACTCACTGGTACTACTTTACCACATGGGGACTCGACATTCTTATTTCTTTACTGCAATTTATTGTGCACAGAGATTCATCTTTTTCACAGTCATAATCGAAATGATTCAAAATCGGATGATCACTGGGCTTTTTTGGCATTTATATCACGTCACATAAAAACCACGAAGTCACACATTACACAACATACGACAGTCGACAATTCGCATTGTTACATGATTTTGATGGTAAATAATGCAAGCAGAATACATGAAAAACATTATCATGCAACAGCTTGAGTATTTATCAGTTAAGAACTTTCTTAGGTTTTTAATAAAGATAAAGATCGCTTTGGGATGACAGTACGGTCACTTCACCTGGCATCTGAATTTATCCCGGTATACCAAAATGATACCGGTATATACCCTGGTATGAGCCATACTTGCAACGTTGTCAGCGAATTACACAATTTTAATGAAGAAATGAAAGAAACACCTTCAAGTATAACTTGAATAATAACAATTCAAAAATACCAAAATTGAAAATTGAAATACTTAATGAAAAAACAAAAGATACTCAGAAAACTGAAATACCAAAACTGTTGGATCGTCCGTAAAACAAAAAATTAGAAACATTAAAAATGATCGTCATGAAATATTGTAAAAAACTTATCAAGAACAATTTTTTATGGAGGTTGATCGTTTCCACCATTATCCTCATCATCAAACTATCTTTAATTAGTTTTTTGACTGTCATCAACTTCTTAACCGTCATCAGTCTTTTGATCTTCATCGGCTTCATGATCAAAACCAGTGAGGTTTCAAATGTCAGGATGGTCCCAATCGACCACTCTGTTTATGACTGGTGCTTCAATGTAAAAAGTATTCAAAATAGTAGTGTTGGGTCACTCTGGTGCACTTTGGACGTGGCCCAGGTGGGTGAGGCCTGCATGTACCCCCTCTACTTGGTGGACGGAGCTATGTCCTGGGTGTTCCGGAGTGACCACATGGCCCATGTGTTTGGCTAATGGTACACATTACCTCCCCTTCCTTCATTCATTCATTCATTCCTTCCTAAAGAATATTTTTGAAGGGTGAGTATTTTTGAGAATGAAAATTTAGGTTTCATTGTCACCCTACCCCCTCAAAACAGAACGTCCGGCTTCCGGCATTTTAAAAACTGTGTCTGCCCATCTGCAAGTAGACTATGGGTGCTCCCCAGCCAACTCCTTCACGCCACAAGTTGGAAAAGGATGGGGGGGGGGGTCAAATTTTTGGTTTTTCTTAATAACTTATGTTGTGGCCTGAGAAAAAGGTCAGTAAGTAAACCATTTAAACATAAAATGAATAAAAAAAATACTTACACCCTATATAATTGTGACCTCCTCATCTATGTAAAATGCAACCTGGGGTCTCTGTATCTGCAGCTAAATCTCCGTAAGATCACATGCATTCAAAGAAAATAAATAAATAAAAATAATAATATACTTGAATTGGCGGCGGTTTGGTGAAAGAATCGGGTACAATGCGAACCACACGGGTTTGAAATTCGGTTACAATGGATTTGAGCTCTCAATTGAATTTATTATTCATTTTTTTGTTTTTATTTAGAAATGGATTATTTTAATTTTTCATATGTATGAATTTTGCATAACTAATTGACTTATGAATAGTATACTTTCAGAGGCAGAACAATCTTTGCACTTAGCTCTACGCACAACCCCAGAATTTTCATTTATTGTAATTTCAATTTTATAGTTTGTTGTTTATGTTGTGTTCTGAGCAAACGTCTGCTCGAATCACACATTAATTTATTGTTCTGAAATATTATTCCGTACACATTATGAAATAATAATTACAATTGCAAACAATATGTGGTCATAGATATGACCAATACGAGAGTCAAAACAATAATAATAACAAATGTATACGATAATAATTGTATCTAGTATTTGACAATACTTGGCTGCCAACTCCCTTAAACTATCCACTCTCCAGTCAGAGAGCAGCCAGGAAGGGCCAAGTCTCACTATTACAGTTCTTTTCACATAAACTTACATAATCATCTCATACAGATCTAAAATTTTACTAAATTAATAATTGACGAGGTATATGTATCTCCTACAGCTTGATGATCACTACTCACCTATCCGCCTTTGCCCCTCTCAATTCTGCTGCATTAAGTCCGTCGTCATTGATAAAAAAAAATCTAATACCTATCATAAAAACATCTACTGTTATTTTTCTGAAATCTTTACTTTTGAAATATTTGCCTTTCAACATTATTGCAGAAGATGTGTTCAATAATTTTGATTGAATGGATTGTATTTTTTGTACATGACTTTTGTACTGAAGTAATATGCTAAGGATATCTAAACTACCTTCCATGATCCAGGAGGTTTTATTACTGATACAATGTCATTGTTTTCGAATCAAGCGATCTTGAAATTCTCCAATAATCTCAAGAAGCTATGTATGGATTATTTCTCATTGTAGAGTTGTAGATAATTTTAATGATTAAATTCGATATTGCTGAATAATTGGGATCTGTGAATGTGCTTTAATCATCCAAGTTGCCACCCCTGCGAAAGGATGGAGTCATTGCTGGTGTAGGTCTGTGTTTCGCACCCAAATCTGAATAAAATGTCTTTGAAAGAATAGAACATCCATTATACTTACATATAAGAATACTAATATTTTCAGAATGATTTACAACCTGGTGGTTGTAAAACATCCCCAATCACTAATTCATTGTGTCCTTTCCACATATCTGTTCAAATGGTGGTACCTGGATTTATATACCGAACTACTTTCGATTCTAATTTAGTCGCTGACCAATTTTCCAGAGTAAGAATTATGTCTATTTTGGTGGTGGTGTACCCTTGACTACGCCTCCATTTTTGAATGCAATGAGAAAACGTAACTTTCAAGAAAATCATTGCGCGAGTTCCAATGAACCGATTTTCAATTTTTTTTAAAAATCTTCATCTTTGAATATCCGCTTTTAATTTTGCATAATTTTTTTCGAAAAAAAATTTGTGCGACTTGTCCATTGGGCTTCAACACTGCGAGTGTGTTATCAATATGATGATCTGGAAAAATAATTTTAAATTATATGAAAATTAATTTAGAATTTTTCATATGAAAATTGATTAAAAATTTTTCATATGAAAATTGATTAAAAAATTTTCATATGAAAATTGATTTAGAATTTTCCGAAAAACCAAACTAACCTAAGTTACCCTTGCACAAGATACAGCAACAATGAAGAAGCTAACCTACCAAAAACTATAGTGGTTGAAAACAATTTCTCAACTTTCTGTTTTGACACTATTTTCTGTTCAGTGATACTATGAAGATCAATAAAATTTTTAAAAATTAGCTAGAAACATTTCTCGGAATGGTGGGGAAGTCGAGTAGGCGGAGCCTGGGTTTGAAAGGGTGGAGCCTGGAGGGGAAAGGGGCGGAGCCCGTGTAGTGGGCTGAGTATACCCAAGGTGCCTAACTGCCTATATATCTACTTCTCACAAAGAATGCTTTAAAACCTCCTGAGAAAATAGGGGGAAAATAAGGGGGAGGGAATCCTAACAAAGAAAGAGAAGGGGGAAAGGTTTGCTATAACGAGAACTGAATAATATGGAAATAGACAGTACGACAAAACATATCCTAAACATTCTTACGAAAAATTTTCAAATACGGAAGTTTATTTGGAAGGCGAGAGAGACTGCACGCAGTTGAAAAGTTTATTTCCATACTCGACCCGAACTTTCCGTTCGTCAGTCGCTATTTAAAACGTTGAAGGGGGCCTTGTCGCGATAATTATGCACCATGCGTCTTCTTTCGTTTTCATTTTAATGAACAATTTTTACCATTCGATGTGGAAGAATAAAATATAAAAATATTGTAGAATGTGTTTCCTGCTCATGAGTATTTTTTGGGTGGATTTCGGCCTCTTTTACCTACATATGTGAATTGTTTTAAAATTCTTTTCACGTCTATTGAACGGTTTACTTATGGTAACGTTTCAGTGTTTAATTTTCATTTTGGTCAAGCTTTCGTATAGCACGACCGCTTATCTTACGCTAAGGATGAGGTCGAGGGTAGGAACGATTCGCTATATATTTATGAAAATTTAATAACCACTGCTTTTCCTTTTCAATGTGGTTATTCCAGAGAAAGTACAGCTGTTTGAAATGAAACTTTTCAAACGTATAACACTCGGCAAGGCGGGGCGGTCGAAAGCAAACGAAGGAGAATGGCGATACTTGAGGCGCCTATTCGGTTTGCAGCTTTCGACCGCAGGCTGTTATTACACCCAAATTCGTACATCACATTCGAACTTTTCCATTTTCATTGTTCTTTTTCTCCTCGTTTCCCTCAGACCCGCCGAACTATTCAAGGACTTTTTTTTTTAGGTACAAGTATATTACATTAAGAGAGTGAAATTTTGAGCTCTAAAAAGGCTTTTCTACATCATTTAACCTTATACTTTTTCCTTCTCGGTGTGCTGCGATCCGTTCGTCGGAGCTGGTCGAGCCGATAGCTTACAAATATCCGGTTAAATATGTGGCGCGAAAATTCGCAGCTAATGAGATCATTACGAGGGTAGCGTCGCAGCGATGTAGGAAAATACACGTTGGCGATTCTATTCCCAAACTTTTCCGGATCGGGACGCAGCCGGGTGCTGGAATTTTCATATAATCCGTATAATTTGAAAAATTCAACGATCAATAAGTCAGTTTTCATTTTCCTCGTATGTTTTTCCATTTCGATAAGTTTTCTATATTTGTTCGCGTCATCGCTCTGGAAATTGTTCGTGATTTGATCAAAAGTTGAAAATTTTGACGATTTGGCCGAAGTTTTAGTGAAATGCAATGTTGAAGATTTTCATTTCGAAGAGAATTTTTCAGTTTTTTGTTTTGATGCTCAATTTCAATCTTTTCTCTGTAAATACTAAAATCTTTTTTTCCACTGAAGCTATGAAAGCTTTAAATTTACTAAATTCAAACTTTTCTATTTAAAGAGATGTAATTTTTTTGTAGACACGTGAATATGTAACAAAAAAAAAATCGTATCTGTGGAAAAAATTGCATCGAGAAATCTCGCTATCTAGCGAAATTTCCTTCATATACGAATTCGCGTAAACGACAAAAACAAGCGTTTTCAGTTAAGCAAAACTTAATATTTTGTTGAACATACGGCGTTGACACAAGTCGCATTGGCCCCCTGCCTTTTAATATATACACAACATAATGTACAAATCGGTCGGCACCATTCTTACCGTCATAAACTATTGTATAAATTTACATTTCATTTAAGCAGCGTTCATTCATTTATGGAAGCAAGCGTTCGGTGACACGAATCTTTTCAATATAACAAAAAAACCCTCGCTTCTATACTAAAAAGCCTACTCGATTTCAATTTTCTCGACGGATTAAATTTTTTTCCTTCGTCATAAATCAACGAAACGAAAAATCGCGAATGTGTAACTTTTTCTCTTCGAGGTTTTAAATCGAGTTTGATGAACTTATCATTTTTTTTTCTTCGCATGTTTTGTTAAATTGCGCCGTATATTTGCGTCGAGAGAGAAAAAAAATGCGAGAAAATGTATGTGAAAAGTTTTCTCCATGTATGGTGTATGAAAAAGATGGAAAAAGTGAGTACAATATGGTTGTGCGATGGAGCAATGTTGCCTCAAAGTCTCGCAAAAATTGTTTTTATTGAAGAGAGAAAGTAGCGTGGTTTTAATTGAAAGGAATGTTATTGGAAGAGGGGAGGAAAATCGTACTTATTTTTGAATCTGCATGTAGTGTTTTTATATTATTTTCTAAAATTTTAACCTCGAGACAACTTGAACAGTAGAACGTAAGTTGGTGAATACGATTTTCAAGGCCAAGTCCTAAAATTTGAAAAAAACACAATTTTTTGCTAAAATTTGGAAAGTTGAAAAAAATTATGGAATTTCAGCTTTTAATAATCTTTTCTCGTAGACATTTTCGTTCTTGTTTCTCTCAAGATCAATTTCTTGATTGGTGCGGTGAGTGATATTTTTTGCGAAATTTTATACGTTTTTTTCACGAACCTCTACGTTTCTCCTTCGTCTTATTCAACTAATACTATTGAATGGAGCAAGCTGAAAAATTTTCAGGGACTTGCGTCGAATTTATCGATTTGAAGCACGTATTTTTATTTGAAATTTTTATCCGAAAATCAGATTTTTGGGTCGGAGAGGTCTGAAATTTTTTTAAAAGTGAGTGGGTGGTTTGAAAAAGTATTAAAAAAATTGAAGATTTTTCAGGAAAAAAATCCGTTGGACACCATGTCGCTTTCTTCGCCATCTGGACTGCTTCTCGATATTTTTTTGATTATAAAACACACCCATGATTTTTAAATCTCCAATTCGCTCACTTTTATTTCTTCTAACTGCATTTCACGTCCCTAAATACGGGTAGTTCTTTGCGAGGACTTCCAGTGTTTCAGTATTCATTAGTTCATTGCCGTAATTTTCCGTCTTATTAGAAGGTCGAAGGTACCAATTAATGAGACATTGTAGAATCGTTGTATTGTTAATTTTGAAGCTGGAAAACTTCTTTATGATTCCCTCATAAGATACACATACTTACGTTGATAAATTCAAAAAAAAAAAGTAAATTCTTCCAACTCGGGTCATATTATCTTGATGATTGACGAATAAAATACTCTGTAGTTGTAATTTATGTGTTTTAGAACAACTTCTTTTGAGGTATTTTGAGATATTTTCAAAACTTTTCTTCAATTTTTAGAAAAAGGGTTTTCAAAAAAAAAAAATGAGGCGAAAAACTTTGTTGTTTGTCTAATTTTTTTCAAAGATGGAAAAGAAATTTTGAAAATACCTTCACAGATAATGTTGTTTCAAAGCACATATTGAATTTTCAGGACATTCTATTTGATAATGCTTAAGATAATTATCACGATCCTAAATTTTTCCAATGATGAACTAGAACACACCCTTAATGCATTTTCGCCTTTTTTTTCTTTTCAAATTTTCATTTTGAAACTTCATCTGTCTCGTAATAGAACATGAATTTTTATTCATTCAAATCAGAAATGAGATTTGAAATTTTACCAATATTATTGTTGAAAAGCAATATCTACCTACTTGAATCGAATTTTCAGGGTAATCTTCGCATTCTAGGTCAAAATTACCTACTCTCCAGTTCTATTTTTTTTGGATGAAATATTCAAATAAATCTTCATCTGCAATTATACAAAATTCTATCTCAAAATTTCAATAATTTATAACTTTTTCATTTTTTCACTTCAAAATGGTTTAAAAGACCATCTGCGATTTTATTCCTCGAATTTTCCAAAAAGTTGAACTAATTGATGGCGATTTCGTCTTCGTTTTATACTCTTAGAATATATTATAATTGGACATATTTTTAATGAATTCATTTACTCCGAAGTAAATTACTTTAATCGTAATGGAAAATTGGTTTCGAACAAAAAAAAAAGAACTAGAACCAAGTTTTCTTACTTTTGAAAACTTCGGTTGAGAAAAAAAGCAGAAGAAAAGTTTGAATAATCCGAATCTGCGCGTTAGTTCTTTTGTCCTCGTTCATTTCTTTGGCGACTGCTCTTTTTATAATTAATAGTTTCGGTCTTTTTTTCTCTTCAATTTGTAATTAAAATTTATTTCATCGTATTTCATTAAAGTATTTAGTATCTTAAAAGGCTTCAATGCGCGGAGGTTAATTTTCCGCTGTAAGTGAATATAGCGTGAAAATTTCGCCAAAGTTTTTTTTCTTCGCCTCTGCGTTGGAGTAATAACCACGACAGAAAACGAAAAAATTTGTCCTTTTTAAGCGAACGTAAAAAAGAGAAAAAAAAACCTCGAAAATGTTGACATATCTGGCGAATTTTTCCCTCTCGCGAGTTTTCAACAACTTGAAAATCTCTAGTTTCAGCAGTCGTCTCATAATTTTAAGAGCTCGCCGTTATAAATTTGACATGCCAGTCTATATTTCGTATTCCCAAACCATGAATAAAATTATTGTAAAACACCGCCGTTGCTATCGCCTCGTCGACGTAATAAAATCTTAAACCTTCTTTTCGGTGCGGTATGCGTCGCGGATTGCAATAAAATTTTCAAAACCGAGTTTCACCATTTTCCGAACATTAAAAATTAAATCTTACAACAACCGGCGATAAAATGTATACTAAATTATAGGTCGAACGTCGAATCGAATGAGATACGGTTAATGTTGAATTATAAACAAGAGGAGGAAAAAAATCGTAATTTATTCCGCGTTTTTTCTTCCTTTTGAAAATTACCAACGGAAATCAACCGTTTAAACGATTTTGTTCTTGAAAATGTATACGTAGACTTTTTAAATTACTTTTTTCCGATATTATTGATTGGAGTTTTATGTGTATTTTGCGGCAGTTTGTGCTGGTTTTAAGTGGAAGATTTTACCTCGGGTTATTTTTAGCGGTTTGCTGTGAAATGGGGTTCTCGAATATGTACAGATACCAACAGATACTTATAATGAAAAAAAATTAATGAAAATTGTTGAAACGAGGTGTCCACTTTCTAGGAAAACCTGAAAAAGTCAGGGAATTTTGATAATCCGGAGAAAGGAGTGAATGTCAGAGAATTTAGGAATTTTTCCTGAGCGAGATTTTTGTTTCCTCTCTTGAATAATTTGACAAATTATTACTTGTCTTTTTCAAGTTTTCCGAAATTGTTTTCATCCCAACATTAGGTATTTTAATTTTTTCAGCTTATATTTTTCCAAATTTTCTACAGATTGAAATTTTTTTCATTTAAAAAACTAAAAAACTGAAAAGTTGAAACCGATCCCATAAAGGTTTTCACTTTGATGTGGAAACATGCTATATACCTTATCAATTTCATCAACTACTAATTTCTCAGTGATGCCAGTATCTGGGTAAATGTATGTAGGTTCTAGGAAATAAGGTTCAGAAAAAGGTGTGCGAAGATTGAAACCAGTAAGCAGTTTATACTTTCCTCTAAAGATGTATTCGTCATAATAGGTTATTCCTTGTAATTTTGCAGTTCAATATCTCAACGCTTTAGTGAGCTGCTTACGTGCTTCCAACATTCATTTGATCAAGTTCTCAGCTTCTACAAGTTGATTTGGTGTTTTTTATCAAGGCATTTTTATAATTTTCTATTTCGGGTATCTTATTTGACAAGCTCAGTTTACAAGTTTCATGTATACTGGGTCCACTTTGTACCTACATTTTGCAAATCAGTTTGTGACTCATCAACTTGCGCCAAAGTTTAATTATTATTACAAATTAAAATAATCAATATTTTTATTGATATTTCATTTTTTTAAATTAATTAATTGAATTCTAAATTGAACAAATTTAAATTTAAAAATACATATTAATTAATACGCCTATCAACATGCCTCTCATCCCTGTGTCGTCATTTTCGTTCTTTTACAAATAATATGTTTTTCACCGATTCATGTCTCAACAAAATAATTGATATCACTGATCGACAAAAAAAATTGTTGTTCTGTTTTTCAGTTCTAATGCCTAAATTCTGATTTTAGGCATCGAAATACTCCAACATACTCATTCAGGGCTTTCAAAGTGGGGGGGGGGTGTCAAAAATACGGGGTTTCAAGAACAATAAACACGAGCTTAATAAAAAAAATTATCAATTTTTTTTCTGGTCCAGGTAACCTTATAGAAAATTTCACGGCGAATCGATTGTAACAAACCGCAGCTCTCTATCTCATTTTTAAAAAAGTTATAGTTTGAACTTTTCTAAATTCTGTGAAAAAACCTCATTTTTTTGTGCTTTGCCTACCAAAAAATGACATTTCTGAGCAAACTAACCTTCCTACGACAAAAAAATGAACGTAGTTTTTCCTAAAAGGTAAAATTAAAACCTTGGAACATGGATATGTCTATAAATTTGCAACTTGTTGTGTTTCATAATATGTTACCCGTGAGGTTTTTTTAAAAAAAATTTGACCAATCAGAAATTTTTAAATTTTGAATTTAATTGTTATAATTTTTTGCAAACTTTTTTTTATAACTAATAAGTAAATTTTATATGTTATAATACAAATCTAATTTTATTCAATTTTTAGGTTTGCATTTCTTCTGGAATTTCCGAATTTGGTGTAGGTATTTACATTTTTTTCCGTAGTCATTCTGTTTTTCTTCTAACAAACCTGGTCGATAGCTTTCTCGATTATGTCGGTGGGAAACTTTGGTACGATTAGTTTTGTGATGTGGGCCTGGTCAATTTTCACATGCGCAGTTAAGGGCATAGTTCCCATAATATTTTGCCTACTCTTTTTCCTGACTTTTACATTAGTCTTATGGGATGTTATGAAATATTAGTTTGCGGGTAACGAGATGGATGAAATCGACTCAAATTTAGAATTCTGACATTTTCAAGATGATATCTACAATCGTACGCATGGTTTTCCCGTTACATTTGATATTTTGTGAAAAAAATGAATTAGAAAATCATTGAATTTTTTTGGAAAAATCCAGTGATTTTTCTAATTATTTTTTTTCGTAAAATATGAGATGTAACGAGAAAACCATGCGTACGATTGTAGATATCATCTTGAAAATGTCAGAATTCTAAATTTGATTCGATTTCATCCATCTCGTTACCCGCAAACTAATATTTCATAACGTCCCATAAGACTAATGTAAAAGTCAGGAAAACGAGTAGGCAAAATATTATGGGAACTATGCCCTTAACGAGTCCAAGTTGGCCATGAGTGAACGTATCTAAGGTACATAGTCCTACTTGACTTCTCGTCGGTGGCTCGCTCGAGGTCCTCGAGTTCGGCTTTCACCGAATTTAGGAAAGTTTATACTGTAACTTTTTTTCTAAATGAGATAGAGATCTGCGATTTGTTTCATTCGATTTTCCGTAAAATTTCCTATAAGTAAGTTTAGGGGAGAAAAAATTTTGAATTTTTTTTTCTTGAGATCGTGGTTGTTGTTCTTGATAAACCTTATTCTTCGACTCCCCCACCCCCAAATGCAAACTTTGGTCAATAAAATTATTTTTCCCTTCATTAGTTTCATAGAAGCAACCAAAATTTGGGAATCGGCATCCAGACACAATGATCGTGGCGATCTGTGTATTTTACATTTTACCCCCTCATTGATTTTTTATAATTGAAACAATCCGAAAATATCCAAGAGCTTGCGTGGAATTTATGATTTGATAGACCCCTAACGTAATTTTTTTCATTTTTCTAAACTTTATTATTTGGCTTTAAAACAGAGTTGTTAAGACTGATGTCTATATCGACAGAAAAGATTTTACGATATTTGGTATGTGTGTATTATAAAGATAAAATAAGTACGTAACTCAAGAGTTATTGAGCTGATTGAATGAAAATCAAAGATCACGTATTTAAATATCTAGATACCTTAAATTATTAGATCAAATTAACTCGATTAATTAATTCGTATCTACGTATGATTACCGATTTTAGATAACTGAAGGAGTTAATTTTTGAAAAATACTTAGGTAGTTCACTTTCACTGATACATTGGCGAGTTTCAAAGACGTTCAGAAGTTTCAGTTTTAATCATATATCCATCTATTTGACTATTTTGAACTGTAATAGGCACTAATGAATGACATAGGTGGTGGTTTTTGATCGAAATATTTTTAAATTTGTTTTTATTCAGTTAAATCGAGTTATTATTTCTTAATGCTAAAATATGTAGTTTAGGTGAATTATTTCCCTCTCCTTTTGGTTGAAGTTATCTGTAAAGGTTCAAGATTTCTGAACTCTCAATGTGAATTGTGATTGATGAGCACTGAACAGTTACAATTTACCTACTTACGAATGTTAGTAATTTGAACAACAAAGAAGAAAATAGACTGGTAAGTGAGATACCTCGACAGTTCTCGATTTTCATGGCGTAGATTGGTGTGGAGCTTTATTTGGTGCATATTTGAATGCTTTAATTTCAATTTTCAGAACGCCATGAGTTTATTTGTTGGAGTTTTCTTTATAAACGCATTCTTACTATTCAGTTTGATCAATGAAAAATGTAACGGCATTGATGAACCGCCAAGCAATAATGAAAACGCTGGTGGTGGAAGCACTACTTTTGAAAGCACAACGATTGCCGATGAACTACACAAGCGGTTAATGGAGAGTGTGAGCATTTTTTACTTTTGTACATACAAACATATTGATACCTATACGTCACGTAGATAATTAATAGCATTTTTGTTAGGCCGAACGTATGACAAAACTAAATGATGAACAGTTGGACACATTGCTTGATTTAAATTTGGACAAACAAACGATGAAACGTCTCTTTCGTAGCGAATTGAGAAAGGCATATTATGTAGCAGCCAAAGAGAGGCATGACAAGAGTGAATTGAAAAGCGGTTATGCTTCCATGAATACGACCTACGTACGTACCTTAGGAAGACTAGGGCACTCTAAAAGGGGGTATGCTGGTCCGCCCATAGATTAAGAATACTACGTATATACGTAGTATTCTTAATCTATGGGTCCGCCATGTTCTTCCTTAGAAGCGCCCGAACGCTAAAACTTGTTCCACGACGTTACGCGGGAATTCGAACGAGCCGGTCACATTCGAACTCCCGCGTAACGTCGTGGAACAAGTTTTAGCATTCGGGCGCTTCTAAGGAAGAGAATGGCGGACCAGCATACCCCCTTTTAGAATGCCCTAGGAAGACTGGAGAGGACTTGGACACGGGGGAGGTCTTGGACATTGAGATTTTGAAAATCTTCCTTTGCTCCCAGATAGTGGTAATTGCGGTGGAGTATGGTAATCATGCATACTTGACAGCATGACTAGTTGAAATTTACTTTAGGTCATTTGTTTTCTGATGAAAACGATTTTCTTCTTTTTTTGATGAAATTTTTGCGAATTTTTGCCAGCCTCTTGATTTGTTTTTCAAATTATTTTTGTTTCCGTTCGATGAAAAAAGTAAACCAAATAATCAGGCGCGCCCGCAGAGGGTAGCGGAGGTAGCGGTCGCTACCTCATAAACTTTCCGTATTTTTTTTTAAAATTGGTACAGTACCTATTAGGTATGTAGGTTAGGATAGTTGGTATTCAGGATTAAATCCTCGAATAAATTCAGTTTGGTAATTTCTTTCTGTATAAATAAAATGCTCAAAATTTGAAATATCATCCAAAATAACAACATTTCTGGAAGGATTTTTGTAATTTTTGGCCTTTTGTTCAAAGAAACAGCCAAAACCCCTCTATAAGATGTAACATTGTGCCAAAGAACAAAAAATTTCCTTTACTTGGGTTGAAAGTTAGATGAAATTAGCCCTTGCTCCGATTTTTACTCTAACCCCTTAAAAAGTGTCCCTCAGTATAAAAAATTCTGGAAAAAATTGACCCTTTACTCCCCCTATTTCAAATTATGGCCATTTTTACAGCATTATTTTCAAGAATTTCCAAGTTCAACAGAAATATGTCATGGAAGTGGATTTATAATAATTTTTTCATCATTCTAGTGTAGTCTTTCGCGTTTTTTTGGCTATCTGAAGTTTTCAAACGTGAAAAAACGCCATATAAGCCAAGAATCGCTACCCTAGAAAATTTACTAAAATACTATTTTTTGGTAGAATTTTTTGGTTCTTGCTGTTATTTTGAACGAAAGGCCAAATATTACAAAAACCGTTACAGAAATGTTATTTTGGAAAATTTTCCAAATTTCGAGCATTTTATAGGGGAAAAAATGAAAAAATGAACAAACTAACGTCGAATTCGTGTTAAGCAGGTCAAACTACCCCGATAAACACACTTTTCGCGATCATTTTACTTTAAATGTCGAAATTCACTTTTTCACTGATTTTTCATGAGAATAAAACTGAATTTCGAGATTTAAAGTAAAATGATCGCGAAAAGGGTGTTTATTATGGTATTTTGGCCTGCTTAATACGAATGCCACGTTAGTTTCTTCATTTGGTCATTCCTTTCCGTATAAAATGCTCAAAATTTGAAAAAATCTGCCAAAATAGCAACATTTCTTTACAGGTTTTCGCGATTTTCAGCCCTTGCGGCATCGAAATCGCCAAAACTGAATACGTGACGTGAATCTATTTTGAGAAACATGTTTTTAGGATATTTTCAAAAATTAGTCGAACTTTACTGTTAAGGTTTTTTTTACAGTTGAAAATTTCAAATGGCCAAAACCTCATGAAGGAGTGCACCAAAATTGATGAAAAAATTATTGTAAATATTTGAACACCATGCAAATTTGTGCCAAAGAACAGAAAATTTCATTCACTTCTGTTGGAATTAAAAATTCTTGAAAATAATACAATAAAATGGTCATAGCTCCAAAAGGGAGAGGTGGAGGGGGGGGGTCAAAATTTGTTTACATCGAGGGGCACCATCTGGGGCTCTTTTTCTTGCTACCTCATCGGAAAATCCTGCGGGCGCGCCTGCAAATAATTATATGATACTATGTACTATTCTACGGGATATAAAATGATGGCATTGTGGACACAACAAATAGATAAGAAGTTATTTACGTGTTTGTAAAAAATGAAGGGTGGGAGGTTTTGGACAATTTTTGAAAAATGAATCCTTCCTACAGATTCAGAATGATCTGGGGTGAATTTTTCATGTTTATGGTGTCAAATAATGTATAATTTCACATAATTACTTGGTTTTCTTTGATTCCTTCAACAAAAAAGAAAAATTATTTGAAAAATAGATTAATGACCTCGCGAGAATGGCAAGAAATTGCGAAAATTTCCGTAAAAAAATTAACAGCTGCACTAATGTAATTTTAGACTTTGTATACGCTTTTTAATCTTTTTTCATGCCATCAAATTAACAACAGCACTTTTTTAATGTTGTTTTGACGAATTTATGTATTTTTTCCGGAGTGTCCAAAACCTTCCATCTTTCTGGAGAGAACTTTAACAAAAAATACAATTTTTTTCAAAATTGAATATTTTTCGGCCCATTCCAGTTGGAAATTTGAAATTTGAACCAAAATATTGAAAAAAGATTGAATTTTTAGAAAAACAACATTGTCCAAATTTCCCAAGGAGATGGGCCTCAGAAAATCTAAAAATGTGAAAATTTGTCCAAGTCTTCCTTAGTTTCCTCTATAACATCGTATACTACCTTCTCATTTTATGTATCTCCTCTCGTGGGAGGGGTGTCGACCTTCACAAACAATGATCAAAGCCTATTTAGATGAAACAAACACTATTTATCGCGCTTACGAGTATATACTTACACCTACACGTAATATTATAATTTGTTTATAGTCAATAGTCTGCCGTTTTGCCAAATTCTTAGCATGTGGAGGGACCATTCGAGCCTTTCTTGAGTACTTACCGATAGAGTGTCTTTCTAACGTAGACGACTGTATGAACCGTCAACGAGAAGTTATTAATATCCTAAAAACTGAATGTAATGATAAGAAAAATTTTCTTACTGATGTCATTAAAACGTTTGGAAGCTATGTTAACAAGTACGATAACGACCCGGATAAGAAACTTTTCGACGATATTATGGCTCGACTTCGAAGCAAAGAGTTAAAATTCGAGAATTCGCAAAACGAAGACCTACCGCTCAGAAAATCGCTTCAGAAGCTAGTGACATCAAGCGATAATAAACGTGCGTACAATTTATGGTTTACTGACATGGAAACAGTTTGGACCAAATATAACGGTATAACAGAATTACCATCGCTTGACGATATAATGGTTACCAATATCACCAGAACAATTTCTCGGACGGAAATCATCAATAACCTGAAAAAAAAGAAAAGAATTGAAACTAAGGAATACGATTACGCTCACGACGTAGTAGAGAACGGGTATCTCATCGGCGCAAATGTTAAACCACAGAAACATTATTTGCATTGTATTTGGCTTATGTATACCGAATATAATGGAGACAGCCGAATCAAAACCACGTTTGATAACCTCGAGAAAGATTGGACTCCACGGTTTAAGTTACGATCTCGCGTCATACACGAATATTGCGACAAATTGGAGAAGTTATTTGTTTTTTTGTCGATTATCGACCGACATAAGCCAAGTGAATATTCCCCAATCCATGACTGTAATCCACGCTCTGAAGATTTCCAAGTATTTCTGGAGTACATAAAACATAATAGCACTGATCTGGGGTATGTCACCGAAACGATATTGCGCTTCAATAATGTTCAAAAAGAAAATCCACCGAATGCGGCGTGTAATAATGAAAAGTCTTCAGATAAATCCAAGTTGTGATTAACCGCTTGTAGTTATTCATGTTATTGTACCTACTTGTCATATAATTCTTCCTTTGTTTATACTTAAATGTACAATTGTATCTATTACATTCGATTCCTTGATACGGTAATTTTAAAAAGTTTCGCAAATTCTGTACGCGCGATTTTCACTTTGATTGAGGTAAAAAGTTTTTAATTGTAATTTGCCTTGACCAGGTTAGCTTTAAAACAGTGGCGTCAGAAGTTTTTTTGGGCTGGAGGGTGCAGAGTGAGTATGATTTTGTGTATGCCCGAGCAAAGCAAGGGTGAGGCTTTGAAAAAATTGTAATGCTTTGTCAGTTTTAATCTGATGTAATGGGGGGGGGGGGGAATTGATACTCTGAATCCCGGCTGCTGATTGGGGAGGGGTGCAATTGTATCCCACTTTTCGACACCACTGCTTTGAAGTACCTAGATAGTTTTGAAAATTTGAGAAATAGAATACTGAGGAGGAAAAATTGGAATAAATTAATTAGAATCAAGATTTCTAGCAGAAGATCGAATAACCTTTTATGACTTTTTTCAAATTCGAATTTTTGAAGATGATACCATTTAATTTTTTCTTCTTTGATTTTTGGCAATCATATTTTTCCAATGTGAAAAAATTGACGAGTAATCGTTATCAGTCTTCCTGGTAATCAGGTAATTCCATCTTAATGTTACCAAGATAACGTTTTTTCCATTTGGAAAGACTAAGTAATTGACTAATTGAAATGAAAATTATACTAAACATCCTGATTGAAATAAGTACATACATACTTATATTCAATTAAATATCATTCCTTCTGAATATCCTACGTAAAGTCGTAAACAGGTCATTTGTTAATCAATTTTCACTGCGTGGATGAACTCTTTGAGCTCTGGGTTTCTCAGGGAGGAGGCGCTTGCATAGATTAAGAAATACTACGTACGTAGTGTTCTTAATCTATGGTTGCTGGTAGTTTGTATTGTGCATGGCTTATTGAATAGCTGTCAGGCCGAGTTGTTGCTCAGCGAGTGTGGTTTGGGAAAAGGTACCTAGCTACCTACTGATGAAAGGAGTGTTGGAGATTCTCGCACTGATTGTAAATTTTGACGAAGCAAGCTCAAATTACATATAACAGAGGCTTCTACTTGACTGAATGCAGAACTGATAAAATTTTGATTAAATCTAGTCCCATAGAACGACAGATGTTGAGTTGAGGATCAAATGCGTGAATTTTCAGCATTTCGAATTTCTTCAGCATTTTTCAATTTTTCAGAATTTTATGCGAAGGATCTAGTTCTTGAAAAGCCTGGAAAAGTCAGGAATTTTTGGAATTTTCTCTGAAATTTTTTAAAACTCCAAAAGAAGGACAAATCACACGCCTCAGAATCGGACATACAAAACTTACCCATAACTATTTATACCTTCGAGCCTCCAAACTCAATTGCATTTTTTGTAACTCAGAACCTTTCACCACTCAACACCTCCTCTTTCACTGCCCTAATTTAAAACAACTGAGACAAAACCTGAACATATCTGAAAATAACCCAACAATACCAGACTCAAAAACAGAAATACAAAAAATCCTCTTTTTGATAAAAGAACTCAAACTCCAACACCAAATATAATCCCCCCATCCAACCCCCTCCTCACACTGGGTGTAAAAGTCTTAGTAATTACACACACCCAGTATAATAAAATTTAATTTAAAAAAATCTAGTAAGGTATTTATTTGCATTTTTTTATTGTAAAATTTTCAAAAAATTTCACCCTTGCTTTGCTGGGGCCAAATGTCACATCTCTACTGATTTTTTTATTCATAATTTTTTGTTGACCGTGATACACAAAAAAATGATATTTAAATGCATGTCTTTGTCCATTAAATTATAAATTTAAAAAAAATTCCTCACTACGACGCGACGCGCCGGGAGTGATTTACACTAGTTCAGATGTTGAAAAAAAAAGGAAGTAAAGAAGAGAATTCGAAATTATTTGGAAAACATCAATGAGGGGGAAAAATGAATTTTCATCTTTTGATGATCTTTTCGCAAAAATTTTCGCCTTCGCTTCGCTTGGACTCTACACATTGATATATCTCAACAAAACAATTAATGTTTTACCCCTCGTCGATTTTTTATTTACTGGGTCAAGCCGAAAAAATTGCAGGGGCTTACGAGGAATTTATAGTTTTGAAGCTCGTGTTTTTTTTGGAGAGGAGGAATGGGAGGCGCCATGAATTGTGAATAAATCTTCAAATTTTTACCGCGGAAAAATCAGAATTTTCATTCGCATGTTTGGTAAACCCCGGACATAATTTATATCATTTTTCAAAACTTCATCATTTGGCATTGAAACATAATTAAATTAAAATTAAAAATAATATAATAATTTTTTTAAATAAAAATTTTAATAAAAATTTTTTTTTGAACTCAACATATTACCTAGTTTTTTTTTATTTGAAATTTTTTCTGCAATAAATTTGAGTTCTCAAGTTTTTTGTGTGTGTGTGGGGGGGGCGGGGTGTTTCAGAATTGAATTTATCGGTTTTGTGGACGGAAAAAGGGCATCTAAAAATCTCGTAAAAAGTAGTGATTTTTGAAAAAAGATTCGTTGAGCATCATGTGAAAAAATTACTTTCACCTCCATGCTCCGTGAATAACACATGTAACAGGTCTAGAAAATTTTGAATAATTGGTCTGGAAAACCTGGAATAGTCAGGTAAAATTTTTTTGAAATATTGCGAACACCCTGTTGAAATTTTAGTAAAAATTGATATACATATTTCGAACTCTAAAATTGGCTACTGACTGGCTGGAAAAAATTGATAGAACAATGCACCCTAATACTGTATTATGTAAGGGTGGTTGATTCGAAATTCCCTATTCTGTGTGGCGTAAACTTAAGCGTAAAAATAGTTTTTAAAAGATTAACGTAAAGGACGCTCCGCGTTTTTTTTCATGCCTTTCCTTGCCTTGCCATCAGCCTACGTAACGAGTTGGCAGCGTTGCTGTCAAAATTGACTCGCACGCAAGGATGGTTAACAAATGTCGCGCCAAACGGTCCGGCGACTTTTTATTTAACTTGATGGATATATCCCCTTTGAGTTGAACTTTTTAAACGACTCAGCTGGGACGAAGTTTAGCGAGTGAAAACAAAACTGTAGCCTTTTGCAGGGTATGCCCATTACCCATATAGACGATGGGCAGCGTCCGATAGAAAATAACTTTTTCAAAGTCGATACTACACCGATGGTCGATTAAAAACTTTTTATTTGATGAATTAGAATTCTTTTTGTTGGGTGTCGCTCAGACTAAGGGAAAACTTTAACGTCTTTAAATTAGTTGCGAAATAAATCGCAGCCCGAGAAAACAATAAAGTCGACATGGTCGCCGTGAATTACGCCCTTAACGTCGTCGGCGATAAAAATTTATAACTCGAGAATAATCGATCAACAGAGCGACTTAGTCGAATTAATTTTAATCGAATATCGCACCAGGCTCTCAGGTAAAAGCCCACGTCACATACGTAATAATGAATTCCTTTTTGATACCTTTACACAAAACGTAGCCGTCAAACCGCCGATAAGAATTATCCTTATTGTGCTTCAATCTTACGAGAGAAAAAAACTGTCTGTGTATTCTACGTAGCCAGGAACATTCATTCACCGACATTTTGATGAACCCAAACACCCGTCAATTCTACGTGTATATTCTCTCCTTATTTTGCGAAATAGGATTAAAAACCTTGGTTAACCTTTTGAAAATCGCTCGTATCTACTTAATGTAATATGAACATTATTATCCTACGCAGAATGTTTCTCTCCCGTCATCCTTTGTTGCTTCCTATTTCGCAGGGGAGTAAAAAGGATACCTACGTAGAAAATGATAGCAAGTGCCAAAAACACGCTGTAAGAAAAACATCTGGTTTGAGGTTTTTTTTCGTTATTATTATTATCAAAGCTGCTTATTTTCTTTATATTATGTTTCAATGAAGTCTATAAAATACCTCTTGTGTAAAAAAAATTAAAATCCACAGACGTTATAAAGATGTTGTTAGCATTTAGCGGAATGTGCGAGTGAAAGAAGGTTTAACATATCATGTATGCGAGTAAATCCAGCGCATGAGAGATGCTATTTCAGGCATAAAGTACTCTTTTCTTCGAGCAAAGATGAAAATTGAAGGAAGAAATGGGCCAAAATTGTGTCTAGAATTTTGTTTTGACGTTTTGAGAATGCTAGATTTCGTGTAAGTTATTTTTGATGCTTTCTTTAATATTGTGGGTAGAATAAACCATTGAACGAAATTTTTACCTTGGAAGAATTTTTTCCCGAAAATTTCAGAGAAAAGAAAAATACCTTTATAAGGGAGGTTTGAGCCCCAACAAAGAAAAAATCGAAAGTACATCATAACAGGACCCTATATCCAAAATTTCAAGTGCTGAAGTTCATTTCTCGAATTTTAGCGAATTTTTGAAATTTCAAAATTACCTCATCGTCCTGCAAAATATGAAAAATTGATCGATGGTAATCAACGAAAAAACGTGAAATTTTGTATTTATACCGTATTTTTGACCTGCCAAATCGATTGGGGGCGGTTTCGAGACGTTTCGGAGCCGCCTGAATGAAATTTTCCAGCGCTGGAGAAAACGCCATAAAAATGGTCCATATGTACTTCAGCGTCCATAATCATGGATAACCAATATTGGTGACCTATTTAATCGACTGAAGCAGAATTTTCCGAAATTCGCAATTTTGAGTTCAAATTCATATTTTTAGACTAACAATTTTCCTGGAAAAATTAAATTTTCTGCCAAAAATGCAAATTTGAACTCAAAGATACGAATTTTGGAAAATTGTGCATTAATCGATCAAATAGGTCACCAATATGGATAATCTGCGATTATAGGTGCTGAAATACATAAGGATCATTTTTATGGCTCTTCTCCGGCGGTGGAAAATTCCAGAATTTTCTGGAGGCAACGAAACGTTTCGAAACCGCTTCCAATCGATTCGGCAGGTCGAAAATAGTATATAATACCAAATTTCAGCTTTTTTCGTTGATTCAATCGAATTTTTATATTTTGCAGGATGATAAGATAATTCAGAAATTTCAAAAATTTGCCAAAATTTGAGAAATGAACTTCAGCATCTGAAATTTTGGATATTGGGCCCTGTTATGATGTACTTTCGATTTTTTTTGTTTGGGCTTAAAATTTCACTTTTAGTTGGGACCCCCCTCCCCCCCCCCCGGTTAGTAATACAGATTTCTTATTGGAGCAAATTTGTCACTGGCGTTTCGATGATCATGGTCGTCAAATCGAAGAGAATTCAATAGGAATTTAAAACGATTTTAAGTCATCGTGCCATATTGTTTACTCCATAAATCCTCCTGTGGTAGCGTACAAATCTATACTTTTTAAATCTCCGGCCAAAAGCAAAAGCCCGAACACGGCATACAGTTCTTCCTCAGTTGTTTCGTGGGTATATCGTTTTATCTGATATTTTGTCTGTTGTTTCTGTATTTCGATATTGGTAAACTGAACAGTGATGCCCATTAAATCCGACGAGAAAAAAAAGTTTAAATAATTCAGCCAGTGTGTTTGAGTTTCGCGCGCCATCGCTTATTATCGGCAAAATAATGGTTATTGGACGGGCAACTGATGGAGGTGGTTCGACGCTCCAAATATTGCCATCACGATCAATACGGTCAATGATTGTTGGTAACTCTGCTATCTCTGCTGTTTCCTGAACTTCAGGAGCTGCCTCATCATCGGATTCTACTTGATTATTTGCGTTTTTTTCTGCGTGAACTGCTTTTTGATCGTTAGCAGAATTCGCCGAAGCAGTTTCTGCCTGCCAAAATTCAATATTTTCAAAAATTTCAGAAAATTGCATAACAAGTCAAATTCATTAAAATCAATTTCAGGACTATTTTTAGTGACTATCTCAACCAAAAAGCACAATTTTTTTCAAAAGATCTATGTTTTTTGACTTTTTATAATTTTCTTCACTCATGATGAAAAATTTTAAAAAGTTGTAAAGCACTGATTTTTTCAAAAAAAACCTTTTTCTCACTAAATAACCTATAACATTAATTTTAATCTATTTTAAATTTTTTTGAAGTTTTGAATTTTTGGAAATTTTTGAAGAATTGAAGGCTCTTGCGCAATCAGAAAGTATGAAGGTATGAATCGATTTTCAATTTCTTATATTTTCCTGGTCTCCCTAGCCAACAATTTTTGTACGGGGTATTTTTTCAAAAATCGAAATTTTTGATTTTTCGACCCACCAGCTTAAAATAAACCGAGCCTTGACTTTTTTTCATTGAATTGTGGAAAAATCCAGTAAATGTGGCATTTTTGACATTATGTTGTCTGATAAAGGTCCGATGGACCAATTTTGAAACTTTTTCATTGCTCGTTTCTCAATGTATAGACCGCCAATTTTTTCAATATATTGAAAAAATTGGCGATCTATACATTTCCTCTTGAATTGAACAAAAATTTGACAATTTTGGGTTCATTTTCTGTTTCCATCTCTTTTCATCGTCATCTTCACCATCACGCCTTTCAATAATTCCTCCGCAATAAAATCTCTTATTTCGAACACCCAATTACAAATTCATCGAGCTATTCCTCCCATTCAAATATCCCCCTCAATGCGACGGACACTTTGCGTCCTCGTATTAATTAGTGGCATGAAATTGGCTCTTATTTAGAAGTACGTCGACACATGACGCGAGTGGTGCCTCAAAAAGAGAGAAAAAAGCCGTCCTACTTCGATTACACATTTACACCAATCAGTAAAATCCCCTCAACCTACGCCGACGCTAAAGATATGTATTTATTTACACCCCAAGCGAAAATATAAACCTATTAAAAACACGCGTCTTTGCCTTACACAGAGTGAAATATACGGAGAAAAACAAATTTCGGGCCAGGCTGGTATTATAATCAGCGTCACATAAGCCTCAGACACAATAAGCGTTAAAAAAACTATCGCGAGTTAGGGCCTGGAAGGAAAAAAGGCGAGAGACTTCGACGATGGTGAATGTAACAATTAGGGGCGCTGTACGACGCAGGGGTCACGTGCGTACGGTATCCGCGAGACGCCTTCGGTACCGTAGTGAAAATAAATAAAAAAGGATCATTGATAAATCTATCGGAATAGGGGTCTCGTTAAAATCAAAATAAATGCACGCGATCTCTGGCTGCCAAGTGTACGATGAAAATACCCGCAGTTCCGGAAAAAAAAAAAGGACCGATGCTTTTATTCGGCTCGCGCCGTACCGCTGCACTCACTTGAGCGCGTTACGTCCGTCGTCGGAGCTTCAATCCGTGACATCATATCCTGTTCAGCTTTACTTAGCTTTCATTATCGCTTATCTGCTTCTCGTTGTGAGTCACCTAGTTCGGGGAAAACATTTTCATTTTCTTTTATCCCTTTTTATGGCCTTCCGTCTGAATTCGCATTTCATTTTTGCGAAACCCGTACCGGTACCGTACTCTCGGTCGTTGGCGTAAATGGGAAAGCACTTCGTATATTCACGTTTCCAATTTGGCATTTTCTCTTTCTTAAATCTTCGCCATTATTGGCATCCATTTGTAACGAATGAAGTTGAAACATTTACGCGATGTGTTTTTAACGAACCGATCCATCTCGAAAATGCCAAATAATTGCGTCGATTCATTTGCTAGCAGCAAAAAAAAAGCATCTTACCTATGGAAATTACTCGTATACTTTTACTCATCTCGCGAGTCTTTTCAAAAGAATCCACTTTCAAGGTACGCATCGTGCATACTCATAAACGAGACGAGAAAATCGTACCACATGGTACTCATTTTTCGACTTCGGCGAGCTATTCGTATTAATGAAATGATGCAACAACATCTGTGTATCTTACACACTCGATGGCTGGGACAAGTGAAGAGGGAAGGGCACAACGTTAATTTCCGCGTTGCAGTTTTCGCATTTCAAAAATTAACGAGTCATGGTCGTCTTCGGGTTCGGCACGGGGAAGCGCAAAGGCACCAATTAAAATCCTATTTTTCACGGTCTACTCCGTAAGGGTAGATTGCCTAGTTTTTTTTTCAGCGAGCTCCTAATTATTTTTGCTGTAAATGAGATTTCGACGATCTGAGTGTAAATTTATCCTAAATTCAAATTTTTGACTTCAATTTTCTCAATTTTTTTGATCATAATTTTTTTTCAAAGCTGTAGGTAGGCAATAGGTATCCAATTTCAAAAATTTTCCATCATCGGTAAATTTTCTCAAAATTTTATCCTACTTTGATTTTGTTTGAATTTTAAATTTGAAAAAATTTTGATAAATTTTTTGTGGAAAAATTTTAGAGTTGAAAAAAAGTTGAAAAATTTTGGACAATTATTACAACAATTTTCAAGCAGGAAAAAATGGTTAAAAAATTGAGTAAGAAAAAGAGTTGAAATAAATTTTTTCAGCTGTAAGCGGATGACATTTTTCTGATTTCAATTTTCTCAAAAAATTTTCAACTTTGATTTTTTTAATTTATATTTTTGAAAATTTCTTTCAACTTGAAATTTTTTTCAATGTGTAATGATTTTAATACTCCCTCATTTTTTTCGATTTTTTATTTTTGAAAAACTCTTTCAACTTTGTGTTTTTTAAAATTTTCTACCACTTGATAATTGAAATAAATTGAAAAAAAATTGAAATGTTGAAATTGGAGAAATTTTGAGAAAATTGACGTTCAAAGAAATTTAATATTGGATACAGCTTTGAAAAAAAATTGTCTTAAATAAATGGAAAAAATTTGAACTTGAATCGTCGAAATCTCATTTTCGGCAAAAATAATTAGAAGCTAATTTTTTCTACGTTGAAGGGTCACAATCGAGCAACTGACACTCGACCTGGTACAAAAAGCTCGATTTTTATCGCTATTCCAATCCGATATTCATTTCCTTACTGAAAGTGATAAATCAAAGAGAAAAATACGAATTATACGAGCTGTAAAAATAGCCGCATCATGGAAAGCATTTATTTATACGGATCAAAGAAAGACATATAAATTAGTTACAGTCGTCGTTGTCGTGATACGACAACAAAACCATACTTTCGCACCGCTAGGTACCAAAGTATCCTTAAATTTGTCTACGTTTCCTGTTAATTTGTTTTTTTGGCATATAGACGTCGCTACGTGACAGCTCCCTAAGACTACACGCGTCAAAAGAGATATCTATCGAAATCGAAGAAACGCAGGAAATAGTCACGTGACGAATTTTATTCTCCGGCTATGACGTTCCTAATGAAATAATGACGTAGAAAAAGGAAGCGAGCTTTTCAGCTAGCGAGGAAATTACAATACGTCGAGCGGAAAGTTTATATAAAAGACGTGGTAAAAGTTTGAGCTACGCGTACACATATACAAAAAAAAGGCCACAGTCACTTTAGAAAATTCTCTCCCAGTCCAAATCGAGGGCAAATGTTTTCACAATAGACTTAATGGATACCAACTTAATACCAACTTAGGCTTTAATACCTTCGTAAAACAATAATACCTAATAGGATTGTTTCGATGCGTTGCGTTGCTGTAGATTTTCAAACAATACGATACCATACTTGTAATTTTTTTCCCTTCGTGTGCTGGTTCTTCTGGTGTAAGGATGTACTTGTATGTATGTGACTGCTGGAGCGTGTTTTTTAGCTTGACACTTTTTCTTTTCTACAAAGAAACCGATTGGCGAGTATTTATTATTTCGCACTTTTGTACTTGTTTTGTATGGTTATTTTATATAAATTTGGAGCAGATGGTACTGTGGTATTTTTTATTCGTTTTATGTACAGGGTATTGAGAAATGGATGATGACGATTTGAGTGAGATGGTTTTAGTGAAATAATTTCAATGGCTTTTCAACGGAGTTTGAAAGAATGAATGTTGAGATATGTTTCATCAAGAAATGTTTCAAATGAAAAAACAAATAAAGAATTGTAATACCATACGAAAGAGACAAAAGAGGTTTAGGGTGATTGGAATTATTTTGAAAAAAAAAGAGGAAGAGTTACCAAGATTTTAAAAATAAATATATTTTTGAGGACACCTAAAACAGGGTGTCTATTTTTGGAAGAACTTTGAAAATCTGGAAAACTCAAGGAAATTTTAAAAATTTGTAAAAATTAAAGATTTTTGAAATTTTTCCTGGAATTTTTTGAAAATTCAAGAGAAGGATAAATCATCTAGGAAAGTGTTTCTATACTTATTTTATTATAGATTTTTCAAAAAATTTACTCTCCGCTCGGGTCAGCTTGTTACATCTCTTGACTGATTTTTTTATTCATTAAGTATTTCGTGTTGATCAAATTGTATAAAAAATTTTCCCTTGTCATGCTTGGAGGCGTAAGCGCACCCAGAAATTATTAGAGAGGGGCTGAGAACTCGAAAAGAAATAGGGGTCTGAGTCTGTCAAAATTCAATGAAAAAATTGAACAGTATTATTTCCATGACGTAGGTAGTCGGGGTATTTTTAATCAATGGATGATAATTGATGAATGTTTTGGAACAAGCAATCAATATGCTCTCTAAATTTGAATCGGTCAAATTTAATAAAATTCGGCCTTTTCGAATCACTAAAAAAATTTGAATAATATTCAATGAGTATTCTTTGATCCTTTACCTAGTCAAAATTACTAATTTTTTCTGTTGAATTAGGAATTGATTGAGAAATCAGTGTTTTTTGACTGAACGATCAGTAAAAAATCACTGATTTTCAGTGAAATTTTCTTCATTGATTCAAAAAGGCTGAATTTTATCAAATTTTACGAGTTCAAATTCAGAGAGTAACATGTTCATTTGAAAAATATTGTTTCATTGAAATGCTTTTTTGGCCATTTTTATGATGAAAAATCTCATTGGCGAGCTTGAAGAGGCTTGAGTCCCCTGAACGCCCTCTTGAGTGCGCCTATGCTCGGGGTAATTTAGACTCTTTCTACAGAATTCATTTGATTTTTTTATTTTGGAAACGTACTTTTTAATAAGATCTGATGAGAAAGGAATACCGAATACCATGATACCTTAACCAAAATGTTGGAAAAAAGGGAAGGGATTTGAACAGAATTTGAATTTGTTGGTCACGTTTTGAAAAATCTTAATGAGAGAAAAATGATGAATTTCCAACTTTTGATGGTCTTTTCTTTTCCGCAAAAATTTTCGCTTGGACAATCAATGATTCCTTTTACTTTTTTGGTAAACAATATTCATGACAAATGCTTTCAAAAATTTTGAAAATCAAGATTCACATTCAGTATAGGAATTGAAAACGGTAATCCTTGAACTGGATGACTTCTTGTTCTCTGATCGCGGATAGAAATTTTTTCAAAATTAATTTTCGGATGTTTTCTAAATTTTTCGGATCAATTTTTATCAAATTTTAGAAACTTTCAAGTAAAAATTTCGAGTAGTAAATGAAACGTGGTAAGCAGGAGTAGTAGTGTTGAAGGGATGGTCGTTTATGGTATGTATTCAAATTTTCGAGGAAGCATACATTTAAAAAAATATGTTTTGAGGAAAAGTATTGAAACAGAATTCGAATTTATTGGTCACGTTTTGATAAACTCAAATGAGAGAAAAATGATGAATTTCAAATTTTGTAAAGCAAAACATTTTTTTAAATGTATGCTTCCTCGAAAATTTGAATATGTAAACGATCATCCCTTCATCACCACTACTCCTGCTCTTTCATTTCTGAATCAGTGAAATTTATCAATAATCACTGAAAAACAGCCAGAATTGCAGCACAGTAATAAATCAGTGGACATTTTTTCTTTGAAAACACGTTAGTGAGAGAAAATCACTGGAAATCAGTGAAAATTTTACTAAAAACTGAAGCGTTATCATATGAAATTTACTGAAAAATCTGTGAAATTCTTTGAATAGGTAGGTAATCAGTGAAAAATCGCTGAAAATGAGTGAATTTCACTGATTTTTCCTGTGCTGCAATTCTGCCTGTTTATCAGTGATTTTTCATTGATTTCAGAATGAAAGTGCTTACCACGTTTTGTTCACAACTTAATTTTAACAAAATTGATCCGGAACCTTCGAAAAATACCTGAAAATTAATTTTGAAAGAGTTTCTATTCGCGATCAGAGAACAAGAAGTCATCCAGTCCACTCTCTCATTCCGAATCAGTGAAAAGTCACTGATAAACAGTCAGAATTGCAGCACAGGAAAAATCAACGAAATTTAGTGATTTTTTAGTGATTTTTCACTGATAACTCAAAAATTTCACAGATTTTTCAGTAAACTTCATAAATATCACTTAGTTTTCAGTGAATTTTCATTGATTTTCAGTGATTTTCTTTCACTGACTTGCTTTCAGTGAAAAAAACTTCACTGATTCAAAAATGAGAGAGCACGGATTATAATTTTCAATTCCTATACTGAATGTGAATCTTGATTTTAGATATTTCTTTTAAAAAATTCAAAAAATTTAATTCTTCATCGCTCAAACCATTGAAAAAATCCGAAAAAATTGTCTTGAATAATTTCACTATTTTTTTAAAATCTTAACCCATAATTCAAAAAAAGATCATATGATCTTTTTTTGAATTATTGGTTAAGATTTTAAAAAAATAGTGAAATTATTCAAGACAAAGTGAAGTCATCGTTAAAAGCTTAAGGATTCTGCGAGACACCATGAATATTTATTCAAAATATTCATTTTTTTTTAAATCAATTGAGGATGACTCGACCATCATCACGTGACTAAATTTACTTCCTTCTCTCTCTCTCCCCCCCCCCCCCGTTTCATATCACGTGTAAAAGATCGGGAAAACTTGGAAAAGTCAGGGGAAATCATTTTTGAAGTATGGTTGATATCCTGAAAAATGTCTTCAAAATTTCAGTATTTAGGTACATAAAAAATTTGATGAAAAATCCTAGAAAATTGTTTTTCATTAGGAATTTGATAGTTGTAATTATTAGGTATTAATTGCTCGAAGGGTTGAGAAAATCATTAGGAAAAATTGAACTCCAATTCTCGCTTCCTGGGTTGATTAGTTTCATACCCTCAACTTTGGCACTACCATACTTTTGAATACTTCTCATTTTGCTTGAAGCATTTCAAGACAATAACAAGGATATTTTTCCTAATTTAATTAATTTTTCTATTTTAAGGAATTATAGACTTTCAATTTTGAAACTTCTTGATAAAAAATCAGCTTTGAGTAATTCCACTTCATAAATCCTTCAAATACTCGCTTTTCCAGAATAATTAGCCAATTTATACATTTATTCTCCGGTCATTTGACTATCTCGCCTAGCGATCTACATGACTTAATTTTACAGAAATCCAAATAAAACAATTTCATTACAATAAATTCGCTTTCTAATGATCTCCTTATACCAGATCGTTTGTCTGGAATTTTTACGTACGCACGTTGCATTACATTAAAAGAAAATTATTCCTTGTCGCCGCGTACGTAGGCTCTTAGCCACAGACATGAATCTTGAATCAAGATAAACCGAACGAATGCCACACTCGGACTTAATCGATGATCGATAAAGAACTTCAATCACAATATATCACGGTTTCGTTACATGTAAATAACGTAAAAATCTGTACTGTTTATCGTAACATGGGCACGCTAATCGACATAGTGTGTAACTTGCCAACGGTGATTATCATCGTCGTTACAACAATTTAACCCCTTTACCATTGTTAATCGTGTACTTGTAAGGCTCAGTTAAGAGTAAGAAAACATACGCCGATACGTATCTGATTCTCAGATCACAATAAAATACTCGCTCGTGGTATAAATTACATATGCAAATATTTACAATACGCGATAGTTGACCGCACGTAGTACAAAAACTAAATCTCCATCGGATCCCGATCCGAAGCCCTGAATCGATTGATGAGATAACTGAAAAAAGAAACAAAAAACGTGCTTTTGAAAACTCGTCGCGGTTTAATGGAGTGAAACGGAATGTTCGCGAGCGAAATTTTGATACATACGCGATGTTTTCAATAAACCGGTAAATATGGCGATGATGGTGGAAATTACCCGGGCTTATTCGAGGCGCGAGCTTTCAACAAATAAAAGAACCCGGCGCGTAAATATGAAGAGATACGTCGGTACGATGGCTGAATGACATGTATAGGCTGTAAATTTCCCAGCCATTTTACACTCAACTCAGCGCCGCACCGCCAGCGGGAAAAACTTCCATCAACTTTTTTTCCTACTTTCCCCAACCGAGTGGAAATTTTTCCCAAGTTACGTGCGTGGTGAATTTTTTGTTGCACTTTTTACTCGAGGAAACCTTGTGGCAATCTGTTTCTAATTTTTTTAAAAATTTCACGCCGAAGAGTTTGATACGGCTGTTGCGGTATCCCGGAGTACTTTTTATGTGCGGTTTTTCTCCTGCTCTGGATTTTTTTTGCCTTTGCAAAGTGGAACGCGGCGTTTTCTATTTTTTTACTATCCATATTCCTGCTGTAGGTACTTTTTTGCCCTTCCAACTTTGCGCGCCGAAAAAATAAAACTTTAATTATTTGGCGACGTTTTAAAGCGTCAAACAAGTTGAAAATTTATCTACTTTTTGCTCGGCTCGACCGGGCTCGAGTAATTGGCAAAGAAGATAAAAATTTATCCTACAAAGTTCACGGCTACCGAGTCTCGAATTACGATCACGTACCAGGGTCGAATTTTCGTTCCGCAATTAAAAACGAATAGACGGCTTGAACCTGGATTATGTCGCCTGATGATGCTGTGACACGACTTTTATCGAGTATTTTTTTTCTCTTCGGTTAGGCTTTTGTGATGAGGTTTTTTGTTTAAACAACGGTATTGCTGTTTGGCCCAGTCATTTCAGGTTTGATCCTCGTGAAAATTTCGTAGGAGTTGAATTTCACATTATTGTGTAGAATTACCTCCCAAACAACATAGTAAAACTTGCTCCCCACAAGTGTCCGGCAACACCCATAAGAGAGTAAAAAACGACCTCAATATTAGTTTTTTGCATTTTCTGCCAATATAAGTTATAATCAAAAAATGTGTTTTCTATGTTAAATTTCTGATAGAAATACTATGCTTTTTGAACGATTTTGGAAGGGTTGAATGTGACAATTTTTCAAAATTCACAATCAAGTACTTCTTTCATTTTAGGAAGTCATTTGTTTTCTTAGAAAAAAAAAATCATGAAAAACAAAATTATTTTCACCCATCCTTCAGTTTTTGAAAGCGACGAAGGGTCGCGTGAGGAACAGGGCAAAGGAAGAAAGAGGTTGTTTTTCATAGAAATTATAATGGTGATAAAACATATTCAGCAATAATAAGATGAACATAAACAGTACTCGGGATTAAATTTTTATCAATATAAAAGAATTACCTACCAGTGGAGAGGCAAACCCCCAAAAAAACTGCATTTAATGAAAGAAGCGTGAATTTTGGTATAATGAATCTTGGGGCCCAAACAAAGGTTTTGAGACCGAGAGTCACCCGCGCTCCCCTTCTCTTTGATGAGGAGGGGGGGCTCGCGATTTTGAAAAAATTCTTAAAAATCAAGTTTTTGTTAGAAATGAAATATCTTGATGTCCAATGTTGGATATTGAGCTGTAGATTCCATTTTCACCATCAAAATCATTTTTCCTCCCCCACCGTCCTGAGGGGGCACAACCCCCCAAAATTTGGATTTTGTGGGAGTGGGCACTCGAAACCGAAATTTTGTGAAAATATACTACGTAAGGTGTACAAATCATTGATGTAGTCCACTTTTCGATTCGCACCCCCTCCTGCCCCCTGTGGACCCTTAAAACTTGGAAAACGATCAAAATTGCCGTTATAACACCGAAACACGACAGGAATTACGATCCAAAAGGTAATTCTTGTTGGAAATATTTTTTTTAAATAAAACAGGTTGTGGAAACGTTGGTGCTTTTGACCCTCTCCCTCCCCCAGCGCGCTCCCTCAGAGCTCCTAATTACGGAAATTTTTGCTGTTCAAAATCACATTGAAATTGAAATGTTATGACATTTACTGCTCTTTATTGATCGATATATTCCATTTGAATTGTTGGAATTGTTACCTAACCCCTATCTCTTTGAGGGTGCAGATCTGTGATACCCCCTCCCCCACCATATTCACTTTTTTAGAAAAAATTACAAAACAATCACTTCTGCTTCTAGTGCACAGGCACGTTGATTCCTTTGAAGGAATACCCAGTGAAAAAGGGACATTTTATCTACTAATAAGCAAATTTAGGTATCTCTGGGAAAAATGATCGGCGATCGACATAGAAATCTTGCCCAGGGCTAAAATCACCAGTTGAAAGTCATTACCGTACGCTGTGAAAAAAAAACTCTTTCTACGCGGTATCATAACGAGTATTAACTCATTCGTAAAATTTGTTTGCCGCGTTAAAATTTCTAAAGGAAACTTTGCATTTACCACGCCAACATACACCAGAAGCTCGTTTCACCGTATTAAATCAAACTGCGAATTTACTCAAATAGCACTTATAAATTTTGACCAAATTGCAATAAACCGTTATTAAAGAACACGTTCGAAGCGAGAGTTCTTTCACGAAGTGTTAAGTTTTTCGCGTGAGAGAAGGAAAAAACCTAGAAAAGACATAATACAGGTTTTATCCTCTTTCTCACTTTTTTTTTTGCTTTACTTATTCGAAACGAAACTTTTTCTTCAATGCAACGAAAATTTGAAAAACAACTTAAGAAGTTTCGAATTTGTGTAGTCGTTTACGAACTGTGTACCTTAATAAAATGTACTTTTTACACGCAGATGTTACCATACAACAACGGAGTTTTTACTTTGTAACAAGCCATATACGTCAAACGTGCTAATAAATAACATTATTTTTACACTATAATGTCGCCTCGTACGTGTACAAATATCGCCGCCACCTTGTACTGCTGTACCTAAATTCGTATCATATTTTTCGGACAAGCGTTCGTTATTGATACTGTATCGGTGAAGTTATTCGATTACACGATCGACATTTTGTTATCCGTCGTGGTGACCAATTCGATCGAACGATGCGAATTTGACATAAGAGGTGATCCAATCTCAGTGCATATTTATACTTACTTGAATTTAGGTTAAATTGTCGAGAATGGTCTTCTGAATAACCTCAAAAAGTTACCACCCCACAGACCTCAAATTATTTTAGGGGAGGGGTGAACCACCTCTAAAAACTTTTTTTTTCACATTATCTCCTCAGGATTTAATTTTGGGGTAAAATAAAAATAGCTCAGTACTTTTTTATTCTATGCTCAATTTCCAACATTTTTTGTATAATTTTTTTTTGTACGACGATTAGTTGAAGATGGGCATAGAAAATCTTGAAGGAAAAGGGTTTTGGAAAATATAGTGAGCCTGGATATAGAAACCATCCTTGAGGCGTCAAAATTTGGTATTTGAGGGGACACTGATTTTGGGCCTTCCAGAAGGAGTAGAATCGAGGAAGGAACCTGAACCTCAACTCAAAAACCAATTTTTGACGCCTAAGGGTGGTTTCTACATCCTGACTCACAATGGGTATTTGAAAACGTGTGAAGTGGCACAAGTATAATTACCGATGTACCACAACAATCCAAGTGTATTATATACTCAGGGTTAATAATACGCGAAAAAGCACATAAAAACACCGGAAACAATAATAAAAATGTATTAAACATTCAATTAATTAACATTTTAAAATAGCAGCATGTAAGTAACACATGTAACACAGGTAAAAGTCAGTTCATAACCACCACAGAGCACAAAAGTGGTCTGGGTAAATGAAACTGCCGATTCAGTGTTGCCACTGGCAGGGAAGTAAATCTCCCACTACACGTGATAATATATAAGTATCGGAGAAGAAAAACTGGATGTAGATTCTTCTACAACTTCAGCGTGTTGCTTTCGAGAAAAAAACAAAAAAAAATTAAGTGTCCACTCCACTCACCCCTAAATCATGTTGTCTAAATTATGCAATAATGATTATATAAATTTGTGAAAATATTCTATTCGCACTCCGGTTCACCTTCCTTACCATTTTCTTCCTACGACTCCTCTATCTCGTCCTCTACTGAGCTGGAAAATCATGAAACACAAAATATATTAGTTGTAGGAATATGAATGAGTAGTAAGGTGAGGGTAGGCACACAGGAAAGGAAAAGATGAAAAAATTATTGATACCACAATTTACATAATACTACCATCTTCATGCCCACAAGCCACAACATCCACTTTAGTAATTATTTTATACCTATTATCACGTTTTCAAATATATTTCCCCAAAAACCCCTTCCTCCAAGGCTCTCTATCTCCTCCGCAAATGTTCGTGCAAAAAAAAAATTATACAAAAAATGTTGGAAATTGAGTGTAGAACGAAAAAGTGCTGAGCTGTTTTTACCCTAAACTTGAACCCCACAGAGATAATGTAAAAAACAGTTTTTAGGTAGGGTTCCCCACCCCTAAAAAATTAGCCAGAGATCTGTGGGGTGGTAACGCTTTGAGGTTATTCAGAAGACCACTCTCGGCAATTTTTTTTGCAATAGAAGCTTTGCTAGGCAAATTTTTTCCTCCCAAATGATGCTAATTCGTCTACACCTCTTGGTCAATTCGTCGTCCATGAATACTTTACGAGGCGTATATTTAATTTAAGCAGGGCAAGCAAAAAAATTTCCTCTGATACAAAAGATATGATGGTGAAAGTAAAAAAATACGAAAGTGATATGGTACGGAAATTATTCATGATAAGTTTGAGTGCGTTTGGATTTTCTGCATCACCGTCTCAATATCCGGATAATGTTGATCTGTGCACAACTTATCCCTCAGGTACCTCCAAAATAGGTAATAATGGGGGAAAAATCCGACACCCGTGGTGGAAAATGTTTTTACAATTTGATACTGAAAAATACCTGCCTAAACATTCAATTTTGGCACGTGAGCTTTGAAGATCTATCGATTCGTTAGTTAATCACACTGATTTCATTGAGGAAAAATTTACAGCAGATTAAAATTGACTGTCGAGTGTGGCAACTTTTTTATACTAATTAGAACGGAGCTCTCGCTATCAGATTATTTAAAAAACCGCAAGGGTAAGAATTTTTTCTCTCGTCCTGTTCGAATCTAATATACATCTGTATATTTTTTCAGTGAATCATCTTCCATTTTTGAGACAGCATTTTCTTCATCACTGCTGTCTCGACATGTTGCTGATGATATAAAAATACAATGCTTGTTGTCTGCAAAAGACTTATTTTTTCATCAATCTTCCGAGTTTAGCTCCAAAAAAATTTTCCACTTTATAATAATTCTCCTTCCAACTGGAAAGGCCGTCAACGAAAATTAAACGGAACGAGAGCTCGTCGAGTTGAAAAAAAATTGAAGTTGAAACAAATTTTTCAAGAATTTATGCTCGGAAAATTTTTTGAGAAAATTGTGAAATTCTGTACGCAGAGCACATTTTCAAGTTGGAAAAAATGTTGAGAAAAATTCATTTAGAATGATGGAAAAATCATTGAGAATATAGTGGAAATTTGAACTTGAAAATTGATTTTAAAAAAATTTGAGAAAATTCAAACTTGGTGTCGAGAAAATTAAACAAGCAGAGTGAGACCTACGAGAATTTCTCGGCCTGGAGGGGAGACAAGGGAGACACTCGGACTAAAAATAATGCAGTGAAAGAGTAACGTGTACGTGAAATAAGAAATACGCGGTAATAACTCCATACAGAATAAAAATACATAAATATTTGAAGTACCTATAGTCTTTGAATCAGCGCTCGAGATTGGAGAAGGAAATTAATAAAATTTTGAATGGATTCAAAAATGAAAGGTGGCAGCTCTATCAGAATTTCAGCATCCTCCTCGCTGAAAAATGTTTTAATATGAGTGAAATTTAGAGGACTTGACTGGAAAATCAATTTTAATTTCTTACCTCTCATTATAAACAACTTTCTTCACTTAAACAGAAGATTTTCCAGTATGGCACGCGAGAAAAAAAGCTTTGGAGAAAAAACCGAATTTTGAGATTTTGCAGTCATGAACATGTAGAAACAACATGCCAAATTAATAAATTTTATTAAAGATGAAAACAAATCTAATTACTTAACATCGATTTTAACTAAAATCATGTTATTAATTAAAAGTTGAACGAACTGATTAAAATTAATTTCTATTTTAATCAGTTTAATTAATTCAACATCGAGGTACTTCTGCTAAATAGGAAAGTTCATTCGATCTGGATAGTTGCATTCCTATCGATTTGATTTTGAAGTAACACCAAAACCCATTCCATATAACACTCCATAAAGGCTCCCCGAGACTCTCCAGCCAGGCGTCATCCTGGCCATTTTCCGTCAACATGGAAATGTTGATTACCGACTCAAAATTACTCTGTCAAAAGAAAAATATTTGAAGCTAGAAAAAAACGTGAGAAATGTCGAAATGAGTGGGGACAGGGAGTTATCACAGAGTCGAAATTTTGGGAGTTAGTGAGTTGATTCCCAGCTTTGAAAAAGGTTCTAATTGATTCCCATTTTTTTTTTTTTGAAATGTCCGAATTGATTCCCACCTTTTTTCAGTGGTATGTACGAATTGATTCCCCTTTTTTTCAGGCGTGTATACGAATTGATTCCCCCTTTTTTTCAGGGGTATATACGAATTGATTCCCAACCTCTTTCAACAAAGGAATTTTTCAGGAGAGCGAATTTTTTATTTAAAAAACACAAAAAAGGTGTTGAAATAATTTTTTAAATCCAAAATAAATAACACCATTGTTTTTTTCGTAAAATTTTATTTCCGAAACTGCGATTAAAAAATTCCTAAGCATAAGCGCACCCAGATGGGAAAATTTTTCATTTCAATTCTTGAGAACTGGAGTGAAACCTGCTCTGTAGGCTCCAAATCCACATTTTGAAACAAACCAACATTTGCTGAACCTAATTTTAAATCGTAGAAACGTTTTGTGCATATTAATTCGCTCTCCTGAAAAATTCCTTTTTTGGAAAATAAAGTGGGAATCAATTCATACATACCCTGCCAAAGAAATGGGAATCAATTCGCACATTCACTCTTGAAAAAGGGGGAATCAATTCGTACATCTCCCCACCCCCAAAAATGGGAATCAATTCCCCTGTGTTTTTACACAAATATTTCTTTGGGAATCAACTCACCTACAGCCGAAATTTTCGACACTTGGTGAAATTCTTGACAAGGATTTTTCCTAGTTAATTTTCTTGAAATTTTTCCAATCTTTCCAAGTTCCCAGTTTCACTACATTCATTATATTCTCAAGAATTTTTCCGAAGTTAGTCTTTCTCATTTTTTTCCCGCTGCAAAAATATTTTCTTTGTTCAAAATTTAAACTTGGAAACAATTTCGAAAAAATTTTACCTACTTGGAAAAAGTTTGAAGAAAAATTATCGCAAATCCAGCCAAAAACACAACTTTCATTGCTCAGAAAGTTCATCGAACTGCGTTATTCATTCGATGTACTGCATATCACACAAAAGAAACGCAATAAGCTTTAACTTTTTGTTTTCCATTTCTTCCTCGTATGTATGTGCCACTCTACTTCACCTACACAACCTTCTCTGTTCATTTCTCACAATACGTTCCATACACGGACTCGAATTACAAGCTTTATTAGATCTGCAATATATTTCTTATTGGGATTCGAACTCGGTAATTCAAATCTTTCTTTCTGTAACGTGGTTTTGTCGTCGATTCCAGGTTCGGAATTGTTTTCAGCGAATATTAATATGGTATATATTTTTGAACGAGATTTCCTATTCAATACGCCTATCTGTATATAGGTATTTCCTGCACTTTTTTTTTTATTTAAGCAAATTCCAAAACGTTTGTGCATAGAATACGTAAGTGGGTGAAAAAAAGCTAAATACGAGGGTTGGTTTTCTATATGGCTGGAAGCTATCGCTCGTACGTATGTTGAAGCCTGTGGCAAATTTTTCAACTCGTATGGTTTGTGTTCTTTTATACCGAAAGACGTGGTACTTTATCGAGTCGTAAGAGAATTTCCACGTGTTTCGATTATCACTCTAATGTTGCCGTGTGTTTGAACACAAATGTAATTCTGTTTTCCAATTCGAAACGAATAGAAATAAAATACGAAAGTTTCTAGAGTGATACGCACGTTATTTTCTATCATTTCATTTTTTACGAGCTCTAAATAAAGAAATCATTTCCCAGAATAATGTCCCTTGATCATTCAATCTTCATTGTTACACGTGTGTGAAGATGAATCGTATGGCAGTTATGGCTGAGAAATTAGATTTCAAGTCATGAAATGGGAATTTACGACTAATTGAGAGTCGTATTTGATTGAATGTTGAACTTTTTATGCGTCAACGAAACTGAAAGAAGCGATCGATTTGATTGGAATGGATCTTGGTGACGAAAAACTTGAATCATCAGTTTCTGCAGCTGTTCATATAGGGCTAAGAAGTGACTAAAATTAGGCAATTTTCCAAAAAATAATAATTCTTCAATTTTAAAAAAAGAGAAAGGTTTAAAAATATGAAAGACGTTCAACGAACAACTTCAATTTTGGAAGATGGAACTTTTTCTCGAAAAATTGAATCGACTTCTAAGAATTGAGTACTCTCTCATTCTGAATCCGTGAAAAGTCACTGATGAATAGTCAGAATTGCAGCACAGGAAAAATCAGCGAAATTCACTGATTTTTCGAAGAGTTTCACTGATTTTCCAGTGATTTGTCTCACTAATTTGTTTTCAGTAAAAAAAATTTCACTGATTTTCTCCTGTGCTGCAATTCTGATTCAGTGATTTTCGATAATTTTCACTGATTTATAATTGAGAGAGTAATTTTGTATTCTGATAGCTCACTGAATACTGTCGAATAATTCTGAATTTCGTAAACTCTTTCATCCCTTGGGGTGGTGGTTTTCTGCTCACTTTTGAAATTAGGGGGTCAAAAGAAATTCAGAGAGATTGAAATCAGTCCCGGACGAGTCTCACACTGAATGAACAACGAAATGACCGAACTATGCGCGATCTCGTTCATTTTTTTTTCTTCATTCTTTTATCACCTTCACCGCTACATTGATCATCTCAGCTGTTAACTGTACATTTTTCTCAAAATTTTAATTTTTTCAGCTTTCGAAATTTTTTCTCATAATATCAATTTTCTCGACTCCAATATATCCCCCCCCTCCCCCACTAAACTTTCTTCCTCAAAATTTTTTTAGCTACAGGATATTTTTTTCAATTTCTTCGATTTTAATTTTTGCTAAATTTTTTTCATTACCAATATTTATCTAAATTTTCAACTGTACAATCCTATTTTTTGATCTCAAAATTTTTAAAAACTTGACATTCTTTCAAACTTTTCTCACATTAAATCTCTTTAAAAAAATTTTTCAACCCAATTTTTTTGTAATTTTTTTATTCTAAAAATTTCAGAGCTGGAAAATAATTTGAGAAAAACATATGAGCTAAAAAAATTGAATTTTGATAGCAAAGAAATTTGAGAAAAGATTTAGTTTTGAGAAAAAATTTCTCGAGTTGAAATATGAAAACTATGTACCCATTTTTGGAAAAAATGCCAGAGTTGAAAAAAATTTTTACCTGATGGGAGGAAAAAATTTCAGAGTTGATGAGAATTTTATTCTAAATAAAAAAATTTTACGAGTTGAAAAATATTTTGACGAAAAATTTTTAGAGTTGAAAAATATTTGGAAAAAAGGAAATTAAAAAAATTATGACGAAATTAACGAAATTAACCATCGATAGAGTGATGTTGACATCAATAACAGAATATAGCTGCCTTGTAGCTCTTCACCAATTTCACGTCAATTCAAACGATATCTTAATATTGTAAACTTGCTGGTCAAAATATCCTTATTCATCACTTATTTATTAATTCAGCTCGTTTGGGATTTACGTACCTAATGAATAAGTGTTAGTATAATTTTCATAATTAAGATGATGAAATTCAAGACTAGCAAGTCTCGTATAAAGGAGCGGTATCTCGATCGACATTAAAAAAGCATTAAACGCTTTTCTTGTTTCATTTTACAGAAGGCTGGTGATTTATAATGAAACTTGATAATAGATTCGACAAGAATAATATTTATTTAAATTTGTGATAGAAAAATGAAAATCAAAAGGCTCGAAGTTAAGCATTCATATTTTTTAAAAAAATTATTGTAACAAAAAAAATTTTGAATCGTCAGAATTTTTTTTTTTTTTTTTTTTTTTGTGGGTTCAGACTACTAGGTCTATCAGCCCATGCCAGCAATAATTAGAATTCATTAGAAACGTATAACACCATTGGTGAACGCTGTCACCTCCTGTATAAAGGAACTTAATGCAGAGTAGATATTTTTACTAGTATTACTCATGATTGATAGAGCAGAAAAAGGAGTACTCACTCCTGCACTTAGAAGACTTTGGTATAGTTTTGATCTAAAACGTGAGAGAGCAGGACATTCAAAGAGTAGATGATTGATATCACATATCGCTTCAGGGATTGTGTGTAATCGTCAGAAAAATGAAAACCGAAAGGCTCGAAGCTTAACATTCCTATTTTTTAAAAATTATTGTAACAGAAAAAAAAAATAGTCAGCAGAAGAACCAAACCAACTCATTGGATTTTTTACACTTGTATGTGTGTCTTTCGAGTTGTTGAATTGTTGTTGAAAAAAAAGCTCGCAGAAGTGTAAACAATAATGACTTCAGTTCGTTTTACGACATTTGGATTGAAAAGTGTAGGAAACAATAGGCGTCAATGTCAAAATGACAAAGATAGCTTTTAATATTTTATTCGAGACGCCTTTAATCGCGAATTAACGGCGAGTTTTCCACTGATTGTTGGGGGAAATGGACGACTCGACGATATTTTTTCGTATTTCGAACATGTCCCGCGATATCGTATTTTTTATACTCAATTCGCTTCGTTGGCTATATTTTCGAGTAAAAATGCCCATAGGGCGAACATTTCTGCTATTGTGTTTTCCATTTAAGCACAAAGCAAAAATTATTTTTCTGATTCAATTTTCCGAGCTCCAAAGGTCGATAAAATTCCACAAAAGTTATGTGAAGTTTAAGGTTAAAGGTACTCGAAACGAGTTGAAAATTGTGTAATTTTTTTTCTGCCTCGTGATTCTTGAAAGTCTTCGTATCTTAGTTTTTTTCCATAATGTGGTTTGTATGGTGAGGTGGAATGAAGTGTACTTGATGTTTTAGTGTTTGCGGAGAAGTTTGTCTCGTTATTTACTAAATTCGTCGTCATCGAGGTTCTTTATGTGGTTCATTATTTTTGTGAAAGGTATTTGCTTTTTTAAAGTGATGATACCCTATGGCTGCGTGATTGGTTAATTTTTTCTCGCAGATATTTCAACGAAAAACAAGAGGAAATTTTTTTTTGAGTTGAATAATCCCCCAGCATCACGTATTTATATTTTCTCATTCTCAGCCTCGTGTTAATGTAACGTCAGGGGTAGAATTATATCCATTTTATTACAGAGGGAGGAAGGGAGGGTTTCCGAATATAATCCTCGAGCAATAATATTATCATAGAAAGGAAATATGGCGATAAAAACAATTCCGGCGTTGAACAAATTACCAAGTTGAATCAATTTTAACAATTTTTCCGCCACCATAAAACGTATTTATTTTTGGTATAATTTTTCTACGCCACTTTCGCAACACCCTACACTTTTTGGATTTATAAGGATGGGCACACCATTAGGTAAGCTTTAAAGCGGCGGAGTTACAGAAGCGGCCGCGTGGTGGTAGCAAAGCTGCGAAACCATAAGCGTAAAGAGTCCTTCTTATAATTTATCGCAGTCATAAATTTATATTACAACTAAAAACTGAAATGCTGTACATTATTTCGCGATGAAACCTTGCAGAATTGTATTATTTCCTGCTTTAAAACGTACTTATACGCATTCTTTGGAAAATTCCAAAACGAATACGTACGTGGGTTCATTTGTTGGTAATATCCAAGGTTTCTTATGCTGATTTACCTTTGCTTAGCAGCCGCCCATCCCTTTCACCCCCTCTTCCCATAGACGACTTTTGACGCGTGCTTTTATGATTTATTTGCACGCTGTCTGACCGAATTGCAATCGATGGAATGTGCGAAATGTAAAATTTTTCGCCTACACTTGAGAAATTTATAACCCCGAACGAACTTACATATGTGTGCCAGAATGCGTCGAGTTTCTTTTTGTACTGTACTTATAAGAAAACCTTTTCGGTGTATGCTCGAGATATAAAACCGAACCGGCCGTTTTTGGCTGGCCATTGACCTGGTCCAATTGTAATAAAAAGGGTAACGTTGTGGAGTTCGAAAATCAAAGAAATTGCCCTAAAAGGGTTTTGTAAAAGTTCGATTTCCCGATCGAATAAGTTCAAGTGGAGTGGTGCTTTATGAGATGGGGTTCGTTTGAGCAAATGCTTGCGCTTACAGCTGTATTAGACTCCGAGGTGCTATGTTATATTGCGAACACGGAGTATAAAATTGATAGAATTCTTAGACGTAATTCCATTTCCATTTTTAGAGTTGTATGTAAAGTATTGCGGGTGGTTTGCATTTTTTTTTGAATTTGGATGTTTTTTAAAAGCTGTGCTTTGTAAAAAATTGAGTATTTTGGCCCTGAAAATCAAAATTTTTGAATTTCTAGCGGTTGTGTGTATTTGTTTAACTTTCGTTCTTGCTCTACTCGAACCTAACATTTCATTTTCTTTATTTCGGAAAATTACTAATTGCAAGTTGTTTTTTTTCTGTTGAACATACATACTTTTCAGGTATCCCAGTAGGTTACTTTTAAACAACTTTGTCACTTTTTCAAGGAAAGTCGCTATTACTTTTTGTGCTCAAAAGTTACTTTTTTCAAAAATTTGAGCAAAAAATCAATTTTTTTTGGTTTTTGCTTTATAAAAAATCAAAAATTGCTTTAAAAAATGATTGGAAAAAAGTATACCATGGCATTACTTGATACTCAACTATAAGGTTAAAGTTTGTGATTTGTTGAAACACAAGTAAAAATTCGAATGACTTTTTTACTTTTTCTAGGTGAAATCATAAATTAAAATTAAAAAAAAATGTTACTTTTCCGACTGCCAGAGGTTCCTAAACTTACTTTTTTTTAAATTTTGGCTGGAATGTCTGACTTTTTGATGGGCTTGAGGTAAGGAAGAGATTTGTGCTGCCCAGCTGCCCTTGATCATGATCCTACTGAAAGAAAGTGAAGGAAGTGAGAAAAGTGATGAATTTTTGAATAAAAAATTATCCATATACCTACTACTCTATGATGGAAAGAGCGGTGATGTGGGCAATTGGGCATAGCAGAAGGTAACTCTTCAAAATATTTGGAGAGGTCAATGCATTTCTGGCGTGGAGTTGAAAATGTTCAGTGGCCTAAATCGGTAGTTCAGTTATTCTGCTTTCCTTCTTCTTCACCTTTTCCACCCTGCCTCTTCCTTTCCTCCACAAAATCCTTTCGGTGTGTTTCTGGTCATCAAGAAATTATTGATTCCAGAAACGTATAATCTTAAACTAATAATAATATTAATATTTAAATGCAAACAATTGAAAAACTTGAAAAAATTACCAATTTTTAATATTAAAGAAGATAAAATACCTAGTCAAATTACGATATCATGTAAGAATAATTTTACTTTTAACAAGAATAATGTTATAAGGCTGGAGGTCAATCTATGGAAAGCGATATCAAATTTTCTACACAAAATTTTGGTATGTTCTGTAACTACTTGATATTTTGTCAGAAATTTTAAAACAAAAAAATTGACCGATCGACAAGATGACTTTTTGTTAGGCTTTTATAAACTTGAATAAAAATCATTATCCAATTTAATTTTCATCAATTTTTTAAAACTTACTCAATACAATCCATAATTGAAGCTTTTGCTCCGAAGAAAAATTTCTACAATTTTTTTTCTACAATTCCTTCTTATTGTTTTTTCGTTCCATCTTTGAAATCCTATTTTACTAACCGAGTGGTTTTTTACCATTCTGGAAAAGAGTAGGTAATCCTCGCTGTGAAACCAGTTAGAATCGTTGTTGTACCTACGCCGTAATAAATCGCTGGTAGTTAGTGAAACAATTTTTTTTAATAAAAATTTTAATTTTAAAATAAATTCAAATATAATAATCTACGTATACATTATAAATCATATCGCGAAACAATTCCAAAAACTTATTTTTAAAATCTCTCATAAAACGACAACCATAAAAGTTACTAGAAATTTTTTTATTACCTAACGGACAGATATTTGAAAAATGTTCTGTCGAAGTCCTGTTTTTTCTTTGTGAAAAAATTATATATTCTAGATTTTTGGTCGATTTTTGGTAGTATTAGTCTCACTGAAGAAAGAGAACATTTTCTCAATTTTTTCGGGATTGTTAATAGAATTTTTTTGGAGAAATTTTGAAATGAGGGGGCTCTATACTCAACAGACTTTAATAAAATCTCACTTCGGATCCATTGACATGGTGATTTTGTTTTTGAAGCACATGATGAGCTGCAGGAATGTTCACTTCGGCTAACTCACCGTAATAAACGTTAGCAAGTTTTCAGGATCGTCATAACAGTCCAGGCAAATAAGATAAAAAATGTACCCCCCCCTCCCAATTAAATCCTGATTTTTTTCGCGTTTCACGTTCGTAATGGTCCACTACACAAAATACTAAAATGGACACCCCACAATTCTTCGCTACACCCAAGGGAGGAGTAAATGTTTGCTGAAAACCGGTTTTTCGTGAATATCTCCTCAAATAAGCCTCAAAATTGAAAAATAGTTATGAACAATCTTGTTTTATGTGTAATTTCCTATCAGAAGGCTTTTTTGTTTTTTCAGAAACACTGACTTCCTTGACAAAAAATTAAGGGTAAAAAACGCCTATTTTTCAACGATTTACAGCATTTTTTGAAAAAATCGAAACTTTTGTGAATATCTCCTCAAATAATCCTCAAAATGGAAAAATGGTTATGAACAATCATGTTCTACGTGTAATTTCCTATCAGTTAGGTTCATTTTTTTTTCGAAAAACGCCCACTTTTTGCCCGAAATTTAAGAGTGAAACCCCCTATTTTTCCAATATTTCCAATATTTTTTAAAATGATGGAAATACGAAGTTGAAAGTGCCCAAAATTATACCAGTGAAGAGTAATTTTTTTATACATGCTGGTAGGGTATTCTAAAAAGTCACCACAAGAATTTCAACCCCTACCGACCGTTGATTATAAGGGAGATTATTGCAGTGTCTTTTATAATTAACGGTAGGGGTTGAAATTCTTGAGGTGACTTTTTTTGGAATACCCTACCAGCATGTATAAAAAAATTACTCTTCACTGGTATAATTTTGGGTACTTTCAACTTCGTATTTCCATCATTTCCAAAAATACAGTGGATATTGGAAAAATAGGCGTTTTTCGCCCTTAATTTTTGGGCAAAGAAGTGAGTGTTTTCGAAAAAAAACGAACCTGTCTAATAGGAAATTACGCGTAGAACATGATTGTTCATAACCATTTTTCCATTTTGAGGCTCATTTGAGAAGATATTCACAAAAGTTTCGATTTTTTCAAAAAATGCTGTAAATTGTTGAAAAAATAGGTGTTTTTACCCTTAATTTTTGGTCAAGAAAGTGAGTGTTTTTGAAAAAACAGAACAACCTACTGATGGGAAATTACGTTTAGAACAAGATTGTTCATAACTATTTTTCAATTTTGTGGCTTATTTGAGGAGATAGTCACGAAAAACCGGTTTTCAGCAGACATTTACCCCTCCCTGTGGGTAGCGAAGAGTTGTGGGGTGTCCATTTTAGTATGTTGTGTAGTAGACCATTACAAACATGAAACGTGAAAAAAAAAATCAGGATTTAACTTTTGGTGGTTCAACTCTTAAAATTACTGTACTGTAAGTTTCTTCGAGCAATTCAAGTACGTTTTCATAGTTCGACGCTTCTAAGGACATGCCTTATAAATGGTAACTCGTGATGCTCATAAATTTTTTAAATATTTTTAGGCAAATTTAGTGCTGAAACGATGTTTGAAATACATATTCGCTTTGCGAATTGTACTTATCACTTATCATGAAATATCCGAATAAATGTTCAAATGGTGAAAAGGAGACCCCTCGAATAGTCTTACTTATCTCTCATCGTGTCTGTATTTTAAAAAAACGAAGGACACACTGGATAAACCTCCGCGAATCCAAAAAGACTTGGAAAGTTTTCACGTCGTCATAAATAAACTACGATTCGACACAAGAATGAAAAAAAAATCCGATAATATATGACGGTTTGAGGGTATACGACAAGAAAGGATAAACAACTCGTGGGTAACTGAAATTGAAATTTCATTGGTTTTAAAAAAAAAATTCAAACATATCAATAAATCTCGCTTTTGGGGTGTTGCTTTATAATACAAATACGCATTCTTTTTAAAAACAATGACACGATCGATTTAGCCGCAATCATTTTCCATTATATTCTTTAATCATATAGTGATTTATGTTTAACAACGGTTCAAGGCACGCCAGCGCCATACCTTACCCTTGCGAAAAGCGAGACCGACGCGGCGACCCCTGAAAGCGATTTACCGTTTAATTTTGACGGCTGTTTTTTTTTCTCATTTTGCTAACCAACGTGCCCGGATCCAGTTTTCGGATACTTTAGGTCGGTCTCGACCTCGGTTTAAAAAGTCGGTTCTTAATTAGCGCGGTTAAAAATGTACCACCTACTGATTTTGCCATTTTACCGAAAACCAAAATGTTACGCCGACGGATACCGTTAGATTGTTGAAGGAAAAAAAAGGGTCGTTCGCCGAGTGACAGATTTTCTCCCTAGTTTGGGTGTATAGCTGTATACCTAACACAGCCAGGTACTGCGATCCCCGGCAGCGGCGTCAATCTGTGAAATGGCTCGAACGCGTTCTCATTTGATTTAGTTTATTGCTGCATCTTGCAAACTTCTCAGCAAGTGCTGTTTTGTATTTTACATTATAAAAAATCCGGCACCGAGATGAACATAAATTACCTATCATTCTTCGCTAGATTATGTTGATAAAATTGTAAAAAGCTTTTGATTAATTAGATGTCCTTTTTCCCTGTTCTTTCTACCCTTTTTTCAGCGTCGTCCGCGTGATGATGTAGTTTTACACGACATCGAGCATTTCTTTAATGGAAATCACATGGTGGAATATTTTTCGATCCGGTGCTGATTTTTTTAGGCTTTTGAAGATAACATCTTGGCAGCTCGCTTCTTGCTTCCTTTTTTCTTCAATTTTACGCGAGATGATTAATTTCGCGTCGTCTTTAAGTAACTTCCCCAGTGTATTGTACTCCTTTGATTACGATTTGAGAGGCAGATGGTGGTGATGGTGAATTATCGCACTTTTTGGATCCTCGAAGTCGAATCGAATGTTGGGAAGAAATGAACTAATTTCAGAATGTAATTTTACATTGAAATGAGGTTAATTTTTGGTTCTTATGAAAATATTTAGAAAGTGAATTGAACTAAATAGAATTGGAATAATTTAAAAAATATAGGAAAATTCAAACTGGAACAAAACATCTGTGAGGAGGTTTCGCTTTTCTTCACCCTTGACCTTCCCCACCCGCCAGCTTCAATTTTTCACTTCGCTTAAACATTCTGAAAAATTGATTTTTTTCAGTAAGGATATTTTTTCCTGACAAAACAAAAAAAAAACATTAGAACTCATTTTTCGAAAGGGGTGACTTTAAAAGTATCGGTTTTTGTATGTAGAATTATTATCTAGATATAGAAAGTTGAAATTTGTTGTCTTATAATATGACGTTATTTACACTTAAAAATCATCGGTGGCGATTTTTCACCCTTTTTTATAATTTTTGAAAAAAAATTAACTTGTTATAATAAAGTTTTCATCACTTTGAAAAAAAGGATTCGCACGAGAATTGATGATGAAATATCATTGCTTATGATTTTCATGTGATGCAACATTTATATTGACTTCATTTTAGGGGAGAAGTTTTTTTGGTTCGAAAAAAAATGATATTTTTTGGGAAGGAACCTATAAAAACTGAGGTAAAGATTAAAAATGTGTGCAAATGGTATTTTTTGATATAAATATCTGTGCTTACTAAAACCCTAAAACCACCGCCCCCTCCCTCACACCACACCGAAATAATTATTTTTTCGTAATTTTTCAAAAACACTTTGAAAATATAGAAAGATTTTGAGGTCATCTAGGGAACGGTGAGGGTGAACGGATGCGTATGGACAGCGTTTATGATTATTTTCAAACTCTGAAATTTTTTTCAAACTTGAATTTTTGGCCAAAATATTCCAAATCCAAGTTTTTACTATTTTTTCCAAAAATTTTCAAAAATTCTTTTGAAACTTGAACCCCAAAATCTTTCCCCAATTTTTTAAATCTTTGATTTTTTCTCAAAACTTGTTTAGAGTCAGAAGTTATTTCCAACTGAAATTTTTTCAGTTTTGTTTATAATTTTAATTTTTTTTTTCAAAAATGAAAATTTATTTCAACTTTGAATCATTCTTTGACCCAAAATTTTTATTTAATCGAAAAATTTTCGTGTTTTTTTCAACTTTAAAATTTTATCCATTTCAAACTTTTTCATTTTCACCAAATTTAAGTCCTTCCCAAACACCAGAATTTTTAAAACAATTTTAGAGTTGAAAAAAGTTGGAAAAGAATTTCAAAGTTTGAAAAAATTGAAAAAAATGTAATTATTTAAAAAATTGGAAAGATTTTTTAAAGCTGGCAAGAAATTGAAGAAAAAATTTCTCAACTTGAGAAAAAACGTTGAGCAAAACATTCAGCGTGAAAATTTCTTTGAAAATGTTTCACTTGGAAATAAACATTACTATGTGAAGTGCAATCAGAATTGAACAATATTGATTTGGTCGTTCGTTCATCTTTGTTCCATATATATTGTGACTATATACATACAGTATGACACAAAAGTCTTGGTAAGCTGAAACATTTCTTAATATCTCAGAAGTGAAAAGAGATATCGAGACGGTTCAAACGGCAATGTGTTCCTGGTATCGAGGACATTGAAGATTGATAATCAAACTTTCAACCCGACCTATAGGATGCTCACAAATTGAGAAACCGGTTTGGGTCAAAAAATGGGGGTCCGTTTTTTTTTTTGAAATAAAGTCTACGCACTGGCGCGATTAAAATGTGATATGTTTTTTTGAAACCGGTTCAGCGGTTTTGAACCAGTTGTCAATAGTATCCAAAAAAGTGGAAATATTAAAAAAAGTTTGAAACAAAAGTTGTAGAGAAGTAAAAAATGAACTTTTTTTGTTTCATAACTTTTTTTCCACCTTGAAATAGAAAGAAGTTGTCGTAGAAAAGGTTTGAGTATAATTTTTTATTTTCCAAGTCATAACTCTTCTCCATCGCCAGATGGGAAAAAAATTATGGAACGTAAAACATTCAGTTTCCAATTCTTTACAACTTTTATTTCACACTTTTTTTGATATCTCCAATTTTTTGAAACCGGTAGTTTCTTTGGATGATTTTTTTTCCAAGTCGATAACCGGTTATCGAAAAGTGGAGATATCGAAAAAAGTTTGAAACAAGAGTTGTAGCGAATTAAAGACTGAATATTTTACGTTCTGTAATTTTTTCTTCATTTAGCAATGAGGAAGAGTTATGGCATAAAAAGAAAAAATTGTACTCCAGTCCTTTATACCATAACTTCTTTCCATTGCAAGATGAAGAAAAAATTACAGAACGTAAAATGTTCAGTCTTTAATTAGCTACAACTCTTGTTTCAAACTTTTTTCGATATCTCCACTTTTCGATAACCGGTTATCGACTTGGAAAAAAAATCATCCAAAGAAACTACCGGTTTCAAAAAATTGGAGATATCAAAAAAAGTGTGAAATAAAAGTTGTAAAGAATTGGAAACTGAATGTTTTACGTTCCATAATTTTTTTCCCATCTGGCGATGGAGAAGAGTTATGACTTGGAAAATAAAAAATTATACTCAAACCTTTTCTACGACAACTTCTTTCTATTTCAAGGTGGAAAAAAAGTTATGAAACAAAAAAAGTTCATTTTTTACTTCTCTACAACTTTTGTTTCAAACTTTTTTTAATATTTCCACTTTTTTGGATACTATTGACAACTGGTTCAAAACCGCTGAACCGGTTTCAAAAAAACATATCACATTTTAATCGCGCCAGTGCGTAGACTTTATTTCAAAAAAAAAAACGGACCCCCATTTTTTGACCCAAACCGGTTTCTCAATTTGTGAGCATCCTATAGGTCGGGTTGAAAGTTTGATTATCAATCTTCAATGTCCTCGATACCAGGAACACATTGCCGTTTGAACCGTCTCGATATCTCTTTTCACTTCTGAGATATTAAGAAATGTTTCAGCTTACCAAGACTTTTGTGTCATACTGTATACTAAAAATTCTCCTTTTAAGATACGAAAAAAAGAAAATAAAGGTATACGATACATTAAAACGTTTAGGCAGGTACTGTATAAACTCACAAAAAACAACAATAATATTATAACGATTAGGTACTGTATAAGGAACTCATGAAAAACAATAAATTGTAGGTATATTATATTGATTAATTTTTTTTCTCTATTTACCTGTCGCAGCCGCTCAATTCCTCTTTATCTCACCAATTTTTTGCGTTAACCATGCGTTGATTTCTTTTTCGGCTGGGATTTTCCACTGGTTTCCTTTACACTCATTTTTCATGAAAGCTACATACAATGACATTTTTTTCCTTTAATATTCAAGAATACTGACCTTTTTTTTCAAGTCAAACAACAAACAATTTAGTCGTTCGCACCACGTGCGGACGTTGAAAAAAAAGTGAACCTCACCAATCATAACCTCTGTACAATGAAACTAGACATACGTTTAACAATATACCAAGATTCAAGCGATGTGATGTAATAATTTTCCTGCAGCTGAGTCAATTTGACCATCTTGTTTTTTTTATGAGTGAAATAGTAATTTGTTGTATCTCATTCGGGAACATTTTTATAATATTTTTCGAAATAGAAATGAATGTGAAGTAAAAATTATACATAAACGCATCAACTGAAACTCACAATAATTCAGTCAACCTGTCTTGGGTCTCTCGATTTGGAGAATTTAAGCTCCACTTCGCGTTGAATTGCCGCTATTACTATAGCTCGTTGTCCACTCGTTATGCACTAGACAGTCTTGAGTTGAGGGATCGCTTAAAATACTCCTAAGAAAAAATTTTTAATATATTTTCAAACGAATAATTATTTTCCTTGAAATGGCCGAAACAGACACAGAAAAATAACACCAATCAGCCGGATATACATCTATGTACTTCTACTTCATTGATATTGATTTGTTTCACTGATGATGGCATTACTCCAACAAATATCATTGTTTTCTGCCATGATTACCTATTTAAATTAATTCGAATCAAGGACTAAAAACCAAACCAAAGACTGAGAAATACATACACTAAACACACTAAACAAAAATGAGATAAGATGAGCACGTGGATAACACACATTTACTGAATACTGAATGTTTGGTGGCAGTTACTACTTACTAGATGTTCTAGAATCATTCCTCAACCTCGAGGAGCTTCCACCTGTCACAGAGTATCTATCACCAGACACGGAGATTTATTACAACCCAATATCTAATAACTATTACCCAACACTAATTAACCATTCTAACTGACATTACCAAGCATCAAACAACATTTTTACTTGATAAAATGAAACTAAATAATTGAATAATTGCAAAGCTCAAAATCAAGAATTAAATGTATAGGTAATGCTTTCCATGCAAATTATTTAAAAACAAACAAAATACTGAGTAATCACTTACCAACTAATAATAATTCAGATATTCATATTCGACACTTAATTGTGAATGTTGACTTCGAGTTCTGTGTAATTTTATTTCGAGAATTTAAATTAATAATTTCACTTTACTTCAGTTCACTTCGCAAAAAAAAAAAACACACGAACCAAAAATAACACATGGGTAAGTTTTCAATTTCAATTTTCAAATTTTGATTTTCTCGTTCCAAACTTTGTGCTGTTAATATCAGTTCTTTGTACTTACTTGTGATACAATTCAGAAACACATTTTGGGCATTTTGGTATCATTTTTCAATTAATAAAAATAATAACATGATAGGTACAAATCACAATCTGAATCACACACACACGGTAGTTATGCAGGACTGTATGCATACAACAAAATGTTAACTGAGACTGATTGCATTATACAGGAGATTAAGTACCAAGTTGTGGGACCACTTGTTACTTCAAGTTGAAATCTAATATTGATTATTGCATTCAGCCTACTGTAATAACTGCTTTTCATTTTCAGTACTACACTGAAGAAACACTCTAAGAAACAAATAGAACGTGTTACAAAAAATGATGAATTTTATCAAAAAAAAATATCCAAAAAAATAACAATGGGGCATCATTTTACAAAATTGGTAAAATTTATTGCATAAAAATAAATTTTACCTATTTTGTGAATGGTACTTCGTTATTATTTTTTTGAATAAAATTTATTATTATTTTTTTAGTGTAGTTGATAATTTTTTGGGGAATAATTATCGTTCATTCAGTAATGATTACTCATTATAATAATTTCTGAACTTTTTTTGCAATGAGTAAATTTTATTCGGGAATGATTCTCTAAAAATTTATTACATAGGAATGATTATCCGGCGTCTGGAAATGATTACTTGAATTCTAGTAATTATTACCATGGTGTCTACCGGGCATGAAAAACATGCAAAACATGAAATTAGCATGAATGTCAGTTTAGTGGCTTAAAAACATGAAAATATATGAATTTTTCAACATTTTCCTCTGTATTTTTTAAATTGAAGAATCGCCTTTAAATGATTTTTCAAGTTTGATTTTTTGTCAAAAAATGTTCGCCCTCGCATCGCTCGGGCAGGGCTTTCATCTTCATTTTATTTGAAATAACATTATTTGACTTTTCAGTCAAAATCTCACAATTTTGATTTTTTTGTCTGTATTGACCATTATTGTAATTATTGCTTTCATTTTTGGCTCCCTTCTTTTGAAAATCCTTACTACGCTTCTGCCAGCACACTTTACTGGTATAACTGCCGTAATTGGGCGAGGCCAAATTTTATGCTTACCTAAAACTTTTCTAAATTATTTTCGGGTAATAAAATATTCATGCGCAGATATTTTTCTGTGTGTATTTGATATTTCGATTTTCAAACATTTTTGCTCTGGCTTCACTCGTGCTAAATTAGGTACATATTTTTCCTTCTGACGTTCGAAATTTTAATGAATTTACTTGTATATGAATAAAAATGTTACAAAATCCATCCTAAATGTCTATACTTTTGTGTTTAAAATTTCTGCTTTCTGAAAATTTCTTCTTTTTGTCATCTTGTTGAATAATTTCTTCCACTAAAATTTAATATTAGTAAAAAAATTCATAAAATTTGTTCAAAAAAAAATTGAAGCATTTTTTGCTTTAAAGCAAAAATCTTAGAACATGGATATGTCTTTAACTAGACAGATTGTTGTTATAAAAATTATACGGTTATGGTTTTTGAAAGAAAATAAATTTAACACATATTTTTAGTTTAATTTTAAATATATCTTTTCATTGAACTTTCAATTCAATGAGGAAAATTTTGATTATCGATAAATTTTTCTAGTCTTAACAAAAATTTCATGTTTCCATATTATGTTCTGAATTTTTCGAAGAATTGGCAACTAGGTTTTCAAGACAGTTAGCAAGTTCGTCGTATTCATGCTGATATTGTCGATCGCAATGGTCATATAATCGTGAATTTTGGTCTTTAGGGGTTCGTTTTGTTGTCATTGGAAAGTGGAAAGTTTCTAGTTATTGAAATGGCTAAAAACTCTATTTTTAAAAATTAGAATTGGTGTAGCTTTATGCTTATCAGGTCACAGGAATAAATTTTCCTATTTTTCTCTTTAAATTTGGAGTAGAATTAGAAATAATTTTTCAGTTATCAAAATTTATTGTAAATTTAAAAATTTGTTGAAGATTTTATATCGAATTCGTCGTCGTCGGTTACATTATTTTCATTCAATTTCCAAGTACTTGATGGTAAATCATTATTCTTAACATAATTATCAAATATTTTGGAATATAATATGCAGTTTAAGGTAAGATCTAAAGTATATCCGTGTGATGTAATATTAAAACCGTTGAAGTTGATATATAGAATACTGTATATAAAGCATGATGGGAGTAATTCCTGCCAAGTAGATTCGACGTATCCATTTCTTTCGATTTTCACAATCGTAGTTGAGATTGGTTCTTTAGCGTTGTAGTTGATGTTCAGTTTAAGAGGGAAAGTGGCAGGAACTGGTTCATTATTTTTAAAATTTTGTTTGCTGATAATTTTCTCTATTAGATTTTTAAAAAGCTTTTGAAGGCGTAATATTAAATTTTTTGTTAATATTCAAAAAATTTTGATCAGAAGATAACATTTTAAGATCATTACAGAAGTTAGTGATGACACTTTTAAATTGTAATTTAGATGGGGTATGCCAGAAGTGATTTATTGTGGGCAACAACAACACCGGTTTATCTTGCGCGGTTATTTGACTGATTGACGTGGGTTTTCTGCTTGTTGAAATTTTCATTCGAGTTGAAGAATAATCCGCAACAATTGGTGATTACGATCAATTTTTGAGGTTCTGTGTATGAATAATGTGCATAATTTGTACGATTAATTGGAACGTTGAAGGTGTTTGGAGAAGTTAATTCCGTCGGTTTTGAGCAATATATAGGTTTTTCTACCTTAACTTCTTCCACATATTTCAAAATTACTTCTTCTGTCCAGAATTTATTCAATGTAGGTTTGCTAATGAATTTGTTTGTGGTTTCAATTTCTGCACTACAGTCTTCTTGTATCGTATCGAATTCTTTGAAGAACACTGGTTTTGGTGTATACATTGATTTCAAGATTCCGTTTTTTTTTTCAAAGCTGTAGTTTTATGTGTGTAATAATAACACCAACACAAATATAAATTAATAAGCAATAAAACTCAGATTGTAATACCTCGAAATCAGATATAAGAATGATTTTTTTCCTCAGCTACCTCCATCACCACCTTATAATTTCACTTTTGCTTAGTAAAAATATACAGTGTTGCCAAATACCAAATCTTTCACATATCTTATTCACATTTTGATTTTAATATTACATTACTTGCATCACTGCCTCTTTTACTAAGCAAAATAAAATTCACAAAACCTCAGCCACCATAAATAATCATGTCCCTATATCCAGGTCCTCTACTTCTACAGTATTAACATGATGTCTTCACCTAAAAATGTTGTGTAACACCTCTATCATATTTTCCCAAGTCCAATACATATAATGTTATTCAATCTTAAACTAAACACCACTCAATAATTTATTACACCTCCAAAGTGTTTTTCCAAGTCCAACAAAATCTTGTCTTTTCTAGACCTTTCTCATCTTTTCTTGTCTTTTCTCATCTTTTCAAGTATTTTCTCTTTGTTCCTAATCTTTTCTAGACTTTTCCCGTCTTTTATGTTGGACTTGAAAAAACTTTGAAATAAAAAAACATTATTGTGGATCAAAACATTATGACATTATGTTAGACTTGTAAAAACTTAAAAAAACTGATAAGTTGGAAAAATAATTTTAAAAAATTGAAATTGAGTACATCGTGCATTAAGTTATAAAATGCCTTTCTTCTGTCTTTTAGTATCTTTTTGTCTTCAAATTAATATCACTATGTCTTTATTAGAAATAAAGTTTTTTCAAGCCTAACATAATGTCATTATGTCTTGATCCACTGTGATCATTACACATAACCCGTAACCCGTCCAAGTCTAACATGATATCAGCAAATTATTATGTTCAAATATAATATTTAATTTTATTTATAAGTTTTTTTAAGTCTAACATAACGTCATAATGTCTTCATCCACCGTAACCGTAAGAATTTTCAAGCGTAACCATTTTCAAGCGTAAGAATTTTATAGCGTAAGAATTTCAAAAAAATTTACCCCCTCCCAGGCTTAAAGACATATCCATGTCAAAAAAATTTTGGTATTTGAAATTTTAATTTTCAAAAATGTTTTTCCTGGTTTTGTTGAGGCAAAATTTATAGACGAGTTGGAATACAACCTTCATCAGTTGAAAACATTATTGGAGAGTAGAGTTGAGAATATGTTTTTTCAAAACTCTGGGGAAAATGTTTACAAAATTCTTTTGAAAAAACCTCCGAAAATCTTGCATGTTGATTTTGTGAATTTGTTGGACAACTTGAATTTTTTTATTTTCCTCGTTTAGTATTATTTCTTACCTAATATGTAAGTGAGTAATATCCTATGAACACCGATCCAGCGATCATTACGGTCCGACCGCCACCGACGTACGCGCAACCACGGGAGGAGGTTACAGCGCGGGAAATCGGGTACCAGCAGGGTACAGTAGTAACAATACCCGACGGCAACTTTAAAGTGCCAACGAGCACCGGAGTGCCGCGAGTAGATCCGTTTCCCAGTAACAGCCCGATGAGGCAGGGTACGGTACCGGCACCGCTCGTCTAGAACTTCAAAGAGTTTCGCAGCGAGTCTATGGTAATCTTCCGGCGTGTGCCGGATACTGGAAGGCGCTGGCTCCGGATCCTCCATTTCGGCAAGCGTCTCGGTAAGCTCCGCCGCGTAGTGGTACGTCCACCTTCGGTTCCGACCTAACTGGTCTTTCAGTGCTCGATTAATTCGCACTCGAACCTCCGGCTGCTCAGAGTACATTATCAACGGGAGGACTACCACCTCTTCTACGCCCTTATTCACCATTACGTCAAATATCTGATTGACCAGCTTCTTTACGTTTGCCTCATTGGTTGCTTGGTCTAACGTAATTTTGTTGGCTGCGGAAAAAACCATTTTCCTCGGCAACCGGGGCATCTTGGAGAGGTGGTGTCTGAGAGCTTCTAGGTCCATCAGGGATTTTAAGAAGGGACACTTTTTTATCTCTTCGCTAAAATCTGTCTCTTGAATCAACGAGTAGATTATTCCCTGTGGATACCCATCTCCGGCGAAACAGTATTCATTATAGAAGTAGGCAGTTTTATTAGCGTACTGCGAGGCCCGGACTCCCTGGAATTCGCGGTGTGTTGGGAAAAATGGGTCCATATAAGATGGTGGGACGGCGTTTGAGCTCTGTGAGCGCGACCGAAGTCGCCTCGCCTTCGCCACCAGATCCTCCGCGTCCGGGTTCCTTTGCTTTCGGGATGCGATGATCGCGTCTTCTTCAGTAGGTACCATACCCCGCCTCATCGGGCTGTTACTGGGAAACGGATCTACACGCGGCGCTCTGGTGCTCGTTGGCACTTTAAAGTTGCCGTCGGGTATCGTTACTACTGTACCCGGCTGGTACCCCGATTTCCCGCGCTGTAACCTCCTCGCGTGGTTGCGCGTACGTCGGTGGCGGTCAGACCGTAATGATCGCTGGATCAGTGTTCATAGGTACGTATGTCGAGTTTCCAGCCGGCATGACAAGCTTCTGTACCGGCTCCATCGCCGCGAGCACCTGGTTGTAGCCTGCTTTAGAGGTTCCAGCCACCGGTTGCTGCTGGTCGATGCTCTGGCCTCCGGTATATATCAACGATCGTTTTTGATCTGCTGGTAAATCCATCGCCAGGGGTTGGAGCTCGCTTGGCTCTCTCCCAGTCTCGATCTCCATGATTCGGGCATCGACGGTCTTTTCGTCAGGCTTCGTTGCCGTTTTTCTAGGCGCCTTAAACGATTTTTTTCACGGTGAGCTCATTAGGCTCCTTCGGGAAGTATTCGAAATTTGGGTTAAATTCCTTGACCTTAAAGAGAAGTTCGTCGTGGGCCTCGCTGCTGGCTCTCGCTTCGGCTTCAGTCACCTGCCTCTTCTTAAATTGGCTTGTAGCCTCGTAGAGGGCTTGTACGAGTTCGTCGTGCATCTCGATTAGGTTCTTTTCCAATTTTTGTATCTGCTGCTGCATAAATACCTGTTCCATGTCGTTAATTGGCACCCCGCTTCAAGATGGTTGTAAAATCTTAGGCACGGAACCGTTTTCAGCTCTCCATGCTCAGCGGCTTTTTGCAGTCATGGAACTTGCATACCGGGCTCTCATTCAGGAGCTCTGAGTCGGCGCAAGATCCATGCATCAGGTGCAGACAGTTCAATGAAATCGCGACGGTATCCGCGAGTTTCTTTCCGGCGACGTTTTCCCGGCATATAGAGCACGCTATGGACGTTACTCCGGCCATGTTGTCGAACGGATTGTCGGTCAGCTCGCCTTCCTGTTGAAAAACATTCTCATTAGTATTGTTATACAAGCTTAAATTATTTATTGTTAAATCTAATACATCTTCGTTTAACGAATCGTTGGTGTTTTCTATTTCGTCAACCTGCTCGTTTTGTACCTGGGTATCAGTGTTATTTTCACTCGTAGGTGTTTTAATTACTACCTCATGTTGTTCTAATTTATTTAGCCTAATTGAAATTTTAAGGGATTCTTTTTTATCTAATTCAGACGTATTCGTTACCATACTTTCTAGTCTTGAATTTTTATCTGTTTTACTTTCCTTATTTTTATTTCTCTTTTTGCTAGTCGAATCACTTTTAGCCGTCTGTGACGTGTCAAGATTTCTTACTCTGCTAGTGCTAGGCATTTGGTCAATATTTCTAGTCATTTCATCCTGGGTGGCTCTTTTGAGCAAATTGGAAACATGAAAAATTGTATAAAAACGGCATGAAAAATATGAAAATACAGCATGAATTTTCATTTTTTAGATCAAATAGTCACCATAATTACTCAATATTTATTCTCATTTCTTTCAGCGTAGAATCTTCTTTTAAAAAACTCATCTTCTGAGAGAAAATCTAGCTCGAAAACCTCACACCATATAGAAAAACTACACTCAATAAAATTACGAGATTTTTCTCTTCCCCCACACACAGGGACAAAAAAAGGTGAATAATTCACCTCGCAGTAAATTTTCAGTACCACCTTTTTTCGCTCAGTCATTTATAGCACTCCCAGCTCGTTGATTCGAATACTTCCAAAATCAGAAGACCGCATCAAGTATACCGACAGATAATTGCATAAAACCAACGTTAGGTCGGGCCTAGGAAAAAACTCGACTCGGTCGACTACGCACGTGCCAAAATTGAAATTCGCGTCACAACGTTGGCGTTCTTCAAAAAATATGATGTGAAAAAATGCAAAACGAAAAAAAATGCTGCGTTATATAACGGGCCCTTAAATACGAAATTAAATTAACGACTCGGCCGCAACTTCGCAACCAGCAGTCATTTCCCCTATTCCATAGCGAAGTTTTTTCCAACACCCTGTACTCGTCTATAACAACCCTTGAAATATAAAACCACTAAGATTTTGACCACAAGAGAAAGACTTGGAGAAGAGAGAAAAAAAACTGAAACGCTTTTGATAAAATTAAACGTCCCCTAAAGGAAAGAGGCAATCGTAATGAAAAAAGACAACCAGCAAGCATGGTTTTCTGGTACAAGTTAAAATTGCAATCGCATCCGTAGACTGATACGGAGCTAACAAAAGAGTAAGCCAATTTTGTCAGTTGCGGTTCTTTTCGCATGGAAATGAAATTTCGCCCCGAATGCAAATCTAATTTGTAACTCATTACCAGACTTAGTCATAAAGGATGGATATCCGTACAGAGACGAATTATAAATCTACCAATGACGTATCTACACGTGTCCTCGATTTCGTTGTGTATTTTTATACCTAGACTATTCTGAAATCTTGGCCGATGTTTTTCGATGATCCGGCATTAATGCGGAGAATTTCATGCATACGACTGTGACAATTTGGTTACTTTGTTTGCCTGCGAGACCCGGCTGGAAAAAACCATATGCTTGTAGCAAAGCAAAAGCACAAACATGTGTTTTTTTCTATTCCAATTCACCTTAATGAGCGTAAATGCTTGGTAATCACGTGTCTTTCATTTGTCTGTACCCTTGTACGATTATACCGAGATACACGCGTATAATTAGGGAGTTCCCCTCCCCCAAATGCCCTTTCTGCATCGAGTCGATTCTTTGATTAAGCAAAAGACGTTTGCATGGTGGAAAAATTACGCGAGCAACAGTTTTTTTTTCTATTTTCAAATGTTTAATTAAAAATTTACACCGTGTAGTGAGATGATTTAATTAAACAACGTCGGACCCGCAGTCCTGAGATATTTTCCAGACGTGTATCGTGCATATGCGTTATCTTTTACCAGATACGGTTTTAATAAAAGGCTCTCGTGTTTTATATTATAAAATGAAATTTACCAGTGCCGGCGGTTCTGCGTGTAGCTTTCAAAGCTGCGAATATCTTTATTCACATTCATATCTCGGCTCCTTATTCGTATACATAATCAACGCGCGAGAAAAACGGAAGTGACGAGAATTTTCATCAGCATATAAAAAGCGTATTATTCCGCATAGACAAATGAACTGATATTGTTTCGAATACGTCGCCGGGTGGGTTTTTTTTGCTCAAGCGTATGAAAAATCGCATCTATCATATCGTCGCGTCGCGTATGTGAAAATTGTGCACTTCCCCGTCGACAAGTGCAAATAAAAATATCGATGTGTGAAATTAGGCCATACAGTCAGGTCTCAATTGTACATTCGCTCGGGTTTCATGTTAGAAGTAATTTTATGGTTGATTCTTGTTCTAGACCCAAAAAAGAATAAATTTCGCTTGTATGCCTATTTTTCCCCCTCTCCCTTTTCCCAGGGTCCACCCCTTAACATTTCCAACGTTTATATTGCTTCATCTATGGACTATACAAAAAAAATTTTCAAACGAAAGTTATTCCTCAGCTCCTAATGAACAATTTCATTCCTTATCGAAATTCATTTTGGAGCAACTCCCGCCCCTTAAATTTGGAAATTGTGTTTCGAGAAAGCATCAAAATCACGTTTTTTGCATTTTAAACGAAAACTTTCGGTTATACACTAAAATTTGTAACCACCAAAAGTGTTTGGAATCGAATTTCCTTTTCAATGAGCTATAGCACGAATATTTCCCCCAAAATTTCCCCGGCTGGGTGATCCCCCTCCCCGTCATTTCAAAAATTGGATCACTAAAAAAAAATTGAACGTTTTTTTTTTCGTCGATATATAGTGTACAATTTCTTCTATCTTTTGAAGTTGGAGTTGCATTTATAGCCATTATATGTACTTGTCAACATATCATTTTCTTCAAGGAAAAATTTATGAAAGTAATTCACGAATTCGTTGAAAATTTCAGAATTGAAAATTTAAATTATCATTAGTACAACTCTTTATCGTACATGTTTCAATTCATAGATTTTCAATGTAGACATTACAGCCTTATATAGTTACCGGTAGAATCCAAAAACCAGCCATATTCTGTTGGCTTTAAAGTAACAATATTTGAAGTAGAATGGCTCCACAAGTACGCTACGTAGTTCGCTTTCATGGCATGTTTGAATGCCGCCGGAGTAGGAGGCAATTCTTCAGCCTTACAACCCTTGTTGGAATAAAGAAACCATCTTAATTCTTCGATATTGTCGATATTTTTGCATTTATACAATCGACAAAGAAATTTTTGAATATTTACGAATGAACTTGGCTGCAAGGGAGTGGTGTACAAATCAATTAAACAAGATAAATCAACCTCATCAAGTTGTAAGAAAAGCCCAAAACTCTATTTTTTTGTTTTTCCGGAAAATCTACCACTCACATCAGATCCTGTGAAGGCGTGAAAAGCCAATAAAGACCGACATCGAACTTCCCCGAGACTTTCACAAATCTGTTTCAAGGGTATGATTCTTTTGGTTTTACCGGCTCCGGTGGAAAAGAATGTCAGTGCTGTCATGGGTACGGATTTCTCCGTATTTGTATGGAAATTTTACTTTTTCAAAAACTGTGTCCGGAATTGGTACGAATTTTGAAAAAAATATGGAAATTACACGGAATTTTTCAAGTTTTTGTGTAATTTACATTTACGCTGTTCTCCAGAACTTCTTGAAATTTTATTGCATTATATTGCTTTTTAGGCGTGATTTTTCATAAAAATTTCCCCTCGAAAATTGTTCCAAAATGATTTTTGATAATAGAAGAAATTGTACATTAGATATCGACGAAAAAAAAACTTCAATTTTTTTTAGTGGTCCAATTTTTGAAATGAGGGGGGGAGAGGGGTTTACCCAGCCGGGTAAATTTTAGGGGAAATAGTCGTGCTATAGCTCATTGAAAAGGAAATTCGATTCCAAACACTTTTGGTGGTTACAAATTTTAGTGTATAACCGAAAGTTTTCGTTTAAAATGCAAAAAACGTGATTTTGATGCTTTCTCGAAACACAATTTCCCAATTTAACGGGCGGGGGTTGCTCCAAAATGAATTTTGATAAGGAATGAAATTGTTCATTAAAAGCTGAGGAATAACTTTCGTTTAAAATTTTTTTTTGTATAATCCATAGATGAAGCAATATAGACGTTTGAAATGTTGGGGGTGGACCCTGGGAAAAGGGGGAGGGGGAAAAATAGGCATACAAGCGAAATTTATTCTTTTTTGGGTCTAGAACAAGAATCAATCATAAAATTGCTTTTAACAAGAATCCCGAGCGGAAGCCTTTTTTTGTACAATTGAGACCTGACTAATATCTGGGAAGCGAACCTGTATAAATAAATGTACATGTATCTAGGCCTATTCGAGTACACGACTGAAAAGCTTAATCGAATCATTAAAAATTCAAATACATTGCCATTAATTTTAAAGCCCACGAAAATTGTAACGTCATATCTTTATTTTATGGTCCGAGTCTAGTCGTTTTTTTTCAATACGGTGGCTAATTTTTATACTTTTTAGGGTTTTTTTTCTGTTTCTGTTTCCAACCCCTATATTATCGTCATCTTTCACTTAATCCGCCAAGGTGTGTTTGAACAATGCGATATCGAAAATAATTATGCGAGTAAATATTTTCTTTTGGAGAAAGTTCTCCTCTTTTTTTAATATAACTTTGCATAATGCGACGAAATTATTTTTCAATTTACAAAGGAAATAGAATATTTGCTCCCCTGTGTTGCGTGCAGCCTATTAGCCCGACGGAAGTATAAGTTTTATTGATGAGGCGCGATAGGGGTGGGATGTGATCGTGTATGTAAATTTCATTGGTGAAAAAATTTTCTACCCTTGTCGAGTTTTAATTTAACGTATACTGTAAGATTATTTCGTGTTCTCGGTTGATGCGGATTAACATTTGTTTTTGTCGGTGGCGTGATAGAGAGGAAATGAGGGTGGAGGGTGCCTGGAGGCGGTGTAAATGAGGGAGTGACGAAGTGTAGAATTTACATGCAGTCGGAGTTTTGAGTGGTGGAGATTTCGTGATCGAATGTACGATTAAAGAAGACTGTTGGTTATTTTTTTGAATTTTTAGGAAGAAATCAGATTGAGTTGAAAAATTGTGTAAAGAATCATGGGTTTTTGCACGAATATTCAATTGAACGAGTGTAAAATGAACGACTTAAATTGAGCTCTTTAGTTGAAAGAAGAAGGAGTGTACCAAAAAGTGCTGAAAATGGTGCCTTTTTCGATCACTACTTTTGGGTAATGCCACCCTGCGTAGTACTTCGGTCACCAACCTGAAAAAATAGATTTAAAGCTTCGCAATCTGCATGCTAATGGATCATTTGCCTTTTTTTTTTAAAAAAAAGTGAGTTAGAACCTCACTAATAGAGTGACATTTAATTTAAAAATTTCTGAAAAATTTTCGGGATTCTTTGGAGATTTTAACACGTGCCCTCTGGCATTTTTTAAAACTTGAATTTTATTATTTTTTCCCAAAAAAAATTAGATAATTTTTTTACTGGAAAATAATACATAGTTTTAGTATTGATTTTTTACCTAAAGCCACCATTGGTGCGGAGCCCACTCTCAACTTTTATTTCATTTTTCAGTAGTTTTTCTCACGCCACTTTTTTTTCCTTTTACTTATATCTTCTGTGAAAAAAAAGAAATGAAAAAAACAAACAATTTTTCATTTTTTTGAGAAGTTTTCTCATTTTTGAATCATTCATTAGATAATTTTGTAACGATTTTTCATCGTTACTTCCGAATTTTAAAAAAAAACTTAGGTAAGTGTAGATATTTTATTTTATTTCTCAATAAATATGCAACGAAGAGTAACGACAAAAGCTCGTTGACAATTATCTTTTGGAATTTGAATGTTCAAAATTGAGAAAATTTCAAAAAAAATGTTCTTAGATTTTTTTATTGAAGGTGTAAGAAGTGAATTTTCAGAAATACTCGTAAAAAATGAGGTAAAGGTAAAAATTGAGCGCTGGTGGTATTTTTGGATAAATATATCGTGAGTAACAAACTATATCTCTCAAATGCTTACATGAAAATTGTAGTGAATTTCAATGAATAATTTTTTATTGCATAGATCATTTTTTATTTTGAAATGAAATACATTTTGATTGAAATGACTTTTTTTGGTTTTGTAACATTTCTCATGAGGCTGTATGTGTACAAATGTTCATGTCAGTGCTTTTTTATTTGTTCACAAGGTCGTATACTGGAGTTTTTTCAACTGGAAATGTTTCTGGAAAATTTTGTCCCGAGCAATTTGATATTGTTCTTCACTCAATACTTCTTGTGAAATGCATTTAAAAACACATTGGAGAGTAGAAATTAATTAAATTTCCTCTCTGTCCCTACAGATTTGAATTTGAGTAATCAAAATTTCCCCAACACAGTTTCCCTTGTTTCTCTCTATAGAACTGAATTTAAAATTTCCTTGGTACTCCTTCAATTCTGAATTTTGGAAATTTAAAATTATCTTTCTTAAACTCGACCATCTAGTTGGATCTGTCGAATGAGTCCTAGGGATTTAATCGGTTCTATTTATGTCTAAAAATTTCAAACTTCTGTAATCTCCCTAAAAATTCCAAAGTAACTTTCAATCTATAGACGCTGAAACACCAGAATCATAGAGTAAGAATACTTACTCTATGCCAGAATGCACTACTGGTGAGCACGGACGTGAGGAGATTCGGTAAATATTTTGGTGATTCCCCTTTCTACTATGATCTGCACAGTAAAATTTTGGTGTTTCAGTGTCTAACTACACCTAAAGAACTCGCTAATGATTTTTTTCAGGGTGTCCATATTTTGTGGACAACCTGGAAAAGAATTCCTAATGATCTTCAAACGAGTGTAGTACATAAAATGGAAACAATATTACGACTTCGAAGTTTGATATCTATTTATAAAAGTAAAGCACGAAATACGATTACTGATAACGAGATAAATAATTAAATTTATTCATTCTGAATCTTCGTCACCTCCAACGTTCCAATTCCATAAAAGTCAGGTAATTTTGGAATTTTCAGAAAAATCTCCAAAAAAGGATATAGTATTTAAAACAGTGTTTCTTTGTTTATTTTATTATAGGTTTTTCAAAAAAATTTGCCCACGCTCTGCTCGGGCCAAATTATTACTTCTTTTCCCTGATATTTTTAATCATCATTTGTTATTGACTGATTAATCAGGACGCCCCTTCCTATCTTCTGTGGTACCTCATGCCACAACCGCGATCTTAAACTTTCTCGATCGACACCAACTAATGGACCGTATGTAGTTTTCCCATTCATCAACTACGAAACACAGTTCAGGTGCTTCTTCAGTGCGAGAGCGGTTTAAGCCGCCGTTAAACGTTCGGCCCGTGTTCTGCCCGCTCAGTTCCTCCGGTGCGATGATTTGCGATGAGATTTTCGCGATCGTGGCTCGTCCAACCGGACCCTCGAGGGTCTCCACGAATCCTAGTACTCCCTCAGTGCTTTGTAGCTTTGGAAATCTTCGCTTCATACAAAAAGCCAAAAAAAACAAAAACGAATCGACATTTATTCACTAAAAAACAAACAAAATGAGTATAGACTGTACCTTTTGCACCCAAGCTCTTTAATTTTGAAGGGTTTAAGTTGAATCCGCTTTCGTCACAGTTAAAGATATACTTGGCTTTCGATTCATCTTTTTCACACACTTGGAGATAATTTTCTTCAGTAATTGAATTCAGTTTTTGGTAAAAACCATTGACTACGTCCGGATCACGGGCATCAAACCTCACTTTGGACAGATGTTGGGCTCTTTTCAAAGACAATTCTGGATTGCGGAGCATAAAATTTGGGTACCATGTTTCACCTAAACATTCATTTCATTTTTAATAAAATTTCTACTAAAATTATACTTGTCAAGAAAAAGTAGTTACCTGGAACGTCATCAGTTAAAGGATTTTCGATACCATTACTCTGTGTCTGTACATACTCTGAAATCAAAGTTTTAAACTCTGCCTTATGAGTGGGATATCCGAGGACTGCTTTTGCAATAATACATCTCACAATCGTTTCCTCTATTTCCCTAGAGAAGACCGTCGGTCATCCAGAACTTGGTTTTCTAGGAGGATTCCTTTGACCTGCATAGTATTGATTTTTGATTTGTTGCTCGTTTATTGAAGTCAATACTTCTTTCAGCACTTTGCTCTCAGAGGGTTGCGTTGATGCTGTCATGTGATCACTTCCAACATTTTTCTGATATGAACCCTGCGCTAAAAATTGCAGTGTCATAAGTAACTGAAAATATGGGAAAATTCAGAAACCAGTTTACATATATTTGACTTACTTTTGTTTCTGCAGAAATCGCACTAGAGCGAGATGCATCTTTTAAATCTGGCCGTAATTGACGTAGAAGGACATGAAACGTTTGTTGAAAAAGAAAATTCGTTAGACCCCATGCATTTTATATAATTCTTATGCAAAAATTCGGGATGTAAGTAGTACATCACGCAACAAATCCCCCTCCCTCCTCTTGGTTCACGAATGTCATACTTAGAAGGTCTGGAGAACTTCGAAAAAGTTAAGGAAAATCATTTCTGAAATATAGTGAACACCCTTTTTTTGGACTATTTTTACAGTTCATAGAAAAAAAAAATTGTAACCTGAGCCAATTGGGGTATTGGAAATGATAATGATAAGCAAAAAATATACATTTGAAAAGAATAAACAAAATATACTTGAGAGACAAGCAAAAAAAAAAAGATTGTATAATATAACCAAAATTTATATAAAAAATTATACATATGATGTAAATTTGAGAAGAAAGAAAATGTAATGAACAGATCGTAAGTGAGAAACAATAATTTAAAAAACAAAAAAGATAATTGGCTGAAAATTTTAATATTTAGAAACCAAATAATTTTGCAAAGTGAATTTGTCCGTTGCAAGTTGAATAAATGATAATTCAAATTGAAATTCAACTTTCAAGGTCATAAATTCCTGATACAAGAATAATTATTTAATAGGCAAGTAATTCATTCCTTGAAAATTAATCATTTCGAGTCGAATTGAAAAGTTTGAAAATGATACATGTTGCATAAGTTGCATATGTCTCGCCTGAAAAATCGTAATGTGGATTTATTGAACCTCGAGTATGCAACTTATTCGACAAGCCAAGTTGACTGTGTACATTAGGGTGGAGTGAAAAAAAAAACATATCTTGGATTTCGACCAAATTTGGTGAGGTGGTTTACTTTGAGTGGGAGACCTCCCAAAAAAATTTTGAGCCCCCAGGGGGCAAGTGGAGGGGAGCTGGGGGGGCTCAAAGTGCACCTCCTTTTGAAAAAACGCTGTTTTTTATGTTTTTTTAGTAGAAAAAAATTGTGCGAGAAGCTGTCGTAGCACTTAAAAGTTGCAATTTGAGTTTCTACGTCTCCCTAAACCATCGCCATCCTTCTCCGATCAAAACTCAGAGCGCTACCAGGGGGTTGAAAAGTTGCAGATTGCAAAATTCAAGTAATATTTCGAGCAAAAAATGGCGCATTTTCAGGGAAGAAATGGCCAAATGAAAAAAACAATTCGAAATTCGTGTTCAGCAGGTCAAAATACCCCGATAAACACACTTTTCGCGATAATTTTACTTCAAGTCTGAAAATTCATTTTTTCATAATGAAAAAGCAATAAAAAAAAGTGAATTTTATCATGAAAAAATGAATTTTCAGACTTGAAGTAAAATTATCGCGAAAAGTGTGTTTATCGGGGTATTTTGACCTGCTGAACACGAATTTCGAATTGTTTTTTTCATTTGGCCATTTCTTCCCTGAAAATGCGCCATTTTTTGCTCGAAATGTTACTTGAATTTTGCAATCTGCAACTTTTCAACCCCCTGGTAGCGCTCTGAGTTTTGATCGGAGAAGGATGGCGATGGTTTAGGGAGACGTAGAAACTCAAATTGCAACTTTTAAGTGCTACGACAGCTTCTCGCACAATTTTTTTCTACTAAAAAAACACAAAAAACAGCGTTTTTTTCAAAAGGAGGTGCACTTTGAGCCCCCCAGCTCCCCTCCACTTGCCCCCTGGGGGCTCAAAAATTTTTTGGGAGGTCTCCCACTCAAAGTAAACCACCTCACAAAATTTGGTCGAAATCCAAGATATGTTTTTTTTTTCACTCCACCCTAGTGTACATGGTACCATAGAGTAAGATACTCTTACTCTATGATGGTACTATTTTAAAAAGAATAATCACGTTGGTACTCGTATTTGTACTTCCTCTCTCATTTTGAATCAGTGAAAAGTCACTTGTAAATGGTTAGAATTTCAGCGTACGGAAATCAGCGAAATACTTTAATTTTCGCTGATTTTTCAAAGAATTTTCCTGTTTATAAACGAATTTCAGAAATTTTGCTCACTGATTTTCCAGCGATTTTTTTCATTGTTTGTTTTCCGTGAAATTGTTTCACTGATTTATACTGTGCTGTAATTCTGACTGTTTTCCAGTTATCAGGCATTAAACAGAGTCACCTTTTTTTGCCAAAAGGTCACAATTGGTCATTTTTTTTGTTCAAACGGCCCACCGCTCTTGCATAAAATTGAAAAAAATATTAATATTTCTAAAAAAAAAAGTCCTATCAAATCTTTTTTTACCTACTTATTAGTTCATCAGCCTTGTTGATTGATTTCTTAAACTTGTAGTTTCAAGTAAAGATTTATTGATGAAAAAATTTTTCAAACATTTTTTTTCAGCACTATCGTAGGGAAAAATACAGTTTGAGTAATGAAAAAAAATAGGGGGGGGGGGGTGTATTTATTTATGGGGAAAAAATTGAACAATTGGTCACTTTTTGCCTCATAAAAATTCACTAAAGTCACTATTTTTTTTCAAAATCTGTGTTTGATGCCTGAGATGCATTCACTTTGGCTTTAAATTTATGTACACACCAATTGAAAACAAAGCGTAGCTAATCCGATTTTTTCATTCCTGAAAGATTGAGTTCGTGTAGATTAAATTGAAAATTTTCCCGCCTCATTAAAATTAACTGGTTACTGCAAGTTTGCATTATTACATAAACGTACAATTTTATTCGTTCGGGAATTATTGATAATAATTTCACGTACAAGAAATTGTGTTCTGAAGTTTTCATGAAAAATAATTCCAATGTCATACTTGAAATTAAAGTATTTTGATGTAATACCTACATCAAAATTAATTTATGTTTTTTATTTTAAATTATTACATCACCTCGGAATCACATTCTTGTAATATCCTTTTATCCTGGGAGGTGTGTCTCTGCAAAATATTAAAATACTACTATCCTCCTCTTCCTCTTCATCGTTAATCGTCAGGAAAAAAGTTGAAAAGAGGCTTACAACCTGTTTTAATAATGTCAATAATAAAAATAGATTTATTTTCTGATTATTATTCATGTTACTTAATTGCACAAGAATGAATACGAAAAATAAAATTACAAAATTTATAAGCGATGAGTGATAATTGAAATTGATGAATGAAAAAAATTAAATGATAAAAGAATTTTGATAATTTTTTATATTACTTCGAATTTCCCAACCTAGTACGGACGATTTAGCTTTAAAAAAGCCAAAAGCCAAAAAAATTCCCGGAAACGGGAAAGTTCGTACAGGGTCATTCTTATTTAGCGCTCCAGTTTTGAAAAATCGTAGAAAAATTACATTTTATTTTTACGCCGCTTTCTTGGCTGCACTGAGTGCCCAGAAGCGGGATATTTTTTATACTTGACATGCCGCGGCACCAGGGAACTCTCACTTGACTCTATAATTGAATTAGTAAAAGCTATTACTTTGAACATTTTCGAAAAAATGTGCTTTTTGGGGGGGCGTGATTTTTGAAAACAACGAGTTTTTGGAATTTTATTGAACATTTCACCTTTTTATGGTCATTGAATTATGTTAGAAGGTTGTAATTCGTGTTCCTGTTCGGTTTCCCTCAACGCAGACCTATGAAGTGTTTCATAAAATTCCAAAAACTTGTTTTCAAAAATCAAGCCCCCCTCCCAAAAAAGTACATTTTTTCGAAAATGTTCAAAGTAATAGCTTTTACTAATTCAATTATAGAGCCGAGTGACAGTTCCCTGGTGCCGCGGCATGTCAAGTATAAAAAATATCCCGCGTCTGGGCACTCAGTGCAGCCAAGAAAGCGGCGTAAAAATAAAATGTAATTTTTCTACGATTTTTCAAAACTGGAGCGCTAAAAAAGAATGACCCTGTATATAAGCTTTGTAGAGGGTGTATTTCAACATACCCGGCTTTCCCTAAAATCGGTGAATATTTTGACTCCCTTTTGGAGGGTGAGGGGGTTCAAATTTTCGTTTTACGGCTATAACTTTCAAAATTACGTATTTACGAAAAAATAGTTGGAACAAACATTGTAGAGAATAAAAAAACAAACAATTTTGTTATTTACAATTTTTTCTTAGGACATCATGGGAGGGAGTTAGGAGCCACAGAAAAAAATCAATTTTGAAAATTTTCCATTATCAGAAAAAATCACCAAAAATCGGGTTAATCGACTTTTAGGGGCGGCTCTTTTGCATAGTACATCCTATTACTATGTAGAATAAGAAAAATGAACAACCGACCCCTCATCTCTAAGTAGGGGGGTGGACCCCCTGTAGAAAAAGTTGGATTTTCTCCCTGGAATATCTCATTGTCAGCTACAGTGAAAAATTCGAAAAATTGGTTCAAACAAACGTCGTAGAGCTTTAAAAAATGAACATTTTCCTTTTTTTACATTTTTTCTACGTGGTCTTGGGGCCGAGCTAATGCAAAAAGAAAAAATATCGACCCAGCGTTCGAAAATTTCTCACAAAAACCTCCTCTTTTTGGGTCCAATTTGGGTCCAGGGGTTAGATGATTATGAAAAATGACTTTAGTGACCACGAAAACCCTAGAAACCCACTTGTTGGGCTATTGGTTCGCTAGATTTTATACCAGGCCTACACACGTGTAATTTATTGAGTTGATGAAAAATTTTCGAACCCCGCTTCGATCTTTTTTCATTTTGCATTAGCTCGGCCCCAAGACCATGCAGAAAAAATGTAAAAAAAAGGAAAATGTTCGTCTTTTAACGCTCTACAACGTTTGTTTGAACCAATTTTTCGAATTTTTCACTGTAGCTGAGATATTCCAGGGAGAAAATCCAACTTTCTACAGGGGGTCCACCCCCCCCCACTCAGAGATGAGGGGTCGGTTGTTCATTTTTCTTATTCTACATAGTAATAGGATGTACTATGCAAAAGGGCCGCCCCTAAAAGTCGATTAACCCGATTTTTGATTATTTTTTCTGATAATGGAAAATTTTCAAAATTGATTTTTTTCTGTAGCTCCTAACTCCCTCCCATGATGTCCTAAGAAAAAATTGTAAATAACAAAATTGTTTGTTTTTTTATTCTCTACAATGTTTGTTCCAACTATTTTTTCGTAAATACGTAATTTTGAAAGTTATAGCCGTAAAACGAAAATTTGAACCCCCTCACCCTCCAAAATGGGGTCAAAATATTCACCGATTTTAGGGAAAGTCGGGTATGTTGAAATACACACTCTACAAAGCTTATATACGAAGTTTCCCGTTTCCGGGAATTTTTTTGGGGTCAAAACCTAAAATGACCGTACTAACCAGTAAACTTTCAATTTTCAGAAATGAACGAATTTGCACATGTTGAAAATTTAAAATTGTGTAGTACATAATTTCAATTTGTGTAAACCTATTTTCAAAGCCAAAATGAATCCACCCCTGAGTGATTTTCCATAATTTTCACTGATTTTGAAATGAGAAAGTATGTATCTTATGCGGATTAAATGCATTGTTCTTGACCCAAAAAGAATTTTCTGGCCCTCCATGAAAATGATTTTTTTCGTGGTTTGCCTATTCCATTCAAACTCATCATACTTCTATTCTACTCAAAAGGAAGTTCATTCCATTTAACAGCAATACTCGATACAGGAGAACAAAAAGCACACATAGATTTCACGAATTGACGACATATGTCAACACGGCGGGCTTTGTTATCCCTCTCGGAATGAGAAAAATTATCAAATTTCATTATAATTGGTCACTTCCTCGAACGTACCATATTTTACGGTTTTACCGACGTATTCTTATTTATAATTTATATAACTTCGATGCAACGAAAACCGCGTATCTCCGTTGACCATACAATCCTCGTTCGGGTTTCGTTTCGGCGAAAATCACACAAGAGAAGGAGGTACTCGCGGCGTGTTGTGGACGATGAATAAGCGTAAAGAGAAACCACAATGTAACCAGCTGATGGGCGTGATTCGGGATTTGCATGGTGCCGGGACAAAGTACCTGTCTGGTGCAACGATGGTCGAGTGTAAAGAGGGTGAAAACAAACTGCATTGTAAAAGGATGCTAGAGCGAACTTTCAGTGCTGGTGGTTTTTTTCCCTATAGCGAGTAATTCATTATGTATTACGGAGAGCAAGACGATATGTGGATTAAATTCAGTTTCTTTTACCCTTTTTTTTTTTGGTCTAGTGTACTTGGAGGTATAGCTAAGTATGCAATTGGGTTTACCACGGAGGGTATTTAGATTAAATCTAAAACTCGTTGTTTGAAAAATATATTCGATAAAGGGCGATCGATCAAATTTTTTGACGTTGCAGTAAAAACATCAACTGTGTTCTGATTAACTTGATTTTATATCCACCCTGTACCTACACGTAAACCTCCCTATAACGGTAAGCGTATTTCGGTTTAACATTTTGTTTGACAAGTCGTCTGTCATCCATTGTGAAAATATTTCTTTTCTTTCGTTTCATTCTCTCACTTCCGGACCCGTATTATTTTATTTAGTTCGTCTCTCTTTCTCGTTTACCCCGTGGGTACTCTCGAACGTACGAGTTGAAGGGAAAAAAACCCTACTCGGGGGGCTGAAAAAATCTTCACGATGAACATTCTTCCTGTTCTTTTGCCAGGGCGGCGTAGAGAGGTAGGTATATAGAAAACATTTAAGAAATACATTCCACCTAATGACAATAGTTTCGCCAACTTTTCTCTACAGTTTTGTAATTGAATTGTACGTCTAGTGAAATTCTAGACGAGGCGAATCAACAAAAAAAGGAAGCAATATACGGCACTCGAGTTCGTTTGTCGTTTCGTACTACGTGTACCGTACCATCTTTGACCCGGGACGCGTGCACGAGGCGAAAACGCGAAATTTCCTATCGTATAAAAGCTTTTCAGTAATCAACATTTTATCCCGTCAAAGGTAACTGCGAATAGGTGTTTGTGGCCTGTGCTGCAGCGACCGATGTGGTGTTCGTTTCGCTTTGTTTAATTGCTGCTGTAATCGTACAGAGCCTGGATGGGATTGGAGTGTGTTTTTAATGTGGAATTTTGTTGAAATTGAGAGAGGTTGAAATGAATTTTTCACATCGATTGTTGAAGGTTATACCGTGTAATTTTTTTTGTGAAATTGAACCAAAAATTTGAAAATTGATTCAAAATTATCTATGCGAGTGAAAAAGCTTTAAATAAATATTTTTTGAACAATTTGAAGCTCTGAAGAATACTGATCCATGCAATTTCGAAGTTTCCTCTTACATATTTAATTACTTTGAAGTGAAAGAGCCTGTCCGGGTTAAATGGTGAAATTCGCCCTTTCACCAATTGGGCTGAAACTCACCCAAAATGTTAGTCTTGATGTAAAACCCCCCAAAAACTTTTTGGCTCGATCCCACACCCCAATCCGAATAAAATGGCCGTAATGCCCAAAATTGAAAAATTATTCATATCTTCGGAGGGGGTGGTTCAAAATGTTTGAAATTTTCACAGAAAATAGTTAGTGGGTAGGTGTATACATGAGAATTTTTTCAAATTTTTTTACGCATATTCAGGGGGTTTGAAAATTTCAAAAATTCGTAGAAAAAAATTGGGGAGGGGAGCATGGCTGGAATTTTTTTTTAAAGTTGGTTTTACCCTTAGGTAAAAATATATTTTTTCAGACCCCGGCGGTGGGCGGGGGGGGGGGTAGAACATGGTCAAACAAAATGAAAACGACAAAAAAAACGTGTTTTTTGACTTTTTTTTTTGCAATTTTATTCCTTACAAAGTCAATATTTTGAAAAAAATGATGAATTTGGGGAATTACACGTGGAAATATACCAGAATTGTTGTTTTTGATTGATAATGATAGCATCACAGCGCTCCTGAATTTTGAGATTTTTTTGAGTTAATAGTGGTTCTGGGTACTTTCGACCCTTGAAAAACGATTGAGACAGGTTTCAGACCTTCAGGAGGCTTTCTTCCCCCTCAAAAACTAAAATTTGAAGAAAGTACTTTTTTACATAGCTATTGGCGATTTTTGGAATGATGATATGAGGTTAAGGAAACGTGTCGATTGGAAAAAACTAATGCCACCATTGAATTCGCCGTGTCCGAATACCCCATCCTAGACACCCCTCACGTCGATCGGAGACAAACAATTAATGAGATGACATACAAAAATGTAGAAAAATTCTCACTAAAAAAAACGTACTAAAACTTTAAATGCAATTTCCCAGAAACGAGTTTTTTGTCGTTAACCTCATTTCCTTATTCCACATCACATATAAGCTTTGTAGGGGGCGTATTTCAATATATCCGACTTTCCCTAAAATCGGGGATTATTTTGTCCTCTTTTGGAAGGTGGAGTTCAAATTTTGGTTTTTTGGCTATAACTTTCGAAATTACGCCCTTACGAAAAAAAAAAGTTGTAACAAAAATTATAGAGAATGCGAAAACAATCAATTTTTCTATTTACAATTTTGGGATCGTTTTGCATAAAATTTTCACTGGGGTCCGTGAAAATTAGAAAAAAATTGCAAAATTACGTAATCTATTGGTAACCGTTGGCCATTTTGGCGATTTTTGAGCCAGTTTTCATGAACTGATTCAGCAATCTAAAATTATTCAAAACTAGGTTTTTCTCGATTTTTCTGAAATTTTCCAAAGGATTGAAAAAAAGAGATCAACCTTTTTTGTTTCGACGAGTTGGGTCTGTAGGACATACATTGAGATTATGTGAAATTTAGTGCAGGCAAATAAGGAAATGAAAAAATATTTTTAGCTAGTGAAGATTTTACCGTCAAAAACTGTCGAGGGTGGTCCCCTGACTAACCTCTAAAAAGTCCGCATCTCCTAGACCCCGGTGCTAAATTTTTTATGGAGGCTTCACCTACTCAAAAATGGGTTTTTCCAAATAACTTTTCAGGATTTTGTTTTACGATAAAAGTAATTCAGTACTTTTTTGTTATCCATTCAATTTCCAACATTTTTTGTATGGAAAATTTTTTTGTACAGCTGATAGCAGGCAGAGGAGATGAAGAGTCCTGAAGGAGGGTGAGATGAAGAGTCCTGAAGGAGGGTGGTTTTGAAAAACATTCTATGATTTGAAAACGCGATAATATGTATAAAATCGCACTAAATTGTATTTAGCAGTAGTAATATGACTGATGGGTGGGGCTGGGTGGATGTATGGGAGGGGGAAGATGGCTAAACAGAATTTTTACCCTTTTCCCCCTCCAATGTGTCCATCCCACCCTACCCCTCAGTCATATTACTAGTGCTAAATAAAAACAAGTGGGTAAGGTGACTAATTCCAAACAAATATTATACTACATAGGAAACTTACCGGTTGGATAAATTTAATAAAAATAATAAAAAGTTGATTCCATTCCGAATTCAAAGATTTACTCATAGCTTTGGCCACTTGGCCAGATATAAATTCGTCATATTCTTATGGTTTTTCTCAAATGTGTACCATACCTAAAATTTTAACGTGATATCGCGTTTAAAAAAAATGGGGAAAAATTTAAAACTTGGTCTTATTCGATATTTTAGGTATCACTTTTTTATTGAAGTGTCAGATTTTTCATATCTAGGTACATATATTAAATTCTTTTGTTTCATGCCTTTTGTAATTTTTTATTCAGTTCCGATAAAAAGGCCAGATTATGGAAAAAATTTCACACCTGGCATGTTTTCCGCCGAATGATTTTTTTTTTGAGTTAAAATGCCAGATTTTGTTATTCCTACATAAATTATGAAATTTGAATGTAATTACAGGTGATTTGGAGAAGAGAAAATGAATTTTCTACGATTCATGCGTTGAAACTGTGATTTTCAAGCCATGAAAAATTACCATTTCTGTCTCATTTTTTTGAAAAATGTACTATGTAGTTGAAGATAAAAGTAGAAATAAGTTCGACTTTACGAAGTTGTTAGACACTTTTAAGAATTGATTAATTCGGAATATTGTTTCAGTATACACGAGAATTACGTCAATCTCTTTGAAAATATGAACACTTTGACCTCTTAATATTCTGTTGGGCTTATGCCTAAAAAACCCAAATCCTTTTTCGATTAAATATTAAAAATATGTGTATTTTTCGTTATCTCGAAACTTACGCCACGTGTAACTGCAGAAACATGTTGATTGTGTGCGTTCGAATTAGGCAATTTTGCGAAAATATTTCATCCTCGGCTAAAATAAGTTTTTCGTTTCGTTGAAAACATGTCACGGTATATGTATCACAAGAGCTTTTCAAAATTCCAAATTGAAATTAAATCCACGCGCATTCTCGTGCCAGCTTGGATAATTATAAGATTTGTAACATTGGGTAGGCATTCGTCAATGCGAAAAAAAACTAATTTTATGCCTTCGAGACAGATTTTTAATGATGCTGAAATTGGAAAACTTTCGATTTGTTTGACTATTAGGTACATTATTTTTTCATTCATGGTTTTTCTGAAAAGCTGAGGAGAGAGGAAGAGACCTGAAAGTGAAAACCATCGTTTCAAAAAAAATATAATTTCATTTTTTTCATCGAATGAAGTTTCAATTTAGATGAATCACGAGGCTAGGAATTTGGAGGAAAAAATATGAATAGTGTGACTTTGCGAAGTATTTACCTACCTCCCTCTCCTACATTGACGTACCGAAGGCATTTCCCGGGGGGGGGGGGGGTGATGAAAATCCCAACTGAAATTCTTAAAATTCCCAACTATAAACCAGCGATTATCAACATATATTAACATAAAATTGTCCATTTGTCCTCAGCGAAGCAAGGTATTTATCTAGATTGAAACGAGAGTAAAAAATTTCAAAATAATTATAATTTAATTTGAAAAAATTTGTATTTCAATGTGAATACGAGAAAAATGAATTTGGCCCGAGCGAAGTGAGGGCGAAAATTTTTGAAAACTTCCAATTCAAAGTGCAATAAAACCGTGTTTTGGATTAACAAACTTGAATAAAAAATTAGTCACTTTTACTTTGAAACTATTTAAGAATAAATACAAAGAGGCCGAGCGCAGCGAGGCCAAAGCTTTTGAAAAATTGGTTTTTAAACGTCAAAAATAAGTTCAATGTGGAGAAAAAATATAATGAATATTAGTTGTAATAATATTGAGGAAAAATATAAAAAAATGACTTCTCTAGGATTTGAATTATGAAAAATGAAAAATATGAAAATAATCAGGTCGAGCGTAGCGAGACCAAAGTTTTCTAAAAATTTAGATTTGGGAGGTGATTTCACGGATGGATCAAATTTCTAAAAAGGGATGTTTTTCACCAAAATTTTTTTCGAGGACTTAGGATGAGGTTTCTCGATAGCCCTGGTTTCAATTTTTAAGCTTAAAATTTTCCAACTTGATTCATCAAGTAGATACAATGACGTCGGAAGCTTTTTTTCGGAGGGTGGAAAGTGACAAAGTGAGTACAAAGACTTGGAATAACAGAAAGATTTTCAAGGAAGGAAACTTTTTTTTGCTTTATTGACTGAAATAATTTATATATAGCCCAGGAAAAATAGCATCGAAAAATTGGTTAAAAAAGAAAAAAATGTTAATCGCGATTTTATTGCTGAAAAAGCTTCTATATGATGTCCAGAGTCTGTGATAAATTCGCACCGCCCGCACCACTATTGCTTTTTGAGGGGGGTGGACCCCTTATGGGGGAGAAAATTGTTTTGCACCGATTCCGCTCAAATTCGCGTGGAGGGTTATTTAGGTGTAGAAGTACTCCCCAAAAAAATTTCAGCTCCCCCTGACCTCAGGGGGCTGAGCCAGCGCTTCCCAAAGTTGGACATTTTTGACTAAAATGCCAAAAAAACGAGTTTTTCAAGTATATAATCACCCCAAAATTTCAACTTCGAAAAATTCCATGTTTTCTGTATACATTTTGAGATGACGAATCCGACTAGCCCATCAACTTTTTCATTTGGGGTTTTTAACCCTCCGTACGGCCCATTCGAAAGTGCATAGATCGTGTTTTTTCAGCAAAAAAATGACCTCCAAAACCACGATCTGTATACTTTCGAATGGGCCGTACGCGGGGTTAAACACCCCAAATGAAAAAGTTGATGGGCTAGTCGGATTCGTCATCTCAAAATGTATACAGAAAACATGGAATTTTTCGAAGTTGAAATTTTGGAGTGATTTTATTCTTGAAAAACTCGTTTTTTTGACATTTTAGTCAAAAATATCCAACTTTGGGAAGCGCTGGCTCATCCCCCTGAGGTCGGAGGTAGCTGAATTTTTTTGGGGGAGTACTTCTACACCTATATAACCCTCCACGCGAATTTGAGTGGAATCGGTGCAAAACAATTTTCTCCCCCATAAGGGGTCCACCCCCCTCAAAAAGCAATAGGGGTGCGGGCGGTGCGAATTTATCACAGACTCTGGACATCATATAGAAGCTTTTTCAGCAATAAAATCGCGATTAACATTTTTTTCTTTTTTCAAAGCACATTTCTCCTGGGCTATATAATTGTAATTTTGTTAATGCCCGAGCGAAGTGAGGGCGAAAATTTGAAAAAATTGTGTGTTCAATGCCCAAAAAAGACCTTTTTCATCAAATTTTCTCAACTAATGTGTTGAAATGTTCAATTTTCCCAACTCACGAGAAAACAATTCCCCCAAGAGGGGGGAAGCTCCCCCCCTCGGTATCGGTACGTCCCTGCTCTCCTACCTGGCACGTATCATAAACGATGTGTAACGAGGATTGTAACCGTGTTGAAAGATATATCCTTTATCATCAATATTACCAGACGAGAAAAAGAACAAGCAATAAAATTCGCCACAAAAAAGCAAATTCTTTCGCGTAATATTTCTATTTTATAGGGAAATAAAAAACCCTCGGAGGTTTACCATTCAACGTTTGCCAGAGGTGGAGAACCAAACGAGCTACAACAATGAGAGAGCATTTCTTGGACGTTAATTTTGAAAATTTTAATATGCCGTGATTTGGGCTCAGACGCGGGGGTGAGAATCTCGCGAATAACAATGTAATCGTAATAAGGTACGGAAGATACCCCTTGGTTTTTTGTTCGGTCATGTTTTGGAAAAATATAAAACATTTTTATCCTCGCCGCGCCGAAGTACGAATTTGCATGTAAAATACGGCCGAATTTTCATCGAGTAATAAATAACAATGATAAAAAAAAGTTGGGATATTTAAAAAAGAAAAAAAAACTGCTGCTCACATCCGGCATATATTTTTCTATTCGGTATACGCTAACGTTATTAACGCCATTTTTGCCTGTTTTTCTCCATATACTCGCATCAGTACTGGAAAAAAAACCTTCATAGATCTTTATAATTTCAAACGGATAGAGTTCTTTTCCTTTTTCCCCGTTAAATTCAGATAGATAATCTTCGCAGGATAATTTATCGTCCGTCTAATGAGGTGGATAAAACGTTACCCCCGTATTTCGCTGTGTTTATGTGAGTTATGGATATAAGTTGGGTATCTTTCTTTCTTAATCTCCCGATGTCCTTTTGTTTTATCCGTATTTTATTTTAGTCTTTTCTTTTTTTTTTCTTCTCTTCTATTTTTACCCTATATCAAGTTTAATATTAAGCTCAATTTCCTACTGGTGTTCCGTTTTTCCGTAATTTATATAGCGATATAAAACGCTATGCTGTATGGCGTGTATAGCGTGAAAAACAACAGTTTCGAAATTACGGGCATTTATCAAAAAATATTTCGCTGGCGAGGTTTTGCCATGCTGCGATATAGCAGATATAGGTGCGAATTGCTGCTGCTATTTGAGATGCTCAATTAGAAGTAATCGATTCGTTGACGCGTCTGGTTTCGTATTAACGTATGAAAAACCGATGTCGATCTGTTGTCGTCTATATTGGATTTCTTTTCGCGTCTGGGGCTTGGCTTCGAGAGACGCCTCGTCATTTATTTGAAAGCTTTTTCAGTTTTCTATATTGTGTATTGTTGGGTAATTGATCGAGGTATCTGGAGTCCGCACGTGTTGCCCAAGCGATGCCTAGTCAATGGAAATTAAATTGTGCTTTTGTGTTCGCTCGCTTTATTCGAGAGTACTTGCGACCCCCTCCCCCCCTCCGTGGATATTTTTACCACCGTCGTTGGTCGATGTCTCATCAGTCTCAGCAGTTTTGGGATGGTAATGAAAATAATGTTGCAATGTTCTTCCAGGGGGTTGGAGATTGTCGTCATGACAAAATGTAAATTTCTTTCCCACGTTCGACCCCGCACATAAATAATGGCTGGAGATTTTCTTCGGTACCCTCGCTACTTACGACGAACTGATTTATCGTATAAACAATTGGCGAACGTATATCGTTCAATTTGGCTGAACGAGGATTTCGGTTGGACGGGCGAATTAAAAATACGCCGAGGTTTAATCTACTCGACGTAAACCTTTTCTTGAGATTGTTGTCTTGGAGAGAATTACGTTCAGTCGCCTCTAAATGTTCGATAATGTGTTATTATAGTGGAAAATCTCGACGATCGACGCGAACGAAGGAAAAAAAATTCCAGCATTCGTCTGCCTTTTATCGACATATATTCGCGCGAATAAAACGGTAATAGAGATTCGTCGTTTTTCATGAATTATTTAAGAAGGGAGAAGAAGAAAAAAAGGAAAACGTCTTCCATTCTTTTTTGGCTTTCCTTTAAAAGCGACGTGAGTATACGTACCTATGTGGTGAATAGAAATTTCTTCTTTTTACTTCACGCCCTCTTCTTTTTTCTGGCGTTTTTTTGATTACATTATACGCATCGACGGATTCAAATTAGGCTATATTAATGGTATCGACGTTTCGATTAAAACCTATTCCCAATGTTATTGAATTATGTATGTTTTTCCCGAGAGTTTTCGGGTAATGACGAGACGTCGCTTTTCTTCGGTTTGGTTCAGATGAAGGAAGGAAGGCACAAGTGGTTGTTATTTTTTTACGTTCCTTGGTTGTGTTTCAGAGGAGTTTTCTCATTATTGGTAGGTTTTTACCGGTGTTCTATCGGTTCTGTAACGAGGGTTTTGCGAATGGGGGGGGGGGGGGTTATAATGCGATAATGTGTTGAAATATTATGCAAGAAGTTTTGCGTTTTTCTTCAAGTCCAAAAGTAATATTGAAATTGGTTATGAAAATTCAAGATAATTGTTTATAAATTTTTTTTAAAGAAGGGTCAAAAATGGCAGAAAAATAGGGGAATATTTATTTACACGCTACAAAAATGGATTTTCGCGCCCTACATGCGCCTGGCATAAAATTTCGTTGAACACCCCAGTATAGGTGATTTGCTCTTCAACTGCAGCTCGCCACATATCATTTCAAGTAGTGTTTCTGGCCTTAGGAAAATCAAAAATGTTGGAAGGAGGCGTTAAAAAAATTAGGTGTTCTGGTGAGGAAAGGGGAAAAATTGAATATTTTTGACCCAAATGCAATTTTCTTCAATTTTTCTGACTTGAAGGACAAAATTTTCCAATTTTTGTAAAATAGTGATAAGTTTCACAAATTTTTCACTCAAAACGTAATTTTTCAACTACAAAAATATAATTTTTCCCATGGGGGGGGGGGCTGTATTTTGTAATCCTTTCGGGCCCGTCTCCGGGTGCACTGTCCAAATTAAGGGTTTTTGGTACTTTATCTCCAAATTGGTTTTTTGAGCACATAGGTCCAACAAGGTTTTTGGGACACTGTGCCCAAACTGGAATTTCTATGAACCAATGTTCCAAAAATCGAATTTTTAGGACACTTTGTCAAAATGTTTTTTTTTTCTTAGGGCACTTATGTCCAAATTGACTTTTTTGTTTCTAAACACCATGCCTACATTGTTACAAAAAAATTTGAAAATGATTTTTTGTGACAATGTTGACCCTAAGTCGAGAGTTTAGAGTACAAGAAAGAACCTACAAAACAAATTCATTAATGTTTTTTTTTCATAAATTTTTTACCATAACTTTATCCTATTTTTTTTTGTATCCAAACGTATTTTTCTGTAAAATCATTCAATAATTTTTGTGATGTGTGATAAATTTTTCTGACGTTACATTGTTTTTTGAGGCGTTCCTGACGAGAGCTTGCGATTTACTTTTTGTGGTGTGCTAATCAATTTTCATGGGATGGTTTTAAACGTATGTTGAAAAAATATGTTTGAAATTTTTGGATGGTGTCCTTTCACATCGTAAAAGTGATGTTGAACACAAAAGGATATAACAAGTAGCACCTAATAAATGACAGCTGCAATATCTCAAGTCCATATCTATGCTCAAATCATTACAAGTCACGTCATGTGTAATATAAGATCTTCGTCGCTGTTACAAAAATTGTGTACATGTTGCGAATTTTTATGTCACTATATGTGTACAGTACAGATGATGAAGCTTCTTGTCACGTGTTACAAATGATGCTCATGTCATCTCAGAAAATTTTGAAAATTCTAAATTATTTCTCCCCCTTTTTTTGAGTTTTAGAATTTTTCAATTGATTTTTTTCTCACCCAATCAAAATAATTATGAAAAAAATTTCATTCCCCCCCTCCCTCAATGAGATATTTGAAAAATGCCTTGCTGAAGTCTTGCTTTTTTGATATTAAATTTTATCAGACACCTTCCATTTGTGATATTTTGTGTCAGAAGTTACACATTTTCATGCTATATGACATTGACACTTCACAATCGCTATGCATCATGTCACTTGTAACACCTCATGCGTTACATGTGATACCTCACCTATATAAAATAAGATATCACCATGCCACAAGTAACACATTTTCATGTCATGAATAACATTTTGCATATCACAAGTAACACTTCATCTGTCATTCCTGATATTTTATCTATGATTACACTTCAAGTAGCATTTTGCACGTTTCAAATGACACGTTTTTTCATGTCACGTGTCACAAGTGACACACTTTTCATGGCACGTAACGTTTTTCATGTTACATGGTTTATTTTGTAACATAATAATTGATACGTTTTGATGTCACGTGACATTTTACAGATCACAAGTAACATATTGCATGTCACAAATATGTAGTACAATTCTTGTCACCTGTGACATAACGTTACATGAGTAACATTTACATGTCATAATTAGAATCTCTCGTGTCTCAAACGACATGAATCATTTGTTTAGCGACAGGTTTTTTGTTGTATGTAACAATTTGAATTTTACATGCATCAAGTTACAAGGTATATGTCACAACTGTCAGATTATACGGTGCATGTAACAAATTATATGTTACATGAGATTAATTTTTTCATCGGAGTGACAAATTTCATGTAAAAAGAGGTAACACTTATCACGGTTTTAATCACAAGTAACAAATAATATGTTATCAAAGATGAATTTTATGATGAAGGTGACCTATTTCATGTCACAATGGCAATTTTATGTCATAATAAGGTACATATTTATATGTGCAGATGTGGCAATTGTCAAATTTTATTGCGTAGCCTGGTGATAATTTACATGTCATATGTCTGAAATTCATGACATGCCACTGGAGAGGAATTTTATGGTACAAGCAACAAATCACATGTCACAGGTGACTAATTTTATACACAATTTGTGACTGTTTTTTCACCAGTAAGCGTAACAAGTAATTAATTACATGTTACAAGTGACTGTGTTTCGTGACACAAATATATATATATTTATATTAAAAAAACATTTTTGTGATGCAAGTGGCAAATTACATGTCATAACGTCATAAGTGTCAAATTTCATGTCATGTCACAAGTTACGTGTAAAATTCTTCTGATTACGACCGTCAAGTGATGTGACAAGTGTTATATGACATCAAGTGACGGCTGTTGTGTTACAGTGATGATTCGGCAATGTAAAATTGGATCCGATTTTATTAATTTAAATTTAATCCATTCAATCGAGTTCAAATCATATTGAATATTTGAATTTTCTATCAGCAATTTAATCGGATCCAATGGTTGATTTTGAAAATTTATGTTACAAGTGACATTTGAGCGTTTTATTCCATAATTTATGAAAAACATTTTTGTAAATGTCATGACGCAAGTGGCTTATTCTCTGTGCAGTGTGTCTTTCGGTTATGAAGGCATGAAAAAGACATTATTCTTGGAAGAAAATTCAAAGAATTTTTAATGAATTTCTTCTTTATTTCAGCACAGCGAAAAATGATTCTTTGTTTAATTTTTTTCTGTTTTTGAAACTCATAAAGATTTTTTAAAATCTCGCTTCAGCAGGCTTTCCTGAAAAATGGAGTCACGAAAAAAAAAAAATGGTTTGAAAAATCACGAAAGTTCAAAAACCCAATTTTTTAGACCTTAATAAGTGCTCGATGTCGTGCACTAAAGGTGACCTATGACAATACCATGAGACTACTCTCTCATTCCGAATCGGTGAAAAATCACTGATAAACAGTCAGAATTGCAGCACAGGAGAAATCAGTGAAATTCATGAATTTTCAGCGATTTTTCAAAGAATTTCACAAATTTTTCAACAGTGAATTTCATAAATATCACTGATTTCCAGTGAATTTTTCACTAATTTCCAGTGATTTTCTTTCACTGACTTACTTTTTACTACTTGCTGTTGCTACAATTCTGACTGTTTTTCAGTGATTTTTAATAACTTTCACTGATTCAGAAATGGGAGAGTAATGAAGCAATAGCATGATTATGATGTGTCACTTGTAGATGTTGACCAGTTGTATTTCATGGTGTCTACTGACAAGGAAAAGAAGAAACCTCAGATGATAACAATAACTGACAATTTTACTGTAAAAAGCAAGGATTTTCCCTGAATTTTCTTAATCGAAGAATTATACGGGGTTCTTCGAGAAAATAGATGAAAAATGTCATTAAAAGGCTTCTAAAAATTCCAAAAATGACCATAATTTTCATTTTTTTAATTCCACTGGACACCATGTATTCATTTTGGTACATTTTCTTAGTGTCTACTGTTTAAAAAACAGGAAAACCCACTCTCATTTTGAATCAGTGAAAAGTCACTGATGAATAGTCAGAATTGCAGCAAAGGAAAAATCAGCAAAATGCTAAGTTTTCAAAGATTTTTACTGATTTTTCAGCAAATTTTATAAATTTCACTGACTTTTCAGTGAATTTTCTTTCCCAGTGATTTTTCTCCTGTATTTGTTTTAAGTAAAAAAAATTCATCGATTTCCTTCTGTGCTGCAATTCTGACTGTTTTTCAGTGATTTTCGATAATTTATAATTGAGAGAGCGGAAAATCGCAAAAATTTCTCCTGAGTAGCAAAAACAAACACAAAATCGCAAGAATTTTACCTTAGTGACAATGATTTTGCTGCAATGAGCCAGAATTTTCAATATTTTCCTCTTCCCTTGAATTTTTAAATTGAAGGATTAAAAAAGGTTCTTTGAAGCCAAAAAAAAACTTGAAAATTGCAAAAACAAATCCACAAACTTCCAAAAACATCGAGAATTTTCATTTTTCAGATCCAGTCAGAAGTTCAGAAAAAAGAAAGCTTGAAACTGCTGTTTTTAAACTTATCATTTTAAATTTTCCCTCAACCAATCCACGATCAGAAAACGCAAATTATACCAAAATTTTCGTTACAGAGCCATAAGTATTTCTAAAGAACACATTCGCAAAACATTACAAAACTTCGCACTCTCCCTTCCTCTTCATCTGCTTCCATACAATCTTTCGCAGTGAAATATAAATTATACAAACTGTCTGCTCTGGCATACCGGTTAAACGTCGACGGTATATAAATTTCACTCGACTACGTTCTCAGCGTCTGCGTTGGGCTGGGTCGGGTGTTGGAAAATACGTTTGGTAAACGCGCGACGCGACACTTGACGCGGTAAAATTACCTCGAAATTACTCTCGCCAAGTAATTACAAAACAATATTCAAATTAAGTGGCGAAACGACAACATAATCGCGCATTTATTAAGTCTTAAACGCAATACGGGAATTGGTTTAAAAAGTATTACCATAATATAAGTCGAAAGCTCGCTGCGAAAAGCGCAATAGCTACGTATACTCGCTAAAATCGCGCCAAAATGATGGAAAAATTTAAAACAAATACGCCGTTGGGAAACATGAAAAAGTAAATAAAGTAAAAAGCTCGGGTTAACGTGCTTGCGTACAACACGGTGGCAAAAGGAGCTCCGAGGGAGAGGGGGAGTTCGAATACCTGTGCTTTTGGGCGCTAAACAGTGTAAGAAGAATAAATTACATCGTGTAAGAAGCTATGGTCATTTTAGCTTCGCTATATAGGTACGCTACGTATATAAACTACGTTATATGGTTATACTGTGTGTATCACATATTATAGACGACATACGCTAGGTAATAGTTCCCTTAGGTAATATTCGACTCATTCGACTCTATTTCAAATAGAATTAGCGCATTATATATAAGGGTTTCTCAAAACTTATAAATTATCAGATTTCGCGCCAGTGCTCCGTGGTTTCCAAAATGTGATTTATTCGACGTGTATTTTTTTTTCCTCGTCGTGCTACCAGGTCCGGCTATAGCATTTTATAGTGCTAGCCCGAATGTATATACGTGTAGAGTATTCTAGGTCGTTTGAAGAATTCGTTCGCGACGCGAATATGCTATAAGAAGAGAGAAAAAAAAGGTCGTATTTTCATTAACGCAGCCACCAAGTCGACTGTACTCTGCACGTACATACAGAATGTGGGCTTACTCTGGATGACATGATGTGCGGTTTTTTTTTCATCTATTGGACGGATGAGAGGAGCCGGGAAGGGGTAAAAATTCAATTAAATTAACGTATTAAATAAAGCGACATTTTTCATTAAATTTCGACCGAGCATTTTCAGCCGACGCGACTCGACACGATGGAAGATGCGAGTACAAATTTGCTGCGGTCACGGGGTGAAAAAAATTACATTTTACGAATGCCAAAACCAAGTATTACTGTGACCGTTACGTCTCGCGAGTGAATATTTAATTCGTGTAGTTTTAGTTTACACAATTGGTCAATTTTTGTGACCATTTTCATCGAAAAGTCATCTGAGTCATTTTTTATAGAAATTGTCGATGTAATCGAAGAAAAAAGGTGCCTGAATTACAAAAAAAATGTTGTGAACATTTTTTTAAAAATCCTTTGTTGAAGTCGATTCTTGGAAAATTGTGTACCTATCAATATTTTTCAAAAATAGTAAAATTGGATAAAATTGCTCAATTTTTGAAAGCTTTTTGAATGTTTTTTAAAATTTAATTTGTTTGTAGAAATTTTTTATTTTCTTCAAAATACATATCTCGTTTCAATTTTTCGAAGAATTTCTGAAAAAATGTCCAAGTTTTTAGAATCGTCTTCAATTTTGAAAAATTGTTCCAACTTCTGAAAATTGCCCAAAAATTTTTTGGAAAAGTTGTCATGTTTTAGAATAATAGATTAAAATCCGGATCGTTCAGGATTTTTAAAAAAAACACTCAATTTTTGATAAGTCCCTCAACTTATTTTAAAACGTGGTCTCTAACAGCAAAAAAAAAATAACAAAACCCAAAAAATAGCAAGGTTTTTAATAACACTAGTCGACAAAAAAATGTTTTGCTCTGTGTTTGGGCTTCAATTTCCAAATTTCGGTTGCTTTTATGTACCTATAACTAATAAAGGGAATAATCATTTTTTTGACCCAAGTTTTCTTGGGGAGCAGGGGGTCAAAAAATAGTGGCTTGAGAAAAAAATTGAAAACTTTTTTTCCCCCAGTCTTATAGGAAATTTTACGGCGAATCGAATGGAACAAACCGCAGACCTCCATCTTTTTAAAAAAAAGTTACAGTCAAAACTTTTCTAAATTTTGTGAAAAATTGAATTTTTTTGTATCTTGGCTACCAAAAAGTGAAATTTCTGAGCGAACTAAGCGCCCTACAACAAAAAAGATGAGAACTAAAATTGTAAAGGATAAAATTTCCTATCTGGTAAAAGTAATTGGATTTTTCTACGAGACATAGTTTTCATTCAAGATATTCTCGAATAAAGTTGAACATTGGTGGGGGCAATTGAGAATAATTAGATGGATAAACAAATGTTTGGCTGGTAAAACTCCACTATATTCAGAAATGAAGCTTTCGAACCTTATTTTGACTTCATTTTTGGAATATTACGGTTTTTAGCTACTCACTTCTATGATCAAAATACACCATTTTAAACTATAAATATTTCTCCACATAATATTGAATATACCTTATTGAAATGTTACTCACCTAATTTTAAAGATCGGTTCTTCCTCTTTCTTTTGGTAAATAAAAAGTTGACTGTTTGAATAACGCTTCTTTAGTACAAATTAATTTCATCACGGACCTTTTTGAAAAAAGTTTCAAATTTTTTTGGTGCCTCGACGGTAAAAATAAACAGTAAACATTGTCAAACTTGTTTAATTCACCCTGCCTCAGGAAACCGAATAACTCACAATGAACTGCTTTATTGACGAGCGTCTAGTTTCATTGTAGAGTTGTCGGAAATGGTGCGGCACGATTTTTTTCCAAGTGTTTGACGTCTGACTCTGAGTCTTTTTTTTAACAGTTTAAGATTTTCTAATCCCTTTTTCCAAGTCCATATTTTTCTCATCTCAATTTTTTTTCAGACGTAATTTTCTCAACTCAAATTTTTTTCCTTCAATTTTCTCAATTCAATTTTTTTTCAATTTTCTCAACTCAAATTGTTTCTTTCAATTTTTTCAACTCGAATTTTTTTATAATTTTCTCAACTTAGATTTTTTTTTAATTTTTTCAGCTCAAATTTTTAAGCAGCACAATTTCTTTTCCGAGTTCTTATCACGTAATGACACAAGTTATGAGAAGACACAAATTTAGTTGAGAAAATTGGAAGAAAAAAATTTGAGTTGAGAAAATTGGAACAAAATTGAGTTGAAAAAATTACTCTGAAAAAAATTGAGTTGAGAAAATTGGAAGAAAAAAATTTGAGTTAAGAAAATAGAAAGAAGAAAATTTGAGTTGAGAAAATTACGCCTGAAAAAAAAACTCGAGTTTAGATAAATATGACAAAAATTTTGATTTCGAAAAAAGGTTCAGAAAATTTTAAACTGTTTTAAAAAATGAAATTATTCTGGACTAAGGACTCAGAGTCAGACGTCAAACACTTGGGAAAAAAAATCGTGCTGCACTATTTCCGACAACTCTACAATGAAACTAGATGCTCGTGGTTTTCGGGCATTGCTACCATTTGATACTCCTTTTCAAAAACCATTTATTTTCTATTTCTTCTTTGTACATACTGTTTCGAATAGTATCGTCCAATATTCGGAAAATCGTACAATTTTTAGAAAACGTTTAAGTTTTGAAAAATTCTACTATTTTTCGAAAATCGTGTTATTTTTTGTAAAATTGCGGAATTTCTTAGGAAATTGTCCTAATTTTGGAAGACTATTTTCAAAAAATTTTCTAATTTTCAGATTCTTCGAATTTTATAAAATGATTCAGTTTTGAAGAAATCTCTAATCGTTCTGCCTCCAAGATAAAAATTGTATGAAAAAATGCATTCAAAAGTGAGAATTTTTGTCACTTTTCGGTGAAATTAGTTCTCTAAGGCCACTTTTTTTGAAAACAATTCAATTAGGCATTGCATCCCCTGCTTGAAATCCTCCTTCGATGGCCAAAAAAACCACGATGATGTTAAAGTAAGTACCCCATACATTTCGAGTTTAAATAAGATTACGGCGTTGATGCTGCCACCGGCACCACAACCCGACGAGAATAAGTACTTTGAAAATTACCGCATCGAGCTGAAATATAAATAAAATTGTACGCTGCATTGTCGGGAGTATAAAGGTAATGGTATTACAAGTGCTGAAAGAATGCATCGACTACATTTAAAATTTATCTTAATGGAAAATTCTCGTAACAGTAAATACCACGTTCTTAGGCATTTCACCTATGAGCCGGGAATTTACATGTCTACTTACCGAGCCATTTATTTGATCGGATTCCGTAACCTAAACACATAATGGTGTTAGCCGCGTGTCATCGATTTCGTCGAGTTGAAAATACGAGTCGTACGAGCACCTTATGTGCGTAGAGTACGCGACGTTATAATATGAAAATTATTAATGAACGAGGCGCGTGTTTTTCTGCTTCTTTCACGCCATGAATATCAATTTAATTACTCGAATGAAAATATTTGTCAATTCAAATTACGTCATCAATTCGACGCGAACGAGTGACGCCCCCTTATACCAAACCGGAGAATAAATCAGTCAACGACAATGAGCAATTTTATAAAAACCGAGCTCCTTCGGGGCTTTTATGACATTTTAATAAGAGGGTTGCATCTTACTATATTTCAACCGATGCGACGCGATCGAAACAAAAAGCCCGAAAAAAAACAACCTAGTACTTACTCATTTTCTTGCTCTGTGCTGCGTTTTCAAATGGGGTCGTTTCACGTTCCGTGAAATCTACGCTGGTGCAATAATTGCGAAAAAGAAGAGCTTGATCAGAACATTTTCTTTTACGATTCGCATTTTATAAATACCTCTTATGAAAACGCTTAATCGCGATGGGCGTTTCGGAGCTATTCGGGTGTATCTTAAGGGTATAGGGTGTTCGGTAAAGGTGTTGTAAGGGCCCATTAAAAAAATAAATAAAAGGGTTTGAAATGGAAAGGAGCGTGCTGGAGGATTTGTGGTTTTTTTTTGTTGGCAGCGGTATGTGTAGTGAATGTGATCATTTTTCAAGTGTGTTGGAGATTGATTTGGTGGGTTGAATGAGACCGGGGTGATGGATTTTTTAGAATAAAGGTGCGTTTTGAACTGAGTTCTTATTGAGACATTATGAGTTATTTAGTCATTCTGTTTGTTGACTCTAAAATCGCATAAGTTACTGAATTGAAATTTGTTGATTTCAGTTTCATTGCAAAGAGATGTATGACGTACTCATCTTGATTGAGGATCTGGGGGAGAAAATAACATAAAATATTTTCCCCTTGTTTAATTTGAGGTGTTAATATAAAAAACAACCATAAAAAGTCAAAAAATCACATTTTTACTGATCAAAATTTAAATTTTGTAATTTTAATTGCGCATGTTTTTCAAGCCAATCTTTTTTTCGATTTTTGCGTAAGTTTCTTATTATTGTCGACTACAATCGAATCATTCATTTTATCGACTCTTCAAACGGATTTTTCTAGTGCGACTTCAAATATTTTTAAAATTTTTCATTTTTTCCACGTTCAATTTTTTTTCAACTTCCAATTTTCTACAACTTTAAATTTTTCCTCAACAGTTTTCTTTGGAAATTTTTTCTAATCAGTCTACAGTCCAAGAAGCAAAAAGTGCTCTAGAAATCGAAATTAGTGTGCATTTAAAAAATCAGTTGGTTTATTGTAGGTATGGAGCCTGTAGTCCCAAAAAACCGCATTTTGGAATTTTGCCCTGGCACAGTAGGGAGTTGAGGGCTGAAAACCCCCTTTTTCCCCCAATTTTTAAATTTGGCCTTGGGCAAAAATATTGTTCATATTCTACTAGGAGACACTCCCCGACTTCAAATATATGTCACATCTCTTGGGTCACAGGCACAGTGGGGTGCTGGACCCTCCAATGTGCGATTTTTTGCCAAATTCGATCATTTTTGGCATAATAATGCCTCTGTAGGCGTCCTGCGGTATGCTGGACAAAAAAAATTAAACGCAATGTATTCTTGGGTTTATTCTGCGTCCAATGAGCCAAAGTTTGAGGAAAACTGTTGGCACAATAGCCCGTGGTGGAATTTGATGTATATTTGTACATAATTCGTCCAGATTCGGATTAATCTTTGGCGAAATATTATGGTCCCATATCAATTTTTTGAAATAAATCAGAAATTGATTCAATTTGAGGCTCAAAATTCTCAAAAGTTGCTCAAAAAAAGTTTTGGATGATATTTTTGAATTTTCGTCAAAATTTTACCCCACTTACATAAGTCACATGTCAATTTTTAGAAATTAATCAAAAATTGACCCAATTTGAGGCTCAAAATTCCCAAAAGTTGATCTAAGAAAAATTGGATGGTATTTTTGAATTTCTGTCAAAATTCTATCCCACTTTCATAGATCACATGTCAGTTCTTTAAAAATACTCAAAAATTGACCCAATTTGGGTCTCAAAATGGGTTAAAATGTCTCAAATTTAATTTTCATCAATAATTTCGTTCTGCTCGTGAAATTTTAATCCATTTTGATAAGTCGCAACCCAAGTTTCAGATTCTGTGAGTTGGTATTAAGCTCTTCAGAACTGGATTGAATTGGAGAGAATCTGTTATTAGTTGTTAACGAAGTTATTTCTTTCGACTTTGATACACCAATCTTCTCAGGTTTCTACAAGCCATCTGAGAGAACTTTTTCGTTTTCAATAACGTTTCCCACCAGTTGGCTCGGAGCGAGGATGGTTCTTGTTTTTAATCGGAAATTGGCGTTCAGTTCGTCTGCAGTATCGGTAATGATGGGGTCAATTTTACTGCCACTGCTAAGCATTTCAATTTATAAGGTAATAGTTGTTTACAGTACGACAGTTGAACGCAGAATGATTTTTTTCTTGAAATCTTTATCAAATAAATACAAAATTTCATCTCAATTTTTTTTGAATGAGTATGTTTTTTTTTTTCTAAAAAATGTTCAACTCCGATTAAAGTTTCCTCAAAAAAATCTCGTCAACTGTAACATTATTCCTCAGAACTTTGGTTTTCCCAGAAAATTGATTTTTTGTAACATTGGTTTTCCTATTATAACAATAGGAATATCAAAGGTCGGCGAATCAACAATTTTTTTCTGCGTAATTGATTCTGATTGGTAATTTTGACCTACTTTTTAGTGCCGAGTTCGAATGATGTCAGTTTTACTCCATCACATCAGGATTTTTTATAATTGGAATTTTTTTGTTGAAAATACATTTTACATTTTTTTATGTCAATTTTGACCCTTAGAGTCGATTTTCTGGCGATAGAAAGGATCCGACGAAAAAAATGAATAGATCATAAATTGTACACCGTAAAATTTCCTATCCGTTGCGTCCAATTGATTTGTTTTAGGAGGCTTAGTTTTTGAGATATTTTCAATTTTTGAAAAAAAGTTAAACTTTGAACTGAAATATCTCGAAATCCAAGCCTCCGAAGAAAAAAACTAATTGAACTTTACAGATAGGAAATTTTACTCTCTACAGTTTATGTTTTATTCATTTTTTTCGTATCACCCTTTCTTTTCTCAGAAAATCGACTTCAAGTGTCAAAAAATATCAAAAAAAGTAAATAAAACTGTTGAACAAAAAATTCAAATTGTGAAAAATCTTTGGGTAATGGAATTTTTTCACTATGTTTCTCTAAATCAGCGCAAAAAATACTATAAGAATCATCCACCAAACTTTGAAAGACTGTTTTCTCAATAATCTTTATTGTATCAAAAATAATATGAATAGCTCTTCTCGATTTACGTTCTATTCATTTCACTTTTTTTTTCAGAAATTTGCATAAAATCGACAAATGAGCTTGTGGAACTTCGAGTAAATATGAGTGCTACAGTTTTTTTTTTTAGAAATGATCCTTCATTTTATCAAAGTCCTACTGAATAAGTTTTTGATGAATTTCAGAGGTTTCCTTTAGCTTAAAATCCTATTGCAATTTTTTCTTGATTTTTTTTCATCTTCTTCAAAAGCGCGCCAAATACGCAGCTGCTCAGACTCACCGGTGCAGTAATTAATGGAGGTCTATTACCGACCCCGAGTTTGCATGTTTTTGTATCCCTTTTTGTCATTTTCACCATAATTGGGTAAAATACAAGCACCTGTTATATCCACGTACCAAGAAAGGGAGAAAAAAAGGATCTTAATTCTATTTACCTGCGCCTCGTTGCCGAATCTTGGCACCTTGTTAGAAACCTTTGCGCTAATTTTTAACCTGTTATAATTCCATGGCAGTTTATCTGCATCTGATAGGTACACGAAATGAGACTGACAGAGGTGTCTACGTTCAGTCTATGACTTTTCGTTGAAGTTGGTTCTTTAATTGAAAAATACTTTGCGAAATCGTGGCGAACAAGTTTTCATTTTGCCCTGGTAGGATGCAGCCTATTCTTGACGTGTTGGAAAATTTAATAACGAAATTTTCAAAATCAAGGGTAACGAGAAATTGATTTTTTTCCAAGCAGCGGTGGAAAATAGGTTACGTAATTGAAGTGAAGAGTACGTAATTGAAGAAAGTTGAAGGGTCGTGTCAGAATAATATATGGATTGAATTAACCAGTTCTTGGACTCGTTTGATCGAAAGGATTATGAGATGTTTTTTATATATTTTCAGTTCAGTGAGAAAGTATTTCTAGCTCTCTTTCTAATTTTCAATTGAATAAAATTTTCAATAATTTTATTGGTGGAAAATTTTTACAGGTGAGTTTGAGAAAAATTTTCGTGGATATATGAAAATTGTTGCCAAAAAATTCATCATCCATGCTGAACATGATTCATTCACCTCTTTCGGTTGATTAAAAATTAACTATCGATGCATTCAACCTTTAGAAGATATTGCCTCACTCGATATAAAATTGATTCTCTGCAAATGCACGAAATAAGAAAGAACCCCAGACGCAGCTCGAGTTAATAAAGTAAACTGCAACATCCCTTGGTTTTCTTGAATGTTTGTATGCCCAGAGGAGACCATACGCGACTTCCATAATTTATGCTGGTTTCCTTTAGGCTGTTAATTTTGCTAACATGCAGCCATGTACCGGTACCCTAATGCAGTGACACATAATAAATAAATTAACTACAGCAGCGAGCAACTTGGCCGAATATTAAAACCGCAACGGTGAAATACACAAACACGCGTAAACTTTCGCCATCCCGCATGTACATTTTACTTCGGTGAAAAAATCCAGAAAAAAAAACACTCGCTCGAAAATTAAATTTCTTTCGGACGGTAGCAGCGATGGCGAATTCCAGCGAAAAAATTCTTTCGTCGGCACCCTATTCGAGAGTTATACTCTTTTGAAAAACATTTAATGCTCGAGAAGGGCGTGCGAGTGGATACAGTTACGGAAAAATATATACTTTTACTTTTACCGATGCTTTCAAACTATCAGACTTCAAACAATAGCTTAATGCATTGTTTTCTTAAAACACACCGTATTCTGTGTATCCCATTTATATACGGGTACGACGCTGGAGCTGAAATTGTTGAATTTTCGAAACGATTTGTTTTTCACTTTGCTCGTTATAATATGCTGCTTTATATACGCGCCAATATGGGGAAAAAACCAGCCTTTGTGTCGAACATCAAAAGAAATTTCGTAACGTCAGCACGTCAGAAATTTCCGCGCCGTCGTAAAGTTTATCACGAACGTTATTACTTACTCGAATTAAATCAAAATTCTCGGTTTATGATTTTTTAAAGCGTCAAAATAATTTATTATCGGAGAAGAGAGACGATGTATGGAGGATACATGCTATAAAACGTGAGAATTGTTATATGTGTATAATAAACGCCAAAAGTCTAAACCATAATCACTATATACACATACCAGTATATAAATCATTCAACCGACTAAATTACTTCAATTCGAGTAACCTGCCTGGGTAACTCTACCTTTACCACGCGCGGTAATAAATTCATCAGTAATTTTTTCTTTCATGTGGAAGGGTGAGACGTGCGAGACAACGCCACGTCTCCGTCTATAGGTATTCTGATTAAAAAATAAATTCCCCGCAATTTATAATAGCGAAATGGCAGCTAGTGCTTAGAGACCACCTACTTGAAAATGCTGTAATCGGTTGTGGAATTAATACCTATGTGCGTATGTAACCACGTAACGTTGTAGTCGAAATTTTCGATCCTTGTGAATTTTCCAACGTGTTGAATTATATGCAGATGGGCTGGATTTAAATGGAGCCAATTTTTTGTGTCGTTTTGGAATTTAGGTTCGAGGGCGGATCGTTTCTGGAACTTTTTTTTCGGGAATGTGTTTCAAGGTGTGGAGTGTCAAGTAAAACAAGCAAAACCAGAAATTTCAGTTTAGTTGCATGAAACGTGAAGATGGCATGAATTTTAATCATTTTACTAAGAAAAGCATAATTTTTAAAATTTTCGTCTTGAATTTTTCAATCGAACGGTTGCCTTTGAATGATTTTTCAATTCAAATTAGGGCTTCCATCTCCTTTTTTTTTTTTTTTTTGAAATATCATTATTCAGTTTTCTCAATCAAAATTTTGCAATTTTGATTTTTTGTCTGGAATTACCAGTGTAGTTGCCTTCATGTTTAACCCCCTTCTATAGGAAATCCCGACGAGCTCTTGCCAGCAGACTCCACTTGCAGAAATATTCTGTAAACTGTCATGATTGCGCGAGGTAAAATTCTTCTTTACTTTCTGATAGAATAAAAAACCTAATTGTTGTTCCGGATACCTGAATTTAAACAAAAAGTAGAAAAGTAGAGGATCCTGGTCGAATGTTGATGTTTGAAATTTTAAAAGTTGTTGTCGAAAAACCATAGATGATATTTTGAAATCGCGCAATTTTCAGGAAATCCTCTTAATTTTGAAGGATTCTGCAATTTTTTCAGTTGGTAGGTCTTTTAATTTTTTGAATTAGATGCTTTTAAATTCTTGCAATTTGTCGAAGTGTTGGGAATTTTTTCTTTTGTAACAATTTCTGCAATGTTTTTTGAGCAGTGAGCGTGGGTAACAATTTTTCCTAAAACTTTAAAACGGTCTCTCCACATTACATGGTGAAAATTGCTCTTGACCCAAATTAGACCAAAAGTGGTCCCAAATGTTTGGCCCGATGTAAAAACTCCCCCGAAAATTTTTGAACTTCTCTCCGTCCTGAGAAATCACCCCCTAAATGTCGAAAATTCAATTCAACTTTTCTCTAGATGGGAGGTGGATGAAAAATTTTGAAATTTTCACAGATTGTAGACCTTATGTAGGTATATTGGTGGAAATTATTTCAAATTTTTTAAATCACATTTTTGTAGTTTTTTTGCACTTTGAAATTTTCAAAACATCATTAAAAAAAGTTGGGGGTAACATGGCTGATTTTTCCCCCATAATTTGGTAGTACCCTCAAGTACAACTTTTTTTTTTTCAAATCCAAAAGTGAGTGCAAGTTGGTCAAAAAAATTGAAACGTGAAATCAAAATAGTCAGGACCACCCCCTCCTCACTAAACTAACTTGACCCAACAGGCAGACTGGTACCTTCATCTGATAGGTTAATTAGGTAGGCTGGTACATACTTAGTATAGCTTATGTAGGGTGGGTTGTGACTTCTGGTCAAATTGGAGGCCAAAAGTGTACTGTTCAGTATAAAAACCCCAAAAATTGGAGGCATAACTTCGGTTCAGATTGGAGCTCTCATAAAATTCTAACATGGATCCTCTAGAAAAAAGTAGAGATATTTATTTTCAAGAACATTACGGTCTTAACGTGATACGATGTTGAGGGTTTTTTTGAAGTCTTTCGGTTCAAAATTGAACGCCAAAATCAAACAATATTTTTCATATAAAACTACGTTTTGACCTGTATGCCTTTGAAGATTTTACTGCATCCAAATTAACATTTTGTATAGTGCTAGGAACCAGAAATGTGCGAAAGCTCGACTCCAAAAATTTGATCTTTACGAGTATGACCCTTCGAAATTAGTAGAGAATTTTTTGAAAAATTATTGCGGTTAACAGTTTTCCAATTGTTTTTGTGTTGAAATTTTCAAAAAAATTGAGGGTTCACCGGGTGGAAATTTTTTTATTAATTTTGTCAAGTCGTCAGAAATTGCATATATTTTTTTCTGATTCCAAAATCGGGTGCAGCATAGGTACTCAAAAAACAAAAACAAAAAAACACGATTTTTCACTACCTTTTGTAACAAAAAAGGTGTTCCAACTCGAAGTAAAATTTTGAGCTGAAACAAAAATACATCGAAAGTATAAGTACATCATAAAAATCTCCACATCCAAAATGTAAGATGCTGAAGTGCATTTCTCAGATTTTGACGAATTTTTGAAATTTTAAAAATTGCCTCATTGCCCTACAAAATATGAAAATTTAATGTATCTAATCAATGAAAAAAGTTGAAATTTGGTATATACCTTATTTTTGACCTCCCGAATCGATTGGAAGGAGTTTCGAAACGTTTTGGAAGCTCCCCAGCACTTTGGGAAAAAGCCCATAAAAATAGTCCATCTGTATGAAGTTCGGTAACTGTAATGCCTGATTACCTGCATTGGTGACCTTTATCAATTAAACCACAATTTTCCAAAATCCGAAATTTTGAGTTGAAATTCTTATTTTTGGCTGAAATTTTTTTCTGGAGAGAATATGGATTTTAACTCAGTGTTACGAATTTTGGAAAATTGTGCTTTAATCGATCAAATTTCAAATAGGTCACCAAATTATACAGGTATGGTTTTGTATTTTTTGTACTCCCTCTCCTTATAAACATAGGTAAGTACTAAAGTTTGTAAAAAAATGAGGCCATTGGTGCAAATGGTGGGGGGGTCTTGGAAAATTGGGGGAGGGCACTCATCGTTGACTCAGGGGGATCACCGCACCCCCGATATCCAGGCTCATATATATTTCGGATGATCCGACACCTCTACTTTAAAAATCCAGTACATTTTTATAAAATTCACCCCGAAGGAATAGGACGATTGTAAAAACCAGTCTATCCCTCAAACCAAAATAAAGCACAACCTAATTCGACCATCAACTTTTACTCTTACTGTTCCATAGCACAAAACGAAATGAAAATAAAAAGCTAAAGGCGATCATTTTCTAAATTTAAACCGCACGAATTCCAATCAGTCGGTAGAATCGCCTTTCTATACAATAAATAATTTCGTATACAGCATAATGAGAGATTATCGATAAAAACCTAATTTCACCCGAACGCATCGCGTCGCAACCTAAGCTCAATTGTTTTTAAACATCCAAAAATAGTATATACCGAAAGAGTAAAGATAATCGGAAACAATTGCGAGATATCATCATTTTTAAGTACGCATAATATACGATAATTTATTCAAAATGGTTTCGCTTTCATTTAAATACCTATATCCCTCCTCTTTATAACTTTTATTTTACGGTTTACTTGGTTTACTCCATTTTGTGCGCAACCTCTACTTAATCTGCCATCGTCGGTAGACCAGAAACATAATATGCCAAATATCTAGTACATAGATAGAGTCAGCTATTCACTTGGGACTACTAACGAAAAACGCAATCATTTCCTGATACTATCGCGTTCTGGAGGAAAAAATTTACCAAATAAATGTAAAAATTAGCGAATTATTTTATTACAGTACGAGGAACACTCCACTACGTGACTTCTCACCCTGCTCGAAAAGAAAACAGGTTTCGTGTTTTATTATCGTACGAACCCAGGTCCGAGGTACCTGCGAGAAAAATCGAACGTGTAATTACCTCCAATATACGATACGTGGAAAAAAATTTCGTCTAAATTGAAAAACTCTCGCGCTTATTTCCGAAACGATCGTTTATTGAACTTGTAATTTCGTTGAAGATGCTATAAAGTAATAAACAAAAAGCAAGGGTGCCACGTTAACGCGAAATGGGAATTGTTGTAAAACGTCGAAAATACGTGTAGTTATTACAACTCGGTAATGATTGATTTTATGAGTACTTAAACAGATTTTACGACGGTTTGTTGATCTTTTTATATTTGTACGTAAAAGAAGAAAAAAAAAAGCGTCGAAACTTTGCTATTTTTATTTTTTCGGCTATATAGTCGAAAATTATAAGAAAAATTCGCGTATAAAAAGTTGTACGCGGAACAGGTAAATTTATAATGTTTGGCGAAACCTTCTTTCGTGTACCCTTTTAGCTCGAATGTTTCTGCGTTGCGGTTATGTTACTTAAAAGTTTCGAAATGTGATGGTTAGGGTGGGGTGAACGGATGTGGATATTTTATCAAAGTATCGTTTATGTGTACCTACCTACGGTTGATCGAAAATTTCATCCAATATGGATGAATACTCCTTTGTATGATTAAAGACTCTAGAACAATGGCATTTTCTCTAAAAATGAATTATTAAAATTTTGTGTACCGTTGGACAATTTTTTGGAAAGTGAATAAATGTTTTAGCAAAGTAAGATGGTTGAATCGGTTCAACAAACATTTTTAAAAATTTTTCACCACAAAAACCGATTTGGTGTGGTGAGTAAAACATTATTTTTTACCCAAAAATGATATTCTTGTCCTTTTCCGAGGTGGTGTAACTTGAATTTTTTGTCGGGTAAAGAGAAATGAGTTGAATGATGAAAAATTCCTATTGTATACGAACAATCGCAAAATTTTTCAAGTTTTTTGACCTTGAAAAAGACTAATTTAAAATGGGTTTTGAAAACTTCAAATCCCTCAAAAATGTCATATCTTGCAGTCACCTGAATTTTTTCAGGGGTTTCAAAAGGTTGGTACATTTGAATCCTTTCAGTTAATCAAATTATGTGTTCCTTTACACACCATTTCTGTGATCATTCTACTCGAAGTCTCAAAATTCATGCTTTTTTTTTCGTTTTCATAATTTCTATGACTAAAATTTGAACAACCAATATTCACTCATAGCCTCAAAATTAATTTTTCACTTGAAATTTTTCGAATTTTGAGTACCTAATTCAAGCGCGAAGAAGTAGTCGAATGAAAAAAAAATACTGAATTTCATATCTCTGTTATCAACTTCTTCGTCATCATTTTGATCAAATTCTCGAAATTTACTTTTTTGCTTGAATTTTTTCAACTCTGTTTCTTCACAGATATGTGAAAGTATGTAGTAAAAAAGTAGCGAATTCAGTTGAAATTTTAATAAAAAGTACCGAAAAAAAATAAATCTGTTCAAAGTCTACGATTTTGTCGAGTAGGTGTTTGAAAAATAACAAGAATCGTTCGTTTCTTTTTTTTTCAATCATCAATTCTTTAGTAACTACTTTGATAACATTTCATGTTTCGAAGGTTTTTTTTAGAAAAAAATTTCGTCTTCGCTTCACTCGGGTCACTAGAAAATAATTGGTGTTTTTTGAAATTTTTACTCTTCAATTCTCTATTCAGTCAAACCAGCCGAAGAAATTGCAGTCTTGCGTAAAATTTTTCAATTTAAACATTTTTTGCCAGAAAAAATACGAATTTTTATTTTCGTGATTTGGTAGACAATATAGGCGTCCCTGGCGTAATTTGTTTCATGAAAAAATTGCTAGTTTTATTTTAAAATGGTTTTCCTTCTACTTGAAAATTTTTCATTGATGAATTCGAGTTCTAGAGTTTTTCTGAGGGGGGGGGGGGGGGTTAAACAATTCTTTAAATTTAATTTGAATAATTTTTGTGGACTAGGGAGGAAGTAAGTATCTGAAGATTTTACAACAAGTAGTGTTTTTCAAAAGGGAAAATAATTATCATGAAAAATGAGTGAAAAAAATGAATTTTTGAATTTTTGAATTTTAATTAAAACTATTGCAGGGTGTCTAACAGGTCAAGCTGTCCTGATGAGTCAAACTTTTTTCAAAAAGGTCATCCCGGTCCCGAAAAGTCAAGCTTTTTGACCAATTTACCCTCATTTACTCAAAAGGTCAAGCTTTTTTCAAAAAAAAAAAAAAAAATGAGGGAGGGAGGGGGAGTAGGTACTGGTGTACACTCATAACTTGGGGGGGGGGGTTGCTCGCAAAGGTCAAGCTAAGCCAAGCTTTTTGCTCAACAAATTTTGTTGGACACCCTGTATCGCTGAAACTATGTGTAATTGGGTAATTTGACATGCTGAATAAGAATCTGAAGTTGGTTATCTGTATGATCATTTTTTCTTGTAGTTTTTGAGTTTTATTTTTTTTAAATTACATGTCACCGTTTCAAATAATTTGAAAACTTGCGAATGACACAGAATAAACCTATCTAATTTAATTTTTGAAAAGTGATACTTAATTTTTTCAAAACCTTGAAATATACGGTAAAGATGAAAAATGAGTGCCAATGACATTTTTTCGTAATTTCGTTTAGGCCCAAATGTTAAATCATACCTTAAAAATTAAAGTAACCTTAATGGTTATAAGAAACCTTTTCGTAGTTTCTGATTGGTTGAAAATACGATGAAGAACCTTTAAGGTATGATTTAACATTCGGGCCATACTCTACATGCCTTAGAATTTTTAAAACCCCGATTCAAGGTCATTTTTGCTTCGAAAAAATTTTAAAAAACTTGTGGATGTTCATTTGCAATATTTCCAACTAGTCATCAAATTTCGCTTCATTTCGCTGAAAAACATCTTCGATTATGTACAAAGTTTAAAAATCATATTTTTCAAGGTCACGCAACATTTGAAACAGGGATGTCATTTTCAGGTCTAGAATAATATTCTACTCTAATAAATCGATTTTTGAAAAAAATATATATTGGAAAATGCATCTTAAACCAGTTCACTTATCATACCTACTTTTGTGTGTGTGTGTGTGGGGGGGAGGGAGACTTTGCTAGATCCTGTGAGAAAACTGTTGATCTGTGTGATGTTTGAATTTTCAATTTTTTCTTGTTTCAAGCAAAAAATCTCGATGTTGAAAAATTTTGAATTTTCTGGTCAAAAATTTCCTACGAATTTGCATCATTGATTGATTGTTCAAATAAACGATTTCACGGAAAAAATTTACAATTGGGAGTTGAAACTTCAAAAGCTGTCTCTTTAATCTAAAACCCACCAGAACTCGAAAAATAACAATTTTTTATCCGAAACTTCGCGCGAATTTCCCTCGCTAATTAATATTTCCTTAGATTAATGATTTTAGGAGGAAAAATTACATTTTTTTCGAACAAAAATATGTATTTGCAGATAAATAAATTATCTCGCTACGAGCAGGGCAGCGAGGGCATACTGGAGTGCACCGAAGACGAAGAGAATTGAAAACAAAAAATGAATAATGTAGTTTTTCGGGCGAAATGAGATGTTAGTAAATGGCCCATGAAATAAGCCCGCGTCAACGTTTACAAAAGCAGAGCATTTGGCTTGGTTATGTTATGTATAGGGTTGACAAGTCGGAGAGAGAAATTTGTTTGTCCGTATACAAGGTGGCGTCCACTAGACGTACTCGGGGGCTACTTCAACAAATAGTTTTCCTGCCTTTGCTTAACATTCCGCGACAAAACAATTTATTGTTTTGTAAAATAATCTCCAGTTTCGCGTTTTGTTTTATTGTGTAACGTTTATTCGGCGGTATTTTCGTGTATCCTGATATTTTCACAGAATATTGCCAAAGAAGAGAGTTAAATCTGTAAGGCGGTTATTTATAGAATAAACTTCCTTCTTCTCGAGTCCTTTTAATTTATACGACGTGTCCGAGCCGGCGAGATGGAGAAATATGAATGAACTTGGGGTTCGTATAGCGACGCTGCCTTTGCTTCTCTTCGCCTCGTAAAAACTTAACTCGTGACGACTAATAAATGTTGTAAATTTTTTAACTGAAAATTTACTTAATCTGAGTCGATGATAAAAACTTGGCTGCAGGGTACGAGTACTTTGTATGGACGTAGGTTTTCGTACAGCAGCGTAAAACTTGATAATTTATTTACGATTAATGTTGCTTATTACGTTTACGTGCTTTGGCGAATTGTGTACATCTTTAACTGATTACATTTACGTGATCATAACGACGTTGTACGTAGAACGAATTTCAAATCGGACTGTGGTGTTTTAAAGTACGTACCTAATATTCTGTCACATCGTCTTAGATAAACTCGATATACCTGGGACACCTGTACACGGCGCGATAATGAGCCATTACACGTCCACCTCTCGCTCTTACTCGAATTTACAGATTTAAAATTTTAGATTATTCGAAACATCTTTCTACGGATTATGTTTCCGTAATTGCATCGAAATACTTTAACGACCAGATAATGGTAGACTCGGTCGTACGCCAGTCATAAAGGGGGAAAAATCACCTGCTTTCTTCTCTTTTTTTCATCCACCTGCAGTCTCGTGTTCGGCGAGAGGTACGAGACGACCAAATAAACCCGAACCTACCGAAGGGAAATTAATTACAAAATCGGTACAGTCGGTTTGTCTACATTAGAAAACGTTTTTCTCTTTTTTTCACTCCCTCTCTCGGTATGTTATCAACTTAATTATCCCTTACCGAGAATCGGGTTCGGGTGATTTTTAAATAGGGTTCCCTCACCCTTCGCGTTGAACTCGTATGGAAATTATAACCTGGGATATATTATCCCTATTACGAAACATTTTTCATCAATCAATCGCAAAATTACTATCTAATTTAATCGTAGGTTTATATTACCTGAAAACTCATCGTCCATTATGCGTAATTTTTTATTCGATTGAAATTACTCTATTTAGATAAATGCTACTATACGATATCTTCATGTAATGCGAAATAGATTACCTTTGTTTTTTTTTCTAATCATAGATAAGGTATCTGCGATGTTGTAGGTACATTATATTGTTATAGTTTCCCTTCCCCCTTCTTGGCTGGTGTGCTTCGCTGCTTCTTCGCAATATAGCAAATTAACGTGGTTGTTTAAATATTCATCGTATGATGTACCATTATCTTCTGCGTGAGAAAAGTGCTTAAAATTTAATCATCGGATGGATAAATGAACTACCTATTGGAATTTGGTTATTATGATGTAAAAATTGCTATTTTTCGGATTAATTTTAATTCGATGTTAAAATATGGTTTTGTGTAATTTGCACGTACTTGCAGTTGCAGACGATGGGAATTAAACGATGACTGTGTTTTTGGTAAATTATGTTTTTAACCTTGTAAATAAATTGAATTGGTTGGGCAGACGATTTCTGAATTGGTGGTTGGCGCCATGGTTGGACTATTTGATATCCATATTGTCGAGTGGTCTGATACTGGCCTGTAGATTGATGGCCTGATTTGTTTCATTGACTGATATTCTTAATTTTTTGACTCGTTCTTGTCCTTTCCTCTTTTTTCACAAAATTAGGGCTGAACAGTAAAATTTTCAGGAGTAGGTAATGATTTTTTGAGAAAATTTTAATGGAGAGAGGGTATAGCTGGGTAAGAGTCGAATTTGGCTCCCACTTCGTACCTTGGTATGAAAAAATTCGTTGAAAAAATTTTGACTCCATCCCCACCACTTTCATTTTTTGAAATTGTGGCAATTCTATTGCATTTTTTTTTTCAAGAAGTTTTAATTTCAACAGAAGTGAAAAAAAATTCAGTTCTTTGTCACAAAGTTATATCGCGTATAGGAGCACATGGGTATTTACCAGGGTTCAACAGGATTTGGATCCTTCGGAGTTGAAAATCCAAAAAATCTCAAAATCTGAGGATCTTGCATTTAAATCCATTCTCATAACGAATTTTGGAATTTGATTTGAAATCCATTTTTGCAACGAATTTTGAATTTTGGTTTTGAGATCCTACTTTTTTTTTTAATCCAAACATTTTTGTGTTTTGTTATCCGGTGATTATAGTGTTCAGATTTCAAGTTCAGGCATCACAGTACTTCGTGTCGTAGTTATGTCTAATTTTGTAATTAATTTTGTAATAAAAACATTTCGAAGTTCAGAATCAATTAAGGTTTTTTTTCATCATCTTTACTTAGATTTTGGATTTTGGATATTGAAAATTGGATTTTAAATCCGCTTTGTGCATGGATTTCGAATTTTAGATTTTGAATCCTATGATACGGATGATTTTGGATTTTGAATTTGAAATCCATTTTTGCAGAGGATTTCGGATTTTAGATTTGAAATCCTGTTGTCCCGGATTTTGCTCAACTCTGGTATTTACGATGATTTTTTCATTAGTTTTGGTGCGTCTTTTCATTTTTTTTCAGTCATTTGAAGTTTTGAAATGTGAAAAACGACATAATCTATAAGCGACCACCTTGGAAAAATTGATTTAAAAAAACTCGTTTTTGCAACGTATAATTTCCATATGTATTTGGTTTTGACCTTTTTTTTTTTTGAATGAAGGGCCAAGAATCGATAAAACATGAGGTGAATGTAAATCTACGTCGATATTTTCAAAATGTTGCTGAACTTCGCTATTAAGGCCCTTTTTATATTTGAAAGTTTCGAATGGTCAAAACCTCAGGAAAAAGTTCACCAAAATTGATGAAAATTTTTCGAAAATAGACCTCTCTCTCTCATTCCGAATCAGTGAAAAATCACTGATAAACTGTCAGAACTGCAGCACAGGAAAAATCAGTGAAATTCACTGTTTTTCCAGCGATTTTTCAGCAATTCAAATAATTTCCCAGATTTTTCAATGAATTTCACAAAATATCACTGAACTGTCAGTGAATTTTCAGTGATTTACTTTCACTGGGCTGCTTTCAGTGAATAAATTTTCACTGATTTATTACTGTGCTGCAATTCTGACTGTTTTTTAGTGATTTTTGATAAATTTCACTGATTCAGACTTCAGACGTGAGAGAATATAAGATAAATGTGCCAAAGAAAAGAAAATGAAGACGATTTACCATCTTCAAAAATGTCTCCATACTTGATATTCTTTCATTTTCATATTCAGATTGTCTCATTTTTTTCGTATTCACTATTTTTATTTCTGTTCATTTTCTCAGCAATTTAAATTGTAATTGTTTATATACTTCTTATTTCATTATCAGATGTTCAAAAATCATAAGTATAAAACTCATTATTAAATTGCTCCGAAAAATTTTCAATTTTTGGTATTAAAATATGTATTTCACTTCATTTACAGACAAAAAATGACTTACCTCCGTTTTCAATTAGACATAAATGATTTTATCATACAATTTTCAACCATTATGAATTTGTTTGCTTTCACGTTTTTTTTTTTTTTTTTACATTCATTCATAGCCTTATTTCAAATTTAAATTTATAGCTAGCTTCAATTTATCGTTCGAATCGTAAAATATTCTCCATTTTTATAGTATTTTCGACTTTAAGGGTGTGCTCTATCTTGTCATCAGTGAAAAATTTAGGATCGAGATATCTGAAGCATTATTGAATAAAATGTTTTGAAAATTCAATAATTGTGTACGTGAATCTAAAAAGGTCCCACTTTGTCGCGATTGAGTTATGACCGGAGCGTAATACTAGATAAAATTTCGGATCATTTAAGACCACTACGAGGCTCCATGGTGCAAATCTCTCAGAGATACGCGCATTTGAAGTTGAAAGTTCAAAAAACACGATTTCGAGAAAAACGTGTTTAAAGTTTTTGAAAAAAAAAAGTAATAAAGTTTCAACTTCAAATCCGAATATCTCTGAGAGATTTGCTCCATAGAGACTCGGAAAGGTCTCATTCGATTAGAAATTTGATAGATTTTCAATAAAAATGTATGCCGAAACAATTTTTACTCGATATAGATCATGAACAATTCGAAAACTTTGAAGTAAAAATAATACAAAATTGTAGGCTGACGTTTCTCTCCATAGAAGCGAAACGCAAGGTCGGATCGAGATGCGGTTTGCGGCATTCGAAAGAGCAGGGTTGCCACTATCAGAAACGTCGAAAATCCCAAAAACGTCATTTTCGACCCAACTTCAGAAAAATCGCTATAACTCCGTAAATAATCCCGACAAAGTGGGACCTTTTTAGATTCACGTACACAATTATGTGCTTCGGAACAAAATCATCTTTTGAGAACTTTTCAGATATTTTCAAAATTTTTTTTCCATTTTTGAAAAAAAAAATCGGAAAAATTGGACAAACAACAACAATAACATTTTTTGTCCAACGTATTTTTAAAATTTTTTTGTTTTCAAAAATCGAAAAAAATTGTTGAAAATATCTTAAAAGTCCTCTCGATCCTAAATTTCTTACTGATAACAAGGTAGAGCACCTTAAAGTCGAAAAAAAACTATGATTTTTTAATTCTTGGTATCAGAAATTTCACTAATTTTTCTATTCTGTTGCCAACATTTTTCAAAATTCACTGTACAAAATTTCACTTTGATTAGAGTTATATCTTTGCCAGTGGTTCGATTGGAACTGTAAAACTACGAATTTCAAGAAAAGAAACGATCAAATGCAAAAACTAATATCCGATTCGTGTTCAACAGGTCAAATTACCCCCTTTTACAGTACTATTACTTGAGCAACCATTTTGCTCAACGTCTTGAAATTAATTTTTTTTTGCTTGAGAAAAAACATGGATCAGTGACTGTTTAAAAATAATTTGAGAGTTGAGTATCCTCCAGACAAAAAACTAAACACAATGAGGTTGAGTATTTCAAATTAGGTAGGTACCAACATCTTTTTAGTGCTATTACGATTTTAATTATAAAGGGGGTGAGGGGGGATTGAAATCGAAATACGCCTGTTTTCGAAAATGGACTTACTTTGGGAGCACCAGCTAAACCTCCAATTGTCGCGCAGCGAGCTAAAAAAATTTCAGAGAAATTTTAAATTCAAATTGAATCACATAACCAGTTTTCCTCCATTCGAAACCGGTTCCACGAACCCACAACCATTTTTACATTTGTCTTGAACCAATTCCGTGGTCCTCCACCATTTTGAAACCAGTTTTGCCTTAATTTCAAACCGGTTCTACTTTTCACCCAAAACCGGTTCCATATCAGCCTGATGCCGGTTTCGGATCTCTTCACACTAAAAACTATTACAAATTGGTGTCTACCGTGTATTTAGTACCTACCTACTTACCATGTATTGAATCAGTTTGTTCATTGATGATATCCTCTAATCGTTGATGATTCTGACAGGGTGGGGTGGGGGGGGGGAAGAATCACTAGCGTGAACCTTGATCCATCTTCGATACCTACTAAATTCAAATTGAATTAATTCTGAGAACTGCCTAATGTAAAAAATTACCGATACAGTCAAGTTGTTAAGGAAAAAATGGAATCAGAAGTTGAATGATTTTAAAATAAAATCCTAATACAGACTGATATCATGCCGAAGGCAAATCTGCCTTTCAGGGTTTATTCACTCGAAAATGCGATTTCTGTAAGGACAAAAATCCGTCACGTATAAGTATGAAAATGTTGAAAAATTTGAAATTTAAATTCAGACGTTTGCTTAAGACGGATTCGAAAATCCGAAGGCGATAAGTACTTAAGGTGGAAATACGAATGACCTTTTCTTTATGTATCAGCGTGAAATACACCGAACAGAAGTCACCCGATGGAATAATAAATCGGCTACGAAGCTTTATAAGAATGAAAATCAAAGCCTCCAAACAAAGCCTGAAAATAGTAATTACCAATTATCTAAATGGTTTACAATGGATTTCTATTTTGAATCCTACGCTTATACATATAAAGGCCCGTATAACCGCATCGTTTATGTATAGATGGAATAACGGAGGCGATAACAATGCCACCAAAGTCGTCGAGCATTTAAATCCACATACCTGAGCTTACGATAAAATCAATATAACAATTGCGCCACGTTCATAAATAAAAATACCACCGAACTTAATGAATATATTTTCGTTTCACAGGATGAAATTGTCTTCATGAATACATCAAAGTGAGCCAGTCTCGAAACCGGTCACCTTTATCGAGTAAGTTTGAAATTTCAATTTAGAAGCACGCTTGTAAGATTTTTTTGTTTTCGTGGTACGCCAGAATCGAGACAGAGAGGCGTGTTAATATTGATGGTAACTTGATCGATAATGCTGGTAATTTCAACGTACCTATGGCGAAACCATAAACGAAGAAAAATCGAGTAATAGGGAGGAAAAAAAATCGAAAATGTCATTCCTATATCAAATATTGACTTGTGGGAATTGAAAGTTTTGATTTGTAAATTTAGGGTCATGAAGGTATCTAGCGGGTTTTTTTCTCTGTCTTCTTATAAATGAACCCTTCATTAGCATTTGGAATCTTGTGTGTGCTGCTTACTCAAGTGTGATATCTTTTGGCTGCTTCGTTCGTACAGACAAAGCTTTTGGATTTTCGCTATTCTTGGCTTTTTTTCTCGTTCTCTCTGCGTTTTTTTTCCTGCAGTTCTGTTATTTTCATTTTTTTAAAAAAATAAAAGAAAAAAGTGGAATAATTTTGCTTTTTACTGAATTCGAAAGTATTACGTCAAACAGCGTCGGTGAAATTTGCCTTTTAGATTTTTGTTACTTTTTAAAATTTACAACGCTTGTTTAACTTTTGCAAAACAAAATAGTAGGGTTTTTTTCGTCTTCTCTTTTGAAGAAAGAGAGTAAAAGCAGAGGTTGTTAAATTGGCGAAATATGTTTCACGAATGCGTAAAGCCGAGTTAATTAATGAACCTTCGGAGCTATAAATTTTTCATCTTTTCAACGCGACGGCGGTTTTCACACGTTCGAGCGGAAGAAGTGAAATTATGGTATTTTTCACATAGGCAGATAGACACGCCGGGGAGGAGTATCCTTAGAAACCTATCATTTTACAATTCTAATTATTCGCCCGGTAAAACAAGAACCTCCTTTCGAATGTAATTATAATTTGGCCTTTGTCGTTGTTCGAAAATCTCTGTCGCCACATCACATAATAAATGACTACGTCTAATGGAGCCGCTCCGCTCCACGTACGAGTACAACTGTCGTACGTCAACACGTCTGTACAAATGTACATATGCGCGCATGCAACTAATTTCTTGAAAAATATATCTCCGAATCATCTTTCGTGTTTCGTATGGCCGAGCCCGAGCCGTCTATAAACACTCCGGATGTGTGTCATCTTTCGATGAGAGTTAATTGCCTAATGACTATGCCTCAGGCGGGGTGCGAATGTTACCTTGAATTGGCCTTATACCCGAATGAACTCTAAATGCTGGGATTTGGGTTTGATCGCGTTAAAGCTTTTTATTTTCATTTTTCCGTGCTCTTTAATTAATACGCGAATGAAAAGCTCGCAGAGATGTAATTTTACTTTTACGAATTTCGACGTTTTTTTCTGGCTTTTTTTCTCACCTGAAATCCTATTACGTCAACTGAATAAAGTCGCGTAAACTTTTCATTTCTTTTTCAATTTAAATTTTTAAAAGTATTTTTTGAAATGGTTATACGGATTCGTGTATCTGGTGTGCCTCGTGTAGTTTTTTTTCAACTTCGCTACGTCGAGCTGCTTTGTGAAATATTTTTCTGCAAATGTTTACCTTGCTGCTTCGTAGTCGCAATTTTGTTTTAGTTCCGGGATATCTTTCTGTTTGTGTTGGATTAGGTACTTACGTAAAATATGTATAGAATTTTTTTTTCCTACCTGCTGAGATAAAGTGACTTTGAGACTGTTGAAAACGGTGCGGGAATGTCTAGACGTGGCTGGAGAAAAAAAATAAGGGTTAATTTTAACTTTTTCGTCATTGATTTTTTTTCTGGCGAAAGAGACCACGTGTGCGAAACTTTCATCTGAGAATGCTTTTCTGTGTTTATTGGTATTTTTTTCTGATTTTTATTGCGAGAGTTGATGAAATAAAAGAAGGGTACGAGGGACGATTGAATTTGAAGATTAAAATTCACGGTAGACCTGTCCAATTTTTAAGTATTTTTTGACAATTTCAATTCATTTTCTCAGAGTAAACGATTCAAAAAAAAACTATGAACCTTTAGAGTAAAATAATTTGTAGATCTTGGAAAAAAATCGCATACCCATCCTGAGAAGAATGATCAAATACCAGATTCTTTTGGACTTCTGAAAAATGAAAATCCAAGAACAAAGAGGTAAATATAATTCTCCTGATCATATGCGAGGAAAAAGTGAAAACCCTGTATTCAAGCTCTCAAACTAATGAAGAGAGTGAGCGAATTGTCATTTAAAAGCCTTCTGAGCTTTCATATTTCTTTTACTCCTCATTGTTGGAATAATTGAAAATTTAGAGAATGATCATTGAATAAGGAATTTCAGTCACCATGGCCAGAGGTTTTGTTCTATTCAATAAAAGCAGTGCTCTGAAAATCATGCTACGCAAATTTATTGGAAATGATGTGTTGTGCAAATCCTCCAGGACAAGAGTTTTTTTTCGATTATCATGATTGGTATCTCATACTCGTAGCACCCTCTTCCTCTTTGAGAATCCGCATCATTATTCGAATCTACGTCATCGACGTTTTGGTTTTGATTCGTTAAGAATTTTGGTGTAATCGACTACGGCGACTAAGTTCATCTTGCGTCTGGTACATGGAATCTCCGTGGCCAAGAAACAAATTTTCATCAACTTTCGATTTATCAAGTGATCGACACTTTACTGCGTTGGTCTTCGCGCCATCAGGTGCAAAAGTGTCGTATTATGAAATGAGCTCAGAATTTTTTCAAAAAATCCAATCAATGATATTGGAAAAATTTCAGTTCAGTTTTTTATGAGCATTGGGCATTAATTGTAAAGACGGATCAAGCGCCCCCTAGTGGCATTGTTTCCAAAAAAATACAAACCGATGGATTGCTTTGATTTTTCGAAAAAAAAAATCAGAAAATAAACTTAACATATTTTTACATTTTGAGCTGTAGTATCTCAATTCAGAATACGATGTTGACTATTCTCATTAATATGTTTCGATATTTTTTTGAGGCGATCCAAGTCCAAATTTATTCTAATAAGTTGAACTTTTTTCAATTCGAATTTTTTTCGGTTTCTTTACTTCCATTTTTTTTCAAGCTGTATCCAATTTTAAAACTTGTCATCCGTAAAATTTTAAAAATTAAAATTGTTTCAACTTTGTTTTTTTAAAAATATTTTAAGTAATTATTATTACCTTTTAAAATTTCTTATTGTTTATTGAGTTGGGAAGTAATTTTGATAAACATGAAGTTAAAATTTTTTTCAAGTTTTAAAGTTGGAAAAATTTCAAGGAATTTCCAATCAGAAATATTTTAGAACTGAAATAAGGATAAATTTTCAATTATTGAAAGCAATCTTTGGATCGGAAGAAATTTTAAAACTATCAAGTTGAAATAAATTTGAAGAGAGCGAAATTGAAAAAATTTCTTGTACTGAATTTTTCAATCTGAATTTTCTCAAAATTTTTTCAACTTGAATCTTCTCGCAATTTGTCAACTCCATATTTTTCCAATTTTTTCCAACTTTGAAAAATTCTTCAATAATTTTAAAAATTTTCCTCAATTCATTTCATCTTTAATTTGAAAAAAATTCAATGTAATGTTTTTCGAAGTTTTTTCCAATTCAACGATGGAAAAAATTTCAAACATTTTGAATTTAAAGAAAACAAAATTGGAAAATTTCCAAGGAAATTGAAGTTTGAAAAAATTTTGCTGATGAACAAAATTGGATGATTGGATACAGCTTTGAAAATAATTTAGAAGTCATGAAATTGAAAAAATCACAAGAGTTGGAAAAAGTTGAACTTGAAATGAAAATTTGAGCTTGGATCGTCGAAATCCATTTGCATCAAAATTATTTCGGAACTAGTATTTCTCACTTCAGGAAATACTTCCCGGATCGTTTGTTAAAGCATATTTTACAAGCAAAAAAATAGTAATTAAAATTGAATATGATACAAAAGAAATATTTCAGAGTAGATAGGTATATATTTATATTCAAGTAATCATAAAAATATTAAAATATATAATTCCGGTATAGAATGCTATGAAAATTTTGTTAATATTTTCAAGTCTTAATACGGAAGGAATCGGATAACTTATTTGAAAGAAATATGAAGGAGTGTCGGCCGACTATTTCACATTGAAAATCCTGACTCCGCCTATTATTCTAGTGGATTCCAGTAGTACTCATTCTTACCATCTTCCATCAGCATATTGTTGAAATCTTCCAAGCTGGTCGGAGCTCTTGAGAACACTTCTCCTCTCCACCTTTGGAAGGTATGTCTCAATGATACAAAATCCAAAAATGTACTTCACAAAACGATTGTTGAATGGCTTTTTTAAAGTTGCATAGTATCACAACTAGGCTCACAACTAGCAGAAGTTTCTTAAGGAACACTAGAACATCTCTGTAGCATACTTTGTTTTTTCTTCTCATGACAATCCAGCATACTGGTGATGACAGTAAATTTATTTATTTAATGAACAATTAAAATACTGTACACTTAATTCCTAACAAAATTCTAACTTACTTAATTTTCTTAAACTTAATTCACAAATTTCTTAACTTACAGAGCTACTATCGATACTCGTACCGATAGTAGCTTAACTAATTACAAACAAAATTCGTTTTACTTGATTTTTTCAAAATTTGACGCTTACTTGGTTCTTTTTCGAAACAATTTCTTTTTGGCGTGTTTCTTGCGATCCTCCAAGTTTATACTCCACAGTGTTCTTGGCTAAATAATTGCAGATTATAATTGAGTGAAACAAAAAATAAAATATTTCAAAGTATACATATTTTCAATTATTCATATAAAAATCCAAAAATATAATTCCCATATAGAATGCTATGAAAAATTATTTTATATATTCAAAAGTTTCTATATGAACTCTGATAACTTGTTCGAAAAGAATATGTCGGAGTGCTGGCCGACTATTCCATGTTGAAAATCCCAGTCCTGCCGATCATTCCAGTACTCATTGTTACCATCTTCCATCAGCAGATTGTTGAAATCTTCCAAGCTGGTCGGTGCTCTTGGGAACACTTCTCCTCTCCACCTTTGTAAGGTATGTCTCAATGGCACAAAATCCAAAAATGTACTTCACAAAACGCTTGTTGAATGACTTTTTAAAAGTTGCATAGTATCACAGTTAGGCTCATAACTAGCTGAAGTTTCCTAAGAAACACTAGAACATCTCGGTAACATGTCCTATTTTTTCGACGCATGATCATCCAGCATACCGGTGATGACAGTAAATTTATTTATTTATTGAACAAAAGTTTATACTCCACAGTTCTTAACTGAATAATTGTAGATTATAATTGAGTAAAACAGAAATGAAATATTTCAAACTCAGCACCTACATTCGCTTAATTTTAAAAACAATAAAATATATAAATATACCTATGTACTTCATTAATAATACATGATTATCGATTGCCACCAGATTTTGTGTTTGGATTCGGACAAAATATTGTTAGATGCTGGCCCTCTCACTTTGAATTGAAAAAATTTTCACAGTTTGATGTTCGTTGTCATTCCCATAATTTGCCTTCTTTAAAGCTCGCGTAAGGATTTTTTTATTGCTTCTAAACGAAGTTTATCATTCCATAATTTTACAATTCTAGCCCTAGGCCAACTTCAATTTACAGATCCGAACGTCGTGATTTGGACATTGTTCACCATTCAGAATATTCACGCGAGATTTTGATTTTCATGGTATTTTCAAAGTTCTCCAGAAGTCTAGAATATCAATATGAGGAGCTGAATATCTTGCTTTCATCCTGTCAACTTTCACTGAAAACTCTTGCTGTTTTCATCCATTTTACAGAAATACTGACTTCTTACAAAAATAATTTAAAAAAAAAAAAACATTCTGTTAAATCTAAACTTCTCATTGAAAAGCCGAATTTTAATCCCAAGCCTAGACCCCATTATGCTCTTCTAAAAAACTCATCTAAGTTTTAATTCAATTTGGACACCTTAATATGGCCTCTTGTTGGATTATTCAACAGCGTTGAAAATGTCTGACAATTTGGTTTCTTCGTACTTGCTAGAAATATGAAGCTTATCTGCAATGTATGTTAATGTAAAATATGTGTAGTGTTCAGATATGAAACAATTTTTAAAACAATGACCAGCAATGACACAGTTACCCATTAAAAAGTCGTCGATATAGGATGCTGACCGATTGTCTAGCGCCAGAATAATACCTATTTTTGCGGCGGTGGTGTCGTTCATGCCTATCACTCACTTCTCAGGTACATAACGAGTAACGATCCCCTGTTATAATACTTGGTTTTCAACCTTTTTCGATTAGCAGTAAGAATGCCTCAATTGTATGAAATCACATACACATTTCATTTGAAAATTGTGTATCTAAATTTTCTCCATCAAATCTAATTTTTTATTATTACAATTTGATTAACAGTTTCATACGATCTATTTTTCATACGATCTATTATTTTTCATACGATCTATTTTTCATACATTCAATTTGTAAGGTTTCATTGACAGAAATGATTAATTTTCTTCTGTATGCTTTCATATTGTTCATCTTCTACTATCCCAAAATAATTTTCATCGACTGCAACATTTTTTAATGTTCCAATTCATAATTAAATGCCTTCATTTATTCCTTCATCATAGATTGTAGCATAATTGGTGAGTTTTTTTTGTACCATCTATCTGAGATGTTATATTTATTTCATAAGAAGAAAAGTGATCTCTACTATTTTTACAATCTGGCCCATTTTTTGTATTTTCTCCGGCAGAAAATATTTGTAATATTACATTCATATCATCATACAAGTTTAAATTAATTATACTCCTAAATTCTTCAATCTACTCATTATTCAGTATGTGTGTTCAATAAATGAAGTGTCCGTTTAAAAAAGAACCATAGTCCAGAATCTGTATATGAGAAAAGGGACCCAGGTGCAACCTTTTTTTCGATGCACTATGCCCCCTTTCTCATATACAGATTCTGGACTATGGTTCTTTTGAGGCAAAAACACCACAATCTTCAAAATTTGGTTGCTGTAGTGTCTAAAAAAAAGAAAGTACTTACGTTAAGTAGAATTTCGGATTCAGCGTTTCCTCGATAAATGGCCGGTCTGCTGAACTCGCTGACAAAATAATAAGTATTCCAGGATTAAAACGTAAGGGATATTCCCAGTCTTCTAAAGCTTCGTCCGAAAACAAGAAGGTTTTGGAAGTCGTCGGTTCTGGAATAAAATAAATTTGACAGGTAAAACAAAAGAGGAAAGAAACGAAAATTTTGTTACGTAACATCCGAGTAATACCGATTTACAACATCGAGCAAAGTGGAGTTGTTAGTTTTCAATTTTTTCGGCAAAGCTGATTAATACAAATTTTGTATGAATCTTCTAAAAATTTTTTGCGCTGTGAAATTAGGCAGATTGACTGTCAGCAGCTTTCTCGCCTCCTCCTCCAACTTTTTTAGCTCCGCCGATTGCTGCTGAGCAAATAACTCGGCGATGACCCTCTTCACCGATGTAGGTTTCCGAAGCGAAACAGTTTTCACCTGCTTCGTTTCCTGCTCTGGTTTTTACTCGAAAAAAGGTCACTAATAGCTCATTTGAAAATTAATTTTATGTAGATTCAGAAAATTCCAATATCTCGAAATTGACTTTTGTGACCAAGTGGTCCCTTTTCCTAAAAACAGCCACACATATTCAGTTTCAGAAGTCTTTTTGTCAAATTTTGGGGTCAATACAGTGTCATCATGTACGTTAATCCGCGATCTATTCATAATAAGCATGCGACTGTCCTCTGCTCTCTCATTTATAAATCAGTGAAAATTATCGAAAATTACTGGAAAACAGTTGTAATTGTAGCACAAATTAGTGAAAAAGTTTTCACTGAAAGCAAACAGTGAAAAAAATCATTGGGAAATCAGTGTTGCCAATTCTGTTGAAATTATGCTAAATCACGTAAAAATTTTTTCGTTTTTGGTTTCCTGGCATCATAAAAATATGCCAGGAAGCGAAAAACACCAAAAAAATTATGCTAAATCTAGCTTAAATTATGCCAAATTGGCACACTGCTGGAAATTCGGCGAAATCTTTAAAATTTTCTGAAAAATCAGTGAAATTCACTGAACAATCCACGAATTTTATAAAAACAATGAAATTTACTGAACAATCAGTGAATTTTTTTGAAAAATCAGTGAAAATCCGCTGAAAAGCTGAGTATTTTACTAATTTTTCCTGTGCTGCAATTCTGACTATTTTATCAGCGACTTTTCACTGATTCAAAATGAGAAAGTGATACCACAAGTTCTTTGTAGGGAAATTTCACTTTAACAGACCGATTTTTCGTAATAATTTCGGGATTTTTTTTACAAAGAAATAATTTTTTCGATTCGTTGCTTGGTGGTGGGATTTAGTGTCTCTGCAATGAAGATTTTTCGAAATACCCTGCTCCAATTTTGTTAAAACCTACATAATTCCAACTGAGGTGTTTCAAGAGAAAAGAAAAACTCGAGTATATCGTACTGTTGAAACGTACCAAGTGTGTTTTGAAAATTAAAGTATCTTTCCAGCATACTGAAAATAAATCATTTTGAAAGATCCCACCTTATTTTGTGTGCATTTCACTTATATATGTGGAATTGTGGATGTACGAATACTTCTCAGGGTTTGGGTTGGATAAAGGTGTACCATTACAACCGAGTTACATATGACGATCCTAGCAGTAGGGCTTTAAACCCTTTGAAATACTCTATACTCCCATTTGTACGTAGGTATTTGGCTATATAGATATACGAAAAAGCGAGCAAGATGAACTAAGTAATTACCAGGAGCACGGAGCGGTATGGCGACGCACCATATACCGTAGTCTATTGCTCCAATAAAGTATATACAGCTGAGGCGAAAAATTCTCACCGTGGCTTAAATTTTCCACACCTCGGTCGTCGGATGAAAGTCTGCTATGGCAATAATTTTATGTAAAGAGCTGATACAGTAGTACACGTCCGGATAACTTAATGCCTTTTTTATCCAGTGCAATTTACGTTCGTATAATGGTTGGAAGTGTATAGAGAGTGAGTGCGTGCCTTATACGCGGTCCTCTCCTCCGCCACTGTCGGCGTACCCCTCTATATACGGGTTTTGACTGTCTTTGCTTCGCGTTTAATCCTGATTTATTTTCCGTACAATAAAGCAGTTGTGGATTGCGCTGAACCACGGTATTTCTTAAAACGATACCATCTTTGTTACGACTTCAATTTTGCTGACTCGTGCTAATCTGTTAGCTTTTATTTAAGCTCCTTTGAAAGTATAATTAATTAACATCTTTGCCTGCGAGTTATTTGTTTTAAATTTACCGTTTGGTAATTTAAAACTATTTTACACGTCCGTTGTTGAGGGCCTCGAGGCCTAGATGAATTATGCTAATGTATTTAGAACGTCGAGTCGGAGTGCGAATATCCTGAATTTTGGACTGCGAGTCTCGATCGTCGGAGTAAATTGATTTTAGTTTTTTTATGGGATGAGGTATTGTAGAATTGCCATCATGATTCGCCTATGACGAGGGACCTGTGTGCCGTTTGTCCGAAACGAGCTTAGTTTTTGAAAAACAGTGTTGCCAAATTTGAAAATTAAAAAATTCACGTTTTAAAAAATTGATCAAATTTGAAAATCGACCTATGGAATCACTTGGTATTCACTTCTAGGTGAATAAAGTTTTTGCCTAATTTCGATATTGAAGGGGCTACAGACATTTGAATTTTTTCAATTTCGCCAAAATGTGAAAAGTCAAATTTTTCGTGTTTCAAAAATTGACCGAATTTGAAAATCAGTATATAGAATGGCATTGTACTCTATTCTAGATTAATCTTTGTTCTATAGAAATTCTCCTATTAGTGTAGGCGAATAAGCGCCATTTTTAAGAAAAAAAAACATTTTTAGCTAGCCAAGATTTTATCGCCAAAAACTGTCGAGGGTGATCCCCTGATTAACCTCTAAAAAGTCCGCACCCCCTAGACCTCGTGCTAAATTTTTTATGGAAGCTCCACCCCCTCAAAAATGGGGTTTCCCGAATAACTTCTCAGGATTTGGTTTTACTGCAAAAGTAGTTCAGTACTTTTTTGTTCTGCACTCAATTTCCAACCGTAAAACCAAATCCTGAGAAGTTATTCGAGAAAACCCATTTTTGAGGGGTTGGAGCCCGGGGTCTAGGGAGTGCGGACTTTTTAGAGGTTAGTCAGGGAATCACCCTCGACAGTTTTTGGCGATAAAATCTTGGCTAGCTAAAAATGGTTTTTTTCTTAAAAATTGTGCTTATTCGCCTACACAATATGTGTATAATGTACAGTATTGAAGGAGCTGCAGGCATTTGAACTTTTTCAATATTTCTTAAGGGTACGCTTCACAGTTGATTTTTTAGGTGGCGAGTATGCAACACTCACCACTCTCGTAGCAACGTAAAACATCTCCGTCACAATACCCATTCGAATCATTGAGCGACCGACTTCACATTATGATCTTCGCGAGACCTTTTTTTTTTTTGTCTACTTCTCTATAGGAGGGCTAATGAGGGATGGTTTTTGAATGAATTCAGGTACTGTACTGATCCTGGCAAAAGCAAACATTGTGTAAATGTACACCACTACATCCGCAGACACTATGGCATAGACAATGAACTGGTTTATTTTTTATTTTTTTCACGTCTGCGTTGTAAGGATATGGAGTGACGGAGTGTATTTTTAGTGAAATGAAATAAAACGGCTGATGTCGAGTGTTGTAAACTGAAATGTCTTCTTTTCCCGATATAGGCACAATTATTTTCACAAATGACACATAGTATGAGAGCTAAACCTACTGAAATTTTCTTGAGAAGGTATAAAGCTGGGACCCAGTGGCGTCGGAAGCTTTTTTTTTGGGAGGGTACAAAATGAGAACCAAGACTTCAATATCTGGAGGATTTTCTGTGGAGGGGGAAAAAAGAAGCATTTTTTCGTTTTGTCGCCTCAAATAATTCATATAATTGTTATTCTGTTCATGCCCGAGCGAAGCGAGGGTGAAGCTTTGAGAAAATTGAGTTTTTAAAAGCCCAAAAAAGCATTTTTTCCACCTTTTAATGCTTCGAAAATGCCTATTTGATGTGATGGGAGGGGGGGGGGGGTACAAATGATACTTTGTACCCCCATCAGGATTGGGGGGGAACAATGTACCCTTTGTACTCCATTTTCCGACGTCACTGCTGGGACCGGTCTCAAAAGTTGATATATGTGCCCCTATTTTGAAATTCACCAGTTTACCAATGCGGGGTGACATGGTCAAGCACAGCGAAAACTCGAAAGTTCACAATTTTCATGAACTTTCAGCCAAAAACATTGAAGGTCGAAATTGGTGCCAAATTACTAGATTTTTTGCGCTGAATCCGAATATGTACTTAGGTCTGCCGACTTCGAAGTGCTGCCAAAGCTCCAACAGACGGTGTCAAAAATTAAGAAAACAAAATTATCAATTTTTGAGCTAAATTCGTAAATTCGCATTAAGAGCAATATAATTGGTCTAGAAAATAATTTTAATCAGTTGTAAGGAGTGTTCGATGTCTAGTAGTGACGACTTTTAAAACTCGAAAATGCCCAAAACTTTCAAATTTAGGGAGTGGGGCAAGGGAAGAGCGTCCATAAATTCACGAATTCGGGCGTGTATAATATATCGAAATATGTTTTTCGGGTCGTGGCATTGGCGGCATCTACACTACAGCAGAGCTGCGCTTGCTGTACATCGGCAAATTCCATATACAGCATGCTGTACATGAGAAAACTCGCTGTACATGTACAAATTTGCCCTTAGGTATCAGCGGGGACCCCCCCCCCCCCGTTCGAACGTTCGAATATTGGGAAATTTTTTTTGCTGCACATGGAAAGAATCCAAGTTGCCACCCCTGGGTCGTAGAAATTGATTTCAGCAATATTTTTCACATTGGGGTTGTCTATTTTTCATACATAACGAATCTTACAATTGCTTGAAGGGTCTTCAATGGTTTTTTTTTATGATTTGCATTTTTTTTTTTTACGTATCATTATCATAAATCATGCTTAGCGTATGTAGTTCCAAATCCTGTTATCGTAATGTTAAAAATTACGTATTTCGAACAATTTTCTTATTGAATAAAACTTGGTTTTTCAACGTTGCTGTACGTGGTTCGGGAGAATAGGCACCACCTCTTCAGTCCAATGTGAAAACTATTGCTGGAATCAATTTCTACGACCCAAAAAACATAGATTTCGATATATCACACGCCCGAATTCGTGAATTTATGGACGCTCTCCCTTTACTCCACTCCTTTTTGAAAGGTTTGGGCATTTTCGAGTTTTAAAAGTCGTCACTACCTACTAGATATCGAACACCCCTTACAACCGATTAAAATTATTTTCTAGACCAATTATATTGCTCTTTATGCGAATTTAGCTCAAAAATTGATAATTTTATTTTCTTCCCTTTTGACACCGTCTGTCGGGGCTTTGGCAGCACTTCGGAGTCGGTAGACCTAGGTACATATTCGGATTCAGCGCAAAAAATTCAGTACTTTGACACCAATTTCGACCATCAATGTTTTTGGCCGAAAGTTCATGAAAATTGTGAACTTTCGAACTTTCGCTGTGCTTGACCATGTCACCCCCGGATTAGCAGACTGGTGATTTTCAAAAATAGGGGTACATATACTAACTTTTGGGACCAGTCGCAGCTTTATACCTTCTCAAGTAAATTTCAGTAGGTTCACCTCTTGGACTAACAGGTTGACAGTGTTGACACAGAAAATGCTATTTGAAGTTCACTGAGCGATTTTTATACTCACGTTGGTAATTTTTACGCTAATAACGAAAAAAGAATGAAAAAATGATATTATCCAAGGATTTTTCACAATTTGAATTTTTTGTTGAACATATTTTTACACTTTTTGATAACTTTTGATATTGGTCAATTTGCTAAGCAAAGGAAGGGTTTAACGAAAAAAATGAATGGAAAATAAATTGTAGAGCGTAAAATTTTTTTCTGTATATACCAATTACGTTTTTCTTGAGATGCTTAGTTTTTGAGATATTTTAGTTGAAAGTTCAAAATTCAAAAACTAATTGGACTTTACATAAAAGAAATGTTATGCTCTACATTTTATGTCCTATTTATTTTTTATTTAGAACGCTTTATTTGCTCAAAGAATCAACTCCAATAAGAGTGAAAAATTGTATCAAAAAATGTAAAACGAATTCTCACCAAAAAATTCAAAGTACCTATAAAAAATCCGGACATGATGGAGTGAAACTGAAATCACATTCGAACTCAGCCCTAAAAAGTAAGTCAGAATCAATCATACGTAGAAAAAAAATGTTGATTTGCCAATCTTTAATATTTCCATTGTTACAAATGAGAAATGTTGAAAATGAGATTCATTACAAAAAATTGATTTTCTGGAAAAATCAAGCCATCAAAAAAAAATATATGAATAGAACATGAATAGAAGAGCATAAAATTTCCTTTCTGTAAAGTTCAAGTTTTTTTGATAGAGGCTTAGTTTCAATAAAAAAATAAGTTGAACTTTCAACTAAAATATTTTGAAAGGTAAGCTTCCTGAGAAAAAACTAATTGGACTCTACAGAAATGAAATTTTATGCTCTGTACTTCTTACAATTTATGTTCTACTAATTTTTTTTCGTTGAACACTTTCATTGCTCAGAATATTGACTTCAATGTGTCAAAAGTTAGTAAAACGTGTAACAAAAATGTTCGGCAAAAAATTCAAATTGTGAAAAATCTTTGGGTAATGGAATTTTTTCACTACTTTTTTCGTAATCAGCGTCCGCGTGAAAAATACTGGGAGAGGGAGTGACGGGTGTCGCTCAAAAAAAAATCGTAAAATTGCTCAAAATGAAACAAATAATTTAAAACCCTCAACAAAGGTGAAAAATACCGAATACGTTTCGAATCTCCTTTTGCATTTCACTTTCTACATAGTAGGTAATTAGGTATCTCCATCTAACAACAATGGCCATAGGAAAAAAAAGGAACATTGGAAGGCTATTTTCAAGAACTTATTCAACCCTGTGGGTATACAAATATTAGACAAATATACCTGCACCGGAACTACCAGAAGACTATAGTCTTCAATTGTAATTTGATAGGAACGATTTTGCACAGCCTTTTGCCCCTGCGCACTCTATTTATTTTAGCTCGAACTGTTCTCCTTAAAAGTGTTGCCGTCATTATACTTCCCCTTACCGAGACCGCCCATCTACTATGCAAACTTAGAATGGAAATATCTCGAAAAATTTTCAACTTTTTTCAATTTTTTTTTCACAGAATCATTTGTACAAAACATAAAATTGCCTGACTTTTGAGACTTTCTCCAAAAATAGTCTCCTCGACGCGATACGGCCATTCAAAGTTCTTCTCAAAAATTCCCTCCTCATACCTCATCTAATAAATAAAATGGAAAAAACTCAAAAGTCAGGCAATTTCAAGTGGATTACCTATCTATTAAAACAAAAATGAAGAAAATCGGCTTATTATTACCCGAGATATTTCCATTCTAAGTCGTACACCTCAAGCAACGAAATCGCATACTGATCGCAACTGTGAAGCGTACCCTTAAATATCATGCAATTTGAAAAAGATTTGAAGGAAACTGAAGTATGAAATAATATTTTATTAAAGTTTTGTTCAATTATTCAATATACACATGATTTTCGACATTTATGAAGTGCTGTACGCATAAAGCAGCTGTCCAAATCCTTACCTAGTCCTTTCGGAACCACAATGAACGCAATTTTTTTCGAGCTATCGTGCCCACTGAAGTCTTTTGGTTCGTACGTAAAATTTAGTTCTGTCGGCTTGGGATCTCTTTGATTCCACAATATCCCCTTATCGGGGTGAACTACTTCAAATAACCTTGTATCCCAGCTGAAAAATAAAATTATTAATAGCTGAAGCAATTATCGGGTGATTAAAAATGGTATCAACTTACAGCATGCTCGCCGTTACGGTGGAGGCCGTGCCTGCCTTAACTTTTTCTGCCCAGGCATGCGCGGGATCGCTACTGGCATCTGAAGTTAACAGTACCGGAGGGGTGACTGTTGAGTCTGCTTCGAGTTTATTCCAGTCAAAATCTGTAAAAAAAATTGAAAATAAAATACTCTATCAATTAAACTTTGTCCTCACAGTTTCTTACTCACCCGGTTTCCACGTCTCCCCCTGCTTTCTTTTTGCAAACACGTTGGTGTTAACGATGGCGGCCAGGGGGTCCCCTGGGCATTTGGAGGTTTCCGGTTATTCTTCGGGGATGATGTATGTCCCGTTTATTATATCGCCAAAATCTTGGAGCGCCCTTTCTCGGACTTGGGTGAGCAACCTTATTTTCGTACGTTCTTCATCCGCCACTTTATCGACTGCGGTGTCATCTAGCCTATTGCAAAGAAAAAACGGAAATAAAAACGGGTTCAAGAAACAGATTTATGCTCATTTGTTACTTACTTCGCCAATAAATCGTAAAAAATTGTCTGTGCAGACGCGTGAAAATCTCCTTGGAGGGAATACAATGATCGATATTGTTCTTTCAAAGTGGCCGATTTGTTCGCCTGCAATGCATCCGTCATTTGTTGGAATTGAATCCGCGCACATAGCTGCGCCGCTTGTTCCTCGTTCAGATGAAGCCGTTCTTCAAGTGGCAGCTCATCGGTATTACTGCGGGTGAAACCGAAAATTAAGACGAATATAAAAGATATCGAAAACGGTTTGTGATTATCAAAAACGGTTCCAAACGGTTTGGAACCGTTTTCAAAAATTCAAAAATTACTTCAAACCGTTTGGAACCGTTTTCGAAAGTACAAAAGTTAGTAAAAACCGTTTGGAACCGATTCTCGTTTTCACCCTAAGAAACCGTTTCAGAACCTTTTTTCAATATATATCAATATCAATATCAATAGTTTATTTGTAATATATGACATAGCCATTTTTACAAGAAAAACCGTTAACTTACTGAATTTGAGTCGCATCCAGGTCATTTTCCTCCTCCACCTTCTCCGATTCCACCCTCTCCTCCTCCTCGCGAAGTTTTAAACGTTTTTCTAATTTAGTGAAGATTTCTTCTTTGTTCGGTTTAGTTTCGAGATACTGTTTCTGAAAAAAAGAAACACAAACGGTTTACAGACAAATTGCTGCAAACGTAATAGCGAAGCTTTGCCACTTATACCCATTCTTCGAGGAATTTGAATTGAGGTAATCTTCGGACTAATTTTTTTGTCTTCTTTGAGGAGCCTGTCATATGTTACCCGGAACTCGGGCAGCCCCGGATAACGCGCCGCTCTTACGGTAACTTCACCGTTTTTTACATCCTTGATAATGACGAGGATTCTTTGAGGAAGCCGGCCGTAGTTGATAACAGACCCCGTTTCCGACACCGCTTTCTGTACATCGCCTAAATTTAATGTTGCTGAAACGCCCAGTTTCAACTGTAAAATAGCAAAATTAATGTCAGTTTAAAACTCAAAATATAATAGATTTTTCAAACTTTCTTCAACATTGGATTGGGGGTACTTTCGGCACTCTGGGGGGGCTCACGATCGCCCCATCCGTTTCTTTGTTCCAGTCGAAATCTGTAAACAAAAAACGATAGTAAGAAACAGTTTCGAAATTAAAAGTACAAAAAAAATTAAAAAAAAGAATGAAATAAAAAAATGAAAAAATTATTACCGGGATTCCATTTCAGGAAATTCTTTCTTTTAACGACAAATGCTGACGATTCGTCGTCTTCGTCGTCACCGTCTTCGGTTCGTTTACGTTTTTTTACTACTACCCCGAGAGCAGCATCGATAACACCTTCTTCATATGTGTCATCGATAGAAGACCTGCATTTCTCCATGCGGCTTTCCAAAGAGGTTGGTATCTTTTTGCCGAAAACTGTGTGTGGATGGCGCTGTTCAATCGGATAATAACATTACGCTCGGTGATGTTAGTTTGAGAGGCTTGCAAAAAAACCGTTTCCATGAACTGGCGAATTACTGTTTTCCAATACTTGAAAAACCCGGCATCCTAGCTCCAAGGGTTGCAACACCGAGGTCGAACCTTCAGGAAGTATAAAAGGCTGAATATCCTTTCCAGGAAACTCGTTCAGTGATTCGTCCTTATGTGGCGCCCACGAATCCGTGAGCACACAAGCTTTCTCACCAACATTCATACGCTCCTCCGACGCGCGACGTCTCCAAAAGATAAACGAAAAACTGTAACGTTTCCAGAGATCGCCAAACTTCGCCGTAATGCTTCACCAGCAGTTTTCTACGATCCTTTTTTTTTCTCTTGGGTGGTGGTGTTCGTTTACGGTACTTCGTCAAAATGTCAAAAACTAAATCATTCAAGCTTTTACCTTTCTTGAAATAAGTCATGGTCAGATGTCCGGTATCAAGACGATAAAAGATTTTTCCAGTCATTGCAATTTTTTTTGATTTCGTTCTGGCAAGCAGCAATCGTTTTATTTTGGATATCAAAAACGTTTCATTTTGGATATCAAAAAATTCCACGTACCGCCTGGCAAAAGTAAGTTTTGACTCAAACTTCATTTCAATAATAAAAAAAAACGAAACCCCGTTTTTTGACCCAAACCGGTTTCTCGTTTTGTATTTATTTTATTTAGAATCAGTTTCCTGACGCAGATCTCTCTCTGATGAAATTGAACATTGATTACCTTTTTGTTCAATTTTTTCGCAGCATAAATAAATCATCTGATCGAATGAATCATTTGGTACAGTTATTTCTTTTTTACAAAGGAGGTATTCCAACTCGGAGTAAAATTTTGAGCCCAAGCCCAAACAAAAAAAAATCGAAAGGACATCATAACGGGACCCCGTATCCAAAATTTCAGATGCTGAAGTTCATTTCTCAATTTTTGGCGAATTTTTGAAATTTCAAAATTACCTCCGCCGCGCCGCGCCCTACAAAATATGTATAAAAATTTGATATAATCAACGAAAAAAGCTGAAATTTGGTTTAAACCCTATTTTTGACCTCCTGGATCGAATAGAAGCGGTTTCGAGACGTTTCAGAGCAGTCAGAAAATTTTGAATTTTCCAGCGCTGAAGAAAAGCCCATAAAAATGGTCCATATGCACTTCAGCACCTATAATCGCGGATTATCCATATTTGTGACCTATTTGATCGATTGAAACACAATTTTCCAAAATTCCTAACTTTGAGTTCAAATTCGCATTTTTGAGCCAGAAAATTTCCTGAAAAAAATTTAAAAAGTACCCTATCAAACCTTTATCCTACCACATTACTAAACTCCATACCCTTGAAATAATCACAGTTGTAAATATTCATGATATGAATATTTTTTTTTATGTGCTGGAAAATGATTTTTAACTTTTTTCCAGGAAAATTTCTTGCCCAAAAATACGAATTTGAACTGAAAGTTACGAATTTTGGAAAATCATGTTTGAATCGATCAAATAGGTCACCAATATGGATAATCCGCGATTATAGGTGCTGAAGTGCATATGGGCCATTTTTATAGATTTTTCTCCAGCGCTGGAAAATTCCAAAATTTTCTGGTGGCTCCGAAACGTCTCGAAACTACCTCCAATCGATGCGGGAGGTCGAAAATAGGGTATGTACCAAATTTCAGCTTTTTTCGTTGATTAGATCAAATTTTTATATTTCGCAGGGCGGGCGCGCGGGCGCGGCGGAGGTAATTTTGAAATTTCAAAAATTGGTTAAAAATCAAGAAATGAACTTCAGCACCTGAAATTTTAGATGCGGGCTCCTGTAATGATGTACTTTTGATTTTTTTTCTGTTTGGGCTGAAAATTTTACTTTGTGTTGGGATACCTCCCTTGTAAGCGGTCTCTAAAATTATCCGCGCGGGTTTCTCGTTACATCTTATATTTCCCCAAAAAAAATGTAATTTGTAAATCATGTCGAAATGCGTCTTTCACACGTTTGTGTCTATTCTTTTTTTCTTTTTGATTTTGAATTTATAGGAACAGTTCTCGGAAGTACTTCCAAAGAAAACGTTTCAGCCAATAAAAATAGGCATACTTGCAATAACACGACTGCACAGCTCTTTTCTGTTTATTGGATACCGTTTGAAAATGTAATTTTCGATGCTGAATTCAAATTTGATATTATTTTTGCACTAACGCCCCCAGGAGAGGGGTGGGTGGAGGGTCAGAAATGTAAAATGGGGTTTCAAGTTAATGTGGGTGTCCAACTCTGCATTTTCAAGGGTGCTGAATTCAAATTCGATATGAGAGGGTGAGAGAGATGAAAAATGTAAAATGGGGTCTAAAGTTGATATGGGTATCCAAATCTACGTTTTCAAGGGTGCTGACTGCTGAGTCCAATTCTGATGTTATTCTTACACCTGGATCCTCGGAGGAGGGGTAATTAGGTCAAGTTATATGTTCCTAACAAAACACGTTTTTCATGAAAAACGTATATTAATTTAAAAGGTGTACAATGGAGGGCCCAGGTGAAAAAATGATATCAAATCTTGATTCAGCACCTTGAATATGTAGATTCCAATATCCATATCAACTTTGTACCCTATTTCACATTTTTGCCCCCCCCCATCCACTTTCCAGAGAGTTCAGCTGCAAAACTAATATAAAATTTGAATTCAGAACCTTAAAAATGTAGATTCGGACACCTATATCAACTGAATAACCCATTTCATATTTCTGACCCACCCCATTCCCCTCTCCTGAGGATCTAGGTGTAATAACAAATTCGGATTCAGCGTTGAAAATTACGTATCATCAGTACTTGAAAATTTCAATTCCGCCAACTAGGACTTTTTCCCACCTAAATTCCTAATCTGAAGTTTTTCAAGAATAAGACCCCTATACTCTATCCTCCTATTGCTAAGGAGCTCAAATTTTTTATACGAGATCTCCCTCTCAAAAAGTAAACACCTCCGAAATTTTCGTGAAATTTCGGGCCCTCCTTGGTCTTTTCAATCCTTCCTGCTTTGTCAATGCCACTTATTTAGTCGATGCTTGGTTTTTTATCATGCTAAGGTATCCTTTGATACTTGTAACTTATTTCGCTGTGCATGGGAGCTTTTGAATTTGGAATTTCGTTACAGAGCACACGATACGACGAAAGTACTCGATATTAAGTATCATACGGTTGATCGAGCTAGCCGACTGCTCCGTTAACTTTCTATCGTCTCCTCGACATTCCGATCGTATTATATTCGCTTTCGTTTTCCATTAAGTACGTACTCTTGGAAATTCATCTGTTTCGCTTTCTAATCTCGAGTATAGAATTTTTCCGTTCGGTTTCCTGTTCGCCCGAAAGCTCGTATGTATGTAACCAAGTATCCAATAACATTGGCCATCTAATTAATTTAACGACGGTTTAAAAGGCCAATTACATCGTTGAAAACTTACGCTTTAGATATAATTTTACACGAACGTAAACCACCAGCGTCATTTCGCCAAACGTATGTATAAAAGTTCTCACAATAAAACGTTCGAGTTGCTTTAACTGAACAGCTTTTAGAGTAATTTTAATTTTCTTAAATGTTACTCGTGCATCGTGTAAAATTAGGTATATTTGTTTGGGCGCGAGAATGAAATCATGGTAGGCATGGAGGGGGAGAGGGGCTCATACCGGGTAGTCGATACTTATGGCTGTTTAAAGTAGGTATCCTTACGGTTTACTTGTGGCAATGAGGCCATTACCATGGTGCAACGTTATACGCTGGGTGTTTCGATGATACGGTTTTTAAGTAAATGGAAATAGCGGTCATCAAAATAATTTATTTTCCGACGATAAACAACCACCGCAGTGCGCGGATTGATAATGAAAAACAAGCCGGCGGCGGAAAAATGAAACGCTGGTATAGAAGAAAGGTTGTAAGAAAAATAAAATTTTACAATAGAATCGAACACCGTTACTTTAATCTGTTCGTAAAATATTTATGTATTTTAGTTTGTGTATCGTATCTAACGACGACGTCCGAAGAAGCTGAAAAACCAATATAAATACAAAATTTAACGTTTTATAGCCGCCCGCAATGAATTTAAAGCGAAAATTTCTGCAGCGAATCTTCCGGTGATGAGCTTTGTTGTTTAAACACAATGCCGAATATCGTTATCAATTTTTTTCCTTCTTTTCATTTTTTTTCCTACTTCTCGCGAAGCCATTAACACTTACATTTTAAAAAGAAAACTTTCCTTAGTGGTTTTCAAATGGCCTACAGGGTGTCGATAAAGTTTCCTGTTCGAACGTAAGTGTGGATATGGGAGTTGTTTCTTCGTAAAAAGGGTTCTGTGATATTCTATATTGTGTATGTGATTGGAATTTTTAAAAAAAGCAGTACAAATTTTTAGGTTCCTAAAAAGGTGATTTTAAGTTTGGGTATTTGAAATTTAATTTTTTTCAACGTTTTCTGAGTTTGCTTCAAAAGTATTTACACCCAATTCAGCTTCTGCGTAGAGACTTGAGGAAATTATGCTTGCACCCTAATCTTAGATAAATAAATGTTGTTTGTAAATTGTAGGAACGGTTCCTCAGCAGTGGCGACGAGTGGAGTTGTTTGTACAACACGATGAATTTTTTAGTCGTGAAGTTCGATTTGACATTTTCGAGAATTTCTTAGTTTTTTCAGAAAATTCTCATATTTAGTTTTCAACACCTCCTGAATTTTTCATGGGATTGTTTCGAGATCTCGTAATCCTATCCCAAGTTCCTTTAAGATTTTCGTGGGGTACACAGGAGTTGTCCCTTTTTCATATTGTCTTCTTTAAACCAAAATTTACCATATTGAATCGTTAATTTTTTTTTCAAAGTCGAATTTGTGAATACATAACTACTCGAGAAGTCGAAATGGGTAAAAGTAATTGGTCTTACTCGAGGTGTAGGCATAATATGTAGTAACATGAGGAAAAGGTATACTACGAACGCTTTGATTACATTTACGATTCTAAGTGAGATGAGTATTTGATGAAATAAACAGTGCATTATATAAACGAGAGGTAAAAATCAAAATTTCAATTTAGAATTAAAAATACAAAAAAATGGGAGTAATATATATGCCACTTAAGGCCATTTTAGGCGATTAATCTTGAAAAGTCGCAATAGCCAGTAGTGGCATCCTAAATTTTTTCCGGGTGTAGCAAACCCAAGATTTTTGGAGGGGAAAAACCTGTAATTTTTCCGGGTGTAGCAAAAATTTTCAAGATTTAGTAATTCTGCTAATAGTCCAAGAGACGAATCTGCCGAAACTGGACTGAAACACTTGAAAGCTGGGACCTGTCCCAAAAGTTAGTGTATGACCCCCTATTTTTAAAACTACCAGTCTGCCGATTCGCAGCTGCTGCTTTTAAGCACAGCGAAAATTCGAAAGTTCACAATTTTCATGAACTTTCGACTAAAAACATTAATGGTCGAAATTGGTGTCAAATTACAGGATTTTTTACGCTGAACCCGAATATGTAGGTCTGCCAACCCCTAAGTGCTGCCAAAGGGTTGGCAGACGGGGTAAAAGGGAGAGAAAATTTGAAAAATTCACAGAATTTTGGTGAAATTCTCAAAAAAATCGCATAATTGAGTTGAAATGGGTTTATAAATGGTTCTTAGCATTACACAAGAATAGGGATGACTTTTCAACTTCGAAATTTCACAAAATTTTCATATCTAGGGGGTGGGGCTTGGGGGAGCATCAACAAACTCATATATATATGGACATGTAATACATCAAAATATACGTTTTCTGGGTCGTAGAATTCGATTATGCCAATATTTTTTTAATTGGGATGAGGGGGTGATACCTGTTTTCATGAATCATAGATAAAATCACAAATTTTCATTCAAGAAATCAATAATTATGTTGACACATTCTCGGATCCATGTTTTTTTTTCAATTTTAATTTCTTTTGCGTGATTTTTTTCCAATTTTGTTCGGTTTACGTTTTCTTATTTCAATAATGTTGATTGCATATTTTTTTTTAAATTTGTTCGTTTTATTTTTGTTTGTTTTTCATTTCATTTAGGTATGTCGTCACATTCCCTTTTCCATGTTTTTTTTTAAATTTTAATTTCATTTGCATAATTTTTTTCAGTTTTATTATATGTACATACAAGACGTGTTTAATTACCAGGATTAATTATTGTGCGTCTACCTATTGCATAAAATTATGTAATTCGTGAGATTTTGATTTCTTGAATGAAAATTTGTGATTTTATCTATGATTCATAAGAACAGGTACCACCCCCTCACTGCAATGAAAAAAAATATTGACATAATCGAATTCTACGACCCAGAAAACGTACATTTTGATGTATCACATGTTCATACACATGAGTTTGTTGATGCTCCCCTACGCCCCACCCCCCGAATATAAAATTTTTGTGAAATTTTGAAGTTTAGAAGTCATCCATATTCTTGAATAATGGTTACAACCATGTATAAATCTATTTCAACTCGATTTTGCGACTTTCATGGGAATTTTTCAATTTCCTCCCCCTTTTACCCAGTCTGCCGGGGCTTAAGCAGCACTTGGGGGTCGGCAGACCTACATATTTGGATTCAGCGCAAAAAATCCTGTAATTTGACACCAATTTCGACCATTAATGTTTTCAGTCGAAATTTCATGAAAATTGTGAACTTTCGAGCTTTCGCTGTGCTTAAAAGCAGCAGCTGCGAATCGGCAGACTGGTAGTTTGGATCGAATGTTGTCTCAATTCAAGGGGGAAAATGTCTTTAATTGGAACAATTTGGATTTGCGTGGATCCATTTGGATCGGAAAAATCGCAGAAGAACGGAAAATTACAGGAGAAATAACTAGAGGGAAAATAATTTAAAATTTCTAAACATTTACATTCACGAAGTTTTTTATACCATTCATTCGCAGCTTGTTTCAAACCATGCACAGTCTTTTTCAATTTCTACACTTTTCCCTCTTTCTCGAAACCTTCTGGTGGAATAACGTAAATCTCCTCACTTATATTACCATGCAAAAAGACATTCATGATATCGACTTGTATATGGAAATACTTCGTCTTTTATTGATGATACTGATACCAGTTCGAATCGTGCTTAATCGAGCTACAGGTGCAAATACAACTTGAAAATTTGAAAATACATATGACTTAATTTTGATTTGTAGGGGGGAAATTTAGACCTAAGGAATCATTCTGATGGGGAGGGAGGTTGAGAGAAGCTTCTAATAATACATTTTAGACACTTTTACTCAGTTTGAGGATCCCCTTGACCCCTTGGGATGATTTTTCAAGTTCAAAATTTTATCTTTGAAAGTCAAAATGGGCAGTTGTTTTCAAATTTTTGAAAATTATGCATTTTTTTCATTTTTCATTTTTTTTTTTGTTGTTTGATTATATTGACTTCAACCTACCAGATTATTTCGCTAGTTACCTGAAGGTATAAATCTATTTTCTTGATAACACAAATTCATTAAAAATAGTTGGTTGTCTCTGCTTGAAATTTGAAGCATTCAAGTTTGCTGATTAATGAGCTCTTGGGTTTTTAGCTTGCGACTGTTGAACTTAGTGAATCTAATTTTTAGAAAAATAGGTACCACTTCAAGGAGCGACGTGATATCTCCAAAATTTGAAGAAAAAAAAATGTCTCCGCGTACCAAGAAACACCCTACTGTCCAGCCTATAAATCAGGATTAATTTCCATTCAAGTCGTAATCAAGCTCTATAAGTAGCAATATCTGACCAATAAATTGAATCATTTGGAAGCATACATCTGCGATGCCCTTCAGCCACCCATATTATATCCTCCAATATTGATTCTAAATGCTATAATTGAATGGAAACGAAGAAAATATATCAATTATTCAAATATGCTCGCTCGTTAGCCACCTACTGCTACCACCTAAGTATCACGAACGTAGGTATCGAGAGAGAGAGAAAAACGAGAAAAAAACCGCCGTGAAAAAAAAGCAGCACAAAAACGAACCACTAATTTTCAAGCCATCTACTCCTTAGTATATAAATGCGGCGATAAAACGCAGCCATTTAATTGACATGACCCGAAGGAACGTTTACGAGAAATCTGATTACCAACTCGATTACGCCAGTACGTTGATTGACCGGCGGCCACATCCGATTCGTTTCATTGTTTCAACATTGATCGACGAAAACATGTACCCATTAGGGAAGAGGTACCTATGGTTATCGCGGAAATCTGAATCTCTCGCGCTACCAAATTAACTCCCACTCGCACTCGAGCATGTGTTTTTTTCAATCCTCTAACTGGCTCGTTTCCCATTTCTTTACGACGAGCGTTCCTTTAATTAAGATAATTAATAGGGAATGACATAGGCTCGAGATGAGCCTTCGGTACGAGTAATTTTTACTATGTATTTGAATGTCTTAACAACTGTTAAGGGAGGTTCAGTCGAAATTGGTAGAAATTTTCTCGCTTATGTCTTTCTTATTGCCGCTAGCGCCTCGGTATAATTACAAGGTACGAGCGTATAATGTCGCGGTGATAAATCGAACTCGTTTTTGAACTCGTATAAAAAGACACTGGGTTCTATGGCGGGCGCCTCGCCGCCTCAGCCACCAAAATTCTTGCGAGATATGTGTGGTTTTAAACCGAAATGTACTGCACGCATATAACGAGTATATTAATCTGACGGTGAGATGAACTTAAGCATAGTCAATTTCGTTAACCTAATTTAAACTTGGATTATTATTCTGCGCTGGTAGTTTAAAAGGGAAAATTTATACAGTACTAAGTTAGCCCGAAAGTTTAAGTTACCAATGCGTTTGACAGTAACAATTTCAAATTTTCAACTTAGTCGCGATGTGACGAAGTTAAGTAGTTTTGCTAATGACATCAAACACACGGTAAACCAAAAGTAAACATTAATCTTGTCAATACGAAATTCAAACTGGAAAAAATTATCATCTCGGAGGCGACCTTATCAAATTATCGTGCGTATTTTTGTATACCAAATGGCGGTATTTTTCAATGCCAGTCTGAGTTGATCATTTACATCTAAGAGATCCGGCGCAGAAATGTTAGTTTATACAGTTCAACCAGCAAAAAGTGCTCTGGAAATCAAAATCAGTGCTTTTTTGCGGGATGAAAAAATCAGTTGGCTTTTTATGCGTATGGGTCCCATAGTCCCGAAAAAGCGTATTTTGGATTTTTGCCCTTGCACAATAGGGGGCTGGAGCTTGAAACCCCAGTTTTTTCTCATTATTTAAATTTGGCCGGGGACTAACAATTTTTCACAGACTGGTAGCGGACACTGTTGAAAAATTTTTAGAAAAAACGTTGCGAGTCCGAAAGAAAATACAGTGAAATTTAAAGTAAAGATAATAGAGAAAAAATTTTAGAGTTAGAAAAAAATTCAAGATTGGAAACAATGTTGGGAAAAAATTCAGAAAAAGTACGTATGAACATGAAAAAATCTCGAGAAATTTTATTAAGAGTTGAAAATGATTTTAAAAAAATTGAGTCGAAATTTGAAAAAAATTCTTGGAAAAAATTTCTAGCCAACAATTTTGAGCTGAAAGAAATTATTGAGAAAAGGTGGAAAGCAACTTGTACAAACACTGAAAAAAATGAAAATCAATTCGCCCATATTTTCGCTGCCAACTGCATTATGGCTCGCTTAATTCTTATAAAACTCGAGTTGATTTATTTAGTATCCCAAAAAATGAAAAATTAGCCAAAAAATGTTTTGTTCATAAAAATAAATTTTAATCAAATTTTCCCAGCTGTGCTGAAAACTGAAATTTTATAATGTTAGTCATAATGCAGTTGGCAGTGTATCATAAAATTTTTCAAAAAATCATAAAAATTCATTCCTTGGTGACCGATAAATTTTATGATTCAATTTTGATAGTTTTTGAGGGAGTGATTTAAGTGAAGAAAAAAAAATCTTTCAATTTTTTTGATCTGGAACCCTTTAACTTTCTTGTGGAGAATCGAAAATGGTTTTTAATTTGAAGATCAGTGGATCAGAAAGATCTAGAGATTCAAATTGCATTGGGGTGGGGGGGGCGAAATTTCACGCAGGTTGTACCTACTACTCAAACTGGCAAAAAATTGTGTTTTTCAAAAATGGCATCATTTTGAGGTTTTGTAACTCCGCCTGCTTTTTGGCTGGAGAGCAGAAATTTTTCCAGTTAAGGTCTCACTCCTCCGAATATACATACGTCAACTTCCTTGGGCGACGTACACAATGGGGTACCAGCGCCCCTAATGTGCTATTTTTTGCGAAATTTGGCCATTTTTTGGGTCAATATTGGCTCCATAGGCGTCATATGGTCTGCAGAACAAAAAAAAAACCTCAACACATGCATGGATTCATTCCACACCCATTAACCCAACGTTTATGGAAAACGGTCGGCACAATAGGTCGTAGCGAATTTTCAAAATTGAGAAAACGCATAATTTTCGCCCCCTTTTGTCAAAACTGAATTACCTCAAAAATTTCGGAAACTGGGGTGGCGATCTATCAAAGTAGGTTAAAATTTCACGAGCGGCATAAATATATTAGTGAAAATATAATTTGAGCATTTTTGAGCCCAAAATTGGGTGAATTTTCAAAGAATTGACGCATAACCTGTGAAATTGGGGTAGAATTTTACCAAAAACTTGAAAATGCTGGCCAAAATTTTTTGAGCAATTTTTGAAAATTTTTAGCAAATGCTTATTTTTGAGTACTTATTCTCAAAAAATTGACATGTGACCTATCAAAATGGGTTGAAATGTCACAAGCAACACAAAAATAAAAAATTAAAATGTCATTTTAGCATTTTTGAGTGATTTTGAGCTCAAAATTGGGTCAATTTTCGAGTATTTTCAAAAAATTGTCACGTGACCTATGAAAATGGAGTAAAATTTCACCAAAAACTTCGAAATGCTGACCAAAATTTTTTTGAGTAATTTTTGAAAATTTTGAGCCCATGCCGATTTAGGAATATTAACTTATCAAAATGGGGTGAAAATTTGCCAAAAATTCATATTATATGTGTATCAAAATTTTTATTGATCAACTTTTGAAAATTTTGAGCGCAGTAAAATTTTTGAGCATTTAAAAACATTTTGGCATTATTAAAATCTTTTGTAAAATTTGAACTGATATGATAGTTTTGTAAATATTTTTAGAAAATTGTATGCCAGAAAAGAGATGGAAAATTGTCAAAATTCAAGAATATACTACACTAAAGTGAAATTTTAACCCATTTTGATAGTTCACGTGGCAATTATTTGTGAATACTCAAAAATTGGCCTTTGCTCAAAATTCTCAAAAAGATAGACCTGATTTTGGGCTCAAAATGGCTCAAAAATGTTCAAATTACATTTTATAGTCAATATCTTCGCACTGCTCGTATAGTTTAATCCCATTTTGATAGGTCACACGTCAATTATTTAAAAATACTTACTCAAAATTGGCCTTTGCTCAAAATTTTCAAACTTGCTCGAAATAATTTTGGCCAACATTTCGAAGTTTTTGGTGAAATTTTACTCCATTTTCATCGGTCACGTGATAATTTTTTCAAAATACTCGCAAATTGGCCCAAGTTTGAGCTCAAAATCACTCAAAAATGCTAAAATTACATTTTTATTTTTGTGTTGCTTGTGACATTTTAATCCATTTTGGTAGGTCACATGTCAATTATTTAAGAATACTCAGAAATTGGCATTTACTCAAAATTTTCAAAAATTGCTTGAAAAAATTTTGGTCAACATTTCTAAGTTTTTGGTAAAATTCTACCCCAATTTCACTTCAACTTTAGTTAAACTTGTATACTTTATCACAATTTTTTTTCAACACTGTTGATTCATTTGGATGCTCCAAAGTTCTGAAGAAAGATATGAAATTCAGAAATTTCCTGAACCATCGTAGCTATTTTCAGATATTGTTGGCCACTTGACAGCTCACACATACAAACAAAATACAATTGAATTTAATATCAAGCTGCCATCAATAACTGAAGGACGCACAAATGATTTTGAAAATTTCTGAATTTCGTATCTTTTTTCAAAAATTTGAAGCGCCCAAACAAACTTTTAACTCAATTTTACTTATAATTTTCTCACAATTTTCTCCACACCAACATTTTCTCCAACTTAAGGTACCTAGCTAAACTGTAGGAAATTACGCAGATTTTACGCGTTGCATACCTACATGCACTTGTAGTTGAAAAAATTTGTTTTAAAATCTGTTTGTCAGGATATTAGGCAGAGGGATCGAGTCGGTGATTTAGAATGGTTAGAAAAGATCGTCGTAGTTGCCTAAATCATATTGGGCGAATCTATAGTTCCACATGCTGAGATGTGTCCTTCTTTCTCCACATGTTGTCGTTTTTCCGGCGTTGATGGACGCTTCTAGTGTCGGCGCATTTGGTGGACGTTATTTCCGTGGATTCATTTTAAAAAAAATCCTGAGTCGAAAAAATGAGAAAATTCTAAGGCTAAATTGTTTGAAAAAAAGGTTGAGGAAAATTTCAATCTTTAAAAAAATTTAAATGAAGATAAGGTATGAAAAAAATTCGAGATGATGAAAAAAAATGGAGAAAAAATAATAGAGTGGAAAAAATTGAGCAAACAAAGAAATGAAAAACACTCGTACCAAAAAATACATAAAGGTAATTGAAACAAGCTGTCAAATAAATATGAGAAGTTTTTGAAAATAATTAATTTATATTTTCTTTTCGTCGTATTAGAAGAAAATAAAAATAATGGAAACATCGTTTAAAGAGCTTTTTTCTTCTTTCTTCGTACCCTTTGTTGAACTCTACACCCATAACGTAATATTTTCAAGTTTTTTCCATTAAATTATTACAACTCATTTATTTTTCGCAAAGATACCGAATTTATTGTCGTCTTTATACGAAAGCGAAAAAAACACGTCAATTTAATAAAATTCCTTTTGTAATTACTCGTTTTTATTACGCAGACGTTACGAAATACGCTGTAGCATTTGTTATCTTAATAATTTCTATTTTAACTCGAGTACTTTTCTATCTTTTGCTATACTGAGTTCCAAGTACTCGAGTATAAACTCGAACGCGACTAATGTTAACGGTATGAATTAAAGTAGATTGGTGTATTTTTTTCTCGCCCTCTTCATCTCAGTTTTCACTCTTATCTGTTAGTTTTTGGGCTATATGAATGCTGTGTATGTGCGTAGTGTGACATTGAAGCTGGTGGTGGTTTTAAACAGTTATAATGCGTTTGCGGAGGAGACGGTTTTATATATTTTTTCGGTCCGTCAGAGCCATTACAATGTTTTCCAAAACCTACGCTCCGAGTTAAATTTCAAATTACATTATGAATCGTTTAGGATACTATTTCACTCTTTAATGTAATTATACCATTGTGTGACGGGAAGGCTGCTTTTGTGCAGACATTGAAAAATCATTATTGTTCTATTTTCGTCCGAACAATGACCTTTAAAGGTTACTGTGAATGTTGAGGGATGATGATGTGGATACGTAGAGTAATTCTCGTTTGTGTGTTGTTGGGGTTCGACGAAATGGCGAGGTAATGTGCTTGGGTGAAGAACCTCCCAAAAAATTTGAGCTTTGCAGCTTCAAAGAAGTTTAGAGCTAAGTGACCTTATAGGGGGAGGGGGGTAATTTTCAAAATAATGTATAAATTTTTTTCATTTTTAAGTATTGTCATTTGCTGGTCCCTCAAAATACCTTCCTGCAGTGATTGATCTTGAAATTAGACTTTTTCCTCTACGAAAAAATTGATAAGTTACAGATTGCGAATAAAATTAAGCTGAAATTTTTTTGGTCACTTGGAATGATTTTTGATGAAATTTTCAGAAAACTCTTTATTGAAGTACTGCCAACTGTATTTCGATGTACGAAAATTTCTTAAAATTTCAAGTTGTTCATTCAATAACTCGAGAAGTACAAAAAAATTAATTTGGTCATTAAAATAAATTTCAATTTTTTTGCGAATTAATCGCTATTTCTATTGGCTGAAAAAAAAATCAGGACAGTACGGAAATGTTGCCAAATATTTATCACAAAATCGCTATTTCTATTGGCTGATAGAATTGATATTAAATCCATAAGTAATTCGAATAAAATTACAAATTTCATGTTAATATTAGCGTTCATATACTTAGCATAAATCGGAATTTGAAACTGTTGAACTCTTTGTTGTTTGCCCAATTTATGAATTTTTTAAGTTCAAAGCTCTCTACCATTGGCAAAGAGAACAAACTTTCAGGTCCATTTCAAAAAAAAAAATCATCTGATCATCTCAATTGGAAAATATCTTATGCTACAAAGAAATTTCGAAAACCCCACAATTCCATGACACCTGAGCTATTCCATACTAAAACAGACCAAAAGTGAAGTCGGGTCTTCCGATTTCGCTCAATTTTTTTTGCAAGTTCCCCTCGGTGGTCTGATTACAAAACCACAATCATTTTTTTCCTAGCCTTCAAGGAGGCGGGGGTGGGCCTCGAAATTTTTATGCAATTGCGATTTTTACCCAAATTACCCAACTTTGAAGGCTTATATCTCGAGATACGGGGGAAAACGGTTAGCGAGGTCTGAAAGAGAATTGATAGGAGATTCAAAGCCGGTAATCATATTTTGAAAAGCTTAAAGTTGAACTTTGGTGGTGAAAGCTCAAATTAATTTCATGATAAAAACAAAAGATGAAAGCTACTATTTAAAAATCTGAAAAATTACAGCGAAGAGCCCTTTTCACCCTTTTTTTAACCAACAAATTTTCAAGATGGAATCTCTGGACGGAGGGGGGTGGTAAAGGGGCCCACAGTTTAGACCAAAATTCAAAAAAATCCAAAAAGTAAAGTAACACATAGATTACTACTAATTCGAAGGCGCTGATTTCGAATAGGTACTCAGTTTTTTCATTCGACCCCCGACTCCCTGAACCCCCATATTAGCCCCATTGATAGGGTCAAAATTCAAGAAAATGAAAAATCACGTGTGACCTGTCGTTTGTTAGGTTTTTGAGGGCGCTGAGTTCGAAAATTTGCTTATTTTTCGGATTTGACCCTTCAATGTCCCTTTAGCCCCCAATTTTGAGAAAAACTACGTTGAGAAACAAAAATATCGCGTGATATATCGATTTTAACTAATTTTTGGGCATAGAATTCGAATATCTACTTACTTTTTGATTCGACTCACTTCCTGTAATTTTTTGAAATATTCAATTCCATATTGATCACCGATGACTGGACGGACGGGTCTGTTGGAGCACGGGGAGGGAGTTGGATCAAGCGTCAAGGCATAGGAGTCAACCAAAAATGTGACTTTTGACTCCCACCTGACTCTCGGAATCAATGTGGAAAGTTGACTTGGAAGGAATTGATCCAGGATGAATCTGGAGTCAGTTTGACTCCGGCTTCAGAGTCATGCCTTGGTCAGCGCGAAAATTCAACTTGATGAAGAAACCTTCGCAACTCATCCCCACTCTGAAATTTTTCCTTTTTTTCTCGTCGAGCAAAATCATAGAATTTAAGCTTCAATTCCAATAAAATTAGTAAATTGTTTGGAATTCTCGAACGCGCTGAACTTTGTATGGTTTTGTGTACTGGGCGAAGCGCAGAGAAAATACAAGACACAGAAGTCTACGTTACCTAGCAGAAATTGAAAGCGATGTACCGTAAAGTTAAGAAAACGAGATACCAGAAAATACTAAAGGCGAAATTCAACGGAGCTACTCAACCGATTTCACAGACACTTACCAGCTCTCTTCCAATACCAAAATGTATACGCCACAAACTTTTTTATTTTCCTCATTTCGTGCTTTTTCTTTTCGAGGTTTTTTCGTTTTTCGTTCTTTATCCTTTTATCTTTTCGAATCGCTATTTCAGACAATTCCTTCGTTATGCTGGTCCGTTTTTTTCGTGCGATTATTCGCTCGTTTTTTTCTCCTCTTTTATTTTATTTCTCTTTCTATTTTTTTTTTCTCTCCTCCCGCGTCTTCTATGTATTTATAAAGAATCTCGTTCTTTTTAACGAAACCGTCGAAACGGATAATTTGTTGTGACGTCGAGTGTTATATTTTAAAATAGATTATATCATGTACAAGTGCGCCGAACAGCGTTATGTATTATATGTAACATATATCTCAATTTCATCAACACTCGAGAACATCGCCATGCAGTTCTTTAGTTACTTAGTGTACATCTGTGCCTGCTACTTGGCCGTTATCCGGATTAAAGATACTGTGAATCGTACGCGTTTATTCTTCGTCAAAATTTCCAAATTATCTACATCTCGGTGGGGTTTTCAACTTCCGAAATCAACAGTTCGTAAAATTTCGAGAAAAAACTACGAATTTATCGAGTACACGTGTGTAAGTTCTAATCCATTGGTAATCTACAATTCCCGCTACTCTTCTCTTCCTCGTTATCTATTTGCGAAATCTAGCCAGCCGTATGTTCAATGCGTTGGAATTTTTGGTATTTATTACGACGAAACATGTTGAAAAGAACGAACTATAAAAAACAACAGGAAATGCTACCAGAAAGATAACGATTATCAAAAATTGGGTAATGAGAAAACGAAGAAAGCAAAATGGAAAGGATGTTCTGCTCACAATGACCGAGACGAAACGTTTGATAAATTTGATATCCGACGTGTAGAGCAGTTGTAGGGGGAAAAGTACACCTAAGGTAATATTTGATATGCTGTTTGATCGGTATCAATTCTCCACGAGTGGTTTAGAAAACACGATGAAAAGAGAAATTTTGCCATTACCATAAATTTGAAAGAAGATTGAAAATTTTCTTTCGAAATGAAAAAGTGTAAGAGAGAAGTGGTTTGTGTTTTTATGAGATCTGATTTAGCTTCGAATGTTTATTCGCATATACGAGAGTGTTCGTTGTGTATTTGATCTCCCCTCCCCCTTACCCCAGAATAAGGCTAAAAATAATTGAGAAAATCTATTCAATTCGCGATGCAAAGCATAGTGGCTGACATCTGGTGGACTTCCATGCAACTGACGAAACGGTGCTCCTGGTGGAGTTTTAACCAACCAGAGAAGAGGATTCGTAGGTAACATTCGGTTACATTTTGGCATCAGCTGATTAATGCCGACTGGAGGGGTGGTGGTTTATCACTACAGCATCACCTTTTCAACACCCGATACTAGCGAACCTCGCGAACGTTGCATCGCGAATATAGTGTTTTAAAAAATTATGTGTATATTACCTTCTCTTCAAGTGAAATTTTCATCCTCCCAAAATATTCTGTAGTCTGTAGATTAAAATTCAAGAATTTTTTGCTATGTATTATTTTAAGAGCGCCTTTAATTTTTTCATTTAAGATGTTATATTGTTTATCATAATGTTCCTTCGAGTCTTTTCAATGTTTACCTACATTATTTACAAAAATGGAAGCAAAAAGAAAAATCTTGAAATAAATAATCTAGGTATTCAAATTGATACCCGGTGTGAAATTCCAAAATTTTAGATACCAAAAGGAAATACTTCCAACCATTAAAAGTTAAAGAGGAGTATTGTTGTCCTTCCCGATTCTGTGTAATCAAAGTCACGATTATCACACAGAAGGGACCATCTTAATACCTTTCTTTTTTCAAAATATGAATGAGATAGAAGGAAGTACGAAAGTTACAGTAAACCTCAAAATTTCACCACTTGACTCCACCCATACACCTCCTCATTCGGATCTATAATCTGATAACCTTTGAGAAATTTTGAAAAATGGCGAAGAAAGTTCGAAGAAAAATTTCAAAAATGGTCAGTAATTGATGTTTTCACAATTGGTGGCCATTTTTTACGGGTTCTTGAAAATACATTTACATTTTTTTTGAACGGTAATGGAAATGAAAAAAATTGAGAATATTTCTCCTGAAATTTTGCTTTAAGCTTTAAGCCGTTAAGCTAATGATTTTCTCAGGAAAAAGCTTGAGCTTTATTTTTAAAACTTTAGGTTTCAAGTTGGAGTTTTATTTTTTTTTTGAGCTCAAAACTTCAATTTTTTTGCTCCATCTTTCCAATTTTATCCAATTTTTATTTTTTTTGTGAACTATCAACTTTTTTCATCTCTTCCTAACCTTGGAATTTTTTCAAATTGAAATTATTCATCAATTGTTCTTGAAAAAATTTTCTCAATTCCTTTCCAACATAATTTTTTTTCAAATTTTAGAATTTTTCACATTTTTTTCTCACCTTGAGATAAAACATTGTTTCATTTTCAGTCCTGAAATGTTTCTTGAAACATTTTTCTACATTCTTGAATTTTTTTCAACTGAAACCTTACATATTTTATCAACTTGTTTTCCAATCGCTTTTCAACTCGAAATTTTTTCCAGTTTACAGTTTGTTGGCATTTTTTATAAATCTCTTTTTTTCACATACTTATCAGTTTTTCATTTACCAAAAAAATTTCAATGAATGGGTAATAATTCATTGCAATTTTTTTGGAGATATTATTTTTTTACATTATACTTTTGAATTCCAGAATTCAGAGTATGAAAAAATATTAGAATTGGATACAAAAATTGAGTTTAAAAAATGTTGAAAAAAAGTTTGAAACTTTGGAGTTTTGGTTTGAAAAAATTTTGAGAAAAAATTGGAGTTGATAAAATCTTAAGATAAGAAATCGAGTTTGAAAAAGTTTAAGAAATCGAAGCAATTTTGGGTTTTAAAATATTTTAGGGGAAAAATTCAGTTTGAAAACATTTCGAGAAGAAAATTTAGCAGCTTGAAAAAATTTAAAGAAAAAAACTTGAATTTCTTTTTTTTTCTTCGTTTTTAATTCAAATACTTACAATCAATTTTCTGATCACAAAAAAAGGTGAAAAATCGATCTCGTTTCGAACTTCCCTCACCACAACCATCCCCCCCCCACAAGCAAAATTATAAAACTGGATTCAAGCTTTAAGCTGTAAGCCAATGATTTTTGGCCATTCAGCTTCAGGTTTAAGTTTAACTTAGGGGGGGAGTGAGGGAGGTTTATAGGAGATGTTTTACCCCTGCTTCTCCACATTAAGGGGTGGGCGTAAATTTGGTGTCATTTTCATATAATTCGACCCTCCTGAACTCGAATCGCCGTACAATTTGTGTCGCAAAAAGTGGCTAATTTTGAGGAAAAAGGGGCAAAATTAACAAGAAATCTATTATATTTTTTGTCGTTTTGTGCTCGCAATAAAATAGCAGGTTATCCAGAACTATCTACTTCAGAGTCGGGTTCAGACGGGAAAAAAGAAGAGAATCACGCTAGTTCAATTTTTAATTTTAATGAAGCCAAAATTGATTTCATTCGAGATTTTACCCAGAACGTGCGAGAGCCAAAATATAAGCTTTTTTTCGGATATACGATTCTCAGAAGCTCGAGGGTGAATTATTTCTCGAGGTACCTTTTTCTATTATTTGCGAAATTTTCGATGTGATTTTGACGAAGAAATTTTCTCGTAAAAGGGTGCCCATGCAGAGAGAGAGGGAGACTTATTCCTTTTTTGTAATTCCAATGTTGAAAGTATAATTTTTCCAAGTACATAATAAGTACCAAGTTTTGATAGTAAAAAATTGTTTATAAATTTTTTTCATATCAGTTATGAATTTTTTTGCTGAGGTTCTTAGTATTAATCAGTTTTGCTGGTGTACCTCCTTAATGAATTTTTTCATTCAAAATTTCGTCTCGAATCAGGCTCTTGAAAAAATTCAATCAAATAATGGAAAAACCATAACCTGAAAATATTCATCATTTTTTTTTCTTCAACCTAAACTTTTTTTCGTCGACGTCGTCTCAAAAATGAGATCATTGGCTTAGAATTCGACCAAAAAATACAGTATAAATTTTCGGCCAAAATATCCGTATAAAAAAAGAGTTCAGAATTGGATTGAAACGAAGCTTCATTACATCGGGTGAATAATACGTTTCGACGTTATTTCCCAAAGGATTACTGATGGGGTTCTCGGAAATAAGTTTTGTTTTAGCCTGAGGACATAGCTGTGAACTTTGTTACCCTTTCAACGTGCTTGCGAGAGTAGAAAAAAACGCCTGATAACGTTCAAACATATCTTACAAATGCGATTTTGGTAGACCGATTCGGCCATAATGTGTTTTTTTTCTCCTTCGACGCATTATTCGGTTTAAATTTGAAGGATCCCAGCTGGCAAAGTGCTACCACTTTTAAGGGAACGCTACCATCTATGCTACTGTAGCGCAGATGGTAGCGCGTGAACTGCTTTTACAGTAGCGCTACCCTCTACGCTACTATGCATGCTACCAAAACGCTACCAAAACGCTACCTAGAGCGCTACCAAAACGCTACCACAACGCTACTGTATACACCAGTTTTATTGAAAAAGAAAAAAAATGTTAGCTCTGGGTCTATCCTGTACCTCTAGGGTGGTTTTCCCTTTTTTAAAATCTGCAATAACCAGATTTTTTTTTTGTTACACTACACAGTCCTGAGCGGTCACCCATCCAACCTAAAACCGGGCCCGACGTTGCTTAACTTCTTCACACTGTATCACCTGAGAACCTGCAACCTGTTACCACATTACAATACGGAATGAGAGCCTTTTTAAAAATTATTGGTGGTTCAACACACAGGTTGCTTCAGGTTGAATCGATTATTATTTTCTGAATATCCCATCCATTCTTAAAAAATTAGATCAATTCATAATTTTTAAAAATTGTGCTAAGTTACAGGGCAGATTAATTTTTTTCAAAAATATCCATGGTGGATTCAATTATTTTTGAACAACCCTCCCATTTATTAAAAATACAAACATCTTATTAAATTTGAACCCCAAGTCGAATTATTGTTTTTTGAATTCCCCATACATTAATATTAAAGATTCGATCAATTAATAATTTTTAAAAATTTGGGTACTCAATTTAAAAAAATTGATTCGACCTTTTTAATTAAAACAAAATTATTAATTGATCGAATCGTTAATTAATGGCAGGAGGCACTCAAAAATAATATTTTGACTTCAGGTTCAAATTGTATGCAAATTAGAAAAAAAAGTCGACTTCTGTAATTTGACAAGGATCGAATTTTTAATTAATGGAAGACCATTCAAAAAAATTGATTTGATACCTATATGTATTATTCATTTGAAAAAGTTGATTGGTTATGCAGGTTAAAAAAATTTGAAATGTTTGTCAATTTTCACAATTAAAAAAATAACTGAGGAAAATATTTTCGAAATTTTCCAACTTGGACCTAAGTAATTTTGTATCAAATTGTTGATTAATGAGAGGAGGTATCCAAAAAAATGAGATTCCACCTGGGGTATTTTTGAAAAAGATTTTGACCTATGTAATTTGAAAAACTCATTAATTTTGATCGAATTTTCAATTAACGGATAGGGACATTTAAAAACATTGATTTGACCTATGCAAGCAGAAAAAATTTGAAGTACCTAATGTAACTCAATTTGAATATAATTGATCCAACTTTTAGTTAAAAGGAGGAGGTATTTAAAAAAATAGATTTTGCGTGTGTAATTAAAAAAAATTATAATTGATCAACTAAATTACAGGTCGAATCAACTTTTTCATGTCCCCTCCCACTTTACTCTATTTCTGCTTCCAAGTAGCGTGAATGGTAGCGCTACAATAGCGCTACTAGTAGTGCTAATGTCAACATGAACTTATTTCTGCTTTGGTAGCGCTTCTGGTAGCGCTACAGAAGCGCTACCATCAACGCTACCAGTGGTGCTACTTTCAATGTGAACAGAAGCGCAGATAGTAGCGCTACTATAGCGCTACTGTAGTGCTACTGTAGCGCATCATTAGTAGCGAGTAGTAGCGTACGCTACTGTTCGCTATGATAGTGCTCCTAGTTTCTTTACCAGCACAATGAAACGCATTCGTGAATTAACACATGAAATTGGGAATTGTGTTAGTAGGGTAGCGCACGCTACCCTACGCTACGGTAGCGCTACGAAATTTTGCCAGCTGGGATGCCATGTAAATGAAACGTCCTGTAGCGAAAAGATGCTGCCTGCGTTATCCCTTTCATGGGCTTAAAAGGTTATACGCGATAGTAGCAAAAACCGATGACACGTGCGTCGTATATATTTGACGTGAGTTAGGTATAACAATGGATCGAGTAAATAAACTCGTAACAATGTGTATAGATATACCTGTGATAAAAGTTAGGCAAACTCGATTCCGATAGAATAATTACGAAGTCGTATGAGAAAATTACGTAGGTAAAAAGGTAGCTAGATACGATAATTTTTTTTTTTATCGATGATGTAAAATTTAGTCAACGACGTACACGTGTGTGTGTGTGGTCCCTCGAATATTTAGGTACCTTGCACAATTATTTGTTGGCATAGGGTTAACGAGACGATACATTATTAAAATCTACCAACTGCATGCAACGTCTAATTCAAATATAACTTCGAAATTTACCAAATATTAATTTATCGCCGAATGATTTATAGTCTAGAGTATATTTCGATGCATAAATTAATATCGGCGGCGAACAGTGGTATGGTAAACGCGTTTGTTCTTTAAGTTGATCGATTATACACATGCTATTTTATTAAAAAGTTTTAATTGAACGACCATCTAGTACACTTTTTGCTGTTACTTTAAAATAATTAATCGCGTATAATTAGTGTACCTCGCCTGGGAGAAATTCGATTCGCGAGTTTTACCATCGCAGCGAATAGCGGTGTTACATACTTAAATGCATTTTGTCGGTATATTGTATCGAATTCGCGACCCGAAGCTTCGTCGTAATTCGCTAGCAATTAATGGCGAATTGTTTTCAGACATGAATTCAAATCAAACATTAAATGCGAAAGTTTCCATCGTTAATGAAAATTGCATCGCGATACAATACGAGTTCGTGGTGCTTGAGTGGAATATGAAATTGTGCAGTTGTGGTGCTAGAGTGTTGAGTGTGAAGTTGGGTACCTATGTGGGTTTCGTGTAATGAGAATTATAATGGGTAAGAATTTGAAAATTTTGGACATTTTCGAGTTAATTTATTTCGATTTTTATGCCAAATTGATAAATGGGAGGTAAAGAATGTGTGCACTTAAAATGAATTGGAAAACAGGGTGTCCATTTTCTGGAAAACCGGGAAAAGTCAGGGAATTTTGAAATTTCCGGCATTTCCGCTGGAATTTTGTAAAAATCCAGAAGAAGAATAAATTATCTGAAGTTTTTGGACTCATTTTATTACATTGTACTTGAATTTTTCAAAAAAAAATTCCCTCGCTTCGCTCGGGCCAAATTGTTTCAACTGATTTTGGTATGTATCATTTTTTGTTGACCATAATGTGCAACAAAATTGATATTTAAACACACGTTTTTATCCATTGAATTATTGAGTTTTCAAAAAAAATTTCTTTGTGTAGAAGTTTTTTTTTGAACACGTACTTTTTTATAAAATGTAATGAAAAAGGAGTACCATGATGCCCCGGATCACGATTTTGATAAAAAAAAAAGGATTTGTATTTTTTTGGTCACATTTTGAGAAACTTTACTGGGGGGTGTGAAGTGATGAATTTTCAAGTTTTGAAGGTCTTTTTTTTGCAAAAATTTTCACCCTCGCTTCGCTCGGGCTCGTCAAAATAATTAACATTTTACTCCTCATCGATCTTATCTATCATTTACTGAGCCAAGCTGAAAATATTGTTTTAGGGACTTTTGTAAAATTTATAAATTTGAAGTACGTGTTTTTTTGGAGGAGGGGAGGGAGTATTTAATTGTGATGAAATTTTTGAAATTTCAGACTGGAAATATCTGAACTTTTAGTCTCACGATTTGGTTGACTCCAAAGTTTTTCCCTTTTATTTGAAATTTTTTCTTTTATAAATTCAAAGTTTCAAGTTTTTGTGTGGAGTTGAGAGGGAGATGGCGTCAAAAATTTTCAGAATTAAATTTAAGTCGTTTTTGTTGCCGGAAAAAGAAGTATCTAAAAATCTCATAAGAAAGTAATGATTTTTGAAAAAAAAATTGTTGGATATTATGCAATCTAAATCATTCTTCTGCACAATTTTATCACGCGAAAACCCACCCCTTCTGCATCCTTCAGGAATAACATATTTAAAAAGTCTGGAAAATTTCGAAAAATTGGTCTGGAAAACCTGGAAAAGTCAGGGAAAATCATTTCTGATTACAGGACCTTGTACCCAAAATTTCAGGTGCTGAAGTTCATTTCTCGATTTTTGGAAAATTTTTGGAATTTCAAAATTACTTCATCGTCCTAAAAAATATGAAAATTTGATCTAATCAACGAAAAAAGTTGAAATTTGGTATATACTCTATTTTCGATCTCCCAAATCGATTGGAAGCGGTTTCAAGACGTTTCGGAGCCACCAGAAAATTTTGGAATTTTCCAGCGCTGGAGAAAGGCCCATAATAATGGTCCATGTGCACTTCAGCACCTATACATTATCGCGGATTATCCATATTGGTGACCTATTTGATTGATTGAAACACAATTTTCCAAAATTCGTAACTTTGAGTTCAAATTTGCATTTTTGGGCAAGAAATTTTCCTAGAATAAATTGAAAAATTCGCTTAACGCGCATACATCGTGGTAAAAAGATGAACCTTGGTAGATACCTTATTTTCGACCTTCCGAATCGAATGGAAGCGGTTTCGAGACAATTCGGAGCAAAGAAAATTTTTCAATTTTTTCCAGGAAAATTTCTTGCCCAAAAATGCAAATTTGAACTCGAAGTTACGAATTTTACTTAAAGGTCTATGAACGTCATTTAGACAAGTTCTGATGGGTTATTCGAAATTAAACTTTGGTAGGAGCTGTGTAAAGGTTTGAACTGCTTAAAAATGCAAAAGAAATTTTCCGAATATTTTTCAGTTTTTCTGGTTTATTAAACACTTTGAAATTTTATTTATTAGTCCAGTCAATAGAGCATTTTTTGAGGGCAAACCCAAACATAGGAGGCAACAGCGGGTTTTTTGCTGAATATTGTCGGAAATGGTCCTCTAATCAACATACTTCGACCCGCCCCACCCGCCCCCGTTGCTAACCCCCTGCGGTGGATTAAAGCCCCCAAAACCAGTTTTTGGCTTTTGTTTAATTTTTTTTGCATTTTTATGAAAAAATACATCAGAGATATTTTATTCTACATCAAATTCCCTATAAAATGAGCTATCAACCATTTCTGTACCTTGAATAGAAGTGGAGTAGCGGCGGCCTGAAAAATGGGGGTTTTGAAGGTAGACTTGAAATTTGGTAAAAAAAAAACTGATCATAAATCAACGGAATCGAATTTCTCTCAGCTTACGTTGAAATATGTAGTAACAACCGATCTGCACATCTCACCTTTTTCCCTCTCGATAAAAAGCCTCACCCCCACCCCCTCCTATTTCTCAGATAGGTACTTGAAATTGGCCGATAAAATGATCAATAATTAACGCAATTGCAGTTGTGGGAGCTTATATTTATACCAGGTAGTATAAGTAACTGCATTATTGACCCGTGCTAATCCACCCTCCCCTTGAAAGCAACTTCACCCCCTTATATCAGAAAAAAATTCAAAGAGTATAGCCGGTTAAGTATAGGGTTTTGGCCTTGGAAACCGATTTTGACCGTTCCTACCCTAAAATGTTCCCCTTATCTGGCAATTAAGTTTGACGCCATTTTTGGACCCCTAGCTGAAGTATTTTGGGGGGAGGGGCTAAAATGTGTGGTTTTAGTCATAATTTTTTCATTTTTCGCCAAATGCAAATAAAAATTTCGCGTTTTTTTTAGATAACTTCTAGAAGGTTAAGAGAACCCCAAAAAATTTTTTCGAAATTTTTGGGCACTTTCCCCTCAAGTTATGCCCTTTTCAAAATTTTGAACCCCCCTTTTGGGATGAAGGGTCAAAGGGCCAATGGAATTTTTTTCCTCAAAAGAAGTGTTGTTTACCCATAAGTATACCATAAAAATTTTGAAAATTTTGAACATGTGGAACATTGTCAAAAAAAATAAAAACTAACCCCCGCGTGGTGAAATACTCAAAATTCACGTAAATTAATACCTCCAGCATAAGTATTTAATTGGGAAACTAGTTACCAATGTCGATCATCACGAAAATATTTCATTTTGAGGACCACAGAACATTGTGAAAAAGAGCCCACACCATTGGCCTCCCTTACCCCTCCCCTTACCCCGCCCCTGTAGTCGTTGTGATAAATAAAGTAATAACCGATATTGGTGTCGTTTTCATATGAATCAGACTTTCTGAAAACGATTTTGAAGTACAATTCCCATTTGAACCACCACCACAACCCCTCCCCCCCTTAATCGTCAAATTGTCATTCAATACTATTTGGCGAAAAATGTACGAAAAATAAATATGTACCAGTATGATATCTCTTCAAACTTATGTAATGTATACTTGGGTATACTAATTTGACGATTAAGGGGGGGGGGGGGTTGTGATGGTGGTTCAAATGGGAATTGGACTTTAAAATCGTTTTCAGAAGGTCTGATTCATATGAAAACGACACCAATATCGGTTATTACTTTATTTATCACAACGACCACCGAGGCGGGGTAAGGGGAGGGGTAAGGGAGGCCAATGGTGTGGGCTCTTTTTCACAATGTTCTGTGGTCCTCAAAATGAAATATTTTCGTGATGATCGACATTGGTAACTAGTTTCCCAATTAAATACTTGTGCTGGAGGTCAGTGGCGTCGGAAGCTTTTTTTTTTGGGAGGGTGCAAAGTGAGTACAAAAACTAGGAATAACAGAAGGATTTTCGGGGGAGGGGGCAAAAAGGAACTTTTCTCGCACTGTTGACTCAAATAATATATATAATTGTGATTTTGTTCATGCCCGAGCGAAGCGAGGGCGAAGCTTTGGAAAATTTGAGCGTTTAATGCCCTAAAAAGGCCTATTTTCATGTTTTAATGCTTCAAAAATCCCAATTTGATGCAATTTGGGGGGGGGGTGCAAATGATACTTTGCATCCCAGCCAGAATTTGGGGGGGGGGGGGGTGCAGTGCACCCACCCAACCCCACCTTCCGACGCCACTGCTGGAGGTATTTATTTACGTGAATTTTGAGTATTTCACCACGCGGGGGGTTAGTTTTTATTTTTTTTGACAATGTTCCACATGTTCAAAATTTTTATGGTATACTTATAGGTAAACAACACTTCTTTTGAGGAAAAGAATTCCATTGCCCCATTGACCCTTCATCCCAAAAGGGGGGTTCAAAATTTTGAAAAGGGCATAACTTGGGGGGAAAGTGCCCAAAAATTTTGAAATTTTTTTTAGGGTTCTCTTAACCCTCTAGAAGCTATCTAAAAAAACGCGAAATTTTTATTTGCATTTCGTGAAAAATGAAAAAATTATGAATAAAAACACACATTTTAGCCCCTCCCCCCCAAAATACTTGAGCTTAGGGTCCAAAAATGGTGTCAAACTTGATTGCCAGATTAGGGGAACATTTGAGGGTAGGAACGGTCAAAATCGGTTTCCAAGGCCAAAACCCTATACTTAACCGGCTATACTCTTTGCCAGTGTTTTGGGAGAGGAGAGCGAACAATTTATTTTTTGGAGATTTTAATTTTCCTGAGTCAGTTAAACACAACACAATATGTAATTCAACTCGCATACTGCCAGATCCTTCATTTAATAAACACATCGAACAATTCCCACGAACGGAAATTTTCTCCATCATCTCTTCATCTCCTCCCGGAACTGTCATTCGAGGTAAACAAATACTTACAGGTACCTAGATTTCAACACTTTGAAATTACACAATTCGGGGTAGTATCCGGGTAAACAATTCGAACATCTAATTTGTCTTCGCGGTGAAGGACGTCGAAGGAGTAAATTTTGTATACAAATTGATTAAAATAAAGATAAACATAAAGCGTCAATGTCTTTGTACGCGAAAACCCGACGATGCGATGTTTGCCAGCTTAAGACAAGCGAATTTACATCTGGAGCGCAATTACACGACAGTCAACATCAATTAAAACCTTCCGCATGAGCACGTAGTTTCGCTAATAATTAAGATATGGCATATAAATTCCTCATTGCGAGCGAAAAAAAAAGCAACCTGGCGCAGAACCGCACCCTCGAGGAAACATCTTATACTCGTAGTATACTCGATGTACATGACAATCGTACCAATATCTCGCGTTCGTGCTGTGCAGATAGAAAAGCGTAGATACGAGAGAACCCGAAAAAATAGTCGCGTTCGATTTCGACGTACTAAAATACACCCGGCAAATGTCAAAAAACTTTTCGGCGTTCGTCATTTGAATTATATTAATAAAAACGTTGGAAAATAAACGGATTTATCGTCGGGTATAAATTTTATATACGATTCATGCTCGAATGAAGAATTTTTATGCCAAACAGTTCTGGATTGATGGTGACGAAAAACGAATACTATGATGTTCCTTCCGTATGCACGGATTACATGGTAAATCCGATAGAGAATCTAATAAAGGCAAATCGCCAAAGCCAAGCAGCCAGCACTGGTCGTCCACAAACTTTCGAATATGATAGAATAACGCCACCGTAAACCGATGCAGATTTACATCGAGTCAATGAACTTCAATAATATAACCCTTGGTGTAAACGTACTTACGTAATACGAATAAGAAATCTTCACCGAAACACCACATGCCAATACGTTGATAAATAATAAAAAAATTCCCACCGATTTTTTCCTCCAGCCGTTTCGTAATCGCATTTCAGTCGCGTTATCGTCGTCATCATCGCCAGCTTTGCGTAGAATTTAATACATAAAAATGGTAAAATGTAAAAAAAATAGAGAAGAAAAATTATTCGACAATTTGGCACGTATTATCTTCGTCTTTATCGCGAAATACTTCAGGCTTATATTTTGCCAATGTCGGTATCGGAATCGTATAGTCAAGTCCCAGTCATATCTTCGGTATGTATTTGTCCAAGGACTTTGGAGAGAAGAAATCACGCGTAAGATTTTTTTCTTTCGAAGTTGACGTTTCGGCACGTCTTTAGTATTTCAATTTCGCCTGTACGCTGAATTAAATGGTGCGAATATTAAAAATTTTTCAAAACTTGATATCAGGGTGGTAAATTCTTACATACATGATGGGGTGTGCCTATATGAAACAACGTTTCTTACAACTTGCCAGCTAAGGAATATTTTTTTTTGGTTCGCGATATAAGTTTTTATTGATTTTTAGTGACTTTTCTTCCCTCTTTTTTTTTTAGAAAAAAAAAGATGTACAGTTTTTTTACTCGAGTTTATTTACACCCTTCATCGTTTGCATTTTTTTTTTGCCTTTTAACTAGCGTTATACGTTGCAAGTATTATTAAATTCAGTGCTGCGAAATATTTTTTCATCAAATTCACTATGTATGTATGAGATGCATACGTCTCGTCGGCTAAATAGAATTTTCCCTCTGAGATGGTTTATAAGTATGAAATTTTGTGCAATATACAGGGTGGTACAGCTTGACTGAGGAAGTCAGCGTCAGACTTGATTGTTTCGAATTTTGACGTCTTTTTTTCAGAAGTATTTTGCCAACGATGGATTTTTTGGGGGTTTAGGGTGAATAAAAATAGAAGTTTAGGCGAAAAATACATATTATTTTTCAGCATTGGAGAGATGATAAAATTTCAGACTTGCATATAGGGTGTCCCAAAAATTACTAAATGTGTTTTCCTGGAGAAATTTAAGTAGGTAAGGTGCAGTGGGGCAATTGCAAACCACTTTTTGATTAGTGACACTTTGCCGCTTCACTGTGCCGGCTCTATGGCACCAATCAACCTGAAATTTCTGTCACACAAACTTCAAAGGGTTCTCTATTAGTGGGAAAAATTTCGTATCATTTAGTTTATAAATTTATGAGAAAATAAAATTTAAAAATTTTTCAATTGTGTTTTTGCATTTACCCCGCCATGGGGCAAATGCCAAATCGTAAATTATATCTGAAGGTGCTCATTTTTTTTTCAGTTTTAATGGTCAAATCGGAATCTACGTAAAATTTACTACCTTTTAATATACTCATTACCTTCGTTTGATCAAAATTTGTCGGAGATATCCGCGAAAGAAAGAATTTTTAAAAGAAGTGAAAAAATCTCATTTTTTATTTTTATTTTTATTTTTTTTTAATGAGCTAAAAATTGAAAACAAATGATCACTTGTGATAAGTATGACGTATTTTATTGGAAAACACAAAATTTTGATGAAATTTGAACAATATTTTGATAAGAACTCCCAAAAACGCAAAAAATGGCAAAATTTTGTAAGTAAATATCAAAAATTTAATATAAATTTTCACACTTTTGAAGGACTAATATTCTTTTTTTGTATTTTCGACCCATTTTACATCTAAAAATCGTTTAAAAAATTCTGAGAGTATAAATAAAATGATAGATATTTTCGATTTTGCAATTGCCCCCGCATGACCTTTTTCGGGGTAAATGCAAAAACGCATTTTTCCGCTAATGTAATGAAAATTTTTCAAAAATGATAGTCTTAGCTTTAACTTAGATCTATTAGTATAATTAATCAACAAAAATCAGTTCAAAAAAATTTTACTTTGTACGTTTTTGTCCATTTTGAAAAAAACTGATTCAACTTTACTTATGAGTGATTTTGATACATGTTGATAAAAACATTTCCACAAAGCAAATGCGTGCACCGATTTCGTTCAAACTGAGTGAGTATATAGGTAATAGATGTGCCTTGACCTACCAAAAGATGGCTCGCTCAAAAATTATGTTAACTGACCTCCAGAAGCTGATTTTGCAAATACCCCGATTTTGCAATTACCCCACTGCACCTTACGAAGAATATTATTTCGAGAAAATATTCGAGAAATCGCAGGTCCGCCAGTTCTGAAAGTCCTGATGTGTGTCTGGATGTTCTACTTTTTTTTCTCTTGAATTTCAAAATTTTCATTTTTTCAGAATTTTGAAATTAGTTCATTTGAAATTTTCTGTATAATTTTTTCTTCTTCGAATAAAAAATTGTATGAATAGGAAAATTTTAGATCCCCTCCAAATTTTCATTTTCCCACCTTTTGCATTTGAAATTTTTTCGTTCAAGCAATTTTTTCTTCTCAGAATATAAAATTGTATAAACAGGAAAATTTTAGATCCCCCTTCAAATTTTCATTTTTCCACCTTTTTTTAGAATTTGGGAATTACTTCATTAGAAATTTTTTCAATTAATTTTTTCTTCTCTAGATGAAAAATATTGTATAAAAAAGTGCATAAATTTTGGATCCCCCCCACTCCACAACAAAAAAATTTTGCGATAATTTACGTGTGCATTAAAAAAGGAAACAAGTTAAATTTTTTGTGGTGCACAGTGCGAGATTTCAGGATTTGAGGCTGCAAAAATAGAATTGATGAAGTTTGAAAAAAAAAATGGTAACTAGGGGTTTTTTGGGGTGCTGATTCCGATTTTCAACTTTTTTTCATCCCTTCTGCTGACCCATCCCCCATACAGGGGGATGAATACTCAAATTTTTGAAAAATACCGTGTTGGGTGTCAAATTATATGTTTTTTGGGGTGCTGAATTTGATTTTGAAATTTTTTTTATCCCTACTGCTAAGCCACCCCCTGTACAGGGGGATGAAATCCAAATTTTTTGAAAAATTCCATGTTGGGTGTCAAAATATAAGTTTTTTGGAGGGTTGAGTCCGATTTTAAACTTATTTTCACCCCTTCTGTTGACCTACCCCCTGCACAGGGGGATGAAAACTCAAATTATCGAAAAATTCCATGTTGGGTGTCAAAATACATGTTTTTTGGAGTGCTGAATCCGATTTCAAATTTATTTTCACCCTGTCTGTTGACCCACCCCCTGCACAGGGGGATGAAAACTCAAATTATCGAAAAATACCATTTGGGTGTCAACATATAATTGTTTTGGGGTGCTGAATTAGATTTTAAACTTTTTTCACCCCTTATGATAATGCAACCCCTATTCAATGGGATGAAAACCTCAATTTTGAAAAATGTCTTGTTTGGTGTCAAAATGCATGTTTTTGGGGGGTCCAAAAATCAACTTTTGAACTAGTTTCCATCCCTTTTGATCACCCAGATAATCTTTAGCAGAATATAAACTCAAATTTTTAAAATTATTGTGTTCCACATTTTCATATTTCTTTTGTATCAAGTCAAATATGCAAAGCTTTACTGCTGCTGAGTTGAAATTTATTTTGGTTTCCCGAAGTATATTATAAACATCTCTATTCGTTAACCTTTCAAAAATAAAAAAGAATGATTAATTTTTTAAATTAAAAAAAATGTCATAATTATATTTTGGTACATGAAATCAGAAATTAACATCAATCTAAAAAAAAAAAAAAAAAAAACATGAAAAAGCTCAATATCATTCATGAGTGGGTCAGCAGAAGGGGGAAAATAAGTTTGAAATCGGATTTAGCACCCCAAAAAACCTGTATTTTGACACCCAACATGGAACTTTCTGATAATTTGAGTTTTCATCCCCCTGTACAGGGGGTGGGTCAACAGAAAGGGTGAAAATAAGTTTGAAATCGAACTCGGCGCTCCAAAAAACATATATTTTGACACCCAACATGGAATTTTCCGATAATTTGAGTTTTCATCCCCCTGTACAGGGGGTGGGTCAACAGAAGGGGTGAAAATGAGTTTGAAATCGGACTCAGCACTCCAAAAAACATATATTTTGACACCCAACATGGAATTTTTCAAAAATTTGAGTTTTCATCCCTCTGTAAGATCACTGTACAGGGGGTGGGTTGTTAGAAGAGCAAAAAACGAGTTCAAAATCGAATTCAGCACCCAAAAAAACATATATTTAGACACCAAACACAAATTTTCCTGAAAATTTGATTTTTCAACCCCAGTTTCCTCAAAAAAAGCCAATTTTTGCCCAAGGTTGCGGGTGGTTGCAAAAAGTGCTGGGTGATACTTGAAGCACAAGATTATATCAAATTAATGATATTGGAACCATTTCCGGATATGACCGGAGTTGAAACTACGAGGCCAATCTATTACTAGAATTATTATAAAAATGTACTTACTTTATGTCCATTTCATGAATAACAGTTGCATTAAACCAAAAAAACAAACACACCACGTGAAAGAACACGAAATTACCTTTAAAATGGTATAATAACATCATTGTTTTGGAGTAAACACGTTCGAACTATTCGGCTTCAAAAAATGCAATACTTAAGGCAGTGTGTTTTATTGCATACAATGTTATCTTTATCATGGCACCAGGACAATCACATGATAAGCCACAACGAAAAAAATACGTAAATCTGCTAGTTGGAGTATTCCAAAACCCTAGACAGATTTATCGCATCATTTGAGGAACTTCGAATTTTTGATTTTTGCAGCCTCAAATCCTGAAATCTCGCACTGTGTGGTGTGGTGAACATAATACGCTGCTGTGACGATGACGTAACGACATCATGTTCCCCTACTCGCTGATACATTATTAGATGGGCTGGTATATAAAGCGAAACGAGTTCACATCGCGTTAGTCCTTGTCTTTGGGGAGCTCAACGCTCAAGGAGCGAATAGCGAGAGCGTTGCTGCTGACACCAAAATACTTAAAACCCGCGCCCGCACGAATTTACCTTCGCTGCTGAGTGCAATTTTTGAAAGTCTCCTTACTTTACAGGAGACCATAACAAATTTAGTGGCTTTGTTTAAAACTTTCACCGCATCTACTCGCTAGTTCCTAAATCATTTTGACGTAAATAGGATTTTGTGGATGCCCCCCCCCCCTGGACACAATGCTAGTAGAAAAAGTTGGTAAATTTGTCTCAAATAAAAAATGTTGGCAATATAGACTCCAAATGAGAAAAGTTGCCAAACTTGATCAAAAAAATAAAAATTTTGAGCGGAAACGTCCCCTTTTTCAGGAATCACAATCAACTCTGAAATTACCTCCTAATTCTAAAATGTCCAAAAACTTTAGCCTCGCTGCGCTCGGCCTTATTGTATGTTATCTAAATCCTATAAAAGTGTTTTTTTTTTCGTATTTTTCCTCAAAATTATTTCAACTAATTTTATTAGGTATAGTTTGAAAATCATTTTTTTTTTAAATTTCTCCTTCAATAATTTTGAAGTAAAGGTGGCGAATTTTTTATTCAAGTTTATTTATCTAAGAGAATGTTTTATTGCGCCTTGAACTTTAAGTTTTCTAAAATTTTCGCCCTCGCTTCACTCGAGTCAAATTCGTTTCTCTTACATACTCTCTAGTAAATGTGAATAAATCTTCGATGAAATCCTGCCTCTGAGAATCAGTGAACTGATTTTCATTGAAAATTAATGATTTTTCACTGATCTTTCAGCCAAAAATTACTGATTTCTCAATCAATTCCCATTTGCCAGGAAAAATCAATAATTTTGACTTGACTGAAAGATCAGTGAAAAATCACTAATTTTCAGTTAAATTCATTTCACTGATTTAAGCAGGTAAATTTTACTAATTCAGATTTCGGGAATGTATTGATTATTTGTGTCAAAAACTTACGCGATTTTCCAATTTTTCTTTGCTGAAATCTGTATATACCCCCCCACATTTTTACTCGAATTTTCAGCCCCTCCCTTAAATAATTTCTGGGCGCGATTATGATTTCATCTCTAAAGTTGGCTAATTTCAGTTTCAAAGTTGGAAAAATCTAGAAACACACCCCCCTCCCCCCAAGAAAAAATACTTCCCTACGTCACTGATCCTAGTCCAAATTCATTCTAACGTTAGTTTAAATTTTTTCAATTTCTTTAATTCTAGGAAAATTGTTTCAAAAATTGTATCCAATATTAAAATTTTCCCAACGGTTTGAATTTCAATTTTCTCAAAATTTGTCCAATTTTGATGATTTGCAATTTTTTCAATTTCATTTTTTTTTAAATTTCTTTCAATTACTAAGCTGGAAGAAACATTGAAAAATGGTTGAAAATTTTTCTTCATTTTTTTTCAACTTTATAAAATTTTTCCAATTGAAAATTTATCAAGATTTTTTCCAACTTTGGATTTGTAAAGAAATTTTCAACTTATGTTTCTCAAAATTTCTTTCAACTCAAAAAGTAATAAAAGTATATGAAATCAAAAATAATTAAGAAATCAAAATTATATAAATTATGAGAAAATTGAAATAAAAATTTTAAAATTGAATAGAGCTTTGAAAAAAAATGTAGAATTGAAAAAATTTGAACTTGATCGTCGAAATCCCATTTGCATCAAAATGGTTTTGGATCTAGTCGTCTACCCTGCATCCTCGTCCCGTTTAATGTACTCAAAAAAGGCAATTGCTCGTGCATGATATGATTTTAAATCATATGTATGTTTAATGTATAGTTTTCGATCTATAAGTCGAGGTTGCACCTGGTTGCACGAAACATCGATGATAGGTGAAAATACTTGTTCCGAGAAAGAAATTCTATTTGAAACATTTTTATGGGATATGATGGGAAATTTTCGGGAAAATATATTTATTATGAATTCAAAATAACAAAATAGTAGGTACTTAATTACTGTGAATGCAATTTTCTCAGACTATAACTCGACGAAATTCAAACATTTCTTCTTGAATGTGCTTCTCTATTGTTTTTTAACGCTGAACATGAATTTGTAATCATTTTTGAATTTCGTAAAATTATAGACCGAGAATATTGCATTCAAAATAAATATTGCATATTTTGTCATTTTTTATTCAAATAAAAGTAGCTTTACAAAAATTACCCTTCATTTCCCATGAAAAAGTTTCAAATAATTTTTTTTTCTTGAAGCAAGTTTTTTCACTTATCATTGGTTTTTTGTGCAACCAAGTGCAACTTCGCCTTATATTGCACTTTGTACTCGATACCCGACTTGATAAATTCTGAGATTTTGAGTTTCACCCCTTCGATTTTCTGGTCAAAATGATTTCGGAAATGAACTCAGCAAGTCGAAGAATACACATTTTGATACCCAACTCGCTAAACTCGGAAAATTTTTAATTTTGCCCATCCTGAAGACCCTCATACAAAAATTTTAAAAATTTTGGTGTCCTAAAATTTCAAATAGACTAGTGGTATCTGCTGTACGGGCTGTCCTTTTAAATCGGAAAAATAAATTTCACTGAAAATCAGGAATTCTTCGTTGGTCTTCAGTGAAAAATCGGTCATTTTTCACTGACAGATCAGTAAAAAATCACTGTTTTTCAATGAAATTTGTTTTGATGAATTACGTACGAAGCGAAAATTTCACCAAAGATTGATTCCGATTTCGAAAAAACAACTCGAATTAGATACGTGAAAAAAATGAAACTTTTAATAAATGCGACTTAATTGTTATAACTCATGCTATAAAATAGGAAAGGTATTTACTTTGTTTACCAATTATCATATCATACCTTGCGAACACAACTTAGGTAGGTATAAATATACAAAATAGGGTAAAAAAAATTAATAACGATGTCGCCAATATAAGCGCATTAAATGCGGAGAAAACTCGACGAAGAAATTTTTTAAAAGGGTTCAAAATCCAAATAAAAACGAAAACGATTCCGCACAAACGTATATATTTTGAAAATTTCTTCATTCGAGCGAAATATATCCCCTTTTTTTAAATATTTCGCAGAATGGGAATATGGAAAGAAAGAAAGTGGCGGAAAAAAAGGCAGCATTGAAAAAAAAGATCCTCCGTATGTTTACACAAAGCGAAACCATCGCTGGCAAAAGAATATATTGAGATTTACGACTCGACGAATGCCCTTTCTACCTTATTTTATACTATACCAGCACAAGTCGTAGTCGTACTTTTTCATATATTGATATAGTCAAATGCGTAATCTATTCGTTTATCCTACGACAATGCATCAGTCTTGCCCATTGCAAAGAAGTCACGAAACAGAAAAAATCATACGGGGGTTTTGCATACCTACTGTATAATTATATTTTTGTCTCTGTGTGGCAAAAGCAGAGATGGTGGAAAAAAATCGAGTATGAACGAAAATTGTAATAAAATATTTACACCGGGCGGGTACCTATTTACTCGGTCGAAGTAAAAAATACACCAAGGTTTATCTCATACAAGATTTATGACAATTAACAACGCATGCCCGAGTTTTGGTGAAAGTTTCGTCGAAAAAAAAGGGGATTACCGAATGCAATTTTTGGTCGAGTTTATTTACCCTTTTTTTTCAACATTGATTTTCGTCTCTCTGTTTGAAAAAACATTTCATCATGTCGTGGTACCTCTACCTACTACCTAGAGCTAAATGTACACGGAACTATGATCATCGTCTTCAATGTTCCCTTAATTGCGTACAAAAACAACAAACCTCAGGAGAATAGGATGAATTACATTCCCTCTTAATTTTACGGATAAAATAAACACATACAGTAATTTCCTGGTTGTTTAGACACGTTTCATAATTTTACTGCAGGCTTCACGTCGTCTCGACAATGTGTCTGTAACTTCTGTTTGCTGTATTGAAAATATGTGCCTATTTTGTTGTAATATTTAGTTGTCGTTGATGAAAAATTAGGGTGCATAGAGAGCTGTTTTCAATTTAGAGGTTTTTCACCCTTTGAACTGGTTTTGATTTTTTGACTTCGATGAAGGAATTTATTGGTTTAAGTTGAGTCAGTGTGTACCAGTATTTGGACAGTGCGGAATAGGGTGACTTGAATCGAACTTTCGAATTTTGTAGATGTCATTCCCTGGGGTGGTACATTTGCCTCCAGAAATGAGATTCTTGAAGTTTTAGGCTCCCTGCCTTGGCCAAAAACCATATGCATTGACTCATTTTTTGTTATGGAATTCAACATAGAATAGTATTATGCTAGAAAAATTATGGAAATTTTCTAAATTTTACTTTAAAATTTGAAAATGTTCAGTTTTGATTTCGATGAGTTTGGGTGACATGAAGTCATTCTGAAAGAGGTTCAAAGGCCTCAAAATTGGTTTAAAATTACAGGCATCCCAGTTGGTTACTTTTAAAGTAACTTTGTTACTTTTTTCAAGGAAAGTCCATATTAGTTATTTTTTATATTAAAAAGTTACTATTGGTTACTTTTCATTCAAAAAAGTTACGTTTTTTCAAAAATCTGAGAATAAAATCAATTTTTTTGGTTTTTACTTTAAAAAAATTGTTTGAAAAAAAATTACCTTTAAAAAAACCAAATGTTTTTGCTTTAAAAAATAATTTGAAAAAAGTATACCATGGCATTTTAGTATTACGAACCCTCCAAGTAAAAATTCGAATGACTTTTTTACATTTTCTATGTGAAATCATAAATTGAAATTTTTAAAAAAGGTTACTTTTTTGGACTTTTTTGGTTACTTTTCCGACTGTCAGAGGTTCCTGAAGTTACTTTTTTTCAAATTGTGGCTGGGATGTCTGTCCAAATTTTTAAAAACTTGTCGAATTGTTCATTTTTTCAATTTTTGTCCCCTCCCCCGCATTCTAAATTTATTCAGTTTGAGATTTTTGAAATTATTTTTTGTTCTGATATCACGAGAAAAATCAACGGTCACGTAAATGTTCAAAATTTTGAGACTTCAATCTCCTCCCTTCCACCGTTTTTGTCTTCTTCTACCCCAAAATTATTCGCATTCATCCAAGTCCATTATACTTTTGATTTGTTAGATGAAAACTTTCAAGATTGCGAACGTCTTTGGGAAAACGTATTCGGCCATTTTTACCCATTTTGAAGGTTCTCTGAACGTACCCAGATAAAAAATCCATCGTGTAATCATATTTTTGTGGGAAATTCAGGTAACATATTCCAAGTAGATCCTTTTTCAGGGTCTTGATCTTTTTTTGCATTAGTTACTTTGTATCTCTGGATTTATCAACAAATTTCCAAACTCCCATTTTTTGTTCTTTCTTCCTCGATTATTTAAAATTGAACTTCATTTTGATTTGCTTCATTTTTTTTCTGTTTTAATTTGAAAAATGGAATTTTTAATGAAAAATTAAATGTATGGAATTTTACGTCTTTGAAACTAAAAAGGTTTTGTATGAATCAGATCAGTATATTTTTATTTTTTCCCCTCCCTCCCTCCCTCCCTCCCACCCACCCACCCAATCTCAACTTTGAGTTTTTCTGTTGAAAAGAGGAGTGTGAGGATATATTGTCGTGAGCTGTCTGCATGTTCAATTTTCATAAAATTGGTGAAAATAACTCAATATTTTTTTAATACTTGGAAGTGTTGAATACCAGCATAAAAAATCGTGAAAAGTTTCCATTCACTTGGACTTCAGGCATAATAGCGGGTCATTTTTTTAGTGTGTTTGTCACTTTTTTCGACTTCAGTCACTTTTGGTTACTTTTTCCCCTCAAAAGTCACCTTTTCCTCGCACTTCTAGCAAAAATTCAAATTTTCATGTAAAAATTGCTGTTTTTAAAAATTCTTCAAGAAAAAAAAAAATGCCCCCCGAAAAAATTTGAATTTCTGGTTACTTTTGGTTACTTTTTGGTCACTTTTTGCTAAAAAAAAAGTTGCTAAAAGTTACTTTTTTCTTCAAAAATTTCGCTATGATGCCTGGGACTTTGGAAAAAATTTGAATTTATCATGATTCATGATTTAAAGAAGAAAAATAGAAGAATCTCATTGTCAGTTCAAAAAAATCAAAATTTGAATTTTTGACTCAGACACAGTCCAAAATATTACAAAGCGTAAGTAAGTGCATAGGTGACAATTTTTCTAAATTTGATTCAAATTTTTTAAAGCTTACCAAAATAGTTTCAATAGATCAGGGAGAAGGAAAGATGTAGAGTAGAGTTGAGTTGTAAACTAAAAGAATTAGAATCATATAAAAACCAATGATGATTACAATTCCTTGAAAACCATAAATGAAAATCCCCTCATGATTTAAATTTTTCCGGATTGTTTTCAAATTCAAGAAATTTGAGCGTTAAGTGGGGGGGGGGGGGGGTATTTATACCAAAATTTGAATTTTATACATAGAACTTTTATGTTTTTGTTTTGATTTTCATTTAAAACGAGGAGGACCTGACTTCGTTTGAAAATTGTTTGTGCTGGTGATAAGGCGAGAAAATGCAAGCAATATGATCATAAGTAATTTTTTTCAATTTTTTTTTTGTAATCTTGAAAAATTTTTATGGGCATGTTTGAATGTTGAAGAGAAGGAGATTACAGCTGTCACAAAATCACAAGAAAAAACTCTAAAATTTTCCATAACGATTTTTCATTCTTAAGCTCTCTGAGACCTCTTTTTTAAAAAATTTTCGTGGGATGCTTAGGAATTAATCAAATTGCATTAGCTAAACTGCAATCTCGACCAGTAAACTTCCGATCTATTCTTATTGAAAGATCAAACAACAAATAATTAAATTTCCGACATAGTCGTTCACGTAATTATGTTTACTTTGAGCGTATAAAAATATCCGAGTAAATAAAGTAATAATTCTACAGATCGTCTAAAGCATTCTCGTTTAATTTGATCTTTGTTCTTTGTGTCATGGCACATCGTAGCGAAGAAGAAAAAAAAAGAATAACTGGAAGAAATCAGCGCCCCGCCGCCACCACTGCATCCTTTGGAAATGAAATTTTTCGCAAACTTTCAGCATCAGACGCTATTAGTCCAGTGCAATTAGGAAATTACCTAGACATAATTCCCATCAAAGATTTTTTTTTTGGAATATGTTTGGGACGTTGCCTTAAGTAAAACCTACAACTTCCCCCACTCTCCCCCCTCTTGCGTCGCCCCCGATTGTGGATCAAAGCCCCCAAAAATCAGTTTTTTTGATATATCTTGGTAAATATTGATTTTGCGCTGAAATTAGTTCAGTACAATTTTAAAGTAGACTGAATTTGCTACAACTTTGATTCTATGAAATTTTTTGTAGCTATCATAGGTGAGGAGTAGGAGAGTCTTGAAAAGGGGGTGTTTCTGAAGCAGGTATGGAAATACTTATAATACATGATCGCAACCTACGTTATGCATTTCGTTAAATGCGTACGATAATATTTAATCGGAATATTAATTTTCCCTACCCCCACTTCGTCTCCCTCCCCCCATATCCCCTTCCCCCTTCCCCCTCCCGAAAAAGCGCTTTTTCCATTTTCTTAGAAGTGTAATGAAAGATGGTTATTAAGACTTTCATAAACAATACATCGTATTCTCTCTAATTTCGAATCAGTGAAAAGTGACTGGGAAAAAGTGGGAATTACAGCACATGAAAAATCAGCAAAATTCTTTGATTTTCAGTGGATTTTCACTAATTTTCCAGCAAATTTCAGATATTTTACTAACCTTTAGTGAATTTTTACCGATTTTTCAGCAATTTTTTCGCTGTTTGCTTTCAGTGAACATTTTCACTGATTTATTACCTACTGTGCTGCAATTCCGACTGTTTTTCGGTGATTTTTGATAATTTTTACTGATTTATAAATAAAAGAGTGCTTTATAATTACGAGTCGAAATAAGTATAAAAACGCACCAAGTCACGAGTCTGAAAAATTAAGTAGGTATACACTGAGAAAAGGATAAGGTAGCCGGTAGATACATTGAAGTAAGGTAGATTTGCTTTAAGACGAACTTAGGGCGATGAATACATTAAATTTTACCTTACCAATTGGTTTTCAGTTATAAAAAAATCGATAAAACCAATTGGCAGGGTAAAATTTAATGTACTTATTCCCCTATAGGTTCGTTTTAAAGCTAATTTACGTTAATTAACGTATTTATTTCAGATATTTTACTAACCTTTAGTGAATTTTTACCGGGTTTTCAGCAATTTTTTCGCTGTTTGCTTCCAGTGAAAATTTTCACTGATTTATTACCTACTGTGCTGCAATACTGACTGTTTTTCGGTGATTTTTGATAATTTTTACTGATTTATAAATAAAAGAGTGCTTTTCAAATATTACCAATTTTTCTACAATTACCTACAATGGACCCACGACCACTCGTACATCGGCAGAATATTTTCTTTGTGAGCGAATCAGGAGCAGTTAAACCTCTGTTGGGGATGGGTGGATGCTTGATGGTACCCATTCTTCATAAACCATCCCCATTTTGACACATCTATTGAATTTTCAAGCCAAATTTGAACTTGAGCATAAATTCTATACATATGAAACCGAGCTGCTTCATCAGTTGGTGGTTATGTCAGCAAGAATAAAATATTCTGCCGATGTATGAGTGTTTGTGAGTCTATACAGGGTGGCTCGGTTAAGGTGTGAAATATTGAAACCTCATATTCTACTTATCAATACGAACAAAAAATGTCATATTCAACATGGGCCCAAAACGCTTTCTTTCTGAGATATTGCCGAGTAAAGAACTGGAAATTCGGCAACGTTGCGCACCGCGACGCCCGTAAAATGTTGCGTTTAACGAGACGAGCGTCGGAGTTACTTACGCGGAAGTTAATTAAAGTAGAATACGTGGTTTTAATATTTCACACCTTAACCGAGCCACCCTGTATGTGTAGGTAATTGTAGAAAAATTGGTAACATTTGAAAGTCCTTATTTTTTATACATTTTTTCTCTGTGCAATTCCATTGCCAATTACGTAGGTATGTTTTGACCACTGAAAATCAAAGAATTTTGCTGATTTTTCATGTGCTGTAATTCCCACTTTTTCCCAGTCACTTTTCACTGATTCGAAATTAGAGAGAATACGATGTATTGTTTATGAAAGTCTTAATAACCATCTTTCATTACACTTCTAAGAAAATGGAAAAAGCGCTTTTTCGGGAGGGGGAAGGGGGAAGGGGATATGGGGGGAGGGAGACGAAGTGGGGGTAGGGAAAATTAATATTCCGATTAAATATTATCGTACGCATTTAACGAAATGCATAACGTAGGTTGCGATCATGTATTATAAGTATTTCCATACCTGCTTCAGAAACACCCCCTTTTCAAGACTCTCCTACTCCTCACCTATGATAGCTACAAAAAATTTCATAGAATCAAAGTTGTAGCAAATTCAGTCTACTTTAAAATTGTACTGAACTAATTTCAGCGCAAAATCAATATTTACCAAGATATATCAAAAAAACTGATTTTTGGGGGCTTTGATCCACAATCGGGGGCGACGCAAGAGGGGGGAGAGTGGGGGAAGTTGTAGGTTTTACTTAAGGCAACGTCCCAAACATATTCCAAAAAAAAAATCTTTGATGGGAATTATGTCTAGGTATGGCTACTTTTTTTGCTAATTTCCCTGGACTATATCTGCGTCTTGCCCATATTACAAAAAGCTCCCCCACACTACACGCGCGGTCGACTTAATTAAACGTTTCGAATACTCGACTTCATTTACAAAAGCAGCAAAATAAGTTTGCAAATAGCTACGCGCTGCAAACTTTTCAAATCTGACATTTTAGGAAAAGCGTCAATGAAATACCGCTCGCTTGTTTCCCAAAATCAAACATTTAATTGCGGTAAACCATCAACGCTTAACGCACGTGCTTGAATTTTATTTTACGTGACTTACATACCGTCCGTTATTTTCCCTACAACCAGCTCCACGTCGGAGTCTTCCCGTATACCTCGGCTTATCGCATCGAGGCGCGAAACTTTCAAGAAAAACCCAACAATCCGGCGGATTATTAAAGTCACGACGATATACTTTACACCGGAGCCGGGTAAAACGCGTCTTTTACGAAATCTACAAGAATACAATACATAGAACCTTAAACTCAATAGCAAACTGCTCCCGAGACAATTTTCCCAAACTACATTATATATTTCGCAACTTAAATTTTCAATCCTATTGGGTAATCAAAAATAAATGACGTTACCGAGCTCTTTCTTCCATTCGTTGCGTCTTAAAAGATTTTTATTATCCGGCTTCTAATTAACTGATAAACTGCTTATGTAATAATTCATCAATTGGGAAAACTCGGTGCTCTAGCGTTCTCCGGCAAACACCGAATACTTATTTACGAGAACAATAATCAAAAGAAGATTTCAACTTATACATTTTTCCGCTGTAAACACGAAATTCTTCTTTTCTTACCTTTTTCTCATTCTTACTGCGTTTAAAATTGCAACTGGGGAGTTTGAGAATTTACATTTTACAGCAGTTTTCACATTTTTCCTGTTCGGTTTATTTTTTTCTAGTGAAAAAATTGTACCACGATGGCTTAATGGAAGGTGAGCTGTAAGCAGTTCTGAAATTTATTTTTTTTATTGAGCTTTCATCATTTGAAGTGAATTTGTTCTTTATTTCGCTGTTTCTCCTCGCCAAGCTTAATTAAAATCTCTTCCGCTTTTAACATGAAAGTGATATTGTTGATCGTAGTAGTTTACCGCATTTTGCCAGCCCCGCGAAACAAAGATTTTCCTGCATCTTTACTTCTATGAACGATAAAAATGATAACGCGTTTGGTACTTGACTGATTTCCAAGTATATGACAAACGATTGAATTCCGGAATAGGAGTCAGGAAAAAAATTGACTTCTGACTCCGGGTTGACTCCTGGAGTCAAGAGAGATAGTTAACTCCTGACTCCACTTTGACTCCAGAGTCAAGCTCACACCTTGACTCCTGACTCCCCATTGACTCCGGAGTCAAACTTACAGCCTGACAGCTGACCCCACCTTGACTCCGGAGTCAATTTGAGACCTTGACTCCTGACTCCGACTCGACTCCGGAGCAGGAAATAGAAATCAGCCATTAATTATTAATTTATCCAAGTGTAACCTCCCACAATATTATGAATAGAGGAGGAGAAGGGGATTGAAGAAATTTAAAAATTGAAAAGTTGACCCCTGTCTTCACCTGACTCTCTTAGTCAATGGAGAAAGTGGACTCCTGACGCCATCTTGACTCCGGAGTCACTTTCAGTAGGGCGCTATAAAAGGGGGTATGCTGGTCAGCCATTTTGTGCCTTAGAAAACGCCCGAACGCTGGAACTCGTTCCACGACGTTACGCGGAAGTCCGATCAAACCAGTCACGTTCGAACTCCCGCATAACATCGTGGAACGGGTTTCAGCGTTCGGGCGATTCTAAGGCACAATATGGTTGACCAGCATACCCCCTTTTATAGCGCCCTAACTTTCAGATCTCTACTCCTGACTCCACACAGTGGGCTCAATAGAAAATTTTGGTGGAAAGAAGTCCCATGAAGCTAATTCAAAATTTGTTTGGACGGAACATATGTAATTTTTAACGCTGAATCCAAATTTAATATTATTTTTGCATTAGGATCGGGGGGGGGGGGTGTGAAAAATGTAAAATAGGGGTTGAAGTTGATATGGGTGTCCAAATCTACATTTTCAAGGGTGCTGAATCCAAATTTGATATAATTTTGTACTAAGACCCTTGGGGAAGGGGGTAAAGGAGGTTTAAAATATTGAATGAGGTTGAAAATTAATATGGGTGTCCACATCTGCATTTTTAGCAGTGCTGAAAACAAATATGATATTATTTCTGCACCTGGGCCTTAGTAGAGGGGGTGAGAGGGATGAAAAATGTAAAATAGGGTCTAATGTTGACATGCGTATCAAAATCTACTTTTTCAAGGATGCTGAATCCGATTCTGATATCATTTTTACACCTGGCGGGGGGAAGGGGTCAAGGGGTCAAGTTATGTTTTTAACAAAATATTTTATAAAGGGTAATATGGCCCGTTCTTCCTTTCCTGCAATCGGTAGTAACCCTGCTTGCCACGGCAGACCATTTGATCTCTCTTACGTTCCCATTTGATCTCTTGTACGTTCTTCGGAACGTAAGAGAGATCAGTACCTTTTTCTCCTCGTATCCGCGATGTGATTAGAAAGTGCTCCGCGACCTTCGGTCTGCCTACGACGACATGGCCGTTAGGGTGGGCCGAAAACCCAAAAATTTGGATTTTTTAAAAGTTACCCCCACAAAAGTTGTTGGCTGGATAGATTAGAAAAATAAAATGAAAAATTTCAAAATCGATTCGTATCTTCCGATCGCGCATGAGTCTTCAATTCTTTGGAAATTGTCAAAAATTCAACCTTTTCAAAACTTTTTTAAAAATTTTAAAAAAATCAAAATTCATCAAAATTAATTTTAGAGCTTATTTTTAGGACCTATTTAAAGCAAAAAGCACAGCTTTTTTGAAAAAATCCATGTTTCATAGTTTTTTTAAGCTTCTCATGTTTCTTCATCTTTGAAAAAGAATAGAAAAAGTTATAAAACCCTAATTTTTTCAAAAAAATGTGCTTTTTGGTCTAGATAGTCACTACAGAAGCTCTAAAATTAATTTTAGTCAATTTTAAATTTTGTTTTTTGGCAATTTTTGAAGAATTGAAGGCTCTTGCGCGATCGAAAGATATGAATCGATTTTGAAATTTTTCATTTTATTTTTCTAGTGTATCCAGCCAACAACTTTAGTAGGAGGGGGGGGGGGTACCTTTTCAAAAATCAAAATTTTTGGTTTTTCGGTCCACCCTAATGGACGTCCTCTAAGTGAGGCGACAGTCCACCCGAGTTCGTGTATAGGTAGTTCTTAAGTTTTCTTATTTTGGCTGAACACAATATAGAGACAATGTATTATTGACGAATAAAACATTGCCTCACCGAGTATCCAGTTCTTTAAGTGATAGTACAAGACAAGTTCTCAATATTCACCCTTATGTTTAGACATAGGGAAATGGGGCCCAATGGATACCCTGATCAAGTACCATTACAGGGATAACCTCCGATCCCATATATCTTAACAATTTTTTTAGTTTTTAATAAAAATCATATATGTACCTATTACTTACAAAAAAATCACAGTTAGCACATCTCTTCACGTTCATCGCCGCTCTCGCCACTTTCGACGCTATCGTCCATAATTAATAATTCTCGCACGTCCGAATCGAAATTTGTGATCCTTTTCAAAAAAATTTTTCGAGTCGATGATATGAAAGGATCCGATAGCATCAACAGGCCATGGATAAGGTCTTCGTTGGTTGCCTCCCTACTGTGTTTTCTCGTGTGGAATTTTCATTAAAAACATTTTGTTAGTAACTTATTTTGACCCGTTTACCTCTCTCTCGAGGCTCCAGGTGAAAAAATGATATTAAATCTGAATTCAGCACCTTTGAATACGTAGATTTCGATAGCTATGTCAACTTTATACCCTTTTTCATCTTTTTAACCCCCCCACACCCTCCCCCGATGGTCAGTCAATGCGAATCTCGTAAATTATCGGAACGAAGCATGAAGTTTTGATTTCGAATTTCTCTGATTCACTGGCATTCTTCATCTTCTTCAGAAACAAGAGGTCTTTAATCAGGAACTTCATAGTTGCCAATGATAGATGTTTCTCTATTTCCTTGAACTACAAACTGAGATGTGTACAGTAGACTTGAAATTGTATTAGTGACTTGTACAATAGGCTGGCATGTACCTCAAACCATGCTTCGAATGTGTCGATAATTATTTTCATATTTGAAACATGAATACTTGTCTAATGGACCGATTGTAGTCATCGCATACGTGAAGAAGACAGTGCACATTGGACACTTGAAAAATGACGTGAATTTTCCAAATATTCGTCGAAAATCTTAAAATATAACTCAAGTTTGGATACAAAAAATCATATTGCTTAAAGTTGAGGTAGAAGAGCTATAATAGTATATTTCTTTTATCCGATTTGACAGCATCATGAATTTGTTCATTTGTTTTTATTACCTGAAATTTTGAGAATCTCTTCAGTAAGCTGTCAAATTGGGTAAAACCGACTGAAATGTATTTTATTTGAGCACCTCATCATTGATTTCGCAATATTCACACTTCATTAGTATTTTCAGATTTTTAACGAACCAATTTGGAAAAATTTTCTGGTTTTTAGCAAGTAGTTTAGGCAAATTAGGCAAAAAAACTACATTTCTGGGCAGCAAAGCTTTTATAGCGGAAAACTGTCGAGAGAAGTCCCCTGAGTAACCCCTAAGAGTTACCATCACCTCCCTCCCTCACGACAACTTTCTAATTTTTTTATGGTGGTTTCACCCCCTTAAAAACAGTTTTTCGCGTCTATCTCATTTGGATTTGATTTTCCGGTAAAAATATCTCAGTACTGTTTTGTTCTGCAGTAAATTTCCAACATTTTTTGTACGATCATTAGCAGAGGAGATAGAGAACCCTGAAAGAAGCGGGTTATGGGAAATATGTTCTATCATTTGAAAACGTGATAAATATCTACCTGTTATCAGTTATCACGTTTTCAAATGATAGTATTTTCCCCATTCACCCCTTCTTTCAGGACTCTCTATCTCCTCTGCTAATGGTCGTACAGAAAAAATTTTCGTACAAAAAATGTTGAAAATTTACTGTAGAACAAAAACGTACTGAACTAGTTTTGCCGAAAAATCAAATCCAAAGGCGATAGAAGCGATAAACTGTTTCTTAAGGGGTGGTAACTCTTAGGGGTTACTCAGGAGACCTCTCTCGGCAGTTTTCCGCAATAAAAGCTTTGCTGACAGAAATGTTGTTTTTTGTCTAATTTGCCATAGAAGTTCTTAAAAAAGTCAGAAAATAAAAATTGAAAAAAACCGCGAATTTTCTTTCGCAATGAGAAATAACACAAGATTTATTTTTTACAATACTTAAGAATAATTTTTACCAATGTCATTATTGTTTTTTGAAGAATGTTTTTGTCCATGTGTTGGTATTTTCACTTAAACTTATTGGTCGTACTAATAAAATATTTACTTCGTTATTCACTGGTGTGCTATCAATCATATTTTAATTTAAAAATGTTTCTTTTCTGCTTATAGGTAAGTTGCTGTATAATTCTTCTCTCTCCGTCGGGGAGCTCCTTTCTTTGATTTGTAAGTAAATTATATTAATGCCTAATATTTTTCATGGGCATCTGTCCAAACGCTTTTCAATTTTCATAAGCATTCTTGCTCAGCTCCTTTTTTGTGTGTGTTTAATGTTTGCATTTTCAAACATTGTCACCCTTCGCTCGCTTGAGCCAAATTATTTTCCCTTCTGACGCATGACTTTTAGAATTTTGATGAATTTATGTGGATAAAAATGCCGCAAAATTCATCGCTAATATGTGTGATGTGTGTAATATTTGTATTTTTTGAAATTTCCACCCTCACTTCACTCGGATTGAATAATGGGAAATTTTTGGTTCGAGTTGGAAAAATACAATTTTTTCGAATAAGAAAAAAAATAGGAAAAATAAATTCCATTCGACCGAAATTTTTCAGTTTATACCTTCTCTTCTCCATTATAGCAACTTCTATTTGCCCTAATTTTTGTGTAAAAAAGCCTTGATAATTTCATTCAACGCGAATAAACAATCATCTAAGTTCATGAAATAAACGCATGTGTATCTAGGCAATCCCACGAAAAATCGTGAAATAAAATTTCACAGGTTCAATCAGAGCAGTTGTCGTAAATCGTTTGCCAGTCATCGTTTTGCTGGGAAATTTTTGGTTCGAGTTGGAAAAATACAATTTTTTCGAATAAGAAAAAAAATAGGAAAAATAAATTCCATTCGACTGAAATTTTTCAGTTTATACCTTCTCTTCTCCATTATAGCAACTTCTATTTGCCCTAATTTTTGTGTAAAAAAGCCTTGATAATTTCATTCAACGCGAATAAACAATCATCTAAGTTCATGAAATAAACGCATGTGTATCTAGGCAATCCCACGAAAAATCGTGAAATAAAATTTCACAGGTTCAATCAGAGCAGTTGTCGTAAATCGTTTGCCTGCGTCATCAAGGTACTTTCATTCCCCAAGTTTCAGACCTGTATCGCAAGTGAGTCTTGAGTAATTCACTCATAACTCAAAACCAGTCTCGAATTTTTTTCTCCGGATCTACTCAACTGATTTTTTTGAAACTTGAACCAAATTGTAGGTATATACAAAGGCTTTTTATGAAAAAATTGACAGCTCCCCCCCATCATTTCTTCCTCCTCAGAACTCTGAGTCAAAATTTGAGTGCCATCCTTACCTATGAAGTCGGCGAGGTAGACTTTTCAAAAAATTGTTTTTAGATGTATATTTGACCCAAGAATAACAAATATTTTTTTCAAAATTTTATCTCACCGGCGCCTTGTTCAAAAAATGGCCAAAAGTAGCTTCAACTCGAGGTCAAAAGGCCAATTATGAGAACAGGAGATGGCCGATGTACAAAATTCAAATTTTGCACTCCGATTACTGAGGAAACTGAAAAATAGTGGTTAAGAATTGAAAAATTAATTGAGACTCATTTCAGCTGCAGTCGCGCAACCCCTCCTCCACCCTCACCCCATGATACATAAGCAATATTGGTGTCGTTTTCATATGAATCCTCCCTCCTGATCATGAATATGAGGTCAAAAGTTCTTCAACCCCCCTTCAATAATAATTAACCCATTGACCTTTTGAAACTTGAACTGAATTAGTACAAAAAAAGGATTTTAATCGTTGAAAGACGAAGAAAAATATATTAGTCCCTGCGGTTAGCATGAAAAAACGGGGGTATACTGCACTTTTTGAACACGGGTTGAAATGTGGTTTTTATTTTAGTATGACCCAAAAGAAGATATTCGAGAAGTGAAGACGTCAAAAATTTCCCTTACGAGCGGAGGGAGGGGGAGTTTTGGGGGAGGTTTTACCCCCATTTTTCCACATGAAGAGGTTGGGGTAAATTTGGTGTCATTTTCATATAATTTGACCCCCCTGAACTCGAATCTGCTATTAGTTTTCCGATCTGACGCGTAGAATTCACACAATCGCATGATTTGTGTCGCGAAAAGAGGCCAATTTTGAGGAAAAAGAGATAAATTTGCGATTTTTTTCATCTTGAGACGAGTAATGTGGTTCAAGTAAGGTTTGAAACCAGTTTCATATACATTTCGAACCTTCTGAATTCGAATTTGTTATTGGTTTCTCGATAGGAAGTGAAATGGATTCTTGATCGTCGCTTTTTGGTAGTGAAAAACAGTCAATTTTCGATAAAATTGACTCGAATTCGCAATTTCCCATCTTCTTAGCCCAATACCTCGAACCAATCCTGGTATGAAACCATTTATAGACGTAATTCGAACCTCCTGAACACGATTTTTTGACTAGTTTCCCGATTGGAAGTGGAGAATTCTCTTAATCGTGAAATTAGTGTAGCGTAAAATGTCCAATTTTTGCTAAAATCGAGTTGAATTCGCAATTTCCCATCTTCTCAGCCCAATACCTCGAACCAATCCTGGTATGAAACCATTTTTAGACTGAATTCGAACCTCCTGAACACGATTTTTTGATTAGTTTCCCGATTGGAAGTTGAGAATTCTCTCAATCGTGAAATTAGTGTCGCGAGAAATAGATAAATTTCGCCAAAACTGACAGGCCCGTGAACGTCGTACTTTCCACGAGAGCGCCGTGGAAAATTTGATGCATCTGCACGGGTTTAATACGACGAGCGGTCAGTTTCAATTTTTTCCAACAATGAAACAATAAAATATATCTGTTAATGGATAAGTAATATCAAGAAATTTATTAATAAAATATTCAAAAATAAATAAATATTCAACAATAAATAAAAAAATCTGAAAATCAACGGGCATGTCAGTTTTAGCGAAATTTGGCTGTTTCACGCTACACTAATTTCACGATTGAGAGAATTCTCCACTTCCAATCGAGAAACTAATCAAAAAATCGTGTTCAGGAGGTTTGAATTACGTCTATAAATGGTTTCATTCCGGGATTGGTTCGAGGTATTGGGTTGAGAAGATGGGAAATTGGAAATTCGAGTCGATTTTATCGAAAATTGGCCTTTTTTCACTACCAAAAAGCGACGATCAAGAATCCATTTCACTTCCTATCGAGAAACCAATAACAAATTCGAATTCAGAAGGTTCGAAATGTATATAAAACTGGTTTCAAACCTTACTTGATCCACATCACTCGTCTTAAGATGAAAATAATCGCAATTTTACCTCTTTTTCCTCAAAATTGGCCTCTTTTCGCGACACAAATCATGCGATTGTGTGAATTCTACGCTTCAGATCGGAAAACTAATCGCAGATTCGAGTTCAGGGGGGTCGAATTATATGAAAATGACACCAAATTTACCCCAACCCCTTCATGTGGAAAAATGAGGGTAAAACCTCCCCTATAATTCCCCCTCCCTCCGCTCGTAAGGGAAATTTTTGACGTCTCCACTTCTCGAATATTTTCTTTTGAGTCATACTAAAATAAAAACCACATTTCAACCCGTGTTCAAAAAGTGCAGTATGCCCGAGCTAACCGCAGGGACTATATGTCTGTGAAATATTTTTGAAAAATTTACATCGCCGCAAAATAAATAAGATAAAAGTAAAAAAAAAAGTATTTACAATACATCAAAACAATCAAGATAAATGAGGTCAAAAATGCTTAGTCGTCTTCGTCTGCGAATTCCTGATCACTATCTTCATCAATAGCCACAGGGGTTTCGTCTGAGTCGAATTTTGCTCAATATTTGAGCTGGCCTTGGAATTCTTGTCAAATATCGTCCGTAACTGAGGTAATATATAATTGCCGCCACATGCGAGCAACAACCGGTTTGTCTATGTGAATTGACTCCAAACTTCTGAAAAACTCCCGAAAATTTTCTACATTTTTCTAAAAAAAATTCGGTTTGACTCATTTTTCAAGGAGTTATCCGTTAGTTGGCGGACTCTGTAATCGTAAGGGAGGGGATATTTTTTAGGTAAATTGAACGCGAGAAAAATTATAAGAAAATGGCAAGAAACCCCCAGTAAATGGCTGGAATTTTCATTTCCCAGCTCCCGTGGAGCCCACTGAATTCGAATAATTTTCTCAATAAAACTCCCAGACGACTTGTACGTATCGCTTCGCATCGACGAATTAACAATGTAGAATAGGATTAATTACGGTTGTAATTGGTTCTTTTTATAATTAGTATTAGAGCGATAAACACCATTGTAATGGGTTATTTATACCACTTACCACGGTCCCGATGGCGGGTTCGTTTACGTTCGCAGCTCCGCGACTTTTTTCTTTTCTTTCCAGCGACAAATTATAAATGTTAAAAAACAAAGTGGGTACCAGTAAGTACACGTATGCTTAATTTATAGCATTTTGTAGACCGTACGCTGGGGCTAAACGAATTTAATTACGTATTCCACGAACGCTACCGGTACACCAATGTGGAAAAAAAGGAAGTACACAGCTACGTTAGTACGTACAATTCGGAAAGTGAAATATAGGTATTTTTATCTTTCGGAATCGTTGATAGTATATCCTATTTTTGTATTTTGTGGGGTGCTAATTAAGATGTTGAATTTTTAGTGTTCCTACGAGGCGTATTTAACATTACCATCTCGACTGGTTTTTTTCCCCCGCTCGGTTGAGGTTATTACCAAATAGCACGCGATCATGCATGGTAAAAATAAAGCTATCAAAAATTCGCCGAACCGTTACCTGTTTTATGCGAGGCGAAAGCAATTAACGCAAACGTGATTAGATTGGTAATCTTAGGTATTGTTGCCGATGCCGGTGCCAAACAGCCCTGGTAATGCTAATTTCAGCGCAACGTCGAGAGCGTTTTCGCTTCAAAAACTGTAATAACCGGAGCTTTATTAAATAGCCAACTTATTATAAGCTATAGCTCTGCTAATCCGAGTAATGGGTAAATTTGGCCGGTACACTGGTTTAAATGGGTATCGTGTATCGCGAGTTCAAATTAAACATATAGTTTAACATGCTCCCTCCTACTTCGCCTCGAGTTTCTGGAAAATAAAAAATATACACTGAAAAAGAAACTACTTCAAAAGATTTTTGAAATGTGAAATGTTGTACGAGCTGTAATATATTTATACTTTCCGCGCGAGCTTTTGATACGAATGTGTAGGCTTTCTTTAATGTTATTCAGATTTTTACTGTAAAAGAGAGCAGAAAAAAGCATTTTTTATACGTCTCTTCCACGTTAAAAAGGTTTTTTATGTTTCCACAGCATATTGGCGGAGTGCGTAGTGAGAAATTTTTTCGCTGTAGCGAATAGTGCTCGTATAGTCTACTGTACACGTAATATGAAAAAACTAATTTCTTTTTACCGGTATGCGGAACGTAGTGCGAAAAAAATTATATTTTATAACGCCAGTGTTGTTGGGTATCTTCTCCGAGCGTTGATTGAGCTGCTGATACGTACGATATCCATGTAAATACAGCATAGAGGTGGTACATGAAACGTGATGCATATAATGTATACGTAGAGAATGAAATTTTAGATATTGAGCGTTCCGGAAGAGCCACTTTTTATTTCGTTCAGTCAACCTGCATGATTTTCGAATCTGAATTTTTATAAAATTTAAATTCTCAACTTTACTCAAAATTTTTTCAAGCTGGAATAAGTACATCGAAAAAAAAACTCACCAATCCAAAAATTCAGGTGCTGAAGTTCATTTCTCGAATTCTGGCGGATTTTTGGAATTTTAGAATTACCTCATTGCCCTGTACAATATGAAAATTTGACCAAATTAACGCTGAAATCAAAAATTTGGTACTCGTATATATCCTATTTTAGGCTTCCCAAATCGATTGAAAGCAGTTTCGAAAAGTTTTAAAGCCTCCAGAAAATTTTGGAATTTTCCAGCAATGAAAACAAGACCATAAAAATGGTCCAGATGAACTTCAGAAATTTGACCAGCACTTACGAATTTTGGAAAAATGTATTTCAGTCGATTAAATTGGCCACTTATGAATCTTCTGCTTAAGTTCATATAGACTATTTTTATGAGCTTTTCTCCAGTGCTCGCAAATTTTAAAATTTTCTGGTGGCTCCAAAATGTCTCGAAACCATTTCCAATCAATTTGGTAGGTTGAAAATCAAGTATATACCAAATTTCAGTTTTTTTCGTTGATTAGATCAAATTCTCATATTTTGCAGGACGATGAAGAGGAAATTTTGAAATTTCAAAAATCTGCCTAAATTTGAGAAATGAATTTGAGCACCTGAAATTTTCTATATGGGATTCTTTGATTACCTATGTACTTTTAATTTATTTTTGTTTCGGCTCAAAATTTTACTTCGTATTGGGATACCTCCCTTGTCAGAATTTTTTCCAACTTTAGGTTCAAAAGAAATTTCAATTTTGTATTTCTTCAAAAAAATGTCAATTTATGGTCTGTTAAATTGTACACGAGCCCTGGAATTTCATAATAGATCCACTAACTAATAAGAGGCGTTGAAAAGTCTACGTTGTTGCCGCTAATTATTTCAAAATCTTGAATCCTAAATATTTCATTCACAAAAATTAAATAAAAATCGTTCAGTAAGAAAATAAAATAAAAAAATCATGATTATAAATAAAATTTCAAAAACTAAATTTTGAATAAATCTGATTATTCTTCTTTCAAGGACGTCAGTATTTTATCTTAGAGTAGATATTTTTTCTCGATATGGATATGGTTTTTAATTGCGCAGGAATTGAAATCATCAACGCTGGTTACAGTACATTTCCTTACAGCTTTTGAACTTATAGGATAGGAGGATAGGACAATTCATTTTGACGTCACTATTTTTCTTATCACAAACTGGTGTGTAAACAAAGTGAAATTTTGTACAGTCGTATATAGCATAGGTTAGGGTAAATTTTTAATTTCTTTATTAAATACCTAAATTAAAATTAATTAATTATGTGCTGCGACGAATGCCGTTTGAAACACCTCACAGTGGGACCAATGGACAATTTAGGCGGAAAAAAGTCCCATGAAGCTTTTTCAAAATTTTTTCGAACGGAATATATGTAATTTTTAACGCTGAATTCAAATTTAATATCATTTTTACATCAGGACCCTTGGGGGAGGAGGGTGAAGGGGGTTAAAAATATGAAATGAGGTTAAAAACCAATTTTGCATCAGGACCTGAGGGGAGGGGGTGAGAGAGATGAGAAATGTAAAATGGGATCTAAATTTGATATGGGTATCAAAATCTACTTTTTCAAGGGCGCTGAATCCAATTCTGATATCATTTTTACACCTGGCTGGGGGAACGGGTAAAGAGGTCAAGTTATGTTGCTAACAAGATATTTTTTTTATTCTAAATAAAATCATATATAATATTACAAAAAAAATCACAGTTAACACATCTCTTTACGCTCATCGCTGCTTTCGACGCTATCGTCCATGATTAATAATTCTCGCACGTCCGAATCGAAATTTGTGATCCTTTTCAAAAAAATTTTTCGAATCGATGATATGAAAGGATCCGATAGCATCAACAGGCCATGGATAAGGTCTTCGTTGGTTGCCTCCCTACTGTGTTTTCTCGTGTGAAATAATCTGAATTGTTTGTAAACTTTATTTGAGTTTTCGATGTTTTTATTTTTTAATTTTATGATGTAGTTACTTGTTTTCTCGTTAATATATATAATTTTCATTAAAAACATTTCGTTAGTAACTTATTTTGACCTCTTTACCCCTCTCTCGAGGCTCCAGGTGAAAAAATGATATTAAAACTGAATTTAGCGCCTTTGAATACGTAGATTTCGATACCTATGTCAACTTTATACCCTATTTTATCTTTTTGACCCCCTCACCCTCTCCCGCGATGGTCTTGGTGCAAAAATAATATCAAATTTGAATTCAGCACCTTTGAAAATGTAGATTTGGACACCCATATCAACTTTATAACCCATTTCACATTTTTGATCCCTTACATCCCTTCCCCTCCCCTATTCCCGAGGGTCTAGGTGCGAAAGTAATAACAAATTTGTATTCAGTGTTGAAAATTACGTATCATCAGTACTTGAAAGTTTCAATTCCCTCGATAAGGACTTTTTTCCATCTAAATTATGTACACTAGTGTAGCAATGGTTGTTTATTGCTGTGTACGTGGTTGCCGAAATACTAATTATGGCGGCAAAAAGATCCCATTATTTCGATTTCCAACTTGTTCAATTTCTCGAAAGTGAGCGGGTCTGCGGGTGTACCTAAACAAAGCAGCACATACCTCATTAAGAGTTGAAGATTGATAACTAGATAATGACAGTAATGACTGAAAAATGTACTTGAAATGAAATGTGAACTACAAATTCGTTTCCAATCGGCATTCTTATCAGAAATTTGGACATTCTTGATAGCATTTAACCAAGCTTCACTACGTTTTTGCAATATTTCTTGATCATGTAAGTGTAGTCGTTTGTTAACAGTTGGAAATTGAAACAATGGGGTCTTTTTGCCGCCATAATTAGTATTTCGGCAACCACATACACAGCAATAAACAACCATTGCTGCACTAGTGCCTTAGCTACACTAGTGTATTAATTGATATTCACGCAAAATATTGAAGCAATTTATCACAAATATTTAGAAAGTAATCAAAAATTAATTCAGTTCTCCATTTAACGCTGTACCATTTTCTACTTTGTTTACATACCACTTTGATAAGATTCATGACGTCATCAAAATCGTTAACTGCCCTATTTTTGCAGATGAAAAAATTAGAGGCAAGGTTTTTAATTTGATTTCTTTCACTTTATGTTTAATAGGATTATTCTACCTGGTTTTTGTATAGGGCCTTCCTAGCTCTCCTGGTAGGTAATACCAATTACCAACCATACAGATTAATAAATAATGTTGCTGTTTCTTTAGCATAGGCATCAAATCGATTTGGATTTATCTTTCCTCCTGAATTAATCGCTTGTAATAATACATTAAATTTTCTCACCAATTCTTTATCAATATCAAGGATGTCTGCACTTTATTCGTAATTTTTAAAGAAACATAAAGCGGTGTTGCCATCATTCGTTGTGCCTTTATGATTTAAGAATGAAGCCTGTCGTAGACTTGCCATTTTTGTTGTTTGTACCTAGAGACGCGTCTGCGTAGCATATTATTAATTGATCGTTTGATCCGGTGTATCGAAGACCCCATCCAACCGTACCTTTAATGTAACAATGTATTCTAACCAGAGCATAATAGTCGTTCAGAGTATAGTTCGCTTGTTTTCTACTAACTTTGTTAACTGCGTAAGCAATATCGGGGCGAGTACCGTTTGCTAAATATAATAAAGAGCCAGTAACTTCTTTAAACGGCATTTGTATTTCAAAATTTTCCAATATGCATATTGCAAAAAATAATTAAAATGTGGGGTATTAATCAAATTGAAAAAAAAAAGATATTTTGCTGTGAAGCAAACACTTTTAATTTTGAATATATTTTAGCCATTCACTTAATCTTTGTAACTTATTTCTGTAATCACTTTTTTTTTTATTTACATACCTTGTAGTACAACATCCACCAGTAAACCAGTTTCATTTCTAAATCTTCCTTGGATTACAGTTTTTATTTGATCACATATTGGTCTATTCACACTTACTTGCCATTTTTGGATTTTCAGACGATATGCCACATGAAGCAAACATTCAAATATCCTAATATTAGTGTATAATACAGACATAGAATATGCAACCGAGTCTGCTGATTGATTAGATATTTTAGCTTGTTAAAATTTTTTTGAATAAATGGACTTCAGATTCGGATTTAGGAAGTCAAAATACATATTATTTTGACACCCTACACGATAATCAAAAAACTCCTTGTACTCTCCTCTCATCTACAGCCAAGACATTTGCACGAAAAATGTCGGCATACCCGTGTAGCAACGCGGATGTCAATTAAGATAAAAATGTCGACACATCGAAATCCGTCACTTGTGACCTACCTTGTCGATGTAGTTATAGATGTGTAGTGGAGCCAAAATTCGATGTAATTGTCGATCATGATGAATCGACAATTACCTCTACAGTTACCTCTACACGACATCTACAATTACATCGACAAGCCATCTCAATTGTGATCCCCGGTTGATTTTCAAAATTTTACCCCTGGGACGAACTTTGGATGAATTTTTATCCCAATAATTCATCCCAACTTCTTTCAAATTTTTCATTCCAAAATTTATCCCAACTTTTTTTCAAATGGTTAAAACTGGGATGAACTTTGGATGTTTTTTTGATGTAGTACGTATGTACAATCTTAGTACCTCAACTTTATATTAGTACTCGTTGAGTATTATTTTGTTAGCTGATTATACATCTTAACCTGGCGATAATTTAATTATTGTCAACTCGATATCGTATCAAACTAAACACATATTAGGTACATATTTCAAAGTTTCACTTACCGATCATCTCGATTACTACAAAAGTAACTTTCCATCTATTTACAAACGATTTCACAATTGATTTTATGACAAAAAATTAACTGAAAAAACACATCTGCACAGTGAAAAAATTAAAGTAATGAAGGAACGTGTTCTTCAAACTTGCGAATATCACTACGTTTTCACTTATAATCACAACGAACAACCGATTTTGTAACCGCATTGGTACCGGTACCAATGCGGTTACAAAATTAATATAAAATAATTGTATACATACGCGAAACAATACAATTAAAGCACCATAAATACGCAACGAACTCGAACTGAACTGGAATTTGCGAAATATCACTGCAGTGCACGACTGACTGCACGTTTTCACTTCAACACAACTTAACAGTGTTGCCAACTGACTGGTATTTAACCAGCCTTGCCGGTATTTTAACATGATTGCCGGTATACCTAACCGGTATTGATTCATACGGCGTATTAAAAATTTCTGATGAAAAATTGAACATAGCTTGATTTTTATATTGTAAAAAAAATCAATGTTTTTGTAATTTTACTCGTGCATTTACATCGTTTTGCTTAGCAATGTGTTGCAGTATATTGAACTGGATGCACTGTTTGTTGATTTTTGATGTGAAAACGATGTATTTTTTGTACATTGATTTTTTGGAAAAGCTAAATTATTATATATATTTCAAAAATTGAAAAATCACCCATTTTTTTTGCTCATCAATTTATTTGATTACCGGTATTTCTAAGAAAATGTTGTGCTGGTAGGAAACGTACGTTGAACTAAACTGATTTAACCATCGAACATGAGGTCGACATAGTGTCTTTTGCTGATGCTTTAGTCGACATCGGATTCAATATCGACTTAAGTCGACATTGATGGAATGTAAATGTCGATATTGAATTTGATGTCGACCAAAGCTTCGGCAAAATCATCAACATGTTGACCAGAATGAAAATCATGTTTTAATTCACAAAAAAATAGAGAATACAATTTATTTTCAACTGTGAGTAAATTGCAATCTCTCTTTGTTAGAAAAGTTATTAAAAAGTGTACGATTTCTTATCGGAAAAAAGTCGACGATGACGTAGATGTATTAATCGATCATCGATTATGATGTTGATGAATTAATTGATCATCGACTTTTTCATCAACAATTCATCAACAATATTCGACGATGATGAAATTAAGATTTTTTCTTGTCTTTTATTCTTAACAACTGAAGAATGCAATTTATTTGCAATTGCAATTAAATTGCATTCTCAGTTTACAGAAAAAGTTTCCAAAAATTGTCAATTTCAATATTGAAAAACTGTCGATGATTGTGTAGATGAATATGTAGACCATCGAATGTTATGTCGATCTGTCGAGGTGGTATGTAGACGTTTTTCAAATATGGAAATATTATGAAAATTTGGAAATTTTTTCAAAAAATAAAGTGTAATATTCTTGCCGAAAACATTCCTAGCACCCACTTTATATTTTCGATTGATTTTGGAGGGAAAAAATGAGTCAAAATTTTGTCGACGTTCATGTCGACGTCGACCATTGCTACACGGGTATGTGAAATGTATGCTTTGATGTGTTAGGAACAATATCTGATTTGCAGTTTTTCATAATTTTGGCTTTCATTTTTTCGATTTTTTAGAATTTTGGCCAACTAAAATTTCTGTGGGACCACTGTGCCTTGTGCCTCCTAAGGGTGTTGAGATCCCATCTTGAAAAGTAATTAGTTGAAAAATACATAAAAAGTTCTCTTCATAGTAATTTTTTTCAGATTTTTAAATTGGGCCCCTCATCTTTTGTACTTATCATGAAAGTTGAGCTTTCATCACAAAAGTTCAACAATTATACGAAAATTACAATGGCCACCTCTGCCCCCTAAATGATTAGGATCCAAATGACGGTGATTCCTTCATTAGACCATCGCATCGAGGGGAACCCGTAAAAAAATTTGGAGCGAAATCGGAAAACCCAAAGTCAAAACCTGGTTGAGTTGGCATGGAATGAGCCTAACCGCCTTTTTCAACCCGCAGAAGTTTATTTCAGTCACACCCCCTCCCCTCATCTCCCATACACTCCCATTAGGGTGACAATGAAAAGCATGGGTAAATTTTTTTCCAATTTTGAAATTGCTCACCCTCCAAAAATGTTCATTTGTATGAAAAAAAATTATTCTCAAAATTTCACTTCTCTGATTTGAGGTTAACCCGTGCCGCCCGGCACTCAAAGTTGAGGTCGCGACGCCCGAGCGCGTTCAATGCTACCCCGCCACCATACGCGGTGATGAAGTTTTTTGCGTACGGGCTACTTTAAAAAAATGTTCTTACGTCGTTATGGGGGTCAGGGGAGGGGTAGGTGTAAAAATTTTACTCAATAAGGAATCGTTCTAGGTTATATAGAGTATACCCAGCCTGGCCCAGACTGTTTAGAAATTTTTTTGTGATTTTATGACTGTTGAAAAAACTTGTAAGTATAGCGATTTTTTCTCTATTGTTTTCGATGTTTTTTAACACAGAAATCGGCTCTCAACTATGATCTGCAAGTATTTCACACTCGAGTATTGTAAAGAAAAGAGAAGGTAGCGAAAATTTTCCAAAAACTTGGGGTTTTCAATTTTTGAGGGCTGATTTAAAGCGAAAAACATTGAAAGCAATTGGGGAAAAATCGCTGTATTTACAAGTTTTTTCAACTGTCATAAAATCACAAAAAAATTTCTGAACAGACTGGATCAGGCTGGGTATACTCTATATAACCTAGAACGATTCCTTATTGAGTAATATTTTAACACCTACCCCTCCCCTGACCCCCATAACGACGTAAGAACATTTTTTTAACGTAGCCCGTAAGCAAAAAACTTCATCACCGAGTACGGTGGTGGGGTAGCATCGAACGCGCTCGGGTGTCGCGTTCTCAACTTTGAGTGCCGGGCGGCACGGGTTAACCTCAACTCAGAGAAGTGAAATTTTGGGAATAATTTTTTTTCATACAAATGAACATTTTTGGAGGGTGAGCATTTTTTAAAACGAAAATTTCGGTTTCATTGTCACCCTAACTCCCATACACGTTCAAGAAGAAATCACGTAACGTCTCGATTTCAAATGAATGTCCAATGATACGCCAGATATTTCAGTCAGACGAATATTTTGAAAATATTGCTACAGTATGTTTGGAACACCAATTTTCACCCCTCTCCTCACTTCCTACTCTGAAAACCGTGATTTCTGCTATAAAATTCCTGTTCTGCCTACCCTTCTATTTTATGAAATTCTGAAAAAATAGAAAAATAGTGTAGAATGAGTGGGCACACGTTATCACCATCTTTTGCAGAACAGCTGAAGTCAAATTCGGAAAGAAATTTGAACCCGGATTTGAGAAAAGGAAAAAAGAGAAAATTTTGGACGAAAAGTTGGAAAAAAATCTAAAATGTGAAAAATACAAACTTTGATAAAGACTGGATGTCTAGGTGTAGATAATTTTTTAAAAAATTGAAGATTTGGACTGGAATGAAATTTTTAGACCTGAGTTGAAAAAAAAATCAAAGAAAATTTCGACTTGGAAGAGATTCTAAGAAAATTGTAAAAATTAGGCTCGACATAATAAACATTGAATTGGACGTTCACTCTGAACGAAAAAAAAAAGTGACTACTGGAAAACGCATTATCCGAAGTTTTATATGAAGAGAAAACCCCGATTGTTGAACTCACGTCGAGCTACAGACTGCAGCAGCCTTTTAGAACGACGTTTGCGTTAAATTAGAATTAAACTCTGCAAAGAACCGGGAGAGCATTTATGATAATATGTTAATATCGGCGCGTACTTTACTATACATTTATATACGCGAGTGAATTTAAAATGAATTGATGTTTCGATGAAACGTGCGCCGAAATGAAACACGATAAGGAAACTAATTCAGTTTCGCCTTGTATTTTGCTATATATTGATATAGAATTGCACTTCGGTGGCTGTGAGACGAGGTATTCTGTATACGTGAGGTTTAAAGGAATTATACATAAGGGAACAACGTAACCGGGGTGTTTCACTTTTCATTTTTTACTCGTCGCTGTTTGCCTATATTTTGCTTTTGCACACCGATGCGAATAGGTACACGGTATATTCGGTATCGTGTTACTTTATCAGCTGCAGAATGCATTGCCGATACGTGATCTCATTGCTTATGACGCGATTACTAGGTCACTAACTTTACCATGGTATGGTATTAGCTATATTTAAAGCTTAAGTGTCTGATTCGAACCGGCCGGAGCGTGTGTTGGTTTAAAATAACGCCAAATCGTTTGTTAATAAGAATAGTTTCGGGAAAGTGGGTTAGATATTGTCTGGGGGCAAGTTTTCATCATATTTTCATCCGTACGTGATGATACAGTGAGTGGGGGTTAGTAGGGGCGACCAGTTTGCATTTTTTTCAGAGGTTGAAGCGCCGAAAATTGATAATACGGAAAAAATATTCTGGAGATGAACTTTGACATTGGAATCTTCCAAAGTAATTAAATTGACTATTTTACCAGAGATGGACCGATTCTTGAAAAATTGCGAATCTGGCTCTGTAGGCGCGATTCTGTGCTCCCTAAATTTGAATCAGTCAAAATTGACTGATTTAAATGGATAAAATTGAGTCACTGTTGAAATCAGTGAAAAAATTCACTGATTCCATCAGTGAGAATTTTCTTTATTGAATCAGTAAAAATAAAAATTCTTAATATTACTGATGGAATCAGTCAATTAAATTATTACGGATTCAACAATGAAAATTCACTGATTGAATGTAATTTTTCACTGATTGGCAGTAAAATGTTACTGATTGACAGGCGAATCAAAGGGAATTTGACTGATTATCAGTGACTTAATTTTTTCTATTTCATCAGTCAATTTTGGCGTTTTTGACTGATTCAAATTTAGAGAGTGAGAATGACGAATCCGGCTCTTCTTCCGCGATTCTTCTTTCTTATTTGATTTATTTTGACATTTCATAAAAACACTTTGCAAACGAGTACATAATTACTCTCTAAATTTGAATCGGTCAAAAATGCCAAAATTGACTGATGAAATGGACACAATTAAGTCACTGATGATCAGTCAAATTCCACTGATTTCCCTGTTAATCAGTGGCATTTTACTGCCAATGAATGAAAAATTACTGATTCAATCAGCAAATTTTCATTATTGATTATTAAATCAGTCAAATTTTACTGATTCGATCAACTAGTTCGACTGGTTAGACCCGGCTCGAGCGGAAATCTCCTTCCTTTGAATTTCGGCTGCGCGTAAGGCTTCTTTGGCGGCACGAATACTTCGATCTACGTCTTGATTATACGTGATGACGGCCTCAGGGTATACGGATGAAATTGCAGCGATAAAATTGTCCACCACGTCCTTGTCATTTATATTTTCGTCGTAACGTCTCGCTATTTCTTCTTCTTTTTCGAACCTGTTAATAAAATTTTCGGCGCGCTCGGTGGGCCCCATGGTTATGATGTTAAAACCGCGTCTTACGGCGAATCTCTTGTTAACACGTTTTCGGTTCTTTAAAATAATAAAAACAAGATAACAAAATACAAAATTTACGTGAGATGAGATGAAAAAAATTCACATACCACCAAAGACCGAATTTATGATGAAAAAACCGCGAAAAAAATTAATATACCTAACAACTTTTCAGGTTTGCGAGTTGCAAATTTTATTGATTCGAATCAGTTGTTCTTACTAAATAACTGATAACTTCAGTGAATTTAACTGATTCAAATCAGTGGTTCTTGCTAAATGACTGATTATTTCGGTCAAATATTTTCGCTGCTTAAATCTAAAAATAAATCACTGATTCACCAGTAGAAATTCACTGATTTAAACATACACTAAGCATTCAGTGAATTTCTGTTTACTGAATGAAAACAGTGAATTATTCACTGATTGCAATTCAAATATAAAATTCATCACAGTCAAATTCGTTTTTTTTATCCATTTCGATTGTGTAAAAATTTTATTCATTTTAAAATGATTAATGGTTAGAAAATCAAAAACTAAAAAGTAAGCACAGTGGATGATGTCATTGAACTCAAAAAACAGGTGTTTGTACGTGTAGGCATCAAAAGGTTGGAATCTAGTCCAGGCATTTTATGAGTTGACCTCCCAAAAATTAAAGCCTGATTTTTTTTCGTGTTTTACGTTCATAATGGTCCACTACACAACATACTAAAATGAACACCCCACAACCCTCCGCTACCTCCAGGAGAGGGGTAAATGTTCGCTGAAAACCGTTTTTTCGGGAATATCTTCTCACATAGGCCTCAAAATTGAAAAATAGTTATGAACAATCTTATTCTACGAGTAATTTTCTATCGGAAGGGGTTTTTTTCTTTTTCAAAAACACTCACTTTCTTGACCAAAAGTTAAAGGTAAAAAACGACTATTTTTCAACAATTTACAGCATTTTTGGAAAAAATCAAAACTTTTGTGAATATCTCCTCAAAAAAACTTCAAAATGGAGAAATGGTTATGAGCAATCATGTTCTACGTGTAATTTCCTATCAGACAGGTTCGGTTTTTTTTTTTTCGAAAACACTTGTTTCTTTGCCCAAAAATTAAGGGTGAAAAACGCCTATTTTCCCAATATTTACTGTATTTTTGGAAATGATGGAAATACGAAGCAAAAGTTACCCAAAATGAGTATTTTTTTTATACATGCTGGTAGGGTATTCCAAAAAAAGGCACCGCAAAAATATCAACCCCTACCGTTAATTATAAGGGAGGTTATTGAATACTGCATTTAAAAAATCGAGGTTGTGGAAAGAAAAAGAAATACTATAAACGCGATGTTATTGTTTAATATTGGTGATACGAAACATTTCTTTGCGTCGTAAGGATTCAAAAACGATATGTCAGTCAGGGGGGTTAAGTGGTAAGGAGTGAAATTCAAAATTTTGAAAATTTTCATGTTTGGTGTCAAAAATTAGGTTTTTTGGCATGCGAATTACAATTTTGAGATTGTTTTTTATGATAAATCAAAAGAAGTTTCGGAAAAGCAAAAGTCATAATTTCGATTTGCATAATTTTAGTTCGTAAATTTTGGTGGCTCGTAGAGGACAATTCAAAATTTTGATAATTTTGTTTTGTTCCAACTTCTTTAATTTTTTATTTTCAACGTCAATATTTTTATTCATTTCTAACCTTCAAAACATAAGTTATTTGATATCTTCTTGGTCACAGTCTTCGGCGTCACATTCGTCGGGCTCATCGACATCATTGTTTTCAATTTCCACCGCATTATTGCCAACATTTCCATGACAAGTTTTACACAATTTCAAATTTCACCCCTTCACCCCTTAACCCTCATGACTGACATCGTTTTTGAATCCTTACGACGCAAAGAAATGTTTCGTATCACCAATAATAAGCAATAATATCGCGTTTATAGTACTTTTTCTTCCTACAACCTCGAATTTTTTAAATGCAGTATTCAATAACCTCCCTTATAATTAACGGTAGGGTGACTTTTTTTGGAATACCTACCAGCATGTATAAAACAAAATACTAATTTTGGGTAACTTTTGCTTCGTATTTCCATCATTTCCAAAAATGCAATAAATATTGGGAAAATAGGCGTTTTCACCCTTAATTTTTGGGCAAAGAAACGGGTGTTTTCGAAAAAAACACGAACCTGTCTGATAGGAAATTACACGTAGAACATGATTGTTCATAACCATTTTTCCATTTTGAGGCTTTTTTGAGGAGATATTCACAAAAGTTTTGATTTTTCCAAAAATGCTGTAAATTGTTGAAAAATAGTCGTTTTTTACCTATAACTTTTGGTCAAGAAAGTAAGTGTTTTTGAAAAAGAAAAAAACCCCTTCCGATAGGAAATTGCTCGTAGAACAAGATTGTTCATAACTATTTTTTTCAATTTTGAGGCTTATTTGAGAAGATATTCACGAAAATCCGGTTTTCAGCGGACATTTACCCCTCCCTTGCGGGTAGCGGTGGGTTGTGGGGTGTCTATTTTAGTATGTTGTGTAGTGGACCATTACTTACGTAAAACGCGAAAATAAAAATCAGGCTTTAATTTTTGGGGGTTTGATACATTTTTTCTCTTATTTGCCTGGGCTAATCGCTGTTAATATAAAAACGAATTATATGTAGTAAATGTAATTAATGAAAAAAATGAAAAAAATCATCAACAAAGAAACAAAATAAATGAAATAGAACGAATTAAAAGGACATCGATAATATTTTTCATTTACGAGAAATATTTCATCAAGAATAAAGACTGCAGAGTAATGCTGGTTAGTGGTTACCTATACCCCAGCACCGTAAGCGAACGGAGTAAAATGTAAACCGCAACAAAAATGACAAAAAACAACCAACAAAATCGCCGCTTGGCGGTAATCAGCTGCTGATAAGATTTTGTTGGTTGTTTTTTGTCTTTTTTTGTTGCTGTTTACATTTTCCTCCGTTCGCTTACGGTGCTGGGGTATAGGCAAACCAGCGTTACTCCGCAGTCTTCATGTGATTATCTATTTCGCCATTGTCAGAAAAAAGTACTGTCTTCATTCTCATTCCCTTCATCACCCACGTTGATGATCATTGGTTCAATAGTAATCTGTTGAGCACACTATAAAAATCATTCTCTGGTACTCCTAAACACGTTGAACATATTTCTTCCAATTTTCAGCTGTAATCCTTCAAATGACCTCATTAATTTATTGCTTAGCATGTGGTATTATTTGTGGCCACATACCTCTTCACCTGGGTCTAGATTAACTCTATAGGCAATGATAATGAAATAGAAATGAGAATGAAAGAGAAAACTAAAGTATATTATACGTAGACGTTTGTAAACAGAATGAACCGAGTACAGAAAGATTCACCGTGCCCGTACGTTTAACGAATCCCGTGTTGCTAGCCATATATTTCTAAATAGCGTAAACCGCGTACAAATATATCAACAAATGATAGGGTGGAAGCCATTTCACTACATAGGGATATGCCCATATTCATTGGTGACTTGATCTAGAGCATAATTTTACTCGATCCTTTGTGTTCAACTTGATTTTCTGCAGAACCTCAGGTTTTGTTTCTGCCGAATTTCGATATAAATGTCGACACATCAAAATCGGTTACTTTTCGGCCGACAGTGTCGATGATTTGTAGAGAAACATTTCGATAGTCGACAAATACTTCGACCTCGACAAATACCTCGATAGTTGTCTCTACAAAACCTCAACAATTACATCGACTGAGTCGATGGTTTGCAGAGAAACATTTCGACAGGCGACAAATACCTCAATAATTATCTCGACAAAGTATCAAAATTACACAGACTCTGTCAGCCAAACAACGACCAATTTCGATCTGGCGACGTTTATAACATCGTGATTTTATTGAATAATTGACAAAAAATTGGCAATTCCAGACAAAAATATATTTACTTACAGCATGTGTGTAGGTAGGTATATCATCATTATACGAGGGGTGTTTCATAAGTAACTACACACCTATCATAACTCAAAAATAAATATAGATAGGAAGCTCAAATAGAAATCAATTTGTTCGCTAGGAAATTCTCTATTTTTTGCCGTTCAAATCCAAAAATTTGTTGTGACGATATGCAAATTTTTCGAACCTTGTGTGGAACCAACTTCCATCCATTTTTGACAACGACGATTCGGCGGTGCAACATTAGGGTGGGCCGAAAAACCAAAAATTTTGATTTTTGAAAAGTTACCCCCACAAAAGTTGTCGGCTGGATAGACTAGAAAAATAGAATAAAAATTTTCAAAATCGATTCATACTTTCCGATCACGCAAGAGCCTTCAATTCTTCGGAAATTGTCAAAAACTCAACATTTTCAGAAATTTTTAATCATTTAAAAAAGAATCAAAACTCATCAAAATCAATTTTAGAGCTATTTGAAGCAAAAAGCACAACTTTTTAAAAAAAATCCTTGTTTTATAGTTTTTTTTAATTTCTCATATTTCTTCACCTCTGAAAAAAATTAAAAAAAGTTACAAAGCACTGGTTTTTTCAAAAAAATGTGCTTTTTGGTCTAGATTGTCACTACATAAGCTCTAAAATTAATTTTAGTCAATTTTAAATTTTTTCGAAATTTTTGAAATTTTGTATGTTTGGCAATTTTTGAAGAATTGAAGGCTCTTGCACGATCAGAAGATATGAACCGATTTTGAAATTTTTTATCTTATTTTTCTAGTCTATCCAGCTAACAACTTTTGTGGGGGTAACTTTTCAAAAATCAAAATTTTTGGTTTTTCGGTCCACCCTATGCAACATATCTCACCATCACTCGCGAATCGTTTCCCTCCTAAATCGTGTGTTATCCCCAGAAAGAGATGAAAGTCGGTTGAGGCGAGGTCGGTCAGGGGAATACGGAGAATGTGGGAAAACATTCCAGTTGAATGAGTTGAGTAGAATGTTGATTAAGGAACAACGTGAGAACGTGCATTATCGTGAATGCTTCATCACTCGCGAATCTTCTTCCTTAGTTCCTCCCAAATCGCGTTTTATCCCCGGAAATAGATGAAATTAGAACACGGCGAGGTCGGGGGAATACGGAGGCTGTAAGAAACATCCCATTTGAAAGAGTTGAGGAGAATGTTGAGAAGTAACGTGAGGATGTGTGTTATTGTGAATGCTTCTTTGATCAACCTTCTACTCAACTCATTCAAATGGAATGTTTTCCCGCATCCTCCGTATTCCTCTGACCTCGACGCATCCGAATTTCATCACTTTCTGGGGATAACGCACGATTTAGGAGGAAAAAGATTCACAAGTGATGTGATATGTTGCTCCATCGAATCGTTGTTGTCAAAAATGGACGGAAGTTGGTACCGCGCGGGGATCGAAAAATTGGCATATCGTCACAATAAATTTTTGGATTTGAACGGCGATTATTTATTTGAGCTTCCGACCTTTATTTATTTTTGAGTTATGAGAGGTGTATAGTTACTAATGAAACACCCCTCGTACAAAAAAATCAATTAACATAAAGCGAAACAATAATAGAAAAAAAATTGAAAAATATTTTTATAAATCTTAGTACTATTAATCAATTCATAATTTTAAGTAGTAAGGAATAAATTTTTTTTATTTTAATAATATTTAGGTCATTAAATGCATGTCCATTCAATATTACGTGTAACTTCAATCATTCGCTGTTTATAAAAAATATTCACAATATTCTGTTCCATCTAACTCTACTGTAAGTATTCTAATTAATTAATCTGCAGCTTTGGATGCTTCGTTGGATAATTTTTCAAAACTGTGTTGCCAGGTCTTTCGTCACAAATCGTGGAAAACGTGACAAATCCTCACCTCCAAATTCCTCTTTAAAAAAGGGGCAAATGACAACCAACCCTTCCATTCTTTTTTCTCTTTTAATTTCCATGTATATAGATACCTTCATACGTGGCAAAAAAATTAAATCACAATCTTGCTACAGGTACACAAAATTTTCCCACCGTTTTCCACATTCTCAGTACTGTTTTGTTTGAAGATTTGACACGAGGTCTTTGAAAGTTTAATGATTTTTACCATCAAGACTTGACACCGGTTAAAATTCTTCAAACATCTTTTTAATTCATTTCGCTGACGATGTAATTTCACCGAGCAACTATCGTTGACTCGACAAACAAAATTAAAGTAAAATTTATCAAGTGCTCTTACATCAAATTCTAGATTTAAATGGGAAAATGCTCGACGCAACGGTACTCGAAATGTTGTTACCAATGGAAATAAATTAATCAGTTTCGCGCACAATTCCGAATTACCGGCGAAGAAGTACGTCGGTTAACTCGATTCTAACCTCGATTATTTTGTTGGAAATTTTGACATGACCGCGAAGCTTTTTAAATGATGGGAAAAAACACCGGTCGCGGTCGTGTTTTGCTATTTTAAATCCTAATTCGTATTAAGAATTATTACCTTTTGGTATTCGTATTCGTGTTTTTTTTCTCTGTTTTTACGAGACCGTAAACTATTTCAGATTAAAGATCAGAATGAATATTCTTGATTGTTGAACGAACACGAGGTGGGTTAAATGTTCATTACGATGTGGCATGCGAACATCGAACGTGTTACAGTTCTAGGTACCATCATTCTGTGTAATCGTCCATCTGTCAAGGTCGATTTTGTTTTGCAAAATACGGTCATTTGTAGTTTGGGTGTGAAAGTGGTTGGAATAGAGGTTCTTGATTGATGATACAAAAGATATTTTTTTTATGGATACAAGTTTAAGATTGGGATCGTCTCATAATTTTTGCCACTTAACTGATTGAATGATATCCCTATTTACAATAATTGTCGAATGAAAAATAATATGAAAAATTGGTAGGATAAATTATAGGTAGCCATCTTGAGTAGTGACGTGATCTCGAGTGATGGGTGTCCTGTCCTTACAATGCAGTATCAGATTGCTGTACAAGTGTAAACACTGGAAATTGGCAGGGTGGACATTGATAACTTAATTGAATAATTATTATGTAGATATGATTACAAACTATCATCATGGGATAACAATGAACAATGCATTTAAAGCGATTTTAAACTTTTTTTCGAATTTTGAAAGCCTACGTCAAAAGTAGTTGTGAAATAACCTCAAAGAGACGTGGTAAAAATTTGAATTTTTTGATCTATTTTTGATTTCACCACTCTCCCTCTCCTCTGCAGAAACTCAATTTTTTTCAAAAAAAAATTTCGAGCAATTTTTGGCTTTTTCGGGATGTACAGTGTTTTTGGCCGTACAAAAAGCATGTAGATACCCAAAAATCTAGAATAGTCGGGAAATTTTTTTCTATAGTCATGTACAACCAGACATCCACAAAAAAAATACAAAAAAACTCGGAAAATTTTGTTGAAAAAATTTAAAATTTCATAACTAGCTTCTGCTAGCTTATGATGGTGGGGGTAGAAGAGTGGTAAACAAGGCCAAAAAATTTCAATTTTTACCAGGTTTTTTTAAAGCCATTCCTCAATTATTTTTGGCATAAGCATAAGCTGTTCAAAATTCAATTAATGTTTATCATCGCTGCATTCTATTTTTAACCTCTTCCCTCTGAATGCGCATGTAATTCTCATATAAGTTCATAATTCTATATTTTTCTGAATGGGTAGGTACCTGTAAATTTTAAAGAAAATTCCAAGTTGATATTTTTACAATATTTGCAAAAAGTTTGAGAAATTCTCTAGATTTTTGGAAAAAAATTGTAGAAATTTGAGATTTGAAAAAATAATCCAGAATAATTAAACTTGTAAAAACTCTTGAAAATAGATATAATAAAAATTTAAGCTTGTAAAAAATTGGAAAATATCGAAAGTATGTGTACCTACGATAAGGCAGACAAAAAGCAATTGTTTATTTATTTTGAAAAACAATTCATAAGTATTTTAGACTTAATTACAATATCAGATAGCCGCGTATTACTATAGTCATAAAGAAGGAAACGGCCATATATATTTATTTCTTTTGATTAGAAATTCCGACATCCTCTCTTAATCAAAGAAAAACTCAAAACATCGCGGAAATCTGTAAACAAATAATTTCATGATTAGTTCAATCCTAATTGTATACGAAGTCTTTGAAAGATAATTTTTCCAGTCAGTTTCGTAAATAAATCTGCTAGATTTTCAATACTAGGAATGTATTCTAGTTTAATAATTTTATTTTTAATTTCGTTTCGAATATAATGATATCTAATATCAATATGTTTTGTTCTCTTGTGATTTACCGGATTATTTGCAATAGCAATTGCACCTTGATTATCTTCATAAATCGTAATTGGCAAGTTCTGTTCTTTTAGTATTTGCAAATTTTCAAGTATAGATATCAAAAATTTTGCCTCTTTTATTGAATCAGTTAATGCAATGTAATCGGCTTCGGTGGATGATAACGCCACACAATTTTGTCTTTTTGTTGCCCATGAAATAGTGCAATTAAATAATTTAAAAATAAATCCGGAAGTTGACTTTCTATCTGAGTTATTGCTTGCCCAATCTGAGTCACTAAATCCCAATAAAATGTTACAATTTTGTAAATTAGTCTTTTTATAAGTCAATTTTAAATCAAGGGTTCCTTTTATGTAACGTAATACTTCTTTTATGCATTGCCATAAATATTCGTTTTTATACGACTGAAATCTGCTCAAAATATTTACAGATACTGATAAGTCAGGTCTAGTAGCAAGCAGAGATATGATTTTTGAGATAATTTTAGTTCATCTTTACCTTTTTGAACATGAATACCAAGATAATATTTCACCTCTCCCATATCTGACATTTCAAAATTTCTTTTCAATAAATTTTTAATTTTGTTGAGAATTTCTAAGCTTTTGCATGAAATAATTATGTCATCAACGTATAATAATAGATAAATATTTTCTTCTGGAGTTTTTCCAATTTTGACATATAAGCAATATTCGTTTTCAAAGTTTATAAAGCCTAGAGATTTTAAAAAATCATCAAACTTTTTATACCAGCATCTTGGTGCTTGTTTTAAACCATAAAGACTTTTATTTAATTTACAGACCATGTTTTCTAATTTTGTAAACCCATCAGGTATTTCCATATAAATTTCTTCATGTAAATCACCATTTAAAAATGCAGTTTTTACATCTAACTGATGAATAAAAAAATTGAATTGTACTGCAATGGCTAATAAAATTCTGAAAGATGATAACCTAGCAACTGGGCTGAAAATTTCGTCATAATCAATCCCAAATTTTTGAGCATAACCTAATGCAACCAATCTTGCTTTGTAGCGAGATATTTCACCAAATTCATTCGTTTTTATTACAAAGACCCATTTATTTCCTATAATATTTTTATTTTTTGGTCTTTCAACTAAAGTCCATGTTTTATTTTCTTTCAAAGCATCAGCTTCAATTTCAATTGCATTTAGCCAGTTATTTTTATCAGGTCTGTTTTCAATTTCGTAAAAAGATTTTGGGATATCGCCATAAATTGCCTCAACATTAAAACAAAAATTTTCAAGAAATAGATATAATAAAAATTTAAGCTTGTAAAAAATTGGAAAAAATATTGAGAAAACTCAAAACTTTTGAAAATTCTTGGCATGAATTTCTTTTAAAAAATTGCCAATGTTTTTCGATGTAAAACTCCAAAATTTTCCTTACATTCTCGAGAATTTTTCCAAAATTCCAATTGTATACTTACCATACAGATTGTGAAATGTTGACTAAGCATACCCTTCTACTTTTGACATAAGGTCTTATTGCAAAAATTGGCAGTCTTCATCGTCATTTTCTAAAATTGAAAATATTTGATGCATTGCCTTTGATACGCTGTTGCACTGTTAGTTCTGGGACGTCCTTTATCCTTGGATTTTGATTTTGAAATTGATCTAGAAGAAACCATGAAACGACGGTAACAATTCCCATGATACACTGCCTGTGTGCCTTAGCAATTTATCAGGTCATTGACATGTGCGACACGTTTTAGAATCTCTTCAGTTGCTCCCGAAGCTTTTTTTTTGGGTGGGTGCAAAGTGAGTACGAAAACTTGGAATAACAAAAGGATTTTGGGAGAGGGAGCAAAAAGGAACCTTTTTTCACATTGTTGACTCAAATAATTCATAATTGTGATTTTGTTTAGGCCCAAGGGAAAAATTGGGTGTTTAATGCCCAAAAAATACCTTTTTTCATGTTTTAATGCTTCGAAAATCCTAATCTGATGCTATTTGGGCATCCCGTCAGAATTTTGGGGGTCGCAATGCACCCCTCGTACCCACGCCACTGAATCTCTCGACCTCAGTCATCTTTACGACTTGAAGCTCTTTGCACAAGTAGTTCTTAAATGGTCTAGTCGTTACCCAGATGAGTGGTCACGGGGGGGTCCTCGCCATTCCCCTCCCCCTTTGGCGTCAGGAACTTACGCGAGAAAATGCCTTCTTGGAGCATTAAAAATCAAATTTTCTCAAAGCTTCGCTCGGGCATGAATTGAATCATAATTATATAAAATATTTGCATCAACTATGCAAAAAAAAAGTTCCCTTCTGATATTTCAAGTCTCTAGTCTATACCCACTTTGCACCCTCCCAAAAAAAGTTTCTGCCGCCACTGCTTGGATTTGTATGGTAATTTGGTAACCTTCGATAGGCCTTGAATTGCTAGAAAACAAAACAAGCACCTCCCCTTCAATTCCAGGCCGCGGTTGATTTGATTCGATCTCGTTTTTTTTTAAGTTGGCGAACAAATACATAGTAGTACTCTGAAGAGAATGTAAAATAAGATTAAAACTGGTTGATTAAGATCTCAATAATTCAATCAAAAAAATGAATACAAATAAGTGAAATTTGCCTGACGAATCAGCAAGATCGAAATTCACAACTTTGCCGGCACCCCTCTCGTTCGACCAATTACGTAAAATACCCTTCTTTACTACCCTGGCCTCAATACACCAAGTATTTTGATATGGATTTAAACATTCTATTGGAACAATTTTTTTTTCTGAATAGTCAAAAGAAAATAGAAAAACAAGAAAGAACACGATTATAATCATTTCAAAGCAGCAAAAAAAGTATGAAAAATTTTTAATGATTACTTACCAAAATTTCCATATTTTCTTCAGTCATCGTGTTTATAGTTTGGAAAAATAAACCCACTGAGGAATAATTGAAAATGTTTCACAAATTTTAAAAGAACGTTATACCTACTCTATAAATTTTTATTCAAATGCTATTATAATTTTTTTAATTCACGTTTTTCATTCGCCTCATATTTCGAGGTTTCTTCATGAAGCCCTCGATTATTTGATTGCTTTTAAATCGAAGTACATAATACAATAACCCTTTAGCCTAAATTTACGTTAAAAAAGATTACTTTTCGAATTTTGTATAAAATTTACAAGAACCAAAATCATGAACTAAAATCAATATAGCCCAGGAATTATAGCAAAATTTTTACGCGAACCTCGGAATCGTTGGGGGAAAGCTGAATTTTACATTATTTGTATATAACAGCCTACCAAACATACTCCTAAAAGTTGCACCCCCCAACTCGCCGGCTACCCCCGCAAGAGGTCAATAACCTTTGCGAATATAGGTTTTTTGATTGTAGCGCTGAAAGGAAGGGTCGGAGAGGGAAAAGTGGTGAAATAAAAAATGTTCCACGTGAAATTTCCTACAAACTTGACCGGTTCAGTTGTTCTCAAAATTGCAACATTCGACTTACAGTGGGGGTTAAACTTTTTCAACTTGGAAAAAAAATGTTGAAAAAATTAATTTTTTTTTTGTAATTTGAAGTTAGGAAAGGCTCAAAAATATATTGTCAAAAGTTGCATCCGGCAACTTGTGAGCCACCTTTGTATGAGGTCAATAACCCCTGCGGATATGTGTTTTTTGACTGTAGCGTCAAAAGGAAGGGTCGGAGAGGGAAAAGTGATGAAATAAAAAATGTTGTACGTGAAATTTCCTACAAACTTGACCGGTTCAGTTGTTCTCAAAATTGCGTTATTACACGTACAGTGGGGGTTTAACTTTTTCAACATTGAAAAAACTTGAAAAAATTTATAATTTCCCGTGTAATTGCCGGGTGCAACTTTTGACAGTATATTTTTGAGCCCATTCTAATTTAAAATTACACGGGAAATTATCAATTTTTTCAAAGTTGAAAAAGTTTAACCCCCACTGTAAGTCGAATGTCGCAATTTTGAGAACAACTGAACCGGTCAAGTTTGTTGGAAATTTCACGTAGAACATTTTTTATTTCATCACTTTTCCCTCTCCGACCCTTCCTTTTGGCGCTACAGTCGAAAAACGTATATCCGCAGGGGTTATTGACCTCATACAAGGGTGGCTCACAAGTTGCCGGATGCAACTTTTGACAAAATATTTTTGAGCCCCTCCTAACTTCAAATTACAAAAAAAAAAAAATCAACATTTTTTTTCCAAGTTGAAAAAGTTTAACCCTCACTGTAAGTCGAATGTTGCAATTTTGAGAACAACTGAACCGGTCAAGTTTGTAGGAAATTTCACGTAGAACATTTTTTATTTCATCACTTTTCCCTCTCCGATCCTTCCTTTCAGCGCTACACTCAAAAAACGTATATTCGCAAAGGTTATTGACCTCTTGTGGGGGTAGCCGGCGAGTTGGGGGGTGCAACTTTTAGGAGTATGTTTGGTAGGCTGTTATGTACAAATAATGTAAAATTCAGCTTTCCCCTAATGATTCCGAGGTTCGCGTAAAAATTTTGCTATAATTCCTGGGCTAATAGTTTAGAAAAAATAAAGAATAATACGAAAAAAAATTGATTTTTAAACTAGGAAGAACTTGAAAACATTCAATTCCACGAAGACTGTTCGAAAAGTAATGAAGAATTTTTTTGAAGGTCACACCAGATTGAAATGGGTAACCCATCGTATTATTGGAAAGCTCATTTTTTCGGCTATCTATGGTAAAATTTTCGTGGCGAAACATCGAAGCCATCAGCGTTTAAAAATTTTAGTGAAAATTGGTCGCATTTCGCCTCCATTATAAAAAAAAAGAATGAAAAAAGTCTCAAATTGCTACTCCTTCGACCCCTTTTTCAGTTTTGAGAATGGCTAAAAGTCAAAAGTGACCTAATCTGGACTGTATAGTTGGCGGGGGCACGTTTCGCGATTACATTTTTACGATAGACAGTCGAAAAAATTAGCTTCCCGATGACACGTTGAGTTACCAATTTCAACCCGATGCGGTCCTCAGAAAAATTCTTAATCATTTCTTTTCAAACAGCCCTCTTATTGTCCTAAAAAAACCTAATGAGATTCCTGTAAATATTTCGCTGTGATTTAAATGAATTATTACGACGAAGATTGAAGTTGTTTGTGCCATTGGGCACCTAAGCTGAACTAATTGATAATAAATCACGATACATTTGCCAGTACCTATTTACTCGAACCATCCGGTAATGCACGGTGCACTCGAAAAGTCGATGATTAAAGGACTAACCCTCGCCGGCGGTTAAAACGACTCGGAAAAATATCTATGCTAATATTTATACAACTTAATTTGAACTGGAAAGGAAAAAAAAAGATTCACGGATAATTTAAACTTAAATAACGAATCAAAAAAACATCAAACGATGAACGAAAAGGAAGCGCAGAAATAAGAGAAATACATTAGACCATATTAACCGAAAAGACCTTCATTTGTCTCATTTTAAAAAAGAAGGTAACGGTTGAAAAATTTAGAAAAAGCAACGAGAAAAAAGACGAACTACCGACGATTCAAAGTAGCATAAAATAAAGCGCTACCATTTTCGTTAACATTGCCGACTGTTACCGTATAAAAGGCGAATGTTTTACTTTAACACAACCAAACCACCGAAATAAGGGGAATGACTTTGACAAACGCTAAGCGTAGTCTTTATTTATAAGAAAAAATCGCTACCATACGATGAGAAAACCAACAACTTATTACATATCAGATTTATTAGACTCGTTTTCTATTAAATTACTTTCGCAGGCTGCAAAGACAAACTAAATCGTTAAGAAGGAATCGGTTTCCGCGTTTTTACTCCATCGATGAAAATTATTTAAAGGTTGCAGCGCCAATTTTTACGTGTGTCGTAAATGATAACTACATTAATCGAACTGATCTACTTACATTTTCCTTATTTCAGTTACGAAGGAGGGTTTTCCCTTTGCCTTTTTTTTTCTGTATTATTCATCTGCGCGAAAAAGATATAAAAACACTTTCATGAATATAAATGCAAAATACGCCATTTATCAAGAATTTATCTTAAGCGATCGGTCTTAAAGGTTCTAGCATTTGCAAAATGTTGTAATATCGTCGGTATTAAAAATGCAGTCGAGATAATAGTTTGGGAAATTTTATGCTACATTGATTTCGGATGCGCGTAAACAATCACTTTTGTAAAACTTTTATCGGGTTCGTTTCTTTTTACGAGTATTATTTCATTTTTTTGTTCCCTCGTTATCGTTCATTTTGGTCTGGCGAATGAATACGAAAAGAAATGGATTCCGCGAGGAAATGATTTCAAGAAGCGCGAGATGAACGAGGAGAGTCGTGTCCTTGCTTTTTTACAGGTTGAGCAGATAACGAATGAGATTTATCAGGAATTCGGTGAATTTAGGAGGATAGAGGAGGTACTCGATGCTGTTTCTGATCAACCTTGAGTAAAGATTTACCAAAAATCTGATTTATCTGAAATAACGTTCGTTTCGCCGTTTAGATCAGATACTCTCGCAATTATAAATCAGTGAAAATTATCGAAAATCACTGAGAAACAGTCAGAATTGCATCACAGGAGAAAATCGGTGAGAAAAATCACTGGAAAATCAGTGAATCACTGAAAGATCAGCGAAAATTCGCTGAAAATCAGTGAATTTCGCTGATATTTCCTGTGCTACAATTCTGACTATTTCTCATTGATTTTTCACTTATTCAGAATGAGAGAGTACCTTCTCATTTCTAAATCAGTGAAATTTATCAAAAATCAATGAAAAATAGTCATAATTGCAACACAGTAATAAATCAGTAAAAATATTTCACTGAAAGCAAGCCAGTAAATAATATTTGTAAAATTTGAAAAATCTGTGAAATTCTTTGAATACTTAATGGCGAAAAATCGCTGAAAATCAGTGAATTTCACTGATTTTTCCTGTACTGCAATTCTGAGTGTTTATCAGTGATTTTTCACTGATTCGTAATGAGAGAGTATCTCGGTAACACTGAAAATGCAAAGATTAACGAAAAACATCACGTATATTAAGATCTTGGAATCGAAAAAATTAATCCTTAGTTTGAAAATATTTTCATGTTCAGTTGACTTTCCACCCTCTCCCACTAAAAATGATTTTTTTTTTGGTTTCTAATGAAATCTTTGAAATCTATCAAACATTTTTCTTCTTTGTCTTTTTTTATTATTATTTAAGGCCTCCTCTTTCATTTACAAATTTTGTACGTAATATTAGAGTTCTGGTTGATTTTTCAAATTCAAAGTTCAATTTTTTCATTTTTCAACTCGAGAATAAAATTCTACAGAAGAGTCGCCAGGTCATTACTTTTGAAAATCTTCTAATTTGAATTTAATTTTTACGGCTGTAATTCAATTTTCCCATTATGGAGAGAGGAGACAGCTCCTCCCTCCACAATGGAAAAAATCGGTTTGGCTGCATTTATTTAAGACTAATTTGCTATACAAATCTGAAAACTGGAAGGGGAGCCTTTAGCCGAATGGGATCAAAATGAAGGCTAAAAAGAAGAAAAATATTTGTGATTTCACTGATTTCATTTTAAAAAACGAGAAAATTACAGAAGAAGGGGAAAAAGAGAGAGAAAAATGATCAACAAAACATATACAGACGAATTAATTATTAAAAATTCATTCAAAAATCGAAAATTTGATTAAAATTACACATATTTTTACGATTGGAATGAAAATTTCGTAATTTTTTGTACTCATCGCCTTTATCTAAGGATTGATTTTTTTAATTCCGGAGTTTTAATAAGTATACGCACGTGATGTTTTTCGTCGACCTTGACATTTTCAATGTTATTAAGATAGATCTAATCTTTAGAGGGACGATTTAATGGAGTTACGCCCAAAAAGTTTCAAAATTCCTCACTTGGTTCTTTGGAGGTGGATGGTTCGACTCTCGTTTTCTCTTGGATTAGATAAAATCGGTTTTTCGTTGGTGTTATTTGAGGACTACCAGAATGTCTAACAAGTCCTGTTGGTGCTTTTGGTCCTGCTTTGAGCTGAGTGGTCATGTTTTGGTCCTTTTGGTCCTGCTTTGAGGCTTTTTTAGAGAAAAGTCCTGTTTTGTATTAATTTTGAGATCCAGCAAGGTTTCTACTGGTCGCGAAAAGTTGCTAAAGTTGCGAAAAAGCCGCAAAATTGACCAAAAATTTGTAAAAGTTGCAAATTTTTTCAAAATATTTCAGTTTTTCAAGAATTTTTCGGTTGAAGAATTGTGTTTAAATATATTTTCAACTTGGATTTTTTTGTAAAAAATTTTCACCCTCGCTTCGCTCGGGTTCAGTAACTTTACAATTATTTTTAAAATACTTTTGGAAGAAGAGGAGCTCATTACAAAATTTCTTGTTTTTTGGAAGTCAAAAAAAGAGCATGAAAAAACATTGAATTTTGATGAGAAAATTTAAGCTTCTGGATATTTTTTTCTGAAAAATTTTCGCCCTCGCTTCGCTCGGGCATGAAGAATATTACAATCCAACAAATTATTTTGAGGCAATTATGCGGGAAAATAACTTTCCTATCCAACTTTTTATGGCCATTTTGTACCCTTCAAAAAAAGATTTCGACACCCACTACTTGGATTTGTTATTATTTTTGGTTTTTGAGGCCAAAATAATTAGCATGACCGTGAACATCGCACAGCACTTCCCAAAGATTTATGAAAGTTCTGATTCTCTCTGAGTAATTCCTAGCAACGCTACTGCAATTTGATATTTTCTATGGAAGAGAAGAGTATTTCCAAGAAGGAGATAATAAAGCGCTTGAAATTTCCTTTAAAACGAGTATACGCAAGGGGGATTTTTTTTGGGGGGGAGTACAAAATTTATCGTACCTATTTTTAAGGGTGCTGCTGAAGGTCCTTTTGGTCCTGTTTTGGATTTTGTCCTGTTTGTTAGACACCCTGACTATGATTAGGTTGTTTGGGTTGGAGAGTTGCACAAACAAAGATTTCTTGCACTTAGCTCTTCGATAACCTTACTTTTCTTCTTTGCTGTGTCGGCACATACTGGATCGATTTGACGTGTCCAAAGCCTAAAAATGCCAAGAAAAAAACCGTACATGAACATAGGCTTAAATAAACAAATAGAAACAAAAATGAACCAATGAGCATAACAAATTAATTATAAGAATACATATAACCCGATTGATTTGTACTTTTAGGTTCAGAGGAGATCGTTTAGTTTCTTGATCATATGGAGACACGTTTGTCTTTAAAAATACTTTCCAGTAATTTAATTTTCTGTATCGTATTTCCTCTTGAGGAGTAGATGGGGGGCTCGGAATTCGTTTGTCGCGTTCTTCTCCCACTTAAACTCGTACGCTCGTTTCACTGTGAACAAAATAATGGAGTATAAAGTTCCAGTGAGGTTTGAGGAATGGTGGCGTCGCGTCGCAAGGAAGATTGTACCTTTGTAGTCGATTGCCTTTAATGGCGTTAGCTGGGGCATCTTCTTGGACCAGTGTTCCAAAAGATGGTATTCTACACAGAAAACTAGACTCTTATTCAATCCCATGTCTCCCAGAAAGGCTCCTCCGAGTTTCCATCGATGGTATGGCCAAATTGGCTCCAACAAATTATACACTGTACTCAGGCGAGCATTCTATGTATTATCCGAACATCCAAAAACATATTCGCCTCATTTTGAACTCCTGCTTTACCTGTAAATCAAATAAAATCTATGGTTACAAAAAAATACAAAAATACAGTAACGTAAGCGCAAACAACATCGGAGAACTAGTCTCCATAGACATAATCGCTGTTGTCAGTTTCACTCTCACTTCCCAATTCTGAACTGGAAATAGTGTTTAGTTCAGAAAAGTTTCCATCAATTTACAATTTCCGACCCTTCATCAGTGGACTGAGTGGACTCTGCGTTTGAGTTTTCAATTATCATGTCTTCTACAGCAATTTCAAAAAAATCATGATCCTTGCTTTTCTGAATCCGCTCCCAACAATGGTCCATGCAATTGATCCACTTCTGTGCGCCAATCGTTGCAATCTCTTCTTTTGTCAGTTGTTCTGCAAAAGTTAAATTGTGCTTGTGGTTATTGCGTGCAACATAATCTTTTACCTGAACCCAAATTAATTCAATGGGATTATACACACAGTAGTAAGAGGGCACCCCTACCACTTTGTGCCCAGTTTCTGCGGCTTTTGGTCGGCATAGCCCTTAGCAACAAGTCTGGCTTTAAATTTGACGTAATCGTTCGGTTTGGTTTTATATTTAAAGAGCCATCTCGAATTTAAAATTGGCGTATCCTTGGGAAGCGATTTTCGATCTACTAGTGTCCAGGTTTGATTCTTGTCCTGGGATTTTAGTTCCGAATTAAGTGCGACCTGCCAATCTACGCTGTGCACTAATTTTATCGCTTCTTGCCATTGAATCAATTTTGTACTGGATACCTGCCTCCTGCTGTTTTTTACCGATCTAAAGGAGAACTGCATTGTTTTCTTTTAAAAACTATAGCTGTATTAAACTAATTTTTCTTTGCAAAAAGGTAGGTACATGAATAATAATAAGTGTGGATACAGAATTGTTGAGTTTGCAGGGTACCTACTAACAAGGAAGGTATGTCCAACTTCAAATTTTGACGAATTTTTGAAATTTCAGAATTACCTCATAGCCCTGCAAAATGTGAAAATTTGATCAAATCAACAAAAATTAGAGCAAGAGGTGTTTAGGTACCCCCTGTGGTGATGGTGACGCCTATGCAAACAAAAATATAGAAATTAAACAAAAATTGAAAAATTTTTACAAAACGTGAAATTTGAATGGTATCTGCGCTTGAATAATCATTACAAATCTACAAAAAACAAAAATTTATTCATTACTCTTAGGGTATAGAATATTATTCTCATCAAGGCATGTGATAATGTCAGCTTTTATGGTGGTGGATATTGATGCTCTGTTCTACTGCCAAGAATGATAAGGTATATTATCCATAATTATCACCAAATTGCGGGTAATTTCTGTAACAATTTATTAGAAACCCAGTCTTCAAAGTGACCATCATCCATCTCCTCATGGTAATCTCCAGTTGTTTTTACTTGGAAACAGTTCCATTGCACCTTCCAAAAAACTGTAATATCCTCTAACATGGGATAGAATCAAGTGACTTCCTTTGCCAAGAAGTGTAGACTGTGTGTTTTTTTATGTTCCATCAGTCCAGCCTTTATCTGATTTTTCTTATTAACCTACATTTTTTCTAAAATTTATCTGCTACAAAGGAGCCTCATTACAACCTATATCTTTTGCATGAGTAGAATTAACCCATGTTCCATCCAAAATTAAGAAAATTAGGTGAAATGATGAAAACTGTATAACATCTACACATTCTCACTCTGACATCATTTCTTTCCATCAAAATACATCTAGAATATTATATTGTTTCCTTTGGATATCACATTTAAAAAAAAAAAAAAAAACAAAACAAAACAGAGATTGTATACTTACAACTCCAGTTGATACCATGATCACTAACTTTTGTTTTGCCTCTTGTATTCTAGGCACTGCTTTGAACGTTCCATCAACTTTATGAATTGTATTTCATCCCTGCAACAGTCTTGATATATCTGTGAAGGTAGTTTGATATCTTTTTTTTTTTTTTTTTTTTAATTTTAAATAATGATGAGAATGATAGTTGAACGGTCTCATCAGGATAGTTTTTCATTTATTCCTGTAGTCTTCTAATGCTATATTAAACTTTCATCACACTTCTCATCTTCTGTATGTTTATCTTCAGGATACCTTTCATTGTGATTTCATCTCTTCTCCTGTTTGATGTACTTTCTGCAATTTTATTCTGATGTTTGCAAACATTTAGAAGGAGGTTACAATCCAATACCTCAACACTAGCCTGTAGCTATGGTTTACCTCTATCCTCCAAGATGTCTAAATCACTGAATTTTTTCCAATGTTTGGCTTCCACTACAGTCAACTGGATTTTTTGAGCTTTCTGCTTGGACACAGCTTTGACTTTTGGAATTGCAGTAGTTTTGGTAGTCTGAATTGTTGCTGTTGGCTCTTTTTGTGCTGGATCTCTGGAAGATCTCAGAGAGGTTGACTGTGAACATAAGGTGGGAAGCTTGCATGACTTGAGTGGGTCCTTGTCGATCCTTGGGTGTTACACACAGATTTACATATCTTGCATCGAGGTACTCCCTCTACGTTGTGTTTCTCATGCAAATGCACCGACATCAAAAGTTTGTCTTTTGACGAGAACTGAACAAACGAGAAAAAAAATTGAAGCAAGTTATGATCACATTAAAGTGGTATTTTTATATCCTCTCTACATTTTGTAAGGAGAAGCTGAAAGTGGGATGTACTGATGGTATCAATATTTATGTTATTTTTAACTAAGTATTTATTGCGATGATTTCTGATACTTTATTTCTGAGGCAAATTGACTACAACTTTGTAGCTAATTTTGCAACATCTATTTAATGATGGAAAACTTATACTTAATTTGAAACTACATTTAAAACTTCAAAACAAAATATAAAATACTCCATAAAAATCACTGTAAATAAGTATCTGTACCATGTACTCTAGCCTTATATCTCTGCCTATCTGTGTAATTGATACATTTGCCAGCAATAAACAATACTGATGATGTTATTGGCAGACCCAGCTGTATTGTTGGTGAGATTATGCAGTAAATTAAGACCATGAGAACTGAAATTTTTAAACACATCTGTAGTTTCTCTACACAGAGAAAGTTTCTCCAAACGAGGCATGTAGTTTTCCAGTGGGATATTTTTTCAAACTTTACAATCCATGCTCAACATTTGTTTACAATGTTTGTGGTTTCCAAAAGTATGCCTTGGAACTGCAAGTACTCCACTTTATAGAAGATCTGCATTTTTTTTTCATTTACTCCACTAGTTTTTCAATGCCATATTAAACTCTCCATTACACTTCTAATTTTCAGTACTTGTGTTCCTTCAAAGTACCTTTCATTGTGATTTCATCTCTTCTCTTGTTTAATGAATTCTCTACAATTTTATTTATATGTTTGCAAACATTTCGGAAGGGGTTACAATCCAATACTTCAACACTAGCCTGTCACTATAGTGCACCACTATCCTTCTTGTTGGCTGAATCACTAAATTTTTTCCAACATTTAGCTCCCATTGGAGTCAGCTGGATTTTTAAAGCTTTGTGCTTATACACAGCTTTGACATTTGGAATCCTAAATCGTTTTTTGTGCTGGATCTCTGGGAGATTGCAAAGAAATTGACTGTAAACATAAGGTAGGCGGCCAGGCTTGCATGAAGTGGTTTTTTTTTTAATCCTCTCACAATCTCATAAGACGAAGCCTGATGTGCGACTTCAGAATTGCTCTTTAACGGTACTTTGTTTATTAAAATGCCAGGAATATTCACCATACGACTGGTGGCGCCGGTATTGTGAACGAACATAATTTCTTCTTCCTTTTCTGAGAACACAACGGATGCTGAATAATCTGCTGTCATTAACACTTTTGGATGCGTTGAAGATTCTATAGGCGCCGGAGACTTTGATGCCGACGATGGACCTGCAGTTTCGGTAAGTTTGTTGTTAGTGTCGTCGCCGTACCTCGGACACTGCTTACTGATGTGACCATTTCCGCCACATAGGTAGCATTTTATGTCACCTCTGGGTGACGAGGGTTTGTTCGACCAGCAACTTTTGGCAAGATGACCGAGTTTCTTGCACTTTGAACACTTTGGACAAGGTTTCAGATCGTTGGGGGTGCGATTACCATTCGTAGTTACTAACGCGGATCCTTTCGAAGTCATCAACGATATTTTTTTCGGATGTTTCCCCGTTACTGGTCAATAATCCTCGTAGATATTTCAGATCAGCCAGGGCAAGATTCAGAATTGCTTCCGCTGGTTTTTTGATTGACTTCCACTTATTGATGTTTTTCAGACCCGCGTTCAAGAAGGCGTATTCCTCACCTTTGGAGACTTTGGTACCGGCGGCTTCAATCTGATTGACGAGATTTGTCACCTCATCACAGTACTCGGTGGCCGTTTTGAAGCGATCGATATCCAGCGCAGCTAACTTGGCTCAACATCCGATGATGATCAACTCATTTTCTTTTGTGTACCGTTCGTCCAGTTCAGCCATTAATTTTTCTGGATCTTTTTCTTCCCGAATTAATCGGAATACGGCATTCGTTACATGCTTACAATCTCGAAGTAGGCCTTTCGCTTATCCTTATCACTGGCGCCTCCATTTTGTTTGATCGTTTTTTCGAGCTCCTTCGCCAGCAACCGACTCCTAATTCGTTTCTTCCAAATTAAGTAATCGGTGCCGTTGAACAGCAAATGGGCCGGAATCGTAGAATCAGCATCTTGGTGCTTGTTTTAAACCATGAAGACTTTTATTTAATTTACAGACCATGTTTTCTAATTTTGTAAACCCATCAAGTCAGGTATTTCCATATAAATTTCTTCGTATATTAAAATCAACCCCTTGCCTGGCGTTTGACCAATTAACGTATATTTCCCTTCCTTACAACCCTTGTCTGAATACTCCACTTACTTTGATATGAGTTCAAACATTCGATGGGAACAATGCGTTTTTTCTTAACAGTCACAAGAAAATAGAAAAACAAGAAGGAAAACGATTAAAATTGGTGAAAAATTCAATGCTACCTAAATTTTTCATGGCCAGTGTACAAAATAATTACTTATCAAAACTTCCGTATTTTCATCAGTCATTTTTCTATTTTTTTTAAAAAATGTCCTCGGAGGAATAATTGAAAATGAATTGCGAAATTTAAAAAAAACTGTAGTTTTTCAACTTGAAAAATAATCTGCTTCCTAAGAAAATATTTTACATAATTCCTAAATGAAATTATCATGTTCATAAAGGAATGCAAGAAAAAATACATAGTTTTATGTATTTAAAAAACGTTCCTTACTCACTCCCTTGACCACTCGGAAAAAAAATTTATAATATTTTTATTTCGCTTTTTGCACTCGCCTCTTACTTATTTATTGCCATTGTTCATGAAACATGTTAAAATCGAAAGTAGGTACATTATAAAAGAACCCTATATCCGAAATTTAAGGTAAAAAAGTTTTTTTCTTGAATTTTGGAAAAAAATTTTAATTAAAATTACCGCATTTGCCCACAGAATAATAAAAAAAGATTATCTAATTATTGAAAAAATCCGAAATTTTATATGTACTTATTTTGAACCTTCTGAATTGTGACCTATTAGCTCGAGAAACCTTCACCCAATTCTGGGCCTAGCGGAGTTCGATTAAAACTAAATTTTCTAAAAATCGTAATGTGAAAAACAATTTTTTGGGGTTTGACCTGCACCTCCCTCCCTCCATAAAAAGTTAGCCTGAGGTCTGTTTGGTGGTAAATCTTTGAGGTTATTCAGGAGCCCACTCTCGTCAGTTTTTTGAAATGAAAGCTTCGCTGGGCAAAAGTGTTTTTTCATTTTCTAATTTGCCTCCACTATTAAAACTTCAACCCAAAATATGAAATACTCTGAAGGAGTAATTTCAAAATATCTTCAAATTACCCCTTTCAAGTAAAAATTCAACGTATCATAAAGCATATCAACAAAATTATATAAATGAAAAAACACGAAAATCACAATTCGTAAGAGCAAACGAAGAAACAGGAAGTATCCCGACGAAAAAAACCATGTACCTTGTATCAGGCGAACCATACAAATACACAGGTTCGTTGGGAAGGAAAAAAAAATTACACAACACAAACGAGATCCAGCGAGACTCGCTATAAACTTACACAGCTCGTAAAAAAGAAAAACACACAAAATGAACTAGTAAAAGTATATTTTCGCGAGTACAAAAAAAGCTGCAAAACTCGGGGTCATTAACTCGGAAATGTGATAATTAGCAAACATTTTCCACTAGCTGGCGAAATTTATTGAGAAACTCGCTGGTGGCCGGATCCTCGCAGCTTAACCGCTGTGAACTAATGTCATTTACAAAATATACGTAGACGGGTAAATGTATAAAAGTTCAACCGTCGTGGAAAGTTACCCAGTTCCTTAAAATTGTTGATTGCTTTACTTTGATTTAAAAGCAAACTAGGACAATATGGTACTATTTTTAATTCAAGTTTTATACCTCGTCTGTGTGTACGTCATAATTGAGAGTAAATGAGCTGTCATCCAGCAAGCATTGGAAAGAATCGCGTGTTGGAAAAAAAAACACATTTATTCTTACGGAGTATTATGCTACATGATGAAATGACATCGCAAAAAAATCAATCAAAACGGCAGATAGACGACGAGAGAATTAATGAACTTCGGTCTTCGTTCACGTCGAATTTAACTCAATCAACGAAGCTCGATGTCGTTATTCGTGTCTAGGTCTACGTTCGCAGCTCTTAGATAGACCTAGATACGTTGTACGTGGTACGTATGGAAATAACGAAACGAATTTTTATGTCCTATGGCAGCACAGCGAACCAAAATGAAGAAGAAAATCGTAAACGTAACTGGGAAAAATTGACTACGATCCATCAGCACGTCTGCATACGTATCAAAGACGTGGCATTACCGGGGAAAATGTGTTTTAGTGAATTGGCCCGAGTACTTTGCAAACATATATGAGAAAATTTATCAGACAAGTTTGCTTTTTTTTCCACCAAAGCGACGTCTAGAGGGTGAGTCGAGGATGGGGAAAAGGTGCTTATTTTTATTTCACAAAAACCAGGCTGGCTTGATTTATCACGAAACTAAGAACGAGAGAAAAAAAAGATTCCATTCTGTTTTGCATACATTATCTAAAACCACCATTAAACCACAGTTATATATTTTTACCTCTGCTAGGCTCGGTCGATATGCGACGGTTCTTATCGAGAAAAAAAAACTTTCGTGGCATTTACGTAGGCTTTTTTTTCACGCTGTCAATCTTCGCATATACGTGTAAAAATACTCCCGAGTTGGAAATTTAATAGGGGCTATAAAAATGACATTTTCAAATTGTTTTTTAAATGGATTTCGGGGTAAGGGAGGCGATACCCGTGCTTCTGTAAGATCGTTCTAATCACGTCGTTTGGTCTCGAGGTACCATCCAGGCTTCGACGATGACAAGAATGGAATACGAACGAAAGGGTAACAAAACGTTTATTTTTTCATTTTCGCACGAGCTCGATGCGACGGTTGGTAAAACGTTTTACAAATTTCCATCATTATCGGCCATGTTATTTTGGTCATTTTGTGTACACGGCCGCCAGATAAGAGAGCAAGGCAATCCATCATTATGGAAGGGAGCGACTGGAACCGGGTAATTTTCATCTTTCGTCCAACGCCTCGCCGATGTCAGCATTATCGCGTAGAGATGAAAATTTTTCGTCGTGGAAACCGAACATAAGCTGAGGTTTTTTATTTCGCATTCGCGTTAGGTCGGTATTGGGTGAAAATTACTACGTAGAAGTGGCGTTAATTACTCGTAACCGTAGCCACCTATTTAAACGAGAATTATTATCGGCCGATCATACCCATTTCAACTTATTTATTTGCCGTTTGAATTATAATCCGGTAAATTATTAACTATTAACATCACACCTACTGGTAACTCGTTCCATCCTCGAACGAATTATAACCTCATTCACGCAACCGATCATGCCATTTAAAGCGAATACATAAGTATATTGTAGTGCTAGCGTTATATCTTGATTTTATCGTTTTATATGATGATTTTCTTTTGTGCTCGGAAGTACGAAGCGGCTGTATTTACATTTTTTATACGTTTTAGCCGCCGTATGGCCGACGAAAAATTCTCCCGAGTGGGTCGGTAAACTGAAATGAAAGGAATTTCATTCGAATGTGTTTGATTTTCGTGGAAATGTTGATAGTATTTTTTGCGATGGTGAAGTTTTTAGAAGGGTTGGTTTGAGTGTGGAGCAGGGATGGATTAGAATGGATAGAAAAAATCCTCCATTTTGACGAAAATTGGTGAGGTAGTTTACTTTGAGTGGAAGACCTTTCCGAAAAAATTCTGGCCTCCCTGGGCAAAGGGGAAAAATGTATAAAAAGGATCACAAAATGTGAGAATTTTTGAAAAAACTGAATTTTTTTGTCACTTTCGGGTAGTGCTACCTGCTGCAAACCTTGATCATTCCCTGAAAATGTATGATTGGAGTTTTTATTTTTCCGCGAACCATTGAACTCGAAATAAAAAACCACTTTAATGTTTTCTGGGGGAGGGGGGGGGGGGTAAAAGTTACTGATCCTGAATTGGTAATTTTCATTCTCTTACCGAATTCAAACCTCTTACTCAAACATTTAAAATTCGAGCCAAAATATTTTTTTCCTAAAATTCTTAAAATGATTTTTAATGAAATTTTTCAAATGCATTTTTATGGTGTCTACTGACAAGAAAACCAAGAAATCCCGGAAAAGAGCAAGCGTTTCTCCTTAGTAGCAAGAAACCCAAAAAATAGCAAGAATTTCGATGGGTTTTCTGCCTCAAAGTAAGAATTTTCGACGTTTTCCTCTTTTCTTGAATTTTTCAGTGCTGGAAGAATAAAAATGGTGTTCTTTTTTGGGCGTATTCGAAGCAAGAAAAATTGTATGGGATGGATTGGCGAGGAAAATTCAAAAAATAGCAAGAATTTTCATTTTTCTGATCCAGTAGACACCGTGACTTTGATTCACACAATTTTCAAAAAGTTCAAGTTATTCGAGTGGTGGTTTGAAAAGTGAACGTACTCAAATTTTTTGTGGTCATAAAAATGAGTTGAAATTATTCCAAATGATGAAAAAAAATTAGCTCGATTTTTGAAGCGTTTAAGTGAACAATTTGAAATTGAAAACTCGTCAAATCTGCGATCTGCAACTTTTCAATCCCTTTTGTCGAGGGCGAAAAGTAGTAACCAATTTCAAGATTTATGTGTAAAAAATGCATAGAAACTCGAATTTCTATCTTTGAAGGGATGATTGAGTTATCATTTAGGTGGCACTATTACGAAAATGGCACAAAATCACTTTTTTTCGAGGGGCCTATAGAGCTTCACCCCTATTTTCTGAGAAGCTCGAATTTTTCCTAAATTGCCCCTAAATGAAAGTTTAAGTATCTACCTCACCACTTTTGGTCAAAATTCGGGGTATTTTATTTTCGTTTCACCCAGATGAAGTCTGAATAATTATTTTGGTCTTTGAGATCAAGATTCAAAAATAACGCAAGTTCTGAGGGTTTGAGCCTTAGAATAAAAAAAAAAAGTGACCCTTGTACTCCCTTCGGTTTTGTTGTGGAATATCGATGTATTTTCAGACGTTTTGAACGATTTTTCTAAAAAAATATTGTGGCAGTGCTACCAACTGTATTCTGATTTATGCAAGTTTTAGAAAATTTCAGATGGTAGCACTGCTACAAAAATTTTTCAAAAAAAAATTTGATTATGGTAATTTATTGAATAAATAATTAATTGATGTTTCGTCAACACTCAAGCGACAGAAGCCGGGTATAAACAAGAACGAAATATTTTTTTAAAAATAAAATACGATGAAAAATCGAACATTGATTGGTAAATTGAATTATTTATCTCATTGAAATTGAATAGGTCGATTTCAAAATTGATAGAATTTTTATTTTTTTCAATTTCGATGTATTCTGAAATTCTGCGCTCAAGGGTATTTTTTTGTTTGAAATTTTATTTTCATCAAAAATAAATTTATGGCCTGTATTTTTAGTGTGCTGAGAATAAAGGACAGTTCAAGCGAGGTCATTTTTTACGTCATAACGATGTTGATTACTTACTTCTGGTGCGAAGATATTGACTCGTTCCACCAATATAAACAGCATCACATTGACCACATTTAATTTTATGAATTAGGTTATTACTCGACCATTTACCATTTGAGTTTTTTAATTTAGAATGGATTTTAATTTTGCTCTGTCGTAGATTTTTAGTAGCACTTTTATGGTTTTCAGGATTGAAAATTTCTTTACGATTGGATTTCGAGATGACCAATAATTGAACTCCAATTAAGGGTATGCTCTAGCTTATTATCAGTGGAAAAATTTAGAATCGGGATATCTTAAGTATTATTGAATAAAATGTTCTGAAAATTTGGAACAACATTATCTTTTGAGAACTTTTGAGATATTTTCAAAATTTCTTTTCCATTTTTGAAAAAAAAGAAATGTTCGGAAAAAATTGGACAAACAACAACAACATTTTTTATGCAAAGTATTTTTGGTGATTTTTGAAAATTCTTCTTTTTTTAAATTGAAGAAAAATTTTGAAAAATCTCAAAAATCCTCAAAAGATAATTAAATTTTCAGACCATTTTATTCAATAATTCTTGAGATATCATCCCGATCCTAAATTTTTCAATTTTTCAATTTTTACTGATAACAAGGTAGAGCATCCCCGTAAAAATTTTCTACCACAAAATCTAAAACCTCTTGAGACGTATGATTCAGCATAACACCGTGACACGATTTTATCTAAAATAAATAAATCAGCATCTCCAGTTTCCTCGATGTCATCAATAATCACCTACTCCAAGTGGAAAAAGGTCAAGTCATTCAAAATATTTGTTTTCCATTCTATTCGGTTTATTTTGAGTTCGGTTTTGGGTAATTTGCGAGGTCTGAATGATTTTGAAATGAATCGAGTTAATTAAATGAACCTAAATTTATTTTACTGACCAAAAAATTTTGGTCTACTTTTCAAGTCATTGAACAAAAGAACAAGTATGAAAATTGCGTAGATAAATCAAAATACATTTGGCAACGTTGCACTGAAATTTTCAGATGAATTTTCTCGGGTGACCAGTAAAAATTGGCTTGATTTTGAGATGTTTAAATGAGCGATATGAATTCGGTAAAAATCAAACATTTTCTCAAATTCTCAATCTGTAACTTCGTAATCCCCTTGAAGAGGGTAAAAAATAGTATACAATTTCGAAATCAATGGTCCAGGGAGGTGTAGAAACTCGAATCGCAATTTTTTAGTGAACGACTGAAGTTCCCAGTGCAGCAAATAGCACTTCCCAAAAATGGCAAAAAACGTATTTTTCTCTTGACTCCATATTTTGAGCGTTTTGTGAAACTGTTGCAGAATTTTTCTAATTTTAAGCAAGTTTTCGCTCTCAGCCTCTCACCTGAGAAATGTTTATTGATCTCATACTTTTTCTGCCAATGAAATCAATATTGAAATCATCATCAGGGCCATAGCAATATCATTCAGAAAAAATCTCGTCTACATTACCAGAGACCACCACAGCATCGATACCTATAGGAAAAAAACTCAGAAGAAACATTACGTTCAACGAACGCCAACACAAACTTGAAAAGAAGAAATTAAACTCGAAAAGGATTCGAAATTAAAAGAAACGAATGCTTGAATAATTAACGTTTCGAGGATTAATTACAGATTGAAGACCTCGACGATTAAAAACTTGACGCTCAAAACGGTTTAATTAAAAACGATGAAATTGCCATGGTTTTCTCTCTAGGTACCTATTCCGATCGTTTCGCGTCTAGTCGGTTTTTGAATTTTCATCGCATGTATTACAAAATCCTCTGAAACAGAATTATAAAAAGAAAACCCATCAAGTTGATACGATGTTGCATATAGGTACCTGTAAAAGTAACCTAACAGTGTAGTATGTGAAAGTGACAGATGTAGGTTTTATGGGGGTCGTCATGCTGAGAAATTTTAATTTTAATAACTCTTTCGTTCCCTGGTTGGTTTGGAATTGAAAAATACCACTCGGAATCACAAATTTTCCAACAAATATGGTTATACATATTAAAGCTTGTCTAGATGTAGTCGATATTATGACGTTATGGCTGATGATTATACGGTGGATGTACATAATTCTCGTAGCACAAATTATACTCTATGTATCTGTAACACTTGACACGCTAATCAATTAGTCATTATGACAAACGCGTCGTATAGCTATATACAACTTATTGCTCGCATACTATATGATTTCTTCAATAATATCGTGTCTACCGGTGCAATATTTAAGCCCTGGTAAGCTTATTGACCTTACTTAGCACGAACTTCACCGTTGGGTTTCGCATACTTGTTATCAGCCGGTTAATAAATCTCGTACAACTCGGTAAGCGATTTTAATACCGAGTACAGAACGTAAAGCGAGAACAGCATAAGTTAACATTTGTAAGCTAAACTAGCCTTATTGTGTACAGGTGATTCCCTCATCCTCATCTCTCCTCTGCTCGGAGTACAGTGCTCCATCGGCGAAATTTTATGCTAATTTCGTTATTGTAGACGATCTGGGTGCATATTTGCTGCAGGAATACTTGGTTAAAAATTATGTTTTATCGAGTCTACCTGCTCCGCGTACGTACGTATTAACGTCTTCATAAGCTAGCTCGCCTAGGATGCGTATACGTTTGAAAAATGTCGCGACATTAATCTTGCTCGTCGAATTATCCATTAATAATGCCAAATAATCGCCTGTCTCGAAGCATCTTTCCGCGGTATGGCTTTTAGGGATGCTCGAGCGGTCAGAAATTATGTAAAATATCGACCACGAATTTTTGTGCGTTTCCTGGTGCACTAAATTTAACGAGTAATAATTTCATTGTATCGAGGGGGAGGATGTAAGGTATATTATTGAGCCTTCGAGCGACAGAAGGTATCAGATGAGTCAGGCTTTTTGGATGAAGATATTTTGAATTATGCGTAGAGGCTGGCATTTCCTTTATTTTTTGGGGAGAAAAGGTAATGGGCGATAGAATGGCTTAATCATAAATCAGCCTGGTCGAGAAATTGAAAATTGTAAGGTGACTAAAAGTGAGAAAAATACATGTTTATTAAGGTGGATAAAGAAATATTTGTTTCCCAAATTCAAACGAAAATTGGTGAAGAAGTTTACCCTCACTGCAGGATATTTCAAAAAAAAAGTTGAGCCCTCCGAACTATGGTGAGAATGGGGACGAAGCTAGAAAACCTCAAATTGTAATCGTCTTTGAAAAATACGTGTTTTTTAGTCACTGTTGGAGTAGGTGAAATCAAGCCGAAAGATTTTTCGGGTTTGTTAGCATAATTTGATAGATATTTTCTAAACATTGCAATTTTTGATTTACTAAATTTGCATGAAATTTAAGTTGTTCTTTCAGTGATTTTAAAAATCAGACAATTTTTTTTCATCATTGAAATAAATTTAAATTGGCGTTTAAAAAAAATTCTGCAGCAGCGTTATCAACTAAAATTTCATGAAAATTACGTTAGCCAAAATAAAATTGGCAACGCTGAAGTACGAATTCTTCGGAAAAAATCATTCTAGGAGACCAAAAAATTTTCCAAAATGATTTTGAAGGGTTTGAGTGCACGGTTTGAATTTGGTAAATATCAAAATTGCGTTGAATAATTCGTGATTTGCCACATTTCATTCCCCTCTATACAGAGTAAAAAATACTAAAAAATAGTGTCCTATATGTTGTCTACTGGCAAGAAAAACAAGAAAATAAAACGATTTTTTAACATTTTCCTCTTGTCTTGAATTTTTTTAATGGGATAGTCTACAGACCAAGTGGCAAAAAGTGTTAATGCACTGTTTTTTTGGGCCAAAAAATTTGCTAGACACAATGCAAGTACCGGTTCAGCACTCCCAAAATTGGAAAATTAGGTGCATACACAGAAACTTATAAAATAAACAGCTACAAATACATTTATCGAAACATAATATAATACATATTGTACCGAACTCATATCATAAGTATGTAATATCTATTCATGTACATAAGGGTAAGGTTGCCATATTTCGACCACTTTCAAACTCTGAATTTTTTAAACTTCAAAATTTATCATTTTTTCAACGTAAGTTTTCAATTCTAAAATGTTTTCCTCAAAATTTTTCAAACTTCTAAATTTTTTCAACTCAAATTTTCAAACTATGAACTTTTTTCCTGTAAATTTTTTTAGCTTCAAAACTTTTGAAACGTAAATCGTAGTCTTCTTCAGGAATATTCTGAAAAATACAATTGAAAATTATTTTTAACAACAACATCGAAAATAAACTAATGAAAAATACAATAAAGACATTTATTTTATTTTTTTATTGTATAATTCATTATTTTCAATGTAGTTGTGAAAAATAATTGTCAATTGTATTTTTCAGAATATTCCTAAAAAAGACTCCGATTTACGTAGAAGTGTTGAAGTTTGAAAAATTCTGAGGAATGAATTTACAGGAAAAAAATTAAGAAATTGAAAATTTACAGGAAAAAATTTGAAGTTTGGAAAATTTACTTGGAAAAAATTCAGAGTTTGTAAATTTTCGTTGAAAAAAATGTAGAAGTTTGAAAAATTTACAGGGAACAATTTCAGAGTTTGTAAATTTATGTTGAAAAAAAATGGAGAAGTTCGAAAAGTTATGAGCAAAAAATTTTGGACCTGAAAAACTGCGTCGAAAAAATGTTCAAGTTTAAAACATAATTATACAGGAAAAAAACTAGTTTGAAAATAATTCACAGTGCAATATCAAGCGGACTTTGAAAAAAAAGAACTGCTCGCCACCCACTGCAAATCCTTAAAACAGGGCCAGGTCAATGAAATTTTCGAGTTTACAACACAATATTCTTCTTTATTCACTTTTTGACATAAATTTTCAAGGTTTCGGGTTTTTAGTGGAAATTTTTTAATTGAATGTGGTTTGGTAAATTTCAACATCAAAATTTTGGGTTTTTCAAGTCATACTTTAAATAATAAAATTGCAAGTATATTTTAAAGAAGTGATTCCCCATATTTTTTAATTCAAAAAAAAAAAATAATTGATCGAATTATAAATTAATGGGAGGGAGGATTCAAAAAAATAAGTTGACCTGACGTTCAAATTCAAATCAATTGATAAAACATTCAGTTGATGGGAGGGGCAGTGATGGAAAACTGGAACTGAAACTAGAACTGAAATCTGAAAACTGGAACTACAACTGAAATGAATTTCAGTTTTATACCAGTTCCAGCAGTTGCAATTTTATTATTTAAAGTATGACTTGAAAAACCCAAAATTTTGATGTTGAAATTTACCAAACCACATTCAATTAAAAAATTTCCACTAAAAACCCGAAACCTTGAAAATTTATGTCAAAAAGTGAATAAAGAAGAATATTGTGTTGTAAACTCGAAAATTTCATTGACCTGGCCCTGTTTTAAGGATTTGCAGTGGGTGGCGAGCAGTTCTTTTTTTTCAAAGTCCGCTTGATATTGCACTGTGAATTATTTTCAAACTAGTTTTTTTCCTGTATAATTATGTTTTAAACTTGAACATTTTTTCGACGCAGTTTTTCAGGTCCAAAATTTTTTGCTCATAACTTTTCGAACTTCTCCATTTTTTTTCAACATAAATTTACAAACTCTGAAATTGTTCCCTGTAAATTTTTCAAACTTCTACATTTTTTTCAACGAAAATTTACAAACTCTGAATTTTTTCCAAGTAAATTTTCCAAACTTCAAATTTTTTCCTGTAAATTTTTCAAACTACAAATTTTTTCAACGTAAATTTTCAATTTCTTAATTTTTTTCCTGTAAATTCATTCCTCAGAATTTTTCAAACTTCAACACTTCTACGTAAATCGGAGTCTATTTTAGGAATATTCTGAAAAATACAATTGACAATTATTTTTCACAACTACATTGAAAATAATGAATTATACAATAAAAAAATAAAATAAATGTCTTTATTGTATTTTTCATTAGTTTATTTTCGATGTTGTTGTTAAAAATAATTTTCAATTGTATTTTTCAGAATATTCCTGAAGAAGACTACGATTTACGTTTCAAAAGTTTTGAAGCTAAAAAAATTTACAGGAAAAAAGTTCATAGTTTGAAAATTTGAGTTGAAAAATTTAGAAGTTTGAAAAATTTTGAGGGAAACATTTTAGACTTGGAAACTTAAGTTGAAAAAATTATAAATTTTGAAGTTTAAAAAATTCAGAGTTTGAAAGTTTGTTGAAAAAATGTAGAAGTAGAAGTTTGGAAAATTTTGGACTTGAAAAATTTACCTTGAAAAAATTTGAAGTTCGAAAAATGTACAGGAAAAAATTCAGAGTTGGTAAATTTACGTTGAAAAAAATTGTATAAGTTTAAAAAATTCTGAGCAAAACATTTTGGACTTAAAAAATTGTGTTGAAAAAATTTTGAAGTTGAAAACATAATTATACAGGAAAAAAACTAGTTTGAAAATAATTCAGAGTGTTCGAGGATTACATTATTTATATCTTAATTCGGTAAGAATTATACGTACGTAAATTTTACACGTACGTAAATTTTACACAGTAAGTGTGCAGAAATTTGTTTTTGGTAAATACGGTACTTACCAAATCCTGCTTTTTCAATAGATTCACAAATGTTGCATATACCGAGCGAATTAAATCCGAATTTACCCCTCGATCCACCTTGATCACTTTTCACAGTTTTCACTTCACGAACAAAAACAAATTTCAAATTTTTAACACTTTCACAACCGGCCAACCGCGAATTTCATTTTCTATTTTAGCTTTGCGGCAAAGCAGCACAACGCTAAAACAGTAAATAGCCAATTGGATTCATACTGTTAGATAGGTATGAAAAAAATCACCTATTTTTCACATTTTAAAATTTTTTTTTTAACGAATATTATTAGCTATAAAACAGACACAACTTTGATTTAATCGCGGTTGCATTCTGTCCCATTCTGTCGCATTTTTTTGCATTTTATATGAAAAATATTTTGCGACCAAATGCGACTGGTATGTCACAAATTGCAAAACTGTCGCTAAACTAGCCGAAATATCGCATTTTTTCGACATTTATTTTGCGACAAAATGCAATGGTTGCAAAAGATTCGCACGACGGGGTTTTGAATGCAATTTTTGGTAATTTTTTGGTTTTTTTTCACCCTGGTGTGGCTCCATATCCTGAAATATGACAAGGGTCCGGTTTATTTTGTCATATTTTGTTAATCAGAATGTTGATACACTCAAAATCGCAAACTTGGTCGATTCAAAACGACAATCTTTGAGGTTATTGAATTTTAAAGTTACGTAAGTATGATTATTAATTACTCAAAATTCAACTTGACAATTTTTTTTCAAAAGCAGTCGCGCGACCTATTAAAATGGGTTAGAATTTCGCGCTGGATTCGAAAATGATGTTTTTTTTTTCATTTCTGGGTTCATCCCGAATTAGCCCCCCCATTTGATTTTTTTTTTCATTTAGTCGTGTGACCTATTAAAATGGGTTAAAATTCCGCGCAGGATTTGAAAATGACGATAATTTTTTCCATGTTCCCTCCCCCACAGAATTAGCCCTCCTCAAATTTGATTTTTTACATTCTGTTGTATGACCTACATATTAAAATGGGTTGAAATTTCACACTTGCTCTTCCAAAAGAGAAAAAAGTGGAAATGAGGTGAAAAAACAGTAGCAAGGATATTTTCGAGCACAAATATCTACACTAAGTCTATCCTGATGAAATTATCTCAAAAAATGTTTTTTTTTTTTTAAATTTTGTGCAAGAATTTGAAAATCTTGAAAGTGACTTTTACACGTTTCCTCTAAAATTAAATCGCGAAAGTAATTCAATCATCAGAATCCAAGTCACTCGCTATCTCGTCTTCATCATCTTCATTTTCTTCAGATAGCATATTAGTGCAGTTGGTGCAATTGCACCCATCATTGCAGAAAAGTTTGTTTTTGTGACAGCAACACCTATTTGCACTTCCTGTTTTACACCCACAGCTTACATCATTAATTAGGGTATCAGGGGCTGGAGCCTTTGTATTCCAAATGGATTCAAAATTGGAGTTCCATCCATAGTCAGTTGCGGAGGGGACATATTATGAATGGTAAAAAATAATCAGGTCAATTTCAGGGGCCCTGCCCATAAAAAGGAGGGCAATGAAACTCATATGGGAAGATCGTGCTAAGTTTGTGCTGTTTTGTGCTGCTATTCGTGACGTTTCTGCTGCCCCTTCACCTCTTTAAAAAAAACTTGAAAAGGGGTAAAGAGGGCAACACAAATGTCAAAAATAGCAGCACAAAACAGCACAATCCTCCCATATGAGTTTCATTCCCCTCCCTTCTATGGGCAGGGCCCGGCCCCTGAAATGGGCCTAAAATAATCGTCATTTTTGAATTCTGTGCGAAAGTTTAACTCGCTTTAATAGGTCACACGACTAAATGAAAAAAAGATTAGGGAGAGGGGCAATTCAAGGTGGGAGGGGAGATGAAAAATACATCGTTATTTTCGAATCCAACCCGAAATTCTACCCCATTTTAATAGGTCGCACGGATACTTTTGAAAAAAACATCGCAAAGTTGAATTTTGAATAATACTCATACTTACACAACTTTAAAATTCAATAACTTCGAATATTGCAGGTTGGAATCGATCAAGTTAGCAATTTTGGGTGTATAAAAATTCAGTGTAACGAAATAGTACAAAAAAAATCGGCCCTCTGTCATATTTCAGGATATGGAGCCTCAATATGATGAAAAAAGGCCAAAAATGACCAACAATTGCATTCAAAACCCCCAAATTGCAATTGTACAGATGTGCAGTGGAAAAAAATGCATATTAAGCATCTAGGGACACTACTATATCGAACCTCCTTGAATTTTTTCTCCCAGACTTAGGTCGAAAAATACTTTCTTTTAACACCCCCTCCCCCACCCCTTATGTGCAGGACTAAAAATTTTTTTCCGTTTTGAGGAATTCTGAACCAGTACCTAACCTACTACCTAATTTATGTCTAGGTCGAAAAATACTCTCTTTTGACACCCCCTCCCCCACCCCTTATGTGCAGGACTAGAAATGTTTTTCCGTTTTGAGCATAGGCGGAGATAAGGGGAGCATGGGGGGAATTAGCCCCCCCAATCATTTTCGTGTGTAGAGGTACATACGTTTCACTCTAAAAAAAATCTGCAAACACTTAATTTTTAAGAGATAAACTATCAATATGCGACGAATTTCTTTTTTTCAGGCAACTAAAATCGCCCCTTCAATGATGAAAATAATTAGGAGTTGGCTGATGATACCGTGTATACCGATTTATCACGAAATTTGCTGACTTGTTTTCAAAATTTTCCAGAAAAATTGCACAAAAAATACAAATTTTTACCATGTAGTAGCATAAAAACTCGAAAAGAGACCAAAATTTTCATGAAAAACTTCGAAAAACATGACAATTTCATGCCAAAGTGATGGAATTTTTTCAAACAACGCACTTATTAAAAAACTTATTATTTTCTTTCTAAAAATCACCAATAGTTCAAATCTTCGCCCTCGCTTCGCTTGGGCAGATCAAGTTTAAAATATATTCAAGAGTAAAGGGTTGAAGATTCCGCCTCCATTTCAATACAAAAATATTGATTCAAAAAAGTGAAGAAATATTTAGCTTTTGGATTCATTTTTCTTCAACATTTTTTTGCCCTCGCTTCGCTCGGGCTCGATTTTAAACAATTCGTTCTCGAAATGACATGACGGTAGGTATGACTATAAACCTTTTTTCCTTTCATCGATTCTTCATATTTATGAAAAGTTGAGTAAAAATGAAGTGAAATGGTTAGGGTAGAAAAACTTTCGGAGGGTCAAAAATCAACATTTCTGTTATGTTTTTTTTTACCTGGGGCTCAAGCCCCCCCCAAACTATGGTCCATCTTCGCCTATGGTTTTGAGGAATTCTGAACCAGTACCTAACCTACTACCTAATGTATGTCTAGCAAATTTTTTGCCCCCACCCGAAAATAATAGTAAAATCAACTTGTAGAGCACTTTTGCCGGTTGGCCTGTGTACTGGAAAGATAAAAAGGGGGTTCTTTTCTGTACATATTCAAAAACAGAAAAATTGCTGGAAAATGGCTAGAAAAATCCAGGAAATGGCAAAAATTTTCATTTTTCAGATCAAGTAGACACCGAAGAAAGTGAGCGAAGTTTCCAGCAAGTGGAATTACCCCAAAACGGCAAGGATTCGTCGCGGTTTTTTCGAAAATACCCTCACTTTCAGGTTCCCTAGCTTCGTTTCTCTTCGGGCTAGAAGGCTTAGATTTTTCAGGAGGATTAACTCCCCAATTTCCTTCAAAATCCGTTTTTTTTTTTTTTAAATCAACTCTAATTTACCAACTCAGAGCAATATTTTGGTAAAATCTCAAAAAAAAAAAAAAATAATTCGCTTTCATCGAGCAATCCCTCCGCGAGCCATAGACAGGGGCACATACGATCGACGAAAAATCCATCTCGTAACCCCACACGATTTCGAAACGAGCACGCCGAAGCTGGGCGAATTTCTTTATCTAAAACTGTAACTACAATAAACAGTAATGGTGGGTAATTATGGCAGATTCCCTTGAAGCGGTACGAATTTACATTCGTAATATATAATATAGTTAAAACTTGAAAGGGCCAAAAGCACCATCGAAATAATAGAAACAAAATACCGCGCCATCCCTTTTGGCACCGTACGGCTAACTTTTGAATATTCATTAAGTGCAAGCGACACAAGTACACAGCTTTACTCGTAGATTGCAACCGTTTCGTAACTCGTTGCGAAGATATACCATAGAGTAACAATACAAGGTGTTCAAAACGAAACGTACACAATGTTTACGTTCGCTGGAGAGAATTTATTACATTGTTGTACGGTATATACTGCGGAGAACAAGCTCAGCGTAGGCGCACCATCCCTTCGGCGGTTTTCTTACGTAATAATAACTCAGACGTAAAAAAAAAAAACCGAAACAATGTATACAGAAGACATCCTGTCGAGCGATCATCATATGCGAACGTGTACATAGTTTACTTATGATTAGAACACGCGAAATTGCGGATTAATAATTGATAAAAGCGAAATAAATTATAAACTGACGTCTCGAGTCGTGATACAAGTTATTATATATTCGCAGCAAGCGTTTCGACGCGACGATTCAATCAAAAGTACTCTTGGGAGGGGGCCCATAATGCCACCAGTGTTTAAGGCTCAAAGCGTAATTAAGTTTGCCATCTCGCATCGGTTACGTTGACTTTACTCCGACCGCGTTGCTTTGCGAGAATTTCTTTTTCACTTTTAATTAAAAATTTTTATCGAGGAATATTAATCAGAACGATGTTTCGGACGATGCTCGGCCTCAGTTGGGAAATACTTTTACGAAAAGGCTGTACTGATGCTTCGATACGGTACGAGCGACGTGGTGCTGTTCGAAACATAGCTCGCGAATTTTCCACTCTATGTAAATGAACTCGAAATTAAATAAAAGCTGCCGTATTATCGTAACGTTTTCGAGGCGGCCCGAGACGAATGTACCCAGTATCGCTGTATATTATTTCTCAGCTAAAATGATATTTACGAAATAGTTGCGGAAATATCCTCTCGTAAGGGCCGCAGTCGACGAATAGCTCGAATAAATCGCTCGTTTCCGAATACGCATTAATTTTATCTACTTGCAGAAATATATTTTATTCGAGTTCATGTAAGTTTTGCTTGTCTGCAGGACCAACCCACGTATGCGAAATTATGCATCAATTTTTCGACTTTGAAAAATTCAAATCAGTATTGGGAGGAGGGAAAAAAATACCCACTAAATGAAATAAATTATCTACAACGAACGGTCGAATGCCAATATTGGCAGTCTTTTAAAAGACGATATTTTACGTGGAAATATGCGGTCGCATTAAACGGGGAGTGCATGTAAATAAATCAGACAACAGGCAGCGCCATTTCGTTAATGGAATCGGGGGATAAATTTTTAATTTTATGGCAGGGCTTTTTTTTTTTGCTTTCTCTCTGTCTCGATTCCAAATGTACCGAATTAAACTTTCACGACGGAACGTACCGTTCGCGTAGTGTACTCTGGATTCTGTGCGAAAAAATGTTCGTTGATTTGCATATCGAGTTAGTTTATCTGTATATCGTTTAATTGTCCTAATGTGCATAATGCATTATATTATGCTATGTGTGTGATGTGATATGGTAACGAGAGATACCAAAAGGGGTTGGGGTTGTGAGTAGAATAATTTGCCTGATTTTAGTATTGATTTGTGTAAAGCTAGCGGAGTCGTGATGTAGGGTGACTGTAGTTGGAGTGTCGTTTGAGAATTTTTAAATTTCCGAATTTACGCTTCCAAAATGGGGGTGTTGAAGGGTGAAGTGCAATTCGGTGCAGTGGATATTTTTGTTGAATAAATTTGACTATAGGCCCAGCCAAAGGAAATGCTCAGGAGGCTTGAGGTCATAGATTGAGAATACTATCATAAAAGTTCCAAAAGGAAATTCATTTCTCTGTTTTTTAAGCATGAATTTTCAAAAAAAAAAAAAACGCTCTCGTTTCGTTCGGTTAGTAGGTATTTTTATTAATTTCGTATAACACAATGAAATTTTTTTCAAATTTTGTAAGTCTCACCCATAGCCGGCGAACATTGTGTCGCATATTTTGCAGATGCGACACACGGGAGAATCCCTATGTTGCAATGCGACACACGGGAAAATGGGAGAAAAACGTCAATTTTCACGGGATAAAATGAGAAAAAATGTGAATTTTCAATCACTGCGATAAATTAAAAAAATCCTTTCTACCCTCCACAAACTTTGATTTTTTTCATTACTTTTTCGTGACGCTCAGGTGTCAGTCTTATTTTTACAAGACTACAATCATTTTCATGATTCTGAGGGGGAGGGGGTGGAGAGCAGAAAAAACTCTACGTGTTGATACCCATATTGTCAGGGACATACCGATAGGGGAGGGGAAAGCTTCCCCCCTGACGGAATTTTTTACTTGTGAGTTGGGAAAATTTAATATTCTAACAGATTAGTTGGGAAAATTTGTCATTTTCCCAACTGATGAATAAGGCTTTTTTTGGGCATTACACCTACAATTTTTTCAAATTTTCGTCCTCGCTTCACTCGGGCATAAACAAAATTACAATTACATGAATTATTTGAGTCAACAATGCGAAAAAAAGTTTCCTCCCTCGAAAATCTTTCTGTTATTCGTTATTCCAAGTCTTTGTAGGTACTCACTTTCCAACCTCCGAAAAAAAGCTTCCGACCATTGTATCTGCACTTGATAAATCAAATTTGTGAATTTTAAGCTTAAAAATTGAAATCAGGGGTATCGAGAAACCTTATTCCAAGTCCTCGAAAAAAATGTTGGTGGAGAACGTCCCCTTTCAGAAATTCGATCCATCAGTGAAATCACCTCCCAAATATAAGTAAATTTTTCAATAATTCTGGATCCTAGAAGAGTCCTTTTTCGTATTTTTCCTCAAAATTATTAAAACTAGGTAATATTCATTACATTTTTTCTCTTTAAAGCGTATTTTCGACGTTTAAAAACCAATTTTTCAAAAACTTTGGCCTCGCTGCGGTCGGCCTCTTTGTATTTAGGTATTCTTAAATAGTTTCAAAGTAAAAGTGACCGGTTTTTTATTCAAGTTTGTTAATCCAAAACACGGTTTTATTACACTTTAAATTGGAAGTTTTAAAAAATTTTCGCCCTCGCTTCGCTCGGGTCTAATTCATTTCTCTCATCTTCAGATTAAAACTACAAATTTTTTCAAATTAAAATACAATTATTTTGAAATTTTTTACTCTCGTTTCAATTTAGATGAATACCTTGCTTCGCTCGGGACATATGGACAGTTTTATGTTAATAATCGCCGGCTCATTTTTTAAAAATTGAAATATCAATAATATCGGCGAAATGTAGTTGGGAATTTTAAGAATTTGAGTTGGGATTTTCATCCCCCCCCCTGGGAAATGCCTTCGGCACGCCACTGCATGTTGTATTTTGGCTTTTTTTGATTTTCATCTCAGGGCTCAGTTTTTTTTTGCGACCCACGGGAAAAATTTACTTCGCCGGCCCTTTCCTCCTCCCCCCCCCCCTCCAAAAAAAACTAATTTTCATAAAATTGTACAACTTATTTTTTTGATTTTTCACAATTTCCCCAATTTAAAATTAAGTAAAGATTGCTTTTGATTGAAAGGTTTTTTCTGATTCACAACTTTTTAAACAATTTTACAAAATTGAATCAAATGAAAAAAACTAACCTTCTCATTCATCAGGGACTTCGTGGCAATCTGAAATGGAATTTTTTAAAGATTTTCGATTTTTTTGGAAAGAAATGAGCTCATTAAGGAACGTTGCTTTTTTTGGAAGTCAAAAAATAGAGCGAAAAAAGCATGAATTTTAATGAAGAAATTGCAGCTTTTGGATATTATGTTTTCTTCAAAAGTTTTCATTCAGGTTGGTAATTAATTATCTGGCATGGAAAGGTATCATTTTGAGACTTTATTCAAATTTATCGAGTCCGAGCAAAGCGAGGATGGAATTTTTTGAAAAAAACATTAGCATCCAAAAGTTGAAATTTCTTTATTAAAATTCATGCTTTTTTCGGCCTACTTTTTGAATTCCATAAAAAACGACGTTCTTAATAAGCTTTTCTCTTTCCAAAAAATTGAAAAAAATAAAAATTACATTTAGGATTGTCACGAAGCCCCCTGATAAATGAGAAGGATAATTTTTTTCACTTGAAGATATTCAAGTGGATGCTGTTTAATTTTACGATCCAAAAAATGTGATTACATGAATGTATGATTGTACTTGTTAGCATACTTTTACCTGAATGCTAGGGAGTGAGTGAGAGAGGGGGGGGGGGGGGGGAGCGATTTTTGACTTTGTACAATAAATCTATACAGAACCCAAATGGAACGAAATGAAATGTAGACATCGCGAATTATACAACAAACATTATCCCGGTATGCAAAAAAAGCAGATAAATGGGCAGAAAAGAGCAGAAATTCTTATTTGTCTGCTCTTTTGGACCCCCGTTGCGCGATAAACGACCTTTTTTGACTACCTGTTGCTCGTTAAACGACTCTCCCCCCCCCCCCCGTTGCGCATCGGGAGCAGACAAGAGAAGAAAAAAGAGCAGAAAGAAACTGAAAGGAGCAGACAAGAGTAGAAAAGAGCAGAAATTCTCAGCATTTATCTGCTTTTTTTGCATACCGGGGTATAATGTGTGAATTTTCAAAACGGTCCATAATCATCAAGGATGGTAAAAAATCACCTGTACTGACAGAGTTTAGGTTGTCAAAGGTTCCTCACCCGGATAAGAGAGGAACTCAGACTCGCTCTCTGTTATTAGTTCGACACATGCCAACACTTTCTTCTATACAGAGGTGAATTACGGAGGCGTGAGGCCTTTACATAAGGTACTATGCCACAAGGGCCACTCGAGCTACCTTACATATTAGCTTGCACAAACGTATCGAAGTGACTTCCTTCTCGCTAAACAATCTGGAAAGCCACTGATGATCTCATCATTCTGTAGGAATGACGAGAGCTCCGGCTAGGCTTTACCCAGTGTTGCCACACTGACGTCATGTCAGTGTTGCTCATGGGAAAAGCGGGACAATCCCTACCGTCACATATGCCCCTTTACACCTTTGATCTAGGAGGTTAATGTGCCATTTCCTAGGGAAAAAGTGTGAACTAATTCCCAGGAGGTAGGGATCCACCCGAGGGGGTTGTGCCCCTTCATACTTTTTAAATAGGGGTGGTCCGCATGGAGCATAAGGTCATCAGTGTAGATCTTAAATTTCAGTCACACGTTCAGTTGTTAGAGTGTTAAAAGTTGTAACTCTCGTTACAATAACAAATGTATAAATGTGATTAAATAAATACATAACAATAGAAAAAAAGAATAAATAATAATTGGTGCGGAAAAGGATCCAAACAGACAAGTCTCAAAACAGGTCTGCTGACCAAATTCACGACCATGAAATCATAAATAAAGGTAAATAAAAAATGTTTTTGGGTTTTTGTTTTTTAATTTAATTATTTTTCGAAACGAATTTTAACGTAATGAATGACGAATACGATTACAAGCCTATTTAGCGATTTTTCGATGTTAAATAGGTAACCTTACTAGCGTCTGTCGTTGACGCTAGGTTACCTACTTTTGTTTTGCGGCCCATCTCGCCAGGTATTGCATCAGCGTTAATCCGGTGCTTTGATCGATGGATATTACTCCTGCTTCTGTGTTGAAATTCGAGGTGTCTATGACGTGTTCTAATACCCATTGAAGGTAGGAGCATTTTATTCGATTCTCATAACACACAATATCTTCAAGGAGCTTCAAGGACGGATACCAGTTGTAGGTGGGTTTCCTCCTGTTCTTGATATAGAACCGGAGGTAGCAGCGCTAGCTCTGTTCCTCCTTTTTCTATGATGGTGCTTACCAAATTCTGCATGTCGGTGGAAATCGACTCTGGTAATCGCGACGCTCCGTTTACGGTGTCCGCATTGCCGATCGATAGAATGATTTTGGGCGGAAGCTTTTGTATTTATATTGTTTTAAGTTATTGGTATGTTCCCGAATGGTAAGGATTTTCGCAGAAATTTTCGACAATTGGAAGATTTTGATAAGATCCATCCGTTTTGAAGCCGCCATCACCGCATGGGTTATGTCATAGACATGTCCGTCTCCAACCAGGAGGTAGGCATCGATAAAATATCCGTAATGTGCCAAAAGCTCGCTTTGACTGATAACCTTCACCACTGTTGTAGTATAGTTCCAAGGTGCGATTGCTTCGGACGAAAAAGGATCCAATTCTGGATTTGGGTTTCCCAATCTGGTATCGAGTTTAGACGGTGGTAAATAAGCAGGCGGTTTTGATGGTCTCTGATACACCTGGTACGTGGGCTTTTTCGCTTTTCGAGTTTTTCCGTATGCTGAATTGTCTCCTCCGTATGCTGAATTGTCTCCTCCGTATAAATTCAAGATTGGCGAGCTGTAGCTCGGAACTGGAGGGGGGCGAAACGTATTAATCGCAGGCGGTGGTGTGATGTTTATCTTCGCCGGGATATACGGTTTGACTTTGGCAGGCAATATATGAGCTGGCGGGTGTGAGTCCATCGGCGGTGATACCTCCATATCGGACATCGGGTTGTAAGACGAATTATCGATTTCCCGGGCTTTAAGTTTGTTTACCAGCTGTTGTGTCTCAATGTTAAGCTGGGCGACCGCGTCTCTTAGGTTCTTCTTTTCAGTTTGGTGTCTCAAAGTCTCTTCAATGGCCGATTGGTGTTAACGAGAGGATTCGGCTAGTTCACTTTCTTTTTTGACGATTGTGGCTTCTTTCTCGGCGATGATTATATCACGCTGGGATAATGTAGCCTGAAGCTGGTTGGCTTCTGGGGAAGGTTGCTGGGCGGAAAGAACGGTGACTTCTTTAGTCGAAATTTTTACCGCTTTCGTTTTTGTAATATCAATTTTATTTCGAGGTTGTGCGACCGAATCAACTGTGAAAAGAATTACGAGCACTTTTATCAGCTCAATTCTATTCCCATCTGTGTCACAACGATACATTCCTTTTTTATTCAATTCTTCCATAAGTAAAAAAAGGTAAATCAATTTTTACTTACTCACAAACTCACCTCTGTTTCCATAAAAAGTGATACTCCACCACCTTCTTTTTCGTGGGACTTTACGTTGCACCCTCAATCGAGGGGATGCAGCTATTATCAGCGAAACCGCGACTTCATCATCATCATCATCATCACTGCTCATTTTGACAAATTGAAAACACAACACTACAGTACAATATTTCAGAAAGCACTACACTTGGTTTTTTAATTCGCATAAATTTGTTTTTTCGTCAATGATTCGCGAACAACAACGAAACGCGAAATTAGTGAAATATTCCCGAGCTAACCACAGGGACCACGCGTTCTGGAGATTTCTGGCTCTGAGAGTCTCACCATCCGGCAGAGATGGTTACTTTTTTGATCAGAGGAGGATTATTTGTGATATAAACAATCAAAACGTCGATTTCACGGTTTCCAACTGCATGTACAAAATACATGAAATGTTTTCCTTATAGTACTTTTTACACTTTTTTAAGTGTTAACCCTTAAACTTAGTTTTTTCATCATTTTCAAAAATACTGTAAAGCGTTTTTCAACCTTACTTTTGTTTTACTAATAGGCATTTTCTTCTCTGATGAAAACATTTCTTGCTGAGGCATCCCCACCCCTTCCCTCTTACTTTCACAAAAAATTTTGTCGGATTCGTAACCAACGACCTCAAAACCATAATGGAATTCCGAAATGAACCAAACTTACGCTTCGGTAACCGTGAGCAGCGAATTCGGCCGTTTCATCAATTCCATCCAGGAAATTCGCTAATACGGTAGAAGTTTTTGGCGATGCTCTACATAGCGGTAAAAAAACAATGCTTTTTTGTATTGCAACAGTGTTACACGTTTCAAGTTATCTTCATTGGAAGCAAGATTCATCATTTTTGGTTCCCAACCAGGTTCTAGTTGATAAATGTAAGCCGTTAATTTATTAATTGTTAATAAAAATTGTTTATTATAAAAAGCAGACAATTGCTTTTTTAATTTTCAACGAGCCTATAGACTTTCTTTTAATAAAATGTTGTGTTTTTAATTCTCTTATACTTTTATTTCAAACTTTTTTAGATATCTTCACTTTTTTTGAAACTGGTACAAAATTTTGGAGTTGACAAAAAAAGTTTGAAATAAAAGTTGTAGAGAATTAAAAATTGAACAGTTTATATTCTTTAATTTTTAAAGATTTATGGCTTGAATAAGAAAAAATTACTTCAAAGCCATTAAAAAATTACACTACAATCTGATCAATCAACAACTGGAGAGTCTTCACTTGTGAACCATCATGCTTGCTTTCAGCTGGCTTTTTTGATCACTGACAAAGATGATCAGTAAATCGGAATTGATCTCCTGCACGCAGTATGAGAGTTTGTTTTTTATGATTTTTTCTGCAATTTTTTGCTGTGGGGTTGTCGATTCGGTATCATGCTGACAGCTTAAAATTTATAGGCAAAAAACAAATTTATGAAGCCAATTTATTTTGAGTGATTCGTAACCTTTCATTTTTGATGTTAGGCAAAAAGGCTACCGAAGAAATTTTTTCAATTTTCAACGTAGTAACCATTACCATAATTAGTTAATTTGAATAGGATTGTAAATTTTAATTATTAATTAATAGTGAATCAAAAGTGTTCCACCCTACTGCAGTCAATTTGAAGATATAAAAAAAATGAGAAATAAAACTATCAGAACCATTAAGAGGTACACGAACGATACAAGTTTTTCTCTGAAAATAATTCAGCGTTAGAAAACGAATCTTTTCAGATAAATAATCATTCTTCGTTCATAATTACTTCGTATTTTTTGAAAGAACGGAGTGTGGTACACTAGGGTGGGCCGAAAAACCAAAAATTTTGATTTTTGAAAAGTTACCTCTGCAAAAGTTGTTGGCTGGATTGACTAGAAAAATAAAATGAAAAATTTCAAAATCGATTCATATCTTCCAATCGCGCAAGAGCCTCAAAAATTGCCAAAAATTCATTAAAATCAATTTTAGAGCTTATTTCGGGACTATTTAAAGCAGAAAGCACAACTTTTTTGAAAAAATCCATGTTTTGTATAGTTTTTTAAATTTCTCATATTTCTTCACCTCTGAAAAAAGTAATAAAAGTTATACAACATTGATTTTTTTTTAAAATGTGCATTTTGGTCTAGATAGCCACTAAATAAGCTTAAAAATTGATTTTTAATTAATTTTAAATTTTTTAGAAATTTTTGACATTTTGAATTTTTGACAATTTTTGAAGAATTGAAGGCTTTTTGCGCGATCGGAAGATATGAATCAATTTTGAAATTTTTCATTTTATTTTTCCAGTCCATCCGCCAACAACTTTTGCAGGGGGTAACTTTTCAAAAATCAAAATTTTTGGTTTTCGGCCCACCCAAAATGTGCACGTCGGGGATTCGGCGGAGTTCCCCCGTTTTTATGGCATAATAGGATACTACAACATTCTTTGTTTCGTAAGCACCATAAATGAAAAAAAAAAAAAACATCAATATTAGCAATATTTCAATATTTTATTTCAATTAGCATAGATAATCGACAACAATACACCAAAAAAAGACTAAATAACAACTACATTATTCAAACTCCATCGTCTAGAAACTGCGGAGGAAAAAAAAAACGAAACAAGGTTTTCATTTCCACCGTCTGCGTAGACTATGCCATCTGCAAAAATTATACAGTATACAAAATCACCGTCGTATAAAATTTTTTAATTTCTTTCAACTCTCGCAAAACTCGATGTAATTTAGCGTAAAGCGATAAGACAAAATAAATTATCAAAATAAGATAAAACTTTCGCAATGACGTCGAAAAAATAAAAAGAAATTACGATTAAAAATGAGAAAGCATATTTCAGACAAATTTTAATTTGCGACCGAGGGAAAAAGTTGAAAGTTGACGAAAATTAAAGAAACAGGATATTGCCTTGCACGGGCAAATGTGCGGAAACAAGCGTTAATTAATTTTTTTTTTCGGGAAATGAAAATCTGCGTGGATTTAGGGAGAAATTCTGTATTTTTTCTTCACGCTTCGATAACCGTATTAAAAATATTGAAAAGGCTGGCAAATTATGCTGGTTCGATACGACAGACGCGGGCACATCTTGAAAGAGTTTTTTTTCCATCCCAGTACAAATATACCAATTAAATTGTTTAAATGTTTTATTAATTTAGTAATTAGTAAAGCAGTGGTCTCGACTTGATTTAGAAACCGATACAGTCTGAGAGACGATAAATGTTAATTTATGCCGACAATGGTACTGCGAAAGTATCTTCAAAGTTTGCGACAATAATAAATTAAGATCGCCAACTCTGGCTGTGCTAATGTAAGATTAGTTTAGAAAATGCAGACGTTAGTACTGCAACTTTCTAAATGCAACAATTTATTTCGTTTGAATGTACTCTTCGGTCTATTCTTCTAACAAAGTAGACTATTGATCGTCGAACTCATCAACTGTGCTTTCATTACACTCGATTGTATGACCAGAGTTGACCTGCGGCGTGCAAAACATCTTCATCTTTTATTCCGGCTAACACCTTAATTACGTTGGGATTTAGGTATGAAAATTTACACCTAAGGTATTTCATTGGTCCAGAGTAACTTGCAACGTTCATCAAGTAGCCATCGTATCGAACTGCTACGAAGGAACCTTTCATTAAGTTTTTATCACTGATATCTGCATCAAGTTGATGAAAAATTTCCATCAGCTACATGGCATCGATATATTTTTTCTTACGTGCTCTGCATACTAGCTCCTAATTATTTTTGGCCAGAAATGGGATTTCAACAAACTAAGTCTCCATTTATTTCAAGTATAAATTTTTTGAACTCTATTTTTCTCGATTTCTTCAATTCTAAAGTTGTATCCAATTAAAAAACTTTCCAACAATAATTTTTTTTTAATTTCAGTTTCCCAAAATTTTTTCAAATTTGTTTTAAGTTGTATTTTTTCAATTTCGTTCAATTATTGAGTTGGAAGAAATTACAAAAAATGGTTGATATTTTTTTCAAAAATATAAAAATTGAAAAAAAAATTGAGGAAAAATTATAATAGGAAAAATTTTTTAAGTTGGAAGAAATTTTATATATTAAAAACTATAAAGTTGAAAAAATTTGATGAAACCGTAGTTTAGGGAGTCTCTTCCCGGAAACCCCAGAACAATCAGGGAATTTTATGAGTCTGGAAAAGTCAGGAAATTTCGTAAGTCTGAAAAAATCTGTGAATTTCAAAATTTTCGCTGGAATTTTCAAAAGAAGGGTAATTATCTAGACAAGTGTTTTGTTTTCTTATTACAATTTTTTCAAAAAATTTCACCCTCACTCCGTTCAAGCGAAATCGTTGCATCTCTTGATTGCTTCGGGTTTTGAATTTTCAGCTCGAAAAATCCAAACTTTTACTCGCATGATTTGGTCGACAGCTTGGAATTTTTTCTGTTATAAATTCAATTTCTCAGATTTTTGTGCGGAAGGAGGGGGTGGGGTCAAAAAGTCAGAAATTTTCATATTTGAATTTAAGTCGTTTTTATAGCCGGAAAAGGGAGCATTAAAAAATCTCGTAAGAAGTAGAGATTTTTGAAAAAAAATCGTTCGACACCATGCATTTCAAATTCTTTTGCAGAATTTCAGTTTGTGATTGCATCACGCGAAAAAACTACCCCTTTCTTCATGCTTCCATGACTATGTAAAAGGTCTGAAAAACCTGGAAAAGTTGGATAAAATAATTTCTGAAGTATTGTAAACACCCTGAAGTTGGAAAAAATTTCAAAGTGGAAAAAATTCCAATATGTGACGCGTTTTGTGAAAAAGGGGGCTTACAAGGAAGCTACTCGAGGTCTGACACACAAAATTGAAAAAATGTTCACTGACTTGTAGAACATCACAAGAAACTTCCACAGCCAAAATTTCAGCCCCTAAAGTTGACTTGGGGTGGAGTTATGAGGGCTTGAATTTAGAAAAATTGCCCAATAGGTACACCGATAGAACTACAAAAATCTAAATTTTTCGCCCCATGTGGCATTTAGGAGATGGATTTTCTCCGGCTGCCCCATCTTCAGATGGCCTACATATACCCCGGATAGATCGTGCTAAAAAATTCATCTCTTAAGTGCCATATGGAGGCGAGATATTTAGATTTTTCTAATTTTTCCGGTGTATGTACCTATTGGGTAATTTTTCTAAATTCAAACCCTCAAACTCCACCCCAAGTCAACTATAGGGGCTGAAATTTTGGCTGTGGAAGTTACTTATGATGCTGTGCAAGACTGTGAAAAAATTTCTCAATTTGGCGTGTCAGACCTCGGGTAGCTCCCTTGTTACGGTGAAAAAAAAATAGATATCGACTGTTTGATCGATTCTGATAGAAAATTTCACACTGAACGTGATTCTGCAAACCTCGCCGCTTGAAGTTGAAAAATGAGCTCATAATTCGTCTTCAAAGTTTGACATCCAAAAACCATAGTTTTGAGAAAACTTTCCCCAAAACTTTTGATAAAAAACTTGTATTTTTTAAAAAATTCGTATTCGCAAATAATTTTTAAATTACAACTTGTATTTATGTAAAATTTCACGAAGAATCCATTGGAATATTACTTTTGAACGCTGAGTACGAACAAAACCATTAAAATAAATTTCATGTTTATGAGTTCAAAACTAAACTAGCTAATTTTCCATAAAAAATCCTTTTTCCACCAAAAATACCACTCATATCTGAAAGAGGAAGGTTCCAACTAGCAAAAAATGATGATTTTTTTAAAATTTTATTATTCGTTCTCGATTTTTTAGCTCTCCTTCAAAATTATGTTTTCCACCCCAAGCCTCATCGCAAAATGCGTCACATATTAAAAATAGTTTTATTTGGATTTTTTAAAATTGTTTTCAACTTCATATTTTTTCTTAAAATTCATTCCAACCCATGTGGAAAAGAACCATAGTGCTGTTGAAACTACGTCATCCTTATCAAAAAGTGTGATAAGGAGCTGGTGGGAAAAAGAAAAAATCATTCATTTCGTACGTATTTAACGGAATTTTCATAAATTTATCAATTATTGTAAAGTAAATGAAGTTTTGTGACAATTGTGAAAATAATAAAATTCGTAGCTAAGAAAAAAAAATACTTTGAAAATTCAAAATTTTCCCACCAGTTCAATTGTGACGTCAGTTTCAACAGCCCTATACGTGTTTAAAAAAAAAAAAATATGGTACTAGACCATCGGGTATTTTTGGATAAAATTTACCCTATGGTCTATTACCACCGGTGAATTACCTTTTCTGGTACTCCAGTGCAACCAATAGTAAGTTACTAATAGTGATGTACAAAAAGTACATTACTATTGATAAATTACAAATTTGTTGCATACAAATAAAAAATAAATACATAAACTATAAAAAAGTATATTAGGTATTCATTGAAATACATTATTTCTTCTAAACAGCATCTGGAACTTTTTTAGCCGCGGCCTTTTTGCAGGCATTTGCCAATTTTTGCCGAATGATGGTTTTTGTCATTGTTTCTCTTGATTTAACGTCAATGTGGCTAAAATATTTTGCTACGGCATCTGTCAATGAAAAGAATTCATATAAATATCACATTTTCATTAGGTAGGTATGCATATTTTACTCACAGAAGTATCGTCAATACCCATCATCTCTGTATTGAACGTTGCATCCGAAAACTTCTCACAGTCAGGTGAATCATTTCTACTCGCTACCGCGGTCTCAGAATTTAAATGCAATTCATCAACGATATCAACATCCGACTCTGTTATTAATTGCTCCAGCGATTCCTCCACACCCTAGGCAAGCGTGGGCCAGGTTTTTATAAGATTTTTTATGGGGGGGGGGGGGGGTGAGAGGGTCAGTTATGAAAAGGGACCTCAAAATCGAAATGTAAAGTTTCAAGTACACTTGATAAAATAAAAATTAATTCGCTTAAACTGGGGCGTTATAGCTCAAACATGTCATTTATTTTTTTTCAAATAATAGAGTTGGTAGACATTTGGTTACAAAATTTGAAGTAAAGTAAATGAGTAATAATAATTTTGGTTTTTTGAAACTTATACATTAAAATTAATATAAAACTATTCTGATATTTTTATGAACAACGGCAAACTCATCTACGATTACATCTAAACTTGATGCTTTAGCTAAACCTTTTGCAATGTAAAGTACACCCAAGTGGCTTAACCTCTCCTCCAACATTGTACTTCTCAAGTAGTTTTTGATAATTTGCATCGAAGAAAATAACCTATAGTTCAAACCAAAAGAGTTTGCCAAAAACATTGCCAAAAACAATAAGACCTTGCGAGCAGTAACAAACAAAACAGAGCAACAATATTCATTGGCTATTCAAAAAATCACGAAATTTTATTGACTGCACAGTGTGAATAGCTACCTCTTCATCACCGCGCACCGCCTACTATAAATCGGCCATTTTGGCAAACTCTTTTGGTTCAGACTATAGTGTGGTGTAAATATTCGAGTATATTCGAATATATTCACATCGTGAATATTCAATATTCACACCATACTAAAATAACCAATTTTTTTTTGGAATTTGGAAAAAAATTCAAAATTGGCCGGAAAAAAGCGGTCGGGTCAAAAAAAATTCTCAACGGGGCCCGGCCCACCCCTGCCCGCCCTTAGTTCCGCCTATGATCATCACCAACATCCCACTTGGTTATAAATCGCTTCGATGATTTTTTAGAATTCGTCTAAATGTGAAAAAAAGTAGCATCGAGCAAGTATGTATCAATGTACGCTAAATCAAAATAAGAATAGGTAAGTACCTAATAACAATGTAAAGTCAACATTCCTCACATTATCGTTATCATCATTATCGGTCGCCACATCAATCGGATTTACAATCTTTATTTCCTCTACCTTCACCGTTTTTTCCTGGAATCTATCATATCTATCCTGTTTTTTCGGAATTTCTTTCATCTTTGTCAGTGAATGTTTATGGCTGGGAACTTGAAAACTAGCAAAAAATTGCTTCATTTCTCTTTTTTTCTCAATTGCCTCAACCAATGTTCAACTGTACTCGAGAATATCTCGAAAACTACGCCTCCCGGAAAAATCTGAATGCACCTATCCGATAGGAAATTTAATTCTCTACAACTTTGTTCATGGTCATTATGGTCGTACAACGCTTAGATTTCTCAGAAATCTCACTTTTCGGTGAGCAAGGCGAAAAAAATGCGATTTTTTCACATAATTTAGGAAAGTTTTAACCGTAACTTTTTTTCTAAATGAGATAGAGGTCTGCAGTTTGCGGCATTCGATTCAGCGTGAAATTTTCTACATATAAGATTAGACCAAAAAAAATGTTTTATCAAATTTTTCTCAAATCCGTGTGTATTGTTCTTGAAAAATCACATTTTTGGCTTCCCCCCCCCCCCCAAGCAAACTTTGGTCAAAAAAATTATTTTTCCCTTCATTAGATACTTGAAAGCAACCCAAATTTCGCAATCGAAACCCAAACACAAAAATCGTATCGACTTGTGTAATTAGAAGAAATCAAAAAAAAAATAAAAATAAAAGTATGAAATTGAAAATAATTTGAATCAATGTACCCACTGTTGGAAAAATTTAAAAACTGAATAAAATGTTGAAAAAATTTATGGCATCCTGGAAATCCCATTTTTGGCAAAAAATAATTAGGAGCTATTCCCAGCATCACTGATTTATTGCATAGGGCTTATAGGCGATTGATGCGTAAACGACATATGAATTTCATCGTTCTATCGTTCGCCAACAACATTTCAGATTATAATTCATTAATTTTATTTATTTTTGACAGCTTTCTATTAAGCGTTCGTCTTGGGTAAAGTGGGACCGGGTGGGGAGGGGGCTCGATAAGCGAGATCGGAACTATTATTTTCCTCATAATGCACACATACGTATCTAGACGTACATACCGCAAACACGGGCCGCACTCGCCAGGGGGGATGATACGTCTAGCGTTATGCCATTAGCTATATCGTATTACTCGGTTATACACTTCGTCATGATATATTACCATTAACCTATGACCAAGTTTTCCTACACACTATCTCCTACCTGAGAGCGTAATGATCCAGAAAAGGTGATTATAATGTAGCACTAGGATTTTTACCCTTCGATGTGCCCTGCCCAATGACGATGCCGCCGAAAAGCTCACGTTTGATAAATTCATACTTACAGCTAATCACAAAGGCACGGAATGCGTGCGCCAGAATAAGAATTTATTCCATATTTGGGATCTGGAGGAGAGGGGAGGGGCTCGAGACCATTTATAGAACCGAGATCGCGTTTAAGGATGAAATTAATTTGTATTTTTATTGTTTTGCGATCGCGTGTGCCGAATGGCTCGTATTGGTAAAACGTTTTCGATTCATTTGATGGAAATTAAATCTAATATCGTGTCATTTTTATTACCACGACGTTCCGCGTTCGTCTTATATATTCGAACATCCCATTTAAATCGCCCTATCCGTGCTCACAGACTTAATTTTCGTTGCGTTTTTTAACCTTTGAAGCGTGGGTGGGTGTGGTATTTTCGTCAAATTTCGTACGTACGCATTTCCATTTCGATGTTTGTTCAATTTATAAGAATTATTCGTGACTGAAATTTTTAATAAATTTCTATGAGGTTTGTGTAAATATACGCAATATGGAGATTGAAGGTATTTCTTTATATGGAGGTAATTTTAAAACACACGAAATAATTTATCGCCTTGTGCCGGTGCTCGTTTTCTTATTTGTTGTGTAACTTTGGTTTGCTAAATTATTCGAAAAATTTATTATCAAAGAAGCCACCTGCGAAGTAATAATCTTTCGAATTTATTATTACCGTGAAAGGTAGGTTTGGTGAATTTTTGTTTAGGTGTAGCGGAGTTCTTTCTGGAAGGTACATGTGTAGTATGAAATTTCAGACTAAATTATTTGATTGAGAATTTTGAGGTTAATTTGCAATGACATATTCAAATTATGCGGACATTGGGGCAAAGTTGAGACGTTGAGTGGGGAAAGAAATTATTTAGCTGCCAAGGTGCAGATTCGTATGAAATACTGAGAGTAGCATCAATTTTTTTTTACATTTATGACTACATAATTTTTCAGTTGGTCTCTTGAAACCATTTAAGAATCAATGACTTTGGTATGTCTGTTCAATATTAACCTTTGTGATCATGGTCTCTTTTTTTGAAAGTAGTATTGATGTGAATTCGTGTTTTAGCTATGCACAATTTCACTTATACAGGATGTCCAATTTCTGGAAAACCTGGAAAAATCAGAAAATTTTATAACTCTGAAAAAGTCTGTGAATTTTGAAATTTTCGCTGAAATTTCGTAAAAATCTAAAAAAAAAAGGTGAAATCGCCAAGAAAAGTATTCATTTGCTCATTTTAGGTATTATAAATTTTGATGAAAATAGATGAAATCGACCATTTGAGAGAGAAATAATACTGACATTTCTAATGAAAAATGAAACTTCTATTCAGCCCATTCCATGTCAACTCGACCAGATTTTGACCTTGGGTCTTCCGATTTCGCTCAAAATTTTTTTACGAGTTCTTCTCGATGGTCTAATGAAGGAATCACCGTCATTCCGATCCTAATCCTTCAGGGGGCGGGGGGGGGGGCTTGTAATTCTTTGCGAAATGGCTCAACTTTGAGGACGCATATCTCGAGATCGGTCAGGTTCAAGATGAATCTGTTCATGAGGAGTTGTAAAGAATGGAAAGGAAATTCAAAATTGATAATCACATTTTGAATAGTTCCAAAGTTGAACTTTTGTGATGAAAGCTCAACATTCATGATAAGTACAAAACATCAGGGCCCCCATTTAAAAATCTGGAAAATTATCATGAAGAGAACTTTTTATATATTTTTCAACTAATTACTTTTCAAGATGGGATCTCAATACCCCTGGGTGGCACAGGGGTCCAAAAAAATGGAAAAAGTGAAGTTATACATCGATTTTTACTAATTCGAAGGCGCTGAGTTCGAATATGTGCTTTGTTTTTTCACTTGACTAATCTGAACCCTCCTATCAGCCTCCTAATGAGGTCAAAATTCAAAAAAATGAAAAATAACGTATGACGTGTTGTTTGTTGGGGTTTTTAGGGCGCTGAGTTCGAATATTTGCTTATTTTTGGGATTCGACCCTTTGGTGCCCCCCTAGCCCCCAATTTTGAAAAAAATGTTTTTTTTTATTTTTTAGTAATTTGGGAGTCAGTGTGGAAAGCGAAGGAGGCGGATCGAGAAAGTAAGTTGATAATCGAGCTCAGCGCCCTCGAATTAGTAGAAATCTATATGACACGTGCTATTTCTATTTGTTTGCATGTGTTTTTTCAAAATTGGGGGCTAGGGGGGCACCAAAGGGTCGAATCCCAAAAATTAGCAAATATTCGAACTCAGCGCCCTAAAAACCCCAACAAACAACACGTCATACGTTATTTTTCATTATTTTGAATTTTGACCTCATTGGGGGCTGGATAGGGAGGGTCTAGAGGTGTAGAGTGAAAAAACTGAGCACATATTCGAACTCAACGCCTTCGAATTAGTAGAAATCGATGTATCACTTCACTTTTTCCTTTTTTTTGAATTTTGACCATAATTTAGTACCCCTGTGCCCCCCAGGGGTATTGAGATCTAAAAGAATGTCGGAAATAATCAATACAAGATATCATCAAAACGATCACAAAACTGAATGTTTTTATTTATGGAAATTTGTACACATAACGTGCTTAAATGTTTGTGATTCCTCTGTCATTGCAATTTTTATTGCAGCTTTGTTATCCTCATACATTACTGGGATTATAAATATTTTCAAAAGTCTGTTCAACATTTCTTTCAAGCTAATTACCTCCTTACATGCCATACTCATACTAAGGAATTCAGCCTCAGCTGATGATAGTGCAACATGCTTTTGTTTCTTACACCTCCAGTCAATTAAATCTGAGTTTACATATATCGCAAAACCACACGTGCTCTTTCCTTCTTCATCGTTTGTACCCAATAACGCATCTACATAGCATTCAATACTTTCTTTTTTATTCGATTTTTCTCCATACAATAATCCTACATTTTTCGTACCTTTTAAGTATTCCAAGATTTTAACAACTTTTATCCAATCTTCTTTCTTTGGATCGTTTTGTCTTCTATTTACATAATTGACCTCATAGCTAAGGTCAGGTCTTGTGGTGTTGCTCAAAAAGAATTAAACTACCCACTGCTTTACGATAGGTTTTTTCTTAGACCATTTTAACTTCATCATCCTCATATTTACTTCGTTTATCACATTGAATCGTTTTCATGGGTGTATCTGCTATTCTTTTTATATTGAATTTTTTAATTATAAGTACCTCTTCTTCGTTCTTCCTTTTCTTACATTCCTCACTTTGAACAATTCGTTCGAAATCGATTACAAATGATTTACCATTAAAATCCCCTTTCAAAATGATTTCATTATATTTGTTAAATAGCTTAGCTCCTTCTTTCAATTTCAATTCCTAAAAATTTTTTAGGTTCTCCCAAATATTTCATTTCAAAATTCTGACTTAATTATCTCTTTGTTTCAATAATTTTATTTGAACAATTACCACATATTAAGATATCGTCAACGTACAACAAAACAATAACAAATTTATCCTTCTTTCTCCAAATAAATATACAACTTTGAAATGGATAGACATCAAACTTATTTTCAACATCGCTTCTTTGAATTTTATATACCATCGTTTTGGTAAAACTTTTAAACCATAATAGTGATTTTACTAATTTGCATACTTTATTTTTCTTAAATTCTTCGTTCACTTCCACTCCTTCAGGTATTATTAGTCCAATCAGGTCTGAATGTATCCGATGTAGGGGTATTTTACTTACTTTTCTTACTTTCTTACATGGTAAACGTTTAAATTTGGCTAATTTACACACTTCAGAATCCTTTATTTCTTCTTTGAATTTTACACCTTTCAATTCATCTATATCTTCACTCAATTTTTCTAGGTACTCCTTTTCAGATACCATTTCAATATCTCCTCCGTACATATATTTGCAACTTATTACATAGGTACTAGGATATCCGCAACTACAATCGATGAATTTGTGATCATTTATGAAGCAATTCCTTGTAAAGTCACTCCATAAAAGCATTTTCGATTTACGTAGACTCCTGGATTTTTCTTAGGAGCTTAATTGGAATGTAGGTTCCATCGATACAGCCAATAACTCCTTTGAAATTATCCAGTTTGGTTATAATTTGGCCAGTAGATGACTTTGCGTGCTATTTGATTTAGAACAAACACCACTTTGATAACTCTTCTGTATCCATTGTCCAACAGTCATCTTGAAAATAGGGCACCGACTCTAAGCTCTCAAAGTTGTTTAGGGTATTCTATAAAAAAATATGTATATTATCACAAATTCATTTTACTGCCAACAATTTCCCAAATTCACCCTCACTGCACTTACAACATGATTTACAATGTTTTCTTCTGTACACTTTTCAAACACTTCTTTGTACCATTCATCCAACTTTTTTTGACTTGAAACTATATTGGGTCTACAATAAAATATGTAATCTTGACCCTTTGCTGGACTGCAGGACCATATGAATGCCTTTTCATATCTGTTAAAAAAATTTCATAAGTACATTAACCATAATGTTAAGCACGTTCAATGAACCTACATTCTTCATAGAACACAAATGATGTCTACAAATTTTAACTCACTACATGTAATGCGAGCCTACCCCACTTGTCTCTTGTAATCAAAGTAGCTGATGACAATTTCCTGGTTAATTTCTTTTCTTAGTGTTCCGGGTTCCAGGAATGGTAATCCCTCAAAATATGATATGTACACTAGGGTGGATCGAAAAAAAAAATCTTGGATTTTGACCAAATTTGGTGAGGTGGTTTACTTTGAGTGGGAGACTTAACAAAAAAAATTTGAGCCCCCGAGGAACAAGGGGAGGGAGAAGGAGGTGCTTAAAGTGCACCTCCTTTTGAAAAAAACACTTTTTTTTGCGTTTTTTAGCCAATCAAAATTGTGTGAGGAGCCTTCGTAGGACTTGAAGATGCGATTTGAGTTTCTACATCTCCCTAAAGCATCGCCATCCTTCTCCGATGAAAACTCTGACTGCTACCGGGGGTTGAAAAGTTGCAGATTGCAATATTTCAATAATACATAAATGAAATTATCACTAAGCTGACGTGATTTTTTTTTTCATCGAGTATGTGAACAAAATTTTTTTCAACCACTGAAAGGGAATTTTTAAAAAAAAATGAACATTTTATGCACCAGTGGAACCAACAGCAAATCATAAAATTCCAAAATACGGAATTTATATCGACTTTGAATTGATTATTTTTTCGCCTGAAAATATTATGTATTTTTTTTCTAATTACTAAAATTAGTATATTTTGGAAAATTTTTAGGAAAATTTTGTGTGTCAGTGCAGCCACTCACATATCGTGACATGCACACTATGGAGTTTAATTGACCTCGAATTAATTTTTTTATCGCAATAATTTTGTTTTCAATCATCAGAAATAAAAAATTTAAAATTTTCCTTAAACTTTGTACGTTAGTGCAGCCAGTTGCTAATTGTGATATTCTGATATTATGAACTCGAATCCATTATTTTTTCGTCAAATGATTGGACCAATTTTTTCTCCCAACTTTAGAAGTACGTTTCGAATTTAAAGACATCAAAACATCACAATTAGCAATTGGCTGCACTGGCATACAAAATTTTTTATTTCTTATTTCTGATGATTGAAAACAAAATTGTTGTGTATTTTTCAAACGATAAAAAAATGAATTCGAGGTCAACGTAAACTCCATAGTGTAGCATGTCACGATATGTGACTGGCTGCACTGACATACAAAATTTTCCTAAATAATTTCCGAAATATACTAATTTTAGTGATTAGACAAAAAATACATAGTATTTTCAGGCGAAAAAATAATCAATTCAAAGTCGATATAAATTCCGTATTTTGGAATTTTATGATTTGCTGTTGGTTGCACTGGTGCACAAAATTTTCAATTTTTTTTTTTAAAAATTCACTTTCAGTGGTTGAAAAAAAATTTTGTTCACTTACTCGATGAAAAAAAAAATCATTCCAGCTTAGTGATAATTCATATTATTGAAATATTGCAATCTGCAACTTTTCAACCCCCTGGTAGCAGCCAGAGTTTTGATCGGAGAAGGATGGCGATGCTTTAGGGAGATGTAGAAACTCAAATCGCATCTTATAAGTCCTACGAAGGCTTCTCACACAATTTGATTGGCTAAAAAACGCAAAAAACATCGTTTTTTTTTCAAAAAGAGGTGCTTGAGGTGCACTTCGAGCACCTCCTGCTCCTCTCTCTTTGCCCCTCACGGGCTCAAAATTTTTTTGTGAAGTCTCCCACTCAATGTAAACCACCTCACCAAATTTGGTCAAAATCCAAGATATGTTTTTTTTTTTTTCGATCCACCCTAATGTACACGCTGTTTTTATTTGAAGGAAAAGCGCACGAATCATATTCTTGGGTAATCATATCGAAGAATATGACATCGTTGTTGTCTGATTTGGTAAATGCTAATATAACATTCTTTGTGTAGCTCAATGATTGTGGAATCATTGAGTGTTCAGCAAACCTGTATAATTTGTTTGATGAAAAATAGTAATTTTATTGGAATTTCAAGTCACGAATTGAAAATATTCACAAACTTTTCAACTTCGGAGAAACCTCCATTCTTTCAGATTGTTTTCATGAAGGTACTTTTTTACTCTCCTTTGAATGTAACTTGACAAGTCTGTGTCCTTCACATTTTCAGCTTTAATTATATTTGGCATTCTTTCCAAGTTGATTTTCAGCACAGAAAACTGATGAAAGTTTCTCAATTTTGATAATGTGGGGAGGGGAAATTGAGTGCAACTGAAGCATAGCATGATACTTATACTTCTGGGTATATTTCAGATTCAGATGAGTGTAGCACACAGATATTGTGATATGTTTGATTGCAGTTCAAGCAAGTCACTGTGGGCTCCATTTCTATATGATCGTTTATGGTTTTTATAAGAAAAAAAATGGCAATACTGCAAAGTTCATCAGGGTAATTACAACACATCATGAAAGAGAACTGTCCATACTTGAGGAATATTTACCTCACTGGTGCAGAAAGGTAACCACAGAGGATGATAACTTATTCTTTGATATCATCAAAACACTTTTTGCAAATTGTAAAATGAAGAGAACGAGGAGTGCCACTCTTAAATACTCAATTATACATTTGCCTCTTGATTAGCCAGCAACCAAATTATAGCCAAAAATTGAATTTCTGGCGACAGTGATATGTCCTTGTTTAGTAATCACAGATCTCTTTAAAAATCCAGCAATATGTGAGGGAATCTCCCATTAGGCTGTAGTCTCACAATTTCCTCATCCTCCCCTTCATCAACGTCCTCTCTATCAAAAAAAAAAAACATATGTACATTAAGTAACTGTTTCATTATTTATACTTAATAATAAATTTTTAATAATTCGTATAAACCTGGCTTATTGAAAATCTAAAGAATCAGTAGTCGAACAAGTGGAATTTGGGGATTTTCGTTGGCGCTGAACTTGATTTTTCTAATAATTTGATCCCCGGACCCAAGTGGAGCGTTTGAAATTCGATTTTTCGAACACAATTTTTTTTCTTTCTTTGTAGTATCTCGTCCCCAAGACCACACAGTCACATTTAATACTCGTGATCATATTTTTTTTGCGTTAAAACATCTATTGTTTGAAATATTGAACGATGAGTTTGTATTCAAAAATCACTTTTGTTACGTAAGATCGCAAGAACAATTTTTTAGACCATATTCATTTTCTAACCAATAACTTTTTTAAATTAAATCTTTAAAAAAAATTAGTTTGTGTAGTAGTATTTCGTAAATTGGTGGTATTAATACTACTTGCCCCCCCCCCCTCCTTCCTATGAGCCCACCCCACCTCACCCATTAGTTTTCATTTAGGAGTGGCAATATGATTGAGGGGTGAGTGGGATGGACACTAAGCAGAGGGAATGGGTTCAAAAAGGCATCCGACCCTCTCCTCCCCTACGTGCCCATCCCACTTCACCCCTCTATCATATTGCCCCTTCCTTCAAGACACTATCTCCTTTGAAAATGGTCGTGCAAAAAATATTCGAAATTGACTGTAGAACCAAAAAGTACTGAACTGTTTTTATCGCGAAATCAAATCTAAAGGAGATGAAAGCGGAACCTCGTTTTTTATGGGAGGAACCCCCATGAAAAGTTGGTGAGAAGTCTGGGGGTGGTAACTCTTACTAGGAAGGCATCCCAACTCGAAGTAAAATTTTGAGCCCAAACAAAAAAAAAATCGAAAGTACATCATAACAGGACCTCGTACCCAAAATTTCAAGTGCTGAAGTTCATTTCTCGATTTTTGGCGAATTTTTGAAATTTCAAAATTACCTCATCGTCCTAAAAAATATGAGAATTTGATCTAATCAACGAAAAAAGCTGAAATTTGGCATATCCCCCATTTTGACCTCCCGAATCGATTAGAAACGATTCCGAGACGTTTCGGAGCCACCACAAAATTTTGGAATTTTCCAGCACTGGAGAAAAGTCCATAAAAATGGCACATATGCACTTCAGCACCTATAATCGCGGATTATCCATATTGGTAACTTAAATTTGATTGATTAAAACACAATTTTCCAAAATTCCTAATTTTGAGTTCAAATTTGCATTTTGGGCAAGGAATTTTTTTTATATGCTTGAAAATTCAACAATTTTCTGGTAGCTCCGAAACGTCTTGAAACCACTTCCCATCGATTCGAGAGGTCGAAAATAGGATATATACCAAGTTTCAGCTTTTTACCTCGATGTACGCACATTAGGTGAATTTTTCAATTTTTTCCAGAAAAATTTCTTGTCCAAAAATGCGAATTTGAACTCAAAAGTTACGAATTTTGTAAAATTGTGTTTTAATCGATCAAATAAGTCACCAATATGGATAATCCGCGATTATAGGTGCTAAAGTGTGTATGGACCATTTTTATGGGCTTTTCTCCAACGCTGGAAAATTCCAAAATTTTCTGGTGGCTCCGAAATGTCTCGGAACCGCTTTCAATCGATTCGGGAGGTTGAAAATGGGGGATATACCAAATTTCAGCTTTTTTCGTTGATTAGATCAAATTCTCATATATTTTTTAGGACGATGAGGTAATTTTGAAATTTCAAAAATTCTCCAAAAATCGAGAAATGAACTTCAGCACCTGAAATTTTGGGTACGAGATCCTGTTATGATGTACTTTCGATTTTTTTTTGTTTGGGCTCAAAATTTTACTTTGAGTTGGGATACCTACCTTGTTAAGGGTTACCCTGGAAACCTCTCCCGACTGTTTTCCAACATAAAAACTTTACGGGCCAGAAATATTTTTTTGCTACTTTGCCTACACTATAAATAGCCTAAAATCTCTAAAAATTTAGCCCGATGAGATCGTTCGTAAAAAATTTACCAAATATTTTGATAAAATTCTACCATTGAACATTCCCTCTTGTATTTTGTTCAACTCCAGTACCAAATCTTTTCGAAGGTAAAATGACAAAATTGAATGATGGATGTTACCTCGGAATTATATTTCATTCGGGCTTTGCGGAGCCCCAAATGACACGATTAATCTGCTGCGATGCTGCGAGTAACAAAACCCAACTTATACAGGCGTCTTACCTCAACAACAACTCGTACAACAATACCCCGAAACATTTTAAAACGCCGTAATTAATTTTTGAAAGGAGCTATTTATTAGATAAGGAGAAGGCAATTGGAGTGAATTTTTGAATCTGCGAGTTCTTCGCTGCCTCTCTGGTACCAGTAATGTTTCACCAGGCAGCTATTAGGCAACTTGAAAGACGTGCGTGAGATAAGACTTCGGGCGTTTGTAAAGAACGCTCGACGTTGTACCCTTTGGTAGAATTAGGGTTGAACAAATGCATCTTTAAATTCCCCCATTGTCGAAATGGAAAACAGCTATAAAAACAATTAGACGAGCAGTTGCAACCGTAAAATTAATTTCTTTATCTGGATAAATAATCAAATTTAATTTAAGCATTCGGCAAAGCGACGGTAATCTGCTGTACATTTTGTTGCCTATCTGTAGATATGGTCTTCGTGGTGGTTTTTTTCGTCGTCATTATTAATTTATCATTGAACAGAACAGACAGAAAAATGCAAATATTTAAAACTTTATAATTCCTCGTTATTAATACATCCATTTGCATATTGGAATAATAAATTTTAATTTAATATTTATCACGCTAATACGAACATTTGCTCGTAGCTCGGTCGTTGGTACGGCCAAAATTGGTGAAAAAATTTTTTCCCCAGAAATGGAAAAGTAAAACGTTTATGTAAATGGGTGGAAAACTTTTCCAAACTATTAAATTATTAAACGAAGTCGTTATCGGTGCCGGGTTTTTATCTAATTTCTTTATTTTTCGTTTGTGTTTGCAGACCGTGAAGTAAATTTCTTCGCTGAGAAATTCACTTGAATTTTGCCCAACGATGAAGGTGAGTCGAGATTTAAATTTTTTGAATCGTATTCGAATTTTGTGGCCATATTTCCAGCTTCGGAGTGGCCCGGAATACCTACGAACTGTTGCTTAATCGGTGCCATAAAATCAGCCCCTTTTCGTGAATTGACGACCACTCCGGTACAATTCTTGGTTTTTTCCTTCCCCTTGCTATATATAGCATTCGAATTAAAAATATATACGAGAATAAAAATAATACGGTAATTTCGAAGCGGCGGGCACGAAACACGAAAACGCTATCACGAAAAAATCCCGCTTCGCATCCATCATTTGGTGGATTTTACACGCGCGCGCACCAATTCGCATGCTAGTTTTATACATGAATTTGCATGTTACACGCTTAATTTGCTTGTTATAAAAGAAAAGCTACACGCACTGACATGTAAGCTTTAATAAGCTATACTGTGTTTTTTCAGCCTTTTTTACCCTCCCTTTCCCTTCGTAGCCGCTCGTTGACCGTTGCTTCTCCGCCGTTTAACCAGTATAATAATACCGAATTGATTAATATTGTTGATAACACGTTTGGGAGGGCTTTTGAACTTTTTTTTTTCATTTTTTATTATTAACCGGGGTATTGTGTGGAGAGATCCTTTGCGGTATTTACATTGTTGTGTAGCTTTGTCTACCTCCACGTCCACGGAATGGCGACTGGCGAGCTTTAGGGGTGGAAATTTCATGCCTATGGGACCACTGGTGCTGGCGTAGTAAGGAAATATTCGCCGGGGGAATGGAGAATTTGTGTGCCCCCCTTTCACCGAAATGTATTGAGAAATTTCTTCGGGGAATGCTTCGATTAAAAAACATACTTGGATTTTTTATTCACCGAGATAGTTACTGATTGCAAATGAAACATTGGAAACTAGGGAATGGATGGGTAAGATTTTTTTCAGGAAGTTGGCGCCAATTTTTATTCAAAGGAATTCGGTAGGGACTGGTTTTTTCCCGGAGTCGTTTTTGGGGTGGGGGATTTCTTCAAGAATTTCTTGCGTTCAACATTTTTAATTGAAAAATAATCATTTTTCCAAGAATTTTTTTTAGATATTTTGGCCGTACTTCAGACATATACAACTTGAAGTCATAAATTTTTGAAATTAGAATTATTCAAAATCGCATAATGGGTCAAAACTTTGCAAGAACTGGGATTTTCTTTATTTTTCTCCAAACTTTGGATAGTTTGTTCATTTTATAGCCCAGGAAAAATAGCATCGAAAAATTGGTTAAAAAAGAAAAAGATGTTAATCGCGATTTTATTGCTGAAAAAGCTTCTATATGATGTCCAGAGTCTGTGATAAATTCGCACCGCCCGCACCCCTATTGCTTTTTGAGGAGGGTGGACCCCTTATGGGAGAGAAAATTGTTTTGCACCGATTCCGCTCAATTTCGTGTGGAGGGTTATGTCGACTAGCCCATCAACTTTTTCATTTGGGGTTTTTAACCCTCCGTACGGTCCATTCGAAAGTGCATAGATCGTGTTTTTTCAGCAAAAAAATGACCTCCAAAACCACGATCTGTATACTTTCGAATATGCCGTACGCGGGGTTAAACATCCCAAATAAAAAAGTTGATGGGCTAGTCGGATTCGTCATCTCAAAATGTATACAGAATACATGGAATTTTTCGAAGTTGAAATTTTGGGGTGATTTTATACTTGAAAAACTCGTTTTTTTGGCATTTTAGTCAAAAATGTTCAACTTTGGGAAGCGCTGGCTCAGCCCCCTGAGGTCGGGGGTAGCTGAAATTTTTTTGGGGAGTACTTCTACACCTATATAACCCTCCACACGAATTTGAGCGGAATCGGTGCAAAAAAAATTTCTCCCCCATAAGGGGTCCACCCTCCTCAAAAAGCAATAGGGGTGCGGGCGGTGCGAATTTATTACAGACTCTGGACATCATATAGAAGCTTTTTCAGCAATAAAATCGCGATTAACATTTTTTTTCTTTTTTCAAAGTACATTTCTCCTGGGTTATTTAAGCCATTTTTTGAAAACGTGTCTCCCAAAAAAGCGAAAAATTGGTAGTTTTTTGGTTCATCCATAGATCATGCAAATGATTTCAAAATTGTGCGTTCATGGGCTCGACTCAAAATTGTGAGTCGGTTGAGTAATTCAACCTTCTCGCCCGCCTCGCTACGTCAGGCATCATAACTGGTTACTTTTTTCGATTTTGGTTACGAAATGTTACTTTTTCTCTCACAAGTTACTATTAGGTTACCATTTTCACAATTTCCCCCCCCCCCCCCAAAAAAATGAAATTTAGGTATTTTTGAAAAAAAAACAATGCTTTAAAAAAATGAATCACACTTACCCCAAAAATCGATATTGATTTTATGACTGATTCTGAAATATAATTCAATATTCTACAACGTGGCATGAATGATTTTTTCCTTACCTCATCACGTTTTCAAGGCTATAAGATCACCGTCAAAAACATCGGCTTAGAATCAAAACTCACATTTTTCATCTATAAACAAATTTCGTAGAACCAAACTTGTATGTAGATTTTGAAAAAAGAAGCATTTTTTGTCTTTTGACATTTTCGCTCTAATTCAATTTTCTGCGAGTTATGAACAAGTTTTAAAATTGCATTTCAAAATTAATTCACTTCGAAATTTTCGAACGATTGAACTAGGTGAAAAATGTCAAGAGATAAAAAAAGATTTTTTTTTTAATACCCTACAAATCTGGTTCCAGGAGATTTTTTGTAGCTGTGAAAAAGATGCAAAAAAATGAACTCTGTTATGATGCATGCGCTACGTCTCTACCTGGGGCATACTTGAATTTTCAAAAAAATTGATTAGAAATGATTAATTTGATTCTGGAGGGGGTCAAACATCCATTTTTATTCGAAAACATGAACTGAAGTGGTGAAAAAAATTACCGTAAGATTGGATTACTTTGGCCCTAGGAGGTAATTTTGGCCCAGTGCTAAAACGGTCTTATTTTTCATATTAGGCTAAATGCAGTACTTTCTGCACTGGGCCAAAGGCCAAAGTTAACCCCTATGGGCAAAGTAACCCCATGTCACGGTACGAATATTTTTTGCTGAAAAAATCGAAGAATTTTGCACCTACAGAATTTAATGAAGACGAAACTTGGTCAATAATCACGGGGTGAAAATGAAAATCTCCACTCATAATCTTCAACCAAAAAAAAAAAAAATGAAAATTGTCAACAAAAATTTTTTAAAAAAGAGTCTGTCGCACAGAATTCAAAAAAGAAACATTGTTACTTTTTTCGTGCTTCCTTTTTTGATTTCCAAAATAAACCAAATTCATTTCTTGATGACCTCCTCCTCCTCCCCCCCCCCTTCAATAAAGTCAAAAATATTTTGAAAATTCCATTTGAGATCGTCAGTGAGTTTCAAGAAGGAAAAATTTCTCCCACTTCAGAATATTCAATTTTATGGAATGAAAGGGAAGAGGGTTCATACCATCATTTTGAGAACGAATAGTGTAAATCAGGCATCATAGCGTGGTTACTTTTTAGTAACTTGGTTACTTTTTTCGAGACAAGTTACTTTTGACATGGATATGTCTTTAGGCCTGGGGGGTAAAATTTTGAAATTGTTACGCTAGAAAATTCTTACGCTAGAAAATTCTTACGCTAGAAAATTCTTACGCCTGAAAATGGTTACGCTTGAAAATGGTTACGGTTACGGTGGATCAAGACATTATGACATTATGTTGGACTTAAAAAAACTTATAAATAAAATTAAATATTATATTTGAACATAATAATTTGCTGATATCCTGTTAGACTTGGACGAGTTACGGGTTATGTGTAATGATCACAGTGGATCAAGACATAATGACATTATGTTAGGCTTGAAAAAACTTATAAATATAATTAAATATCATATTTGAACATGATAATTTGCTGATAACATGTTGGACTTGGAGAGACTAAAGTCGGTCAAAAAGTCGGTCAAAAAGATGGTCAAAAAGTCAGTCGAAAAGTCGGTTGAAAAGTCGGTTGAAAAGATAGTTGGAAATCAGAAAGATGGTTGGAAATTCGATCGGAAATTCGATCGGAAAGTGGATCGAAAAGCCGATCGAAGAGCCAGTCGGAAAGCCGGTCGGAAAGTCGGTCGGAAAGCCGGTCGGAAAGTCGGTCGGAAAGTCGGTCGGAAAGTCGGTCGGAAAGTCGGTCGGAAAGTCGATCGGAAATAGACCGATTATTATATGGAAAGTTAGAAGGAGCGTTATATGGAGTTTTAAACAGTTACATTTTTAGATTATGACATAATGACAATATGTTAGACTGGAAGAAGTTAGATGGAACGTTAGATGGAAAGTTAGATGGAGCATTATATGGAGCGTTAGACAGTAACATTTTTAAATTAAGACATAATGACATTATGTTAGACTCAAAGAAGTTAGATGGAGCGTAAGATGGAATGTTGGATGGAAAGTTAGACAGAATGTCAGACAGAAAGTCGGGAAAGATTGCCGGAAAATGATTGTCTGAGAGATAGTAGTTGGGAAGATATGCGCTAGTTTAGTAGAGGCACAGCACTAGAAGCTGAGTAAATGGTGCATCCCTCTCCTTGATGGTAATCAGAAGTGTCTTTTGACCTGTGTAATAGCAGTAACACAGTAACTAAATGAAGCTGTCATACCTTAAGGGCATTGAAAGAATATAAGTTGATGAACATTCTGAAGAATTATATTAAATTTGAGAGTATGGTATATCTTACTGACATATCCATGTTCTAAGATTTTTGCTTTAAAGCAAAAAACGCGTTCATTTTTTTTGGTTACTATTTCCACTTCAAAAGTTACTTTGGTTACTTTTTACCTCTAAAAGTTACTTTTTTCCAAAATTTCTCAAAAAATTTACCTTTTTTTCACAATTTTTCTCTAAAAATTGATTTTTTCAAGCGTAAAGTGTCTGTTAGTTTCGGTTTAGTCGAGTTTTGGAGACTTTTTTGTTTCAAAAAATTTCGCCCTCGCTCCGCTCGGGCAGTACATTGATACCTCTGTTTCTTGAATACAATATCATTCCCTAAATTTGAATCAGTCAAAATTGGTGTATTTTCATTCTCTTAGTTAAGTATAGTGAAATAATTTTCATCAAAAACTAGAGATTTTCATCCATATTTCAGTCAAAACTTCAATCAATTTCCAATTTGTCAAATAAAAATCAGTAATTTTGATTAATATTTCAATGAAAAATCACTGATTTTCATATAAATTTACAGGGTAGGTAGGCTAGATACTCACTTTTTTTTACTGAATTTTGACACACCCAAATTTTTTTCAAATTCTTCCCCGCCCTTGCATAATGTCTGATTAAGGGGGGGGGGGGGGGTCGTTTCAAAGTTTTTGGGTTGGATGCATACAGTAGTAAACAAGTCGTTTTTATATAATGGAAAAATGCGGAAAAAAATTTTGGGCTCCCGGAATCCGAAAAATTTTGAGAAATTTGATTGAATTCACTTTTATTTTCAAGAAATGGGCAATTTAATATTTTTGACTGAAAAATGCATACAGTTCATAAATGATAAAAAATATCATGAAATTTTGAATTTTGCGGAAATCTTTTGGAATTGCATTGAAATAAAATGAGAAAATAAAAAAACAGTTTTCACTTAAAGACCCATTTTCTCAGAAACGGCTTGACCCCCCGAGTTCATTTTTTTACCAGTTATTCAGGGGTATCCCAGTAACATTTTAACGAGAGGGTTTGCGAAATTTCCAACTTTATCACAAAAATTTCATAAAATTATTCAAATCCGTGCTCAATCACAGAAGTAAATGGCACATAAAAATCCAGAAAATTGAAATCTAAAAAAATCCTCGTGTTAAATTGAAAAGGAAGCATTTTTGAACATAATAAAACAAACCAGAAGAAAATCGGTCAAGCAGTTCTGGAGAAAATGGGGCAAACGTGAAAAAAAAGAACTTTTCAAAAAAAGGCTTCAAAGTAGGAACATTTGGTTTGATTGTTGAATTTTCCTCTGACTGTTTCTCATTTATTTTCTCGATGATGTGTTTATATTGACTTACTTTTCAATTTTTTTCCATTTTTATGACTATGTAGAAATTGAAGGGCCTGCTGGAAAAAGGGCCTCATCGAGATGAGGACCCTTTTCCGCATTTTTCGTCAATGTGTTCTCTCAACCTACTACTACAACCTACCAAACCCAACATTTCAATATCTCGCCCCTAGATGGCGCTAAACGATTTTCTTCACAAGCACCTCGACTGAATTTTTATTACTTGGCCGCACGGCGGTACCTGGAGTGCTAGAACGTGTTGACACTCAACTTATCATTATTAATAAATTATTTTTGATTACGAGATTTTATTTTATCAATGATTTTTTTACTTCATTTTAGCTCGAAAAAAATTGAAAAATGATTTTTTTACTTCATTTTAGCTCGAAAAAAATTGAAAAATGATTTTTTACTTCATTTTAGCTCGAAAAAAATTGAAAAATGATTTTTTTACTTTATTTTAGCTCGAAAAAAATTGAAAAAAAGATTGAAAAAAAACCTTATGGAAAAAGGGCCTCCCGGGAGGTCAAAAGAACGGCCAATAGGAAGAAGGCAAAACTTTTTGAGGAGGGGGTGAAACTTTGTATGTGTAGTCAAAGGTTCGATCTATCAAATAAAGCAAACCGCAGGTCTCTAGGTGCTATATTTTCGGAGCTACGCAAAAATGAATTTTAAAATGCGTTTTTCTCAAAACTATGTTTTCTCCACGGGGCCCTTTTTCCAGCAGGCCCTTCAATTACTGTATGCATTTTTTGAAAAAACGATTTTTTCGACCCCAATAACACCCCCCCCCCCCCCTCCTTAAGTCCCGGAGTCGAGCAGATTCAATCCAAGCTCAATAAAAAAATGAAATAATTTTACCTCGAAAAGTGTTCAGAGAAGTGCATTTTATTACTCTTCAAAAATAATTTTTCTCATTTCTTACATTAAAATATAACTTTCTAAATCTACATCAATCAAGTTTTATAAAAACTCTGCCTTTTTGAACCAATAAAATAATTTTCATTGATATTGCAGTCAAAAGTCGTTGATTTCTTAGTCGATTTTCAATTAACCAGAAAAAAATCAGTAATTTTGACTAAACGATCAATGCGAATCACTGATTTTCATTTATATTCATCTCACTGATTCAGATTTAGGAATTCTTGCAATTTTTCAGTTTTTCTTCGCCTTTATCTGTATTACATTTTTTCATCTGTTCACTGAAATTAACCTGACTTTACGAGCACTACTGTAAAAATAGATTTTGAAGTCTGTTACGAATTTTTACCCCCCTCTCACCCCATTTTTCTCCAATTCTCAGCCCCTCCCTTACATAATTTCTGGGAGCGCTTATAAGTTATAATAATTGCATTAAGTACATACATGTTTTTTTTTTTTTTTTTGCAAATTTTACCATTAAAAATTGAGTTTTTGGTTACTTTTTGATAATACATTGGTTACTTTTTCTCCCAAATTGGGTTACTAAAGTTACTTTTTTCCCACCAAATTTCACTATGATGCCTGTGTAAATTCGTCGAGCCCGGCCGAAATAAGGACGAAATTTTTTAAAGAAAAAGGTATCCAAAAGCTAATTGTTCATTTTTTCAATCAATTTGTCTCTGTCCATGGAAATTTAACAACATTTACTCGGCTGATTGATCGGTCTTGGTTTACCAATCGACTCGTCGAATATTTTCTCGCTTTGGAGCTTTTATAAGGAGAGTTTTTAGAGCTCGAGACTCTGCATGGAACAGCGGAAGGCAGATGCCAACGAAAAGAAAAGCCTGATTGCTGCCTATGTGCCGCCATATGTTGTTACAACAACGTGTTGGTGATGCGTGAGGCGTGAATTTTCCACCGAAATACAGTGAATTAATTTGCATTCGCAGCGATGTACACGTACGTTCGTAGGACGTAGTCTTTCTTATACGATGTCATACAAATGTGGATTTTCCGCCTGCGTACTCATTAGGTCGGATACGTTTGCAAATGTCGAAAATTACACCCACACCGCGAGCACGTGACTTGATAAATTTTTAATGTGCGATGCGTTAATGATTTCGGATGTAGAGGTATTCTCGTATTGAGTAGTTGAAGGAATGGGGGCGATATCGAGGGTGTTTGCGGGGCATAGAATTTAAATAGGTATAAAAAATGGTTGAATTTTTTGTAAGTTGATGCATATTTAATACGCTTGATGTTTTTCAATTTTGTATTTGATGCATTGAAATTCCGAATAGGTAATTTTAGATCAAGGAGGAATAGTTTTGATAGGTCGAAGGACGGTTCCTAGGATTGAGAGATGTTGATTGCATAAAGCCTTTGGATTTTACGAATTGCATTGCCCTTCTGGGTCACACTTGGTGAAATTCACTAATTATGACTTTTTGTGACTCTGAGTCCCAGGATATCAGCAGAGGGTGGCTCAACGCAGGGGCACTTCAAATTTCAAACATTCAAGGATGGTTTGCGGGTCATTTCTTCCCGAATAAATTTTTTTTCAAGCTGAACATTTTTTTCTTAATTTTTAGATTAATGAAAAAAAATCTGACAAAAAAATTGTTGAAACTGACTTTATGCGTGATGAACCTTATAAAAAAAAATTTGAAACAAAACATATGATATACACTTTTTGCCTCCTTAAATTATTTCTAATGAATTGTGATAAAATTTCCCCAAAAAAATTAAAACATGCGACCCAGATCGAAAACACGCCTTCTAGTTGTTGTCAGTTACCTATAGAGTAAGTTCATTGGGTTGGAGGAATTTTAGGATTTCATCTAACATTGATTTATAGGTATTGGTGAATTTCACTAAGTGTGATCTACGTGCACAAAAACTAGTCTGTATCCCAAGAACGATTTTTTTCAATTCTGAATTTTTTCAATTTCTGTAATTTTGATTTTTTTAAAATTGTATCCAATTGTATATTTCTATTATTTTTTTCAATTTCCAATTACTTATTGAGTTGGAAGAAATTGTGAAAAACAGAATTGAAAATTCTTTTGAAAAATTCAAAGTTGAAACAGTTCGAAAGAATTTTTAATCGAAGGAGTCAAGTTGAATAAAAATCGTGGAAAAATTCAAAGATTGTCGGAAAAATTTTAAAAAATGAAAGTTGCTCAAAAAAATTTCCAACTCAAAAGTTTTTTCCTGTGATTTCAAAAAAATTTTAATTTTGTGTTTTTCAAAATTTCTGCTCAATAATTGGAAAAAATGTTGAAAAAGTTTTACTGTTGAAAAACTTTGAAAATCGAATAGAATTTTAAAAAAATTTAAAATCACGAACTTGCAAAAATTGAGACTTGAAAAAATTTGAACTTGTTAAATGTTGACGTAGATCGTCGAAATTCCATTTTTTACCAAAATAATAATCAAGAGCTTGTAAAAATGTTCATTCTTCGATGGTGCAATAGATAATAATACGACTAAACATGAACAAAAGCACAGAGAAAATTATGATTGCATTTTTTTGAAAAAATCCAGCATTTTTGAACGTCGATTTTTTGCTCATTGGGGGGGGGGGGGGTGAGCATTGACCAGAAAATCTCAAATATTATGTTTTTTAAAATCATTTTACAACTTTTTTTTGCCATCAGGTGTGTAAAAAATTTAATGAAGCTGTGAAACGAATCTCTGAAATGGATTAAAAAATGTTATCATTTGGCATATTGAACCCATCACTTGAGCCAAGATTTTCGTTTTTCCGTGAAATCAGTCACTTGACAAACTCTTCGTCGATTTTTCGATTTATTATTTAGCACATGAAACTCATTGTCCACTTGACGGGGAAAAACCTCATCTAAACTAAACATTCATCACTCGACTTGTGAAACTTGAAAATTGATTTTTTAAACTCATCGCTCGATAAGTGTCGGCAGAGTTGGGGATTTATTCTTAGATTTATTGATTTTTAGTGCCAACGAAAAAATTTGTAGATTTTTTAAAGGATTTTTTAAAATTTCAGTGAGTTTTGGAAAAAGTTGTAAAATGACAAGAAAAATCAGCAAAAATTCACCTTTTTAGACCAAAATTTCAGGGTTTTCAAAATTTTATTAAAAATTTTCGCCCTCGTTTCACTTGGACTATAGACCCTTTCATATTTGTACAATTTTTTTTTCGATTTCGATCCAAAAAACGAAAAAATTGTACATCTTCCTCCTTTGTTTCGTAATGTCACTTCAGATCCATGCTCAAGTTTACCCGAGTAATGCAGACAGCGAATGGTCTGAAAAAAGGGGTCCCATAAAAAGCCTTGTACTGGGCAACCGAGCTCGTATTTCCTCTTGCTGTCCCTGGTTCCTTACGCATATAAAGTATGTATTGTCCAACTAAAAAAAAACTCATTTAAAAGTACGAATTAGAAAAAAAAACACAATATATGCCGCATATGGTGGAAAATAAAGAAAAAAAATACTTAAGGATTTTTTTGTCTTTAGATATAAAAACCCATATGCCGCATGTCGTGAAGAAATTCAAAAATGAAAATTTAAAGATTTTTTGCCCTCAGATTTGGCATGTTAACAAACTTTTTCAATTCGAGGATTTTTGTCATATTTCCAACTGGCAACATTGGCCTTGATTCAAAATTTGTCTTTTGAGCTGAATTGTCAATTTTCAATTGACACTTGAAATTCTTCCTTCATTCTCATAATTTATCGCATTAACTCTTAACAATTTATCAACTGTCCTGAAAAAATAGTCTCTTGCCTGTGTGTGCAAAATCCTTCAATTTTTTTGGAAAAAAAATTTGCAATTTTTTTACCTCTTTAGTTCATGTTTTCGAATAAAAAAATGATATTTGACCCTCTCCAGAGGCAGATTAATCATTTCCCATCGAAATTTTTTAAAATTCAAATGATAACGGTCGACTCTCATCCAGTTGTGCACCTACCGTACGGTATCTGGTACTTAGGTCTGGATACCTCTTGCAATTTCAAATAAATGATAACTCGTTTGCGTTTGAAATAAAGCACTTGTAGCGAGTTGCCATGACATTATTGTTATACGAATTTAGAGTGTTCTGTAACGCTATATGAAGTACCGAGCAACCAACACTGAAACAGCATGAAATGTATTGTTGGTACAACAAGCAGCAGCATCGAACGAATCACTGTTTCCATTCTCATTAAACCTGGAGTTCATTTTCCGCGTGTAGTACGTTATACTACGTACACAACGTACCTATAATAATACCGAAGTCGTAAATAAAAACACCGGCTGTTTCAATATACGACGAGAGAGCCAGTAAAACTGTTTCAAATCAAAACTCACGCTCTCCTTCAATTACGTATTCAAATGACCAGACTCTCAAGGATGGGTTCATCGAATGTACACGTATGGTACGTGTACGCGATGCGGCTGCGGCAACCTTATAGCAATAATATCCGTATCCATCTCGCGATGAATTAAGACATCACGAGAGTAATCTGATCTACCGGAGAAACGCATTGTTCCGATCGGCCATAAATTAAGCGTACGAATAAATTAAAATGCTAACGCAGGTACTTAAAAGTCGAATTAATATTCAATGGGAAAACATTAATGTTCTTGTCGCTGTCGTGTCGTTGGGTGTTTGGTTGATAAAAAACTCCAAGGATCTGGATTTATTCCGGTGACTGAGGAATGCGAGGAGAGCTTTTTGCAGCTTGTTTTTTTTTTTTGAAACAGAGAGAGATTATTGGTAAAATGTAGAAAATATGTCCAGTATTTTGCTGAAGGGAAAAGATTTTAAATCGTGGATGTTTTTGAGCTTTAATTGGTGTAAAATTGTTTTTAGAATTTTTTTTTTTGAAAATTCTGTCGAGTGGTATTGAATTTGAAATAAGTAACAGTTTTTAATAAGACTGCGAGGTTACACTGTCAAAAATTTCTGCTAAATCAGTCGAGAAAGTGAGGATGAGAGACGAGCCAATGAGGGGAGGGGCGAGAAGGTCAAGAGGATTCTTTTGTCATAAATTGGCTAATTTTTTCATAAATTGGCTAATCTCATAAATTGACAAATTTTTTCATAAATTGGCAAATTTTCTCATAAATTGACAAAGTTTTTCATAAATTGACAAATTTTCTCATAAATTGACAAATTTTCTCATAAAATCGCACATTGGTGTTTTCAGGACTCGAAACAAAAATAAAAACACGTTTTTGAGTTTTTTAAATTGAAAAAAAAATTAATTTAAGAATTCTCAACAATTATTACTCTATAGTCAGGTCTCAATTGTACATAAACAGGCTTCCGCGCGGGATTCCTGTTAAAATTGATTTTTTCCCATACCCACTCGAAAAGTGATTCATTATAAACATTAATTTTTTTTATTGAAAATTCCGTTTAGTTCTCGCAGGTACGTCTTCATGCACGACAATTTCTAAATTCGGCATTGAAATGGGCCCAACATCATTTTACCAGTTTTTTTAAATACTCGCACGAATCATCAATAGGAAGTCGACTTTACGTAGCCAGCAATTTGCGAAAATTTTCAAAAAAGTAAAAATTTTATGGAATTGTTAAAACTTGATATAATAGAAGAATTTTAAACATTTTCAATTTACTCTAATTTTTAGCACGCTAAACTAGTGAATAATGAATCAATTTTCGAGTGTGAATGGGAAAAAATATAGTGTAAAACTTGAGTAAGGAGTGTACGATTATTGACTCACACGATTACCTCCACTCGCCTTCGGCTCGTTCCGGTAAACTTCGCGCTTGTCATTAATCGTGCACCTCTTACTCCCCTCTTCCCAGGGTCCATCCCCAACATTTTAAACGTGTGTACCGCCTAATCTATGGGCCGTAATGAAAAAATGTTCAAACAAAAGTTGTTCCTCAACATCTAATGTACATTTTCATTCCTCATCAAAATCCATTTTGGAGCAAATCCTGCCGCCCAAATTTAGAAATGAATACCTTTTTAAGAAAACTTCAGAATCACGTTTTCTTCATTTTCAACAAAAAGTTTCGGAGATACGGGAAAATTTGTAATCACTAAAAGTATTTACTATTCAGAATTGAATTTCCTCTCGAATGAACTGTTTCACGACCATTTTCCTCAACTTTTCTTGGCAGAGTGGGCCTCTCCCCCTCCCCTTTATCACAAAAGTTGGACCCTTTACAAAAACGTGAACGATTTTTTGTTCTTCAATATGTGGTGTAAAATTTCACTTGGTATCGGAATTCATTTTGGAGCAAATTTTTTTGGCGAGCCCAACTTTTCAGATGGGGGGGGGGGGGGGGTGCACTCGTCAAGAAAAGTTGAGGAAAATGGTCGTGAGGCAGTTCATTGGAAATCAAATTCAATTCTGAATACTTTTGGTGGTTACAAATTTTTCCGTATCTCCGAAACTTATCGTTGAAAATGAAGAAAACGTGATTCTGAAGTTTTCTCAAAAAACTTTTCATTTCTAAATTTGGTCGGCAGGGGTTGCTCCAAATTGGATTTTGATGAGAAATGAAAATGTACATTAGGTGTTGAGGAACAACTTTTGTTTGGAAATTTTTTCATTACGACCCATAGATTAGGCGGTACGCACGTTTGAAATGTTGGGGTGGACCCTGGGAAAGAGGAGGGGGGAAATAGGCATCCGAGCAAAATTTATTTGTTTTAATGTCTAGAACAAAAATCAATTTTAACAGGTACCTATCCCGCTTGGGTTTGGATATTTTTCATTTCAATTTCTTTGTTTTCGATTAGGTTGTTTATAAAAGGAAATCTAATATCGAAATGTTAAGACCTTTTCCTCCCCCCTTCCCCCCATCTCTTATCGGTGCGTGCGTTCATGTCCCAATTTCAAACATTGGTTTTCATTCGACGTCCAAAATCCAGAAATTTTCATTTCCAAAAAAAGATACAGGTATGTAACAGTTCAACCCTTCCTACATCAGTAAATTTTTCACAGATTTTATCAATGACTCAATTCTCCCTTTTTAATCAGTCAATTTGACTGTTTCAAATTAAGAGAGTACCTATAGAAAATGGTTAAATTTTCCAATCTGGAAAAATTTAAGTACAAATTATGAATTTTTCAAATATATAGGGGTAATTTTTCCCTCCCATCTCCCCCCCGCCCCCACCATCAATTATCTATCAGTACGTTCCTGTCCCAATTTCAAACATTGGTTTCAATTCGACGTCCAAAATGCAGAAATTTAAATTTTCAAAAAAAAACACAGGTATGTAAAAGTTCAACCCTTCCTACATTTTTTTAATTTAGCCATAAATCTTTGCGTAATTTTTATAATATATTTAACCCGCAGACATATACAAAACAATTTCACATACTGGCACGCCGCAACTTGTCATGTCCATTGTTTATCTACGAAAAAAAATACTCGTTTATACCACGTGTATCGTAGTGAAAAAAAAACCGTAGGAGGAAAAAAATGAGAGAGAGAAAAAAATTATGAATAATTTAGCACGCGAAATGGTCGACTAATGCGGCGCACAGGCAGGCACACAAAGCAGCAATTCCCCAGATATTTTCCGTGTACTTTTTCATTTACTCTATTCGCAACAATGAATAACTTACTCCGGCTAAATGGACAGTTTCGTGTCGCTTTTATGAATTTCGCCGAATACCTCGCCCTCGCCTGGACGATGCTTACTCGCGAGCGTAATTATTTTCCGTATCATTATCGCGTATGTATACATCGGGGCTTGGGCAGACCTACCTGAAAAAAAAGGTAACTTTGAACCAGCGGGGTGGCTCATTAAATATTTTTACTTTTTAAGCCTCGTATTACATTTAACGAACCGGTTAACGGAACGTCCTGTCCGGCGCATTTGCATCGGCCGTTTGATTTATAACGTTCGTACGTACAACTGACTGGAGAATTTTATCAAGATCGGATTAAACTCTGAGTTTCGCCGCGCTTCGCTCCATTTATCAATCAACGAATTACCAATCGGACGCGGTTTTTTTCAACTCGCCCTTATCGCCGCGGCCGATCGAATTTAATATCCACGACTGTACGGAATACTTTATACGAGCTGCAATTCGTGATAACGTTTTACGCTCTCGGATGCGCAAAAATTTTTACACTTGTATCGCGCCGATTTTCATCGAAAATAATTACCTTCCTGGCTGAACCGATTCTCTTTATGTATTTTCAGTTCCGAGATTGAATTTCGTATTCATGGCGGATTTTCTATCTCTTTCTGGACGTCTCTGTTGTACGTAGACCTACTGTACTTGTAGCTAAGTCACGTCGGATGTTTAATCGCGAGTAGTACATTGCAGAAGAAAGGGAGGGCAGGCTGAGAGGGAAAAAAACGCGTAATGAAATTAACGTGAGGTCAACGCATTCGAATCCACGCGGTAATTATCGGTAGACGGTAAATCATTTCGTATAAAAACATCATTACGCGTTTACCTCAGCTCAAACTACGAGCATATAGTATGATTCATGCGATAATAATTCCTGCTCATAGTCTTAAGAACGCTGTACTATAAAATGAATCCCAGTCCAGACTACCAAATGCAGCCCATTCGTGGTATTAGACGGAAATACGACTCTGGGTAAAACGCCCAACCGATAAAGATTTTGCCAACATCTACTGCACTATTAGGTTTAAATACGAGTACCTGTGTTTTGGCTGAGGCTGCGATTTATTGCTGTACCTGAGCTGTACGGTGGGTATGCTGGATAGCCATTACTAAATGGTTAATTACCGGTATGATGCGGGTAAGGGTACGAAGATACGCTGATTCAATTTCACTCTCGGTACGAATTGGATTCGTGTTAGATTAATTGCATTTCTATTGAAAAGCTTTACCACTAAGTTATTATTTAAGCAGGAAATTATCGTCGATTTCAATTGTTTCGGATTTGTAAGCTGTAATTGAAATATATCGCCGGAAATGTAAACCTTAAGCAGTAGGTTCGTGTACCTACGATTGAGGTAGCACGGTTTGTTTTAGCAGCATATTTTACGCATTCGAATGTTTGGTTTGGTTCGATAATAAGTATTGGAGAGGACAGTGGCGTACCGAAGGCATTTCCCAATCCCAACTCAAATTCTTAAAATTCCCAACTATAAACCAGCGATTACACAGGGCGACACGAATTTTGTTTTTGGGTTCTCATTGCCAAATTTTGGTTACTTTTATGCAACTAATAAAGGAAAAAATATTTTTTTTGACCAAAGTTTGCTTTGGGGGGTGGGGGGGCCAAAAAACTGATTTTTCGAGATCAATAAGCCTGAGCATTACAAAAAAAATTGAAAAAAATTTTTTTTGAACTAATCTTGTAGGAAATTTCACGGCGAATCCAATGCCGCAAACCGCAGACCTCCGTCTCTTTTTTAAAAAAGTTACCGCTCATTCTTTCCGAAATTTTGTGAAAAAATTGCATTTTTTTGGCGTTTTTTCGCAAAGAAGTGAAATTTGAGAGAAAAGTAAGGGTTTTAAGGCCAAAATGACCATGAAGAGAGTTGTAGGAAATTTTACGGCGAATCGAATGCCGCAAACCGCGGACCTCTATCCCTTTTTGAAAAAAAGTTACAGCTCATCATTGAAAACCCTTAGTTTTCTCTCAATTTTCACTTTTTCGCGAAAAAGGCACAAAAAATGTGATTTTTTTTACAGAATTTTGTAAAGAATGAGCTGTAACTTTTTTTCAATAAGAGATAGAGGTCCGCGGTTTGCGGCATTCGATTTGCCGTAAAATTTTCTATAACTCTCATTATGATCATTATGGCCTTAAAACCCTTAATTTTCTCTCAAATTTCACTTCTTTGCGAAAAAACACCAAAAAAATGCGATTTTTTCACAAAATTTTGGAAAGAATGAGCTGTAACTTTTTTTAAAAAAGAGACGGAGGTCTGCGGTTTGGGCATTGGATTCGCCGTAAAATTTCCTACAAGATTAGTCCAAAAAAAATTTTTTCCAATTTTTTTGTAATGCTCAGGCTTATTGACCTCGAAAAATCAGTTTTTTGCCCCCCCCCCCACTCACCAAAGCAAACTTTGGAAGCCAGGATTGAGCAAGGTGATGTATTTTGATGTCTAGAAACAGAATTTCGGCATGAGAACCCAGAAACAGAGCAAAAATTTTTTTTTGTCGCCCTGTGTTATTAACATGAAATTGACCATTTGTCCTCAGCGAAGCAAGGTATTTATCTAGATTGAAACGAGAGTAAAAAATTTCAAAATAATTATAAGTAATTTAATTTGAAAAAATTTGTATTTCAATGCGAATAGGTACGAGAAAAATGAATTTGGCCCGGGCGAAGCGAGGGCGAAAATTTTTGAAAACTTCCAATTCAAAGTGCAATAAAATCGTGTTTTGGATTAACAAACTTGAATAAAAAATTGGTCACTTTTACTTTGAAACTATTTAAGAATAAATACAAAACCAAAGCTTGAAAAATTGGTTTTTAAACGTCAAAAATAAGTTCTATGGAGAAAAAATATAATGAATATTAGTTGTAATAATGTTGAGGAAAAATACGAAAAAATGACTTTTCTTGGATTTGAATTATGAAAAAGGAAAAATATGAAAACAATGAGGCCGAGCATAGCGAGGCCAAAGTTTTTAAAAAATTCAGATTTAGGAGGTGATTTCACGGATGGATTAAATTTCTAAAAAGGGACGTTTTCCACCAAAATTATTTTCGAGGACTTAGAATGAGGTTTCTCCTCGATACCCCTGATTTCAATTTTTAAGCTTAAAATTTTCCAGCTTGATACATCAAGTAGATACAATGACGTCGGAATCTTTTTCTCGGAGGGTGGAAAGTGAGTACAAAGACTTGGAATAACAGAAAGATTTTCAAGGGAGAAAACTTTTTTTTGAAATTATTGACTGAAATAATTCATATTATTATTGTAATTTTGTTAATGCTCGAGCGAAGCGAGGGCGAAGCGAGGGCGAAAATTTGAAAAAAATTGAGTGTTAATGCCCAAAAAAGGTCTTAATGTTCAATTTTTCCAACTCAGGAGCAAAAAATTTCGTCAGAGGGGGGAAGCTCCTCCCCCTCCTCCCCCTATCGGTACGTTCCTGGGAGAGGAGTGGTTTTGGGAGTTTTTGAGAAAACTGTGAGGGTACTTTTCCCTCCCAAAATCAGCACCTAGGGTACAAATTTTCAAGCTCCCTTTTACCCCCCCCCCCCCCCCCCCCCCCCCGTAAAATTCGTCTGGTATTTCTATGTAGTTAGTCTGCTGGTCTCAATCGTATAAAAAAAGGCTTCCGCGCGAAATTCCTGTTAAAATTGATTTTTTTCATTGATTTTCGTTCTGGACACTAAAAAAAAGGAATTAGGCCCGTATGTCCTTTTTATCCCCTCCCCCTTTCCCCAGGGTTCACCCCAACATTTCAAACGTGTGTATCGCCTCATCTCTGGGTCGTAATGAAAAAATTTTCAAACAAAAGTTGTTCCTCGGCACCTAATGTACATTTTCATTTCTCATCAAAATCCATTTTGGAGCAACTCCTGCTCCCTAAATTTGAAAATAAAACTGTTTTCAGAAAACTTCAAAATCACGTTTTTTTCATTTTAAGTGAAAAGTTTCAGAGATACGGCAAAATTTGTAATCTCAAAAAGTATTCAGAATTGAATTTCCTTTCCAGTGAGCTTTATGACGACAATTTTCACCAACTTTTCCCCGACATGGTGGATCTCTTCCTCCTCCCCCTTATCTCAAAAGTTGGACCCATGAAAAAAAATTGAACGAATTTTGTTCTTCGATATCTAATGAATAATTTTATTTATTATCGGAATTCATTTTGGAGCGAATTTTGTTTGTGGGTCTAACTTTTGTGAAAACGAGGAAGGGGAGAGGTCCACTCTGTCGGGAAAAGTTGATGAAAATGGTCGTGATAGATTTCATTGGAAAGGAAATTCAATTCTGAATGTTTTTTTTTTATTACAACTTTTGTCATATCTCCGAAACTATTCGCTTAAAATGAAGAAAACGTGATTTTGAGGTTTTCTCAAACACATGTTTTGTTTCTAAATTTGGGGGGCAGGAGTTGCTCCAAAATGGATTTTGATGAGAAATGAAAATGTACATTAGGTGCTGAGGAACAACGTTTGTTTGAAAAATTTTTCATTGCGACCCAGAGATAAGACAATACACACGTTTGAAATAAGGGGGTGTGGACCCTGGGGAAAAGTGGAGAGGCTAAAAAGAGCATACAGGCTTAATTTCTTTGTTTTAGTGTCCAGAACAAGAATCAATCATAAAATCAATTTTAACAGGAATAGCGCGCGGATGCACGATTGAACCTGACTAAGTCTCTATACTTGTTTTGAACTTTTCCAGAAAAAGCTTCGGATGCCACTGGTGAAGGGCGACAACTTTTTTTGGCCAAATGGTATCAAATTTACATGTATAAACTTTGAACTCTCAAAAATAATATTTGCCCTTCCCAAAATGGGCTCCAAGTTTCAAAATTCTGAGAATTGAAATTGTGTGAGATGTTGAAGTGAGGTGTGATTAATTTTAATTTTGGGGAGGTTGATCCAATGCTTTTGCTCGATTTCAGTAAACAGGGTAAATGTACATTTATTGAGGTTTAAAGTAAGAGCTGCATAGGTAAGCCAATCATTTATCTCATCTAATATTTCGTTAGTTAAGTTTTCCAAATTGAGTAAATTTTCTTCATTGGAGATAACTAAGATATCATCGGCATAAGCTATTAATTTATATTTGAAACGTTGCCTCTTTGCTTTAGAATTTAAGTGGATTAAAATTTCATTTATAACAATATTCCATAAGGTAGGGCCTAGAACTGAGCCTTGAGGGCAGCCGCGTTTCAATTTTATTTCAACTTTTACATTGTTTTGGTTATACGAAGATGTCGATTTTAATTCCCTTTGAAATTTTATCTTCTACAGTCACACAAGAGTAATCATAATCCTTGACTAAATTTTCGAAAATTTTAATATTTTCAGAAACAGACTTCTCAATATCGAAAGACCAACGACTTCGAGCCACGAATGCAAAAACATACTACATAATTATTAAGTTACTTTTTCCTTTGAAGTATTCAACTTCTCCAGGCTCCCCTTTCCTAATCCAATTCAGAATTCAACGACCTTTTTATTTTCCTCACTCCGACGCGTGGTCGTATTAAATGGCAGATACCTACAGTACCATTAATTCTAAATTTCCATCGAATAAGTCGCAGTCGGCTCGAGACAACCTTATAATTATGACAAAATCGATATAAAAACCGTCTACCTTGCCTGAAAATCGGTATAATTGTATAAAAATCTCATTTCCTGCCAAAATTTCTGGTAAACGCATTACCTCATCGGCGCGCCTTGGCTTTCACTCCAACTTATAAAGTTGTCAACTCGCTGCTATCGGATAATTACCTTAGTAGGCATTTCTTCGTATACAATTCGTAACTTCGTATACGCGACCACCGTCGACCGGAAATAAAGGAGGCGATTCGAAGAAGTTGGAAGAAAAAAAATACCTTTAACTCGGCAACTAGTCATCAACAAGTGACAGCGTTGCGGGGCGGTACAAAAACACAAACGAATCGAGTTTAATTAAAAAGCAGAGAGAAATACACGCGATGATAGTGAGATTTTTCGGTCAATCGAGGTTTTTGAGCCACCGAGTTGGAGGAAGTGAGGCAATGTAGGTTTGAAAAAAAAAACGTGCGTGTGGTGAAAAATGACCATACATGAAGGAAGGGTTGGGAACTTGCGAGTACGAAAAAAAGAATGGTGGTAGTCGTAAAAGCAAATAGCGTGGTCGATAATACGACTCGTACGTACTCACGTTATCGAGGCTTATTTGAGCGCGATCGTTAAAGGTATAAGGTACAAAAGGTGATACCCCGCTGACATTTTCTGGTCGCCGATAACCAAGTTCGCGTGCTTTTCGAACTTGGGCGATAAATCAGCGACTTTATACTTTTATACACCGGCTTCGGTCTAATTTTTAATTATTATTTGGCGCGAACTTGGTCGCTGTAGAGCTCGAGGAGCTCGACGTTTTAACGTGATTTTATTAACGCCACGGTGCCGCACGCTGCTCGCAAAAACAGAGTTGTATTTTTACTTCGTCAATTAGATAACAAAAGTAGGCGCATTAATGGAGCGAATTTATTGCGAGCACGTTTCTGCGACTACGTTGACATGTTTATTCGCAAATATACTCGGAGTACGCGCGAGAGGCGACGGTATCGTTTGAAAAATCTTCTCCCTTGAAACCTGCTCCACCTGAAGATTTTGCGAAACCGCGACCAAAGACGAAGAAACCCAACGAAATAATAAAATTTGTTATTTTTTAATTACAAACGTGCTTGAAATTTTCTCGGGTTGAAAATTCTTGGCGGATGGACCATCGGCACGTGCATTCTAATTACATTTCACCTCGTTGGCTAGGTTTGTGGAGGGAGAGGGTCCTTGCATCGCGGTAGAAACCGACCAAGCACGTTTCGTTTTTACAATGACCAAAGGCTCGTCGACGTGACAATATAATATTTCTTGGTCCATTCTGTGTACATCAACTCGAACCAAAAAATGAAATCAGGTTTTTTAATTTCTCTCACGTCAGTTTTTTTTGCATCCTTTAGCCATTGTTTCCATTCTAATCCTCGCAGAGACGGAGGGGAACTTAATTTTTGAGAAATTGCGATTTTTTGCCGAACTATTCTACAGAAGATCGACTTACATTTTTCGAACTAACCCCTCCTCACACACACATTTAATTACAAAAAAACAGAGGACGGGGTTCGAGCTGGAGCACGGGTATGGGCCTCTGATCGAAAAATTAAGTCGATATTTAAACTAGGTGACTTTAAATTGGAGAGATTCGATACGTGCCACATGTCATTTTTATTTGTTTACACTTTTTTTTAAAAATTGGTGGTCTAGGAGGGCATCGAAGGGTCAGATGTAAAAAATAAGCCAATATTTGAGCTCAGTGCCCTCAAACCCTAACAAACGACACGTCACATGTTATTTTTTATTCATTTTTTTGAATTTTAACTGTATCAAGGAGACTGATTAAAGGCTTCACAGGGATCGGATGAGAGAACAGAGTTCATATTCGAACTTAGTATGTACCTTTGAATTGATAAATACCGATGCGATGTGTTACTTTTTATGTATTTTTGAATTTTGGTCGAAATTGATGACCTCTGTGCTCTTCAAAGGTGTCGAGATTCCATTTTAAAAATTCGTAGATTGGAAAAAGAGTAAGCAGGCTTTAGTATGTAATATTAATTTATTTACTAAAATGATATTGGGTACAGAGGTCCTCAATTTTTACCAAAATTCAAAAATATATAAAAAGTAAAGTAACACAACACACTACACAGCGGTATTTTTCAATACAAAGGTAATGAGTTCGAATATGTACTCAGTTTTTTTATCCGATCCCTGCGAAGCCTTTAATCAGTCTCCTTGATAGAGTCAAAGTTTTAAAAAAATAACGCACTTTTTCCTTCAGGGTAAAAACCTTAGAACATGGATATGTCCAAATAAAAGGTTCAAATAAACCTAAATTCGTGACATTTTTGTAAAATATCAATGCTCTTAAATTTCAAGACATAATGTCACTATTAATCTACAGTCCAACTGGCAAAAAGTGTTCATTGAGCGTGCTTTTTTGCGGGACAAAAAAATCAGTTGGCTTTTTATATATATGGGTCCCATAGTACCGAAAAAGTTAATTTTGGATTTTTACCCTTGCACAATAGGGGGCTAGAACTTAAAAACCCCCGTTTTTTCCCATTTTTTAAATTTGGCAAATTTTTTCACAGACTGGTAGCGGACACTTCCCTGACTTCGAATATATGTCTGCTTCCTTGGGCAACGTGCACAATGGGGTGCCAGCCCCCTTATTGTGTGATTTTTTGCGAAATTTGGCCATTTTTGGCTCAATAATGGCTCCATAAGCGTCGTATGGTCTGCGGGACAAAAAAAAACCATCCCAACAGATACATGGGTTCATTCCATACTCATTAAGCTAAAGTTTATGGAAAACGGTCGGCACAATAGGGTGTTGTGAATTTTTGAAGTTGAGAAAACGCATCATTTTCGACCCCTTTTGTTAAAATTGAATTACCGAAAAAATTTCGGAAACTGGGGTTGCGACCTATCAAAATGGGTTAAAATTTCACGAGCAGTACAAAGATATTAGTGAAAATGTAATTAGAGCATTTTTGAATATTTTTGAGCAATTTTGATCCCATATACTTATTGGGTCAGTTTTCAAGTATTTTCCAAAAATTGACGTATGACGTATGAAATTGGGATAAAATTTCACCAAAAACTTGAAAATGTTGACCAACATTTTTTTTGAGTATTTTTTGAAGATTTTGAGCATTGGCCAATTTTTGAGTAAGGCTAGGTAGGTATTTTTAAACAATGGATGTGTGACCTATCAAAATGGGGTAAAATTTTACTAGTAACACAAAGATATTAGTTAAAATGTAATTTGAACATTTTTGAGCCATTTTCAGTCTAAGATCTGGATAATTTCAGTTTGGAGAATTTTGAGCACAGGCTAATTTATGAGTATCTACAAATAATTGGCATGTGACCTATCAAAATGGGTTAAAATTACACAAGCAGTACAAAAATATAAATTAAAATGTCATTTTTGCATATTTGAGCCATTTTGATAGGTCACACGTCAATTGTTTACCTACCCTTACTCAAAAATTGGCCAATGCTCAAAATCTTCAAAAAATACTCAAAAAAAATGTTGGTCAACATTTTCAAGTTTTTGGTGAAATTTTATCCCAATTTCATAGGTCATACGTCAATTTTTGGAAAATACTTGAAAACTGACCCAACATATGGGCTCAAAATTGCTCAAAAATATTCAAAAATGCTCAAATTACATTTTCACCAATATCTTTGTACTGCTCGTGAAATTTTAACCCATTTTGATAGGTCGCAACCCCAGTTTCCGAAATTTTTTCGGTAATTCAATTTTAACAAAAGGGGTCGAAAATGATGCGTTTTCTCAACTTCAAAAATTCACAACACCCTATTGTGCCGACCGTTTTCCATAAACTTTGGCTTAATTAGTATGGAATGAACCCATGTATCTGTTGGGATGGTTTTTTTTGTCCCGCAGACCATATGACGCTTATGGAGCCATTATTGAGCCAAAAATGGCAAAATTTCGCAAAAAATCACACATTAAGGGGGCTGGCACCCCACCAAGGAAGTAAGACATTATATTCGGAGTCAGGGGAGTGTCCGCTACCAGTCTGAAAAAATTTTATCCTCGGCCAAATTTAAAAAACGTGGAAAAAACGGGAGTTTTTAAGTTCCAGCCCTCAATTGTGCAAGGGTAAAAATCCAAAATTCACTTTTTCGGTACTATGGGACCCATATATATAAAAAGCCAACTGATTTTTTTGTCCCGCAAAAAAGCACGCTGAATTCGATTTCTAGAGCACTTTTTGCCGGTTGGACTGTAGACTAGGTATATGTCTTGATCTAAGTAAAACGTTGCATAAATGTACTCAATTGTATAACACTTTTCAAATGTACCCCTCCCTTCACCCTGGCCATAAGTTTTCCAAGTTTTTGCAAGTCTAACATAATTGTAACGTTACACATTGTTCATTTCATATATTTAGACTTGATGAACAAAAATTTATTTTTTATTTTAAGATTAAAAGAAAAGTTTTAAAGTTAATTTAAATTTAAATTTTACGAGTGTTCTATGTTTGTAACCTCGCTGCTCGGAGTGTTGACGTTTTGGTCGTTCGTGGTTTCGCTGAGTAAATTTTCTAAGGAAGATCTAATTTTTTCATAATCGTCGTTGTTTGATGGGGCCGGTTGTTGAGTAGGTCGTAATTTGTCTATGGGCGGTGTTGATTTTTTGAAGTTGTTTTGTTCGAAAGTGTGGCTGAATGTTAATTTGTATTTCTTTTTCTGGTGATATACGTTTATTCCTTTCAGTATTAGGTTTTTGGCCGAATCCTGAAAAAAAAAATGTTAATAGAAGTGTTAAGTTTTATAAAGGAAAGAATAATAATTGTAATAATTGTCATACCTCATTGTCTGTCTTCAGGAAGCCATAAGTTTTGAATATTTTACAGGAAATTGGTCCTTTAACTCGAATGGCTAGAACCGATTTTAATAGTTTTTCTGGTATGTCTTCGTTACCTGAAATTAGGTTATGGATTAGTTAAACTAAATTATTCTCAAGTCTAGTGTATGTAAATTTTAATTCTTACCTAAAAATAATGATAAGTGACGTGGAATTTGGCATGGTGAACAAGGACATCATGAGAAATTTTATGAGTCCGGGAGGCAATCGCCAAATCCCATAGGAGGTTCGAAGGAGGTTCTGATCCCCATTTTTCAAAACTGGGCTATCGGCCTTTTTTTGATGTCTTTTTCATATAGCTGAATACCGCTGAGTTTAAAAATGTCATTTACTTTCCAAATCCGAGTGAGAAAAGTCCCTCAAATTTGAGATTTTTCAACTCGTGTTTTCGCATTTCCTCTCAAAAGTGTCCAAAAATCGCATTTTTTTCAACGTTGATTTTTTTGTCAAAATGTTACCCATCCTTCTAAATAGGCTCACCCCTGCTCCCCTTTGGCTCGAATCACAAAATCGATTACGTATTTGAAATCAGCGTCATTTCAATATGTATAGATTTTTTTTATCGAAATATTATCCCTTCTCCTGAATAGTCATCCCTCCCACTTGAATTGAATGAAAAATTACTGATTAATGTGGATTCAGCAACATTAGAAAATGATATTTAATTTACTCCGCGATTAGGCGATGAAAATATTGTAATACTAGGTCTGTTATTCCAGTCAGAACTTATTAAGTTTGAATTCTTACCTACTTCTCTACGTGGTCTTTGTAGTAAGAGATTATTCCCTCTAATTGAGATATTTTATTTTTCATCGATTTATTCTGGAGACGTATTCTTGAAATTAGTCTACGAGAATTATCAAAGTTACGGAGTTATTTAGCACCCATAACCTTTGTCCCTCGCGCTATTCAACTCTCATAGCGCTTATGAAATAATAGACATAATTTAAATGCAGTTGGTTGCATAAGATCATTGAACAAAATTATACGTACTTGAAAAATATTGTGATTTCGCGAGGTATATTCAAAATTTATGATTCAACTTACCTTCCTTTTCCTTTTTTTGGCGACATTTCGGTAATTAATGTTATCAAAAAAAACAACCCGAACTCAAAAATATAAATAACCATTTGTATTTAAAAAAAAATACGATAACTTTCCTTGGCTATTTAATTCTCATAACCATTGTTTACATGGCTATTTAACGCCAATAACTCCGTAACTTTGATAATTCTCGTAGACAAAGAGAATTAAATAGCCAAGGAAAGTTATCGTATTTTTTTTGAAATACAAATGGTTATTTATATTTTTGAGTTCGGGTTGTTTTTACTCTTACGTGATTGTTTTTTTTGATAACATTTTTTACATTCTCCATTTTTAAGAGGGTGCTCTACGCTTTGCGGGAAATAATTCTGGCCTATCTGCAACTTGAAAGGCGCAAACCCGAATTTTCGTTTTTTCGGAGTATAAAGTGATAAAATGATGAAACAACGAACGAATATGATTTTAGAACGCAGAAAGAAGAAAATTAAATCATTTGGAAGTTTCAATTATCATTATAATTATTTTTATTGAACTTGAAAGAAACGCAAGATTTAATGACGGTTTTTGCAAGATTTTTCGGAGACTATTGAATCAAATTTGATGAAATTTGGATATGTGGTGTAAAATAACATTTCTGATAGGCTGAAAGAGCCCTTTTTTTTGATTTTCAAAAAAAAAAAAATAGAAATTAATATTTTTTGAAATTTTGAGAAAAATGGTAAAAAGGGCCCTTTCAGCCTATCAGAAATGTTATTTTACACCACATATCCAAATTTCATCAAATTTGATTCAATAGTCCCCGAAAAATCTTGCAAAAACCGTCATTAAATCTTGCGTTTCTTTCAAGTTCAATAAAAATAATTAAAGTGACAATTGAAACTTCCAAATGCTTTAATTTTCTTCTTTCTACGTTCTAAAATCATATTCGTTCGTTGTTTCATCATTTTATCACTTTACACTCCGAAAAAACGAAAATTCGGGTTTGCGCCTTGTAAGTTGCAGATAGGCCAGAATTATTTCCCACAAAGCGTAGAGCACCCTCTTAAATTAAAATATTTATTTTTGACATCTTTGATCTCTTTTTGTAAATATTGTATAATCTTCAGTTTTTCCAAGTTTCCATCGTTACCTTTGCCGGTCTGATTTCCATTTTCATCAAGGTTCCCAGTGCCAGCAGAGCTGATACCGGGTCTCGGCATTTTAATATAATTATGCTTTGCTACCACTACTTTAGTATGTAATATTAATTGACGAAAATAATATTGAAAATAACCAATAATTTATTTATTTGCAAACTTTCAACAATTTACCCTCTTAAATCTTCAATTTCCTATCAATTCTCTAACAACTCCCGCAAACAGCTTTCCCCCAAGAACATGCAACAAATCTCTAGGTATAAGCCTTTGAAGTTGGGTAGTATGGAACACAGACCCCTCAAAAACGCTTATTTTTCTTTCGGAAAATTAGGAATTTTGGTTGAAATCGTAACATATGATCTCTTATTAGGTATAAATTTTTAATTTCACAATTTTTTCGGGTTGAATATCGAAATCTATATTTTCGAAGGTGTAGAATACGAATTTGGTAATATTTTCCCTTCAGAGATAAAGGGTTGGGGTGGAGAGGGGGTAAGACTTGAAAAAAATTGAATTTGGCAATTTTTCTGAGTGATATGTCGAAGTCTACGACCTCGCAAATCTACATATTAGTACTTTGATTTTTTTCTCCTCTTCACGTTTCACCTCCCACCCCACCTAAATAATACTTCCCGATTCGTATTCTACGACTTCTAAAGCGTACATATTGATATATCACACTTCCAAATGAATGAAATTTTGATTTTATCCCTCCCCATGTCTCACTTCCTCCCATTCTTACTCCAAAAACGGGTTCAGATTCGAATTCTACGACCTCGAAAACGTATGTACATATTAATATATCTCACATGAAAATATGTAAAACTTTGATTTTCTCCCCTTTCCACCGCTCACCAACACTCCTACCTACACATTTTTTTTCAAATTCGAGTTCTACGACTTCAAAAATATATAATGGGACATGGGGCTATTTTTCGAATTTTACAACTCTCTCATTTTGGATCAGTGAAAAGACACTGATAAATAGTAAGGATTGCAACACAGGGAAATCAGCGAAATTCTTTGGTTTTCAGCGGATTTTAACTGATTTTTCAACAAATTTCAGAAATTTTACAGAATTTTCACTGATTTTCCAACTTTTTTCACAGTTTGCTTTCAGTGAAATTTTTTTACTGATTTATTACTATGCTGCAATTCTAACTGGTTTTCAGTGATTTTCGATAATTTTCACTGATTCCTAAGCAAGAGAGCATGGTATACTGAATTACGTCCATTTTTGGAGGGTTTTCGTCCATAGTGGGCAGCTTGAAAAAAAAATCGCAGTTCCTCAGAAATTACGAGGTCCACCCCTCAGCCCCTTCGAGGGTTAAAATGGAAATAATAGCAATTATTTCATTCAACTATCAAGAAAAACTCGTGAAAAAAATTTGAACGAAATCGAAAGACTTGACTTCATTTTTTGTCGAACAGTTTCGGTTTGCAAATATTATTTACATTGAAACACTTCGATTAGGGCCGGAAATTGTCCAACTTGGACGTATTTCAAACCAGTAAATATAAAATCCGTTTGCGAATGAGGCGAAATGTAGCATTTTTTCATCGTCGTTCCGCCACCCAATAATTATACGACGGTGAAAAATTCGCCGGGTGTTTGGCGAATATCCATCGAATCGTCAATGACTCTGGATGTATCGCTGATTATTCCATAAAGCCACTATATCCATTTTTAGCACACAAATCACACCACGCATCGCGCGTCGATTGCGAATAATACTTGTGGATGAAGATAGAGACCGGAGAAAGATAAACATCACGTTTTTCTTACCCCCAATTCCCATAATTCCGAACAACGTTGATAATTCTCTTGGGGAATCTTCTCGCGTCACAAAATTCTGCTGTGTAGCAGCCTTTCTTTCCACACAATGTATCGGAACAAATCCTTTCTCTGCAACACATTTGCACTTGGTATGTGAAAGAATGGAGAGGAAAAAAATAGACGAGGCGAAAACTTCGCAGCCACAAACGCTTAACGTTATATCGACCATGAATATGGAACAGTTTGACGAGAAGCGTATTTTATCTGAATACGTAAACATGTTGAATGTGTAACCAAAAACATCACCCGAAAACGTACCAGAGCCGAAAGTATCGTATGGCTTACTAATTTTTTAGACGCCACCTGTCCGAAAGTTTTGTGTATTCGGTGAATGACAACGGTTCTCGGTGTCGTGCCACTCTCACTCTGATCGAAATTCAACAACCAATGTCGACAAATGTTTCGTTTCGTGTTTTTAGACGCGCGAGTATAGTTTTACAACGAGGGTAAGGCAGGGGTACCTCTGCTGATGTATTTGTGAAGGTGTACTCTTTCATAATGCTATATCCAGGATCCCGGACCGATGCGTGATAGACAGCTATTAAAAAAAGGTACTCGAATAGGGTGAGATGTCTTCGAGTATCAATTTAGATAGAAATCTCAATCAAAGTGTAAATCTTGACAGGATTTATTACTTGTGAACTAAATAACAATGATTTTGGGTTTTTTGATGTACGTGTACTTATTAGGAATGTGTTGAATGTGTCTTGTTGAGCTGTGTGGATGTTTATGTGTTGGGATTTTAAAAAAAATATGTTGACCTTGTTTGTAGTCTACTCTCTCAATTATAAATCAGTGAAAATTACCGAAAATCACTGAGAAACAGTCAGAATTGCAGCACAGGAGAAAATCAGTGATAATTTTTTCACTAAAAACAAATCAGTGAAAGAAAATCACTGGAAATCAGTGAAAATTCACTGAAAACTCAGTGATATTTCTGAAATTCCCTGAAAAATCTGTGAAATTCTTTGAATGATCAGTGAAAAATCACTGAAAATCAGTGAATTTCACTGATTTTTCCTGTGCTGCAATTCTGACTGTTTATCAGTGATTTTTCACTGATTCGGAATGAGAGAGTACAGTCCCAACTGGGAAAAAGTGCTCTAGAAATCAAAATTAGCTTGCTTTTTTGAGGGCCAGAAAAATCAGTGTGCTTTTTATGTGTATGAGTCCCATAGTCCCGAAAAAATGTACTTTGGATTTTTGCACTTGCACAATAGGGAACAGGAGCCTAATCTCTCAATTATAAATCAGTGAAAATTACCGAAAATCACTGAGCAACAGTCAGAATTGCAGCACAGGAGAAAATCAGTGAAAAAATTTTCACTGAAAACAAATCAGTGAAAGAAAATTACTGGAAATCAGTGAAAATTCACTGAAAACTCAGTGATATTTATGAAATTCACTGAAAAATCTGTGAAATTCTTTGAATAATCAGTGAAAAATCACTGAAAATCAGTGAATTTCCACTGATTTTTCCTGTGCTGCAATTCTGACTGTTTATCAGTGATTTTTCACTGATTCGGAATGAGAGAGTAAAAACACCCGTTTATCCCTATTTTTTAAATTCGATCCGGGCCAAAAAATTGTTTCACAGTGTGGTGACGGGCACTCCCCTCACTCTAAATATATGTCAAATTCCCTGGGCCACTTGCACAATTGGGTGTAAGCGCCTCTAATGTGCGATTTTTTATGAAATTTGACCATTTTTGGCTCAATAATGGCTCCATAGGCGTCATATGATCTGCGGGCCAAAAAAAACAAACTCAACACATACATGGATTCATATTTCATTCCACATCAATTAAGCTAAAGTTTGTGAAAAACGGTTTGCACAATAGGTCGTGGTGAATTTTTGAAGTTGAGAAACGTATCATTTTTGCCCCCTTTTACCAAAACTAAATTATCCAAAAGAAAAAATCGAAAACATAGGTTGCGACCGATCCATCAAAATGGGATAAAATTTCACGAGCAGCACACAGTTATTGATGAAAATGTTATCTGAACATTTTTGAGCCCAAAATCCGGTCAATTTTCAAGTATTTTTAAAAAACAGATGTGTGACCTATGGAAATGTGGTAGAATTTCACCCAAAACTTGAAAATGTTGACCAACATTTTTTTGAGCAATTTTTGAGAATTTTTAGCACAGGCCAATTTTGGAGTATTTTTAAATAATTAGCGTGTGACCTATGAAAATGGGGTAAAATCTCGCCGAAAATTGAAATATGTGAACCAAAATTTGCTTTAATCAAGTTTTGAGAATTTTGAGCTTTTGATTGAGAAGATTTTTGGGGAGTTTCGAAAAATCATTACACGACGCGACGTATCAAAACGAGATGAAATTTTATGAGGTGATTAAAAATATTTTGAATGAAACAAAAACAGCAATTTTCTTGAATTTCCAAAACGTGCTTTGAGGTAAGTAGAAGTACATAACTATGTTATGGATCAACAAGAATCGTGTATTGTTGAAGCATTTTTGGGCGCGAAGAAGATGATTGAATTGCCTGTTTCTTTTACTTGTTTGCGTTTCATTATTATAAGTATTCCAATTGCATGTTTTGTTCTAGAAATTGCTTACAAAAATTTTTGACTCACTTATTTAAATTTTGGCAAAATTCTTCTTCATTTTCATAGGTAACAAGTTTAGAAAAATAGACAAAAATTGTCATGCAATAATAATTTATGGAAGTCGTTTGCAAAAATTTTGATTTAAAGTTTTGGATTTGTAGCGGAATTACCTACACCACATATGAGTCAATGCAGATTTTTTTAAACACTTGCTCAAAAAACTGACAACGCTCAAAATTCTCAAAAGTTGATTAAAGCAAATTTTGGTTCACGTGCTTGAATTTTTGGCGAGATTTTACCCCATTTTCATAAAACACACGTCAGTTATTTGAAAATATTTAAAAATTGGCCTGTGCTCAAAATTCTCATAAATTGCTCAAAAAAAATTTGGTGAACATTTTCAAGTTTTTATTGAAATTCTACCACATTTCCAAGTGTCACACGTCTGTTTTTTAAAAATACTTGAAAATTTGCCGGATTTTGGGCTCAAAATCGCTCAAAAATGTGCAGATAACAGTTTCATCAATATCTTTGTGCTGCTCGTGAAATTTTAACCCAATTTGATGGGTCGCAAGTCGCAACCTGTGTTTCCGATTTTTTTGGATAAATTAGTTTTGGCGAAAGGGGGCAAAAATGATACGTTTTCTCAACTTCAAAAATTCACCACGACCTATTGTGCAAACCGTTTTTCACAAACTTTGGCTTAATGGATGTGGAATGAATCCATGTATGTGTTGAATTTGTTTTTTTTTTTTTGGCTCGCAGACCATATGACACCATTTGAGGTGTTTGAGTGAGCGATTTGAGTTTGGCAAATATCAAAATTTCTCCAAATCCAGGATCTGCAAATTTTCAACCTCTTTGGTAGAGGGAAAAAAGAGGTAGCTAATTTTTAAAATCAATGGTTTAGTGAGGTATAGAAACTCAAACTGCAACATTTTAGGGGTGACCGAGGTTTCCAGCTGGTTGCACGACCTTAGTGATGAAAAACCGTGTTTTTTCGAAAGTCATCACCCCTCAAATTTTTTTGGACGGCCCTGCACTCAAAGTATACCTTTGCCAATTTTTGTTAAAATACAAGTTTTTTTCGCTTCATCCAAATATGCATTTTATTTTTTTGGACTCTGGTTTTTCATGAATATCTCTTTCTGTTTTTTTTTTGGAAATAAATTTTTTTCTGAACATCTTCATTTCCTATAAAAATAAGGTACGAGTATTTGGCCAGGAATTCTTGGGAAGGGGACTGTAATTTAAATTTTTTTTCAAAAATTATGTTTTTTGCTCAAAACTAGTTTTTTTGTCGTAATTGTGACCTGGATGTGCTCTCCTCGAAAATCATGATTGCATTGTTTAGTCCAATTATGTATTATATTACATTGACTTGACTTTCAGTATTTTTTCACTGAAAAGTTGAAAAGTTCTATTTTCTCCTCTCCAATTGCTCTCGATTGCCAACTTTTTTGTGTACGAAGCAACTGATCTAACCAAGGAAGATTTTACTCTAAGATATAAAATTAATATCGTAAATACGATGCTTTTTCCAATGCTGATCCTTTAAGGTTATTATACGAGGTATTTTCTCTAAAATTTGTAATTTCTGCAACACGTCTGCGATACAGGGGCGAGTAAGTAGGGTTACCGTGTCACTAAAGGTGCTTTAAAATAGTTCAGGTGCTAAATACCTAATATGGCGTAAAATACATATAATTTGCCAGGATACTTTCGGAGGCGAGAAAATTTACATGACAATTTGTCTCGAATTTAGCCTCGACTCAAGTCACCCTCAAAAATTACTACCAGGGTTAGGTTATCTAAACGAAAATCTAAATTACATTTTATCCCAAGTATTTATATCGTAATTTCCTGATGTAATTTGAAATTTTATATTTCGCAATCGGTACCTACGACTTACCTTTGTTCAGCGTACGAATTCGTGACACCTTTGTAAACCACAATGAAACAGCGAGTCGCTCTTATCGCGGTTAAAAATCGAATCGTTTTGCTTTTTTTCTCTCTTTTTCGTTGTTTTTTCTCCTTATTTCGGAAGTGTACGTAGGTCTAGGTATAGATTTTACGATACGATTTTGGTGGAAAAAGCTACCTTATAAGCGAGTCTGGCAGGTGTTTGGTTAACGTGCGTAGTTAAACCTCTATTAGTATGCGGAGATACATAGGCAGCGTAGAATCGAACAATGGGGTTTACCTGCCCGGGCTCATGGTTCTTTTGACAATAGCGAATGTTGTATAGGTCTGGAGAGGAGCGATCGCGCGTGTGTGCGCTGCTTGCTGCTGATATAAAGCAGATCGGACGTCTACGACATGTTTTATTATGTGTGCAGGCCGCGACCGCCTAAAGGCCTGCGGGAGACTGAGGGATATGCAAAAAGGGCCAGAAAGATCAAAAATGAACCAAAGTTTACTTATTATGGTTATTTTCATCCTTTAGACTGGCTTTTGTGTATCATCGGGATGTGTGCGGATCGTTTCGAAATATACAGTATAAGAATGGCTTAATAAATAAGGAGAGCGAGGAAAGAGGGGAAAAAATGCAATAAAAGAAAACGAAAGATTGGTAGAGTCGCCTACGGTGACAACGATCGCCTTGAATTTTAGTTCTTTTACGGTCCTAAGTTACGGTATATAATGGTAAAGCAGGGATTCCAAAAATCAAATGGGTGCTCTTCTTTTTGCTTCGTTATTCCGAACACAATGACATAATAGTATGTCGCAATCTATTAATTTTAAATTAATTCCTATTTTAGAAAGTAAACCATTGAGAAATGCTCGCGCATGAGAGAACAATGTAGTCGAGATCCTCTCCTACTTTGGTTCACGCGTATAAAACCAGAGCGAAGTTGGAGTTTGAATAATTGAATCTCGTACTGAGGAATGATTAAAGAGAGACTCGTATAACCGTCTAACGGATTATTTTTCATTTTTATTCAGAATTATGAACGTAAGTACAATACAATATGCTATTCTTATCGTTTCGTTTCATTATTCTAATTAAACGTTAATTAAACTATGAAATGTACTTGAACTTGGTAATTGAAATGGCAGATTTTGTTCGGCGCGAGAATTAACCTATGAGCGTTAATCAGACGGTTCTCGTTGGTTTACGATGATTGAGGCAGACAGTCGTCTGAGCGGAGATTCCTTCAAGATTGTGTTGAGACTGGGAGGATGTTAATTTTCGAGTTGACCTACGTTTATTTTTTCTTGGTAAAGGTGGAATACTTTTTTACTCATGAAAAAACCACTAAAAATGTCTACTTTCGATTTGAACGAAAATTGAATTTTTGGAAAGGTCGTATTCTAAAATTTCCATAATGAAAATCTCAGCTACCCATTTTTAGATTTTTGGCGAATTTTTTTAAAATTAAAAATCAGTCCTTATGTTCAGCAGAAATGTGATTTTTTTAAATTAGGGCAGTTTTTTGGTAAAACTGATGATAATTGGATCTCTTATCACATATACCCCCCCCCCCCCGACATTGAATTTCATAATTTCGAGGCATTCAGCAGCTTCTAGAAAGATTTTGATTTTCTTCTGTATTTCTGAGTTTACTTTGAGACCTCAAAATATCGAAATTTCATTTCCTTTCGAGTAGTTAAACAGTGAAATCTATTTCAGATAGGATTTCCAAATTTCATACGAAATTTTGAAAGTATTTTTTAAATTCGTTGTTAGCAATATCCAATAGTAGTGGTGATGATGATGATGGTGAGATTCAAATCAGGTTAGAAGACATTTTTGAGTGAACACAATTCCACATAGACCTCGATATCAAAAAAAATCAAAAATACTGGAGAAAATCAAAATATTTCTGGAAGCTCCTAAATGACTAAAAATGGTTGAATTCGATTTTTGAAAGATCGATATTGGGTAAAAACTCAATTTTCATTGGGTATTATTTTACAAAAAAACAAAAAGAGAAACGATTTTTGATTTTTCAACCATTCGCCTAAAATGAAAAAAAAATCAACTTGGGCAGCTGAAATATCAAGCACCTACAGATTTTTGGATCATGTTCATTTGAAAAATTTAATTTTAGTTCAGATTGGGGTCGAATGCCTCGAGTGGGTACTCCTTTGAGTAAACCCGGGTCAGCCAAGGTCTTCACTGGCTTCAAAAAAAAACAACAAAAAAAACCATAAGGGTAAGGGTTGCCATATTTCGACCACTTTTTTTCAAACTTCCACCAATCGAAGACTTTTTAAGGTAGAAACGTCGGAAATGGCTTAAAAAATACCTTGATCCTTCCTCTACCACTCCCTAAAATTTTGAGCCGATACAATCATTTTTTGTATTTTTTGCGATTTTTTTTGTGAGGGAACTCAAAAATTGATTTTGAAATTTTGGGTTCCTAATTTCGATCACCAGCTGATTTCGCCTGCATAGAGCGGAATTTACCCGAAAAGAATTTTTTCATGTTCTTCTTTCACAGATAAACAAAATGAGACCAAAACGACAACCCTACAGCCAAAACTCGCGGAGAAAATCAGAATAAACAAAATCGCATTCAAAAAACAGATTACATAAGATAGTATTTCTGGTCGAGATTAGGGCACCCCAAACAATTTGAACTTAGTGAAAAATTTTGTTGCGTACCTCCAGTTGTTTTCAAAAACGATGATTTTTATTGAAATCTGACACCATGCCCCATCACAATTCACAATTATTTGGTAGAATTTATTGAAAAAATTATTCATAATTTGAGATCAAAGAATACGTAAAAAAAATTTTCACCTGTGCGATTTCGTTTTTTTTTTTCAATTTTCTACGCCAATTTTGCCTGTAGAGTTGTGATTTTGGTCTCAAATTGTTCATCTATGAAAAAGGAACATGAAATTTATTTTTTTTCGTGTAGATTGCGTTCATAGCGGCCGAAATCAGCCGGTGGTCGAAATTAGAAAGCGGTCGAAGTTAGGGCACTTTGCCCTTACCCAATTAAATACCTTTAAGAATTGAGAACTTTCAAAGTTTCCAATTTTTTATGCACATTTCTACTCTGAAATGAAGCCAATTTCCCGAACAAACATTTTCCCGAATGACTGATTTCCCAAAAAAATTCCCGAATCCGTTTTCCCGAATTCAATTAAAGTAGAATTTTCTGGAATTGGTTTTGCACTTCTGCCAATTCTTTCAATGTTTTTGGGTTCGGTGGCATATTTTGTCGACGTTTTCTTCTAACCACCTTTTTCAATGATTCTTGTTTGGGTAGAAGACTTAAAACCACTGAAGACTCTTTAGGGTGCGCCGCAGCTTTATGCTTAATGCGTTGAGTTAGTTACAGGGCTCGACATTGATCTGGTCTTGGCGAATGCTGGTGCTTTGATTCTGTTGGACCGTTTACCACACCAATTTTTCGGAAATTTAAAGAGTCAATCCTTATGGCGCGGGTCATACCTTCTCTTACACGTAACTTTCTGCAATTTCAGTATGTACCTCCTTTAGAACTAATGGACTGCCGGTAAATGTACCCGTTTATGATCAAATTATTTTCATCCACTTTAGTCGCATGTCATTTATGATGTAGAACAGCAGCCGCAGACCCGAGATCACTCAGTCAAGAAAACTGATTCAGGAAATCGGCCATTCGGGAAATTCGCCTCGAGAAAATGACTGTGAACCTTCTTTTTTAATGCTTCAATTCATTTAAATAATGAGTATCTTAATTTTCATTTTCAATGATCACTTGAGTTGATGATCCCTCACCTCGCTTTACTTCATAAATTCCTGAAAATTTTTTGATATAAGGTAATTTCAAACTAGGATGATTTTCTTTGTTTGAACCCGAGGACATGTTTGTTTGAAGATTTAATTTTATTGAAGTATGATTTTTAAAGAATAGGTAGTCCATGGACATTTTGTCGTTCATTATAGAGAATTAAGATATGAAATGAGTTTTCACTCCATATCTTCTTCATCATCAGTTACTTTTGTCAACGTTTCGCCAGAGCGACTACATGATGAGATTTCATCCGCGATTTTTTCTTCTGGACAGTTTCACCAATCTAATAATCTGATTAGTGAGGTTCTGGCTTGATGGATGGGTTTATCGATGTCTTCGAAGGCGAATCTGTTTGCAGTATTATCATCTTAGAATGACTCAGTCAATTTCACTGATCTTTCAGCAAGTTTTGTTATTTTTAGTGATTTTACACTAAAAAACAAGCGAAAAAAGGTACGATTTTTCAAACACAATAATTATGGATCATCGTATGAGGGACTTGGCCCATACTCAGGAGCCAAAGAAGGAGGGCGGAACAGAAACGGCCTTGAATCTAGCAGTAGCTCGCCTGCTCCACCCCCCCTCCTTTGCTGGCGTTGATTCGGCCACAGGGTGCCTCCAAAAAAAACGAATAAAAAAATAGGTAAATAAAAAGGAGAAAAAAACTGCAAGCATTCTAAAGCTCCTTCAATCTCACCCTATGTAGGCTGAAGCACTTGAAGTCTCCTCAATTTCCGATTCTGAGTCTGATATTAAATTTACGTAAGCTATGTAGGCTGAAGCACTTGAAGTCTCCTCAGTTTCCGATTCTGAGTCAGATATTAAATTTACGTTGACTATAATCTTCCTGTAAAAATAAAAACAAAAAAAGTACAAATAGATTTCACATAAAAAAGTTTTTTTAAAGTAAAAAACAAGCAAAAAAAAGTACAATTTTTCAAACACAATAAATTTGAATTTTTTTATCCAAAATTACTCAAAATATGAAGAGAATGCCAGATTTTCTCGAATTTTCCGACCTCCAGGCGTGTGAAATTTCTTATTTCAGCGAGGTGCGCGATTTTGAACAAGGTGCGAGAGTTTTTGAAAAGGCACTTTCCCGACGTGTCGGAAAAGCCGGAAAAGTAGCGCGATTTTTCCTATGATTGAGTTTTTCAGACCTCTAATTGGCTGGCCACAATGAGAAATCGTAATATCGCGAGAATCTATGTTAACGTTTGAATTTTCCAAATACGATATTACTTACGTTGTTTCGGCGGCTGTCTGGCTTAACTTCAGCGAAATTTAGAAACTTGATTTTCCGAACCTTCGGAAAATCTATGGTACAGCTTTTCTTTTCTACGTGTCATACGCGATCGAAAGTAGCACGGAGCTTACCCAGTTTTTCCTTTCCGACGTCAATGTTTAAAACGTAATTAAACTTAAAGGAAAAACTGCCGATTTCATTTAAGCGATTTATTGTAATATGAAAATATTACAAGCGCGTATCGATCACTATTTTCACGATGAAAACGTAACCAGAAAATATTACAGAGGTTTTTATATCTTTTTTGCGACGAATTTCAAGACGATAATAATCAGGCGCGCCCAGGAGTTTGAAAAGTGGTGTGGCAACACTTATTAAGGGCCCCAAATTTTCGTCAAAGCCCCCCCCACCCCCAATTTTTTACGGACTTGTTTTTTTCAACCTGGTCTGGCTTTTTATAAATTTGTCATCAGAAATTTCAATTTTTATTCAAAAAACAACAGTTTGATATGATGCAATATGGGTATCAAAATCCTTGATTTTTTGCGGAGTTAAATATTTGCAATAGGTATTTTGATTTTCAACAATGATTTCACTGAACAAAATAAAAAAATTAAATTAAAATATATTTGAAAATCAATTTTGAGAAAAACTAGAAACGATAAAGTACCTACTAGGGACCAAATTTGGGCAAAAATCCTGTGGGGGGATAAAAATTGAAAATTTGACAGTCAATATTATTTAAAAAGAAGAAATTTGTCGAATCCTAGTTTTTTAAAAAATAAAATTTTTAAAAATCGACGAATTTTTGAAAATTTCTTTGGATATTGTCACGAAGACCCTTCATTAGAAAATAAATTGTTTAAATTTATCGAGCCCGAGCGAAGTGAGGGCGAAAATTTTTGAAGAAACAAGAATCCACATTTTTTTATTCATAATTCGTGCTTTTTTCGTGTTATTTTTTTCATTTCCAAAAAACACGATTTCTTTATTGCGCTCCTCTCATTGCAAAAAAATTTAAAAATTTTGAAAATTCGATTTGAGATTATCACCATGTTTCATGATAAATAAAAAGTACATATACATTTTTTTCATTTAAAAATATTCAATTGTCTGGACTGCAAGGGAAGAAGGTTCATACCATAATTTTGAAGATGAATTTTGTAAATTTACTGAGCTCGAGCGAAGCGAGGGCGAACATTTTTCAAGAAAAATGTATCCAAAAGTCGAAATTTTTTCATTTTTTTTAATCAATACTTTAGCATTGAAAATGATGCGAAATTCTCAACTCCTATTCCTGATATATATTTTTAAACTTTATACACCTGAGCAATGCGAGGGCTAAGATTTGAAAAATTTATGATTTTCAGAAAGAAAATAGAATTTTTGATTGTGAGAAGGAACATATTCGGTGTCTTCTCAATTCGACTGCATATTCTGCTTATTATTAGATCCATCTCTGCTATACATACTTAGTATATATTATTTTGAATGGAAATTTTGTTCATATTTTTACGTATTTCAAAGTAAAAATTGGGAGAGGTGTGGCAGCCGCCACACCTCCACACGTCGGTGGGCGCCCCTGATTAATAATAAACAAAGGTTTTCTTAAAACTAAGGAAAAACGGATTTTGGCAGTAGCCGAATATATCTAATAATAGACAGCCGCGGATAATTTGATAAAAATAACACAAAAATATAATTTCAAGTGATATCTGGTGGAAATTTTACAACAATAAACATCGTTATCAAATATGTACTGAGATAATTTTATTCATAAAAAATCGCATTTTCATCTTTTCCATTACAAGTATCAAAATTATCAATCGTTTTCAAACTTTGAAAGTTTCAAGTGAATTCTTTTAAAATTGAAAAGGAAAAAAGTGGAATAAAATCCAGTTATGATGTCTGAAAATTTCATCAAATTTAATCCCACAGTACGACAAAATATTACACTAATAAAAAACCTAACAAAATATAGGTATCTAGGTAAATTAAACGACGAAGGGGAAAAAAAAATCCCGACTCGTCGGCGCACAACAAATACCTACGCATAGAGAAGAACAATATAACGAGAGATGAGAAAATTACGTCATAAAAACGACAACGTAGCAGCTTCACGTTGATAATCGGATTACTATGTCGATGAGATAAACACGAAAGTAAAAAAATAAAATAAAACGAAAAATAAAAGTAAACACTGGTCGAATTTAATAAACATCTCGACGCATTTATCAAACACCTCGACCTTTGGTAACCCGTAGCATCAATGGCGCTGACGATGGCGCTTCGGGATTTTACCCGATTGAGAATCACTGCCCAAGCAGAGAATTGAGACCGGTGTAAAAATTCCGTATACTTATAGGACGGAGAGACGAATCACAATGGCATTGTTATAGGTAAACTTGCGACGAGAAATAAAATGCTGCCTTATTCAGAATTTTCCAGCCAGCCAAACATTTTAAAGAAAAGAACTTAATTCTTTTGTCAGTTCTCGTTGCGTATTCGCAGCTTCTCTATTCCATTCGAACGAAATCTATCAATCTTCCACACCGTTTGACTTTGTAAAAACTATATGGCGATATAAATACTATTTTATTGAGTGTCGCATTCGATAATAGAGTCAACGTTTTGGGTAAATGATCACGAATGCTTCTCGTGTTTTTATCGTTCACCTTACGCACCGAGCACCGCGAGTGAAGTTGGGAATTCACTGGTCTAGAATAATTTCGCGGAGCACCGAATTGAGTGAGATTTTATTACACGCCGCAGTGCCCGATTAATTACTTCGACGAGGTGGCGAACTGGAAACATCTGCCTTGGACTTGTATCAGTAGTGGGTACATAAAATCAACATATTCTTTAATCATTTATAGCTACAGGAGGTTTTTTTTTGTAAAGAGAAGTGATTATTATACGTGTTATTAACCTCGTATTTATATACGTAGTATTATGTATGTAATTCGTACGTATATCTAAGTATTACTGGTATAATAACAAATTATAACCTACCGAATAAGAGTACACGTCGAAATTCTCATTGCTAGAGTATTTATACGTACAAAAGAGTAAAGACGTTGAGCATTTAATAATAAAATAGAGAAACTACTATACTCGGAATAAAATTAATACCAAAGTTTATGAAAATAAGCTTATCAGGTATCAAGTTTGGCAGCTAACGTATAATTTGTGATGGCTTATACATCGAACAAGGATTATAGTTTTAGATACTATTTCTAATTGAACTTAATATTCGATATTTATAAGCGTTTTATCCAAACTTGGGTGTTTCCTCTTGGCTCGTATAATGCTACCTCGTTATAGAGCTACCGATTGGGAAGGGGGAAGAGAGGGGTAATTTTCTCTCTGAACCCATACTTTTCGAAAATTCCTCCAGCAAAATATTTGGAAAAATATTCCAAATTTTGAAAAAAAAATGGGGGAAAAAATATAAGAAACATAAAATTCCTAAAAATTTCACAGAACGAAAATAATTAACATTCACAAAAAAACATGTGGAAAAACCATACGTTTTTTAAAAAAAATGGTACTAGACCATAGGGTAATTTTGGATAAAATTTACCAAAAGGTTTAAAACCATAGGTCAATGACCTATAATACTGTACCTATTAGTGTGGGCCGAAAAACCAAAAATTTTGATTTTTGAAAAGTTATCTCTGCAAAAGTTTTCGGCTGGATAGACTAGAAAAATAAGATGAAAAATTTCAAAATCGATTTGTATCTTCCGATCGCGCAAGATCCTTCAATTCTCCAAAAATTGCCAAAAATTTCGATAAAATTTAAAATTGATTAAAATTAATTTTAGAGCTTATTTAGTGACTATCTAGACCAAAAGCACATTTTTTTTAAAAAAATCAGTGTTTTATAACATTTTCCAATTTTTCTTCAGAGGTGAAAAAATATGAGAAAGGGTATAGCCAGAGAAGGGGTATTTTTGGCCCCAGCCCCGATTTTTGATCTAATGCCTGTCCCCAGATTGTGTACCTTGATGAAAAAAATTCTGGAAAATTTTTTATTTTGGCTGCTTTTTCAAATCTTGAGCATTTCATACGGAAAGAATGGCTAAATGAAGAAACTAACGTCGAATTCGTGTTCAGCAGGTCAAAATACTTCGATTAACATCTTTTTCGCGATCATTTTACTTTAAATGTCGAAATTCACTTTTTTCACCGATTTTTCATGACAATAAAATTCAATTTCGCGATTTAAAGTAAAATGATCGCGAAAAGGATGTTTATCGGGGTATTATGACCTGCTGAACACGAATACGGGATTGAGTTTTTCATTTGGTGATTTCTTTCCGTATAAAATGCTCGAAAGGGTATGGACGGATTAGGGGTGAATTTGGCCCCCGCTCCGATTTTCACTCTAACCCCCTTAGATGGTACCCCTTGATGTAAAAACATTCTAGAAATTTTTTTGATCTCCCCCCCCCCTCCCTTCCGGAGTTATGGCCATTTTATTGCATTATTTTCAAGAATTTTTAATTTCAACGGAAGTGAAGGAAATTTTCTGTTCTTTGGCACAAAATTACATCACATAGAGGTCTATTTACGATAATTTTTCCATCGATTTTAGTGCACTCCTTCATGAGATTTCGATCATTTGAAATTTTCAACTGTAAAAAAGACCTTAGCAGCGAAGTTCGACTAATTTTTGAAAATATCCTAGAAACGTGTTTTTTGACGTAGATTCACGTCACTGCTAAAAAATGTGTTTTTTGATGTAGAATTTTGCTGTGCATTCGGTTTTGGCCGATTCTTTGAACTAAGGACCGAAAATTGCGAAAAACCTTACAGAAACGTTGAAATTTTAGCAGATTTCTCAAATTTTGAGCGTTTTATACAGAAAAGAAAATGCCCTAAGGAAAAAACCAATACCATATTTGTATTCAGCAGGTCAAAATACCCCGATAAACACCCTTTTTGCAATAGTTTTGCTTGAAGTTTCTAAATTTTCTTTTTTCGCTGATTTTTCATGGCAAAAAAGCTGAAAAAAAGTGAATTTCGAGACTTTGAGTGAAACAATCGCGAAAGGAGTGTTAATCGGCGTATTTTGACATGCTGAACACGAATATGGGATTGGTTTAAATTCATCCCTAATCCGTCCATACCCTTTGAAAAAATTTGCCAAAATAACAACCTTTTTTTTACCGGTTTTCGCAATTTTCGGCCCTTGTGCCATCTCAATTGCCAAAACTGAATACGTGACGTGAATCTACGTCAAAAAACACGTTTCTAGGATGTTTTCAAAAATTAGTCAAACTTCGCTGCTAAGGTCTTTTTTACAGTTGAAAATTTCAAATGGTCGAAATCTCATGAAGGAGTGCATTAAAATCGATGGAAAAATTATCGCAAATAGACCTCTATGTGATGTAATTTTGTGCCAAAGAACAGAAAATTTCCTTCACTTCTATTGGAATTAAAAATTCTTGAAAATAATGCAATAAAATGGCCATAGCTCCGAAAGGGAGGGGTTGGGGGCAACATTTTTTCCAGAATTTTTTTGGATCAAGGTACACATAATCTGGGGGCAGGCATTAGATCAAAAATCGGGGCTGCGCCAAAAACACCCCTTATCCGCCTATACCCTTTTAAAAAACTGTAAAACATGGATTTTTCAAAAAAAAAAGTTGTGCTTTTTGCTTTAAATAGTCCCCAAATAAGCTCTAAAATTGATTTTAATGAATTTTGACTTTTTTGTGAAATTTTTTGGGGAGGTTAAATCCTAAAATGACTGGACTATAATTCGAAAGCTTGAAAATGATGAAAAAAGACTAGAGGAGAATGAAATATTTAAATTTAATTCGAATATTAATTCAAAAAATCGAATGCTCGCAAATAATATGAAAAAAAAGAATGTGGTACCTAAAAATTTAATTTTCAATTCGAAATTATCTTGAATTAGCAGACTTTGAAAAAAAGATAGATTCCAACAAATATAATCTTTGGGTGCCTATACCTAGACCTACAAATCTTAAATTTTTGTTTAAAAATTAATCTTTTTTTATTCTTTGGGACAGGAGGCGAGTTTCAAAGATATACGATTTTCTTAATGATAAAAATTTATTTCACAACAAAATACAAACGAACCTTATATTAAATTAACTAAAAACGAAAGATTATATTTTTACGACTACGAACTTTTTTTTTATTGTTCTCGGAGATTCCCGTCATTCTGTTCGGGTTGTCCAACTTGATTCTCAGGAATAATTGCAGGAGGAGGCGGGAACAGGTCGCGTAAAATTTGTTCCGCTGCCTGAAATAAAGTTCCCAAATGTCGCTGAAATACTAACAATTAAAACTGTATCCGTCTAAAAAAATAAAAGGCAAGATTATAGGAAGTCGTATGGTTTTGGATTTGAAAAAAAAACAATTTTACCTCTGTATCCACGCGACGTTCGGTGGTTCGTAAGATATTTACGAGTTGATTCAATGTTGTATAGCGTTGGTGAGATGCAGGAATGTCTTTCATTCTTTCGGCAATGGTAACCAACCTTGCTGAATCCTGAAATGCATATAAATTAACGGTATTTAGTTTATGATATTTAAAAAGGAAAAAAGTAACCATAACAAATACTTACACCTCCTCGATTTGCGGGCACAAATTGATAAGGCATAAATTTAGGATTTCTACGCGACATTTTTTTCGTCTCGAACGTAATTAATACCTATGACTGCCTATAGTAGGTACCTAATACTGGTGAGCGCTGACGTGGATATGGAGTTGGGCCACAGCAATGGTCCACTTTATGATGAAAATTTTTCAATTTTATAAGCAACCAGTGATATTTGGCTGCATCTTGATTTTTTATTTTTCAGCCAGCAATTTTTCTTTACTATCGCATTTCACCCTATTTATTTAGTAGGGTTTTTTCATCGTTGATTATTTCGTAATTTGCAGCAAAATCATACAAACTAATGTTTTCTAGCACAGCGGGGCCTATCAGGATAATACGTATCAACTAAATTTTTACAATAAATATCTGTGGAATCTGGATTCAACTTTTCCATATCTTTCATTTGTTTCAGTTTACGTTGGCGTATCATATGAATCTGATCAATCATTTTATTTGTAATCGTAATATTTCAATGAGCTTAGTGCAGTTGGCGCATTTCAATTCAAATCAGGAAAATGGGAGCTTCCAAAGGTATGAGAAAAAGATGAAATTCAGGATTTTTTGTTTACTTTAACCAAAGGTGCGTTCTCACCAAATGTCAATGGTGTTAAATGTTCATTTTTTCGTGGTAAAAATTAGTGGTTACCTACCATTATTTTCTAACACTTCACATCTTTTAGTGTAAAATTGATAAAAATTGGTTTAATCGACATTGAACAAATTCTAAGAGAACTTATTTGTACCATCGAAAAAATGGTTATGTAATTTTTTATATGAAGTCAATGGTAATGGGTGATTCTTGTTAGTGGAGAGGCACCTCGAAACTTTCTAAAAATCCTGAATTTCATATCTTTTTTTCATATCTTTGGAAGCGCCCAAACAAACCTATTGTTTGATATTCATTTTAGATATCGATATAATCGATCGATATATCAAACAGTATATCGATATAGCAACCTCAATAAATAAAAATGATCCAAATATCAGGGTCATTCCACGTCAGTTCGTTCACGAAGTGGAAAGTGTGCTCGGTGATTTTTTTGATTTTTCACATATAGGTAGCGGTAGAGGTTGATGAGAGATGCCGAATGGCGCAAACCGGAGCTCTCCAAGTCTTTTTGGAGGGCAGCCATGAGCACTCGGAAGTTTTGAGGTAAAGTTGGATATGGTAAATTTCGAGCGTGGATAACTCGAAAACTATGATAGGTAGGAAGTTGGAACTTTTTCTAATGTTTAGGGCCTTTGAAGAGTTTCTTGGCGATTTTTTGGAAATCAGTGTTGCCACTTTTTTTGATACCAAAAATTAGCTGGAAAAGTTGAAAAGTGGTATTTTTATATGAAGGACACGTTCAAAAATTCCAAAAAAAATAAAATAAAATATGGTACAACTTCACGTGCTGAGTAACGTATTAAGAAACTGAGGTGGCGTTATTTTTAAAATTCATTTTAAAAAATTTCAAAGTTCATAAGAAAACATAATTTTTCACCCTCTGTGCTGAAAATTTCCTAACCCGGTTAAATTACATTGTTTTTACCACATTTTCATCGTTTATTAAAAACTTGTTCACAAAACTACTTTTATCAAGTCGGTAACGACAAAATTTGAACTTCAAACATGAAAATTGGTGAACGAATCAAGTTTCTAGGTTTGAAGGTTATTTTTGGTTTTTAATAATATCTGCCTATATTTCAAAACTATTTTTATGTAGAATTGCTATTGAAGAAGGGGAGTGACAAAAGGCTTTTCTTTTGGGTACATAACATTCAAGATCGACTAGATAAAAATAGTTTTGTGGACTAATTTTTAATATATGATGAAAATGTGGTAAAAACAATGTAATTTAACCGGTTTAGGAAATTTTCAGCACGGGGGTAAAAAATTATGTTTTCTCATGAACTTTGAAATTTTTTAAAACGAGTTTTAAAAATAACGCCACCTCAGTTTCTTAATATGTTACTCAGCACGTGAAGTTGTACCATATATATATATTTTTTTTGGAATTTTTGAACGTGTCCTTCAGATAAAAATATCACTTTTCAACTTTTCCAGCTAATTTTTGGTAACAAAAAAAGTGGCAATACTAATTTCCAAAAAATCGCCAAGAAACTCTTCAAAGGCCCTAAACATTAGAAAAAATTTCTACTTCCTATACTTACCATCATAGTTTTCGAGTTATCCACGCTCGAAATTTACCATATCCAACTTTACCTCAAAACTTCGAGTGCTCATGGCTGTCCTCCAAAAAGACTTGGAGAGCTCCGGTTTGCACCATCCGTCATCTCTCATCGAGCTCTGCCTACATGTAAAAAATCCAAAAATTCACCGACCACACTTTCCACTTCGTGAACGAACTGACATGGAATGATCCATCATTAAAATGACATAAAAATTCCGTAAAAATTCTAAAAATTGAAAAAAATTGAAACTCGTAAAAAAAATTGAAAGCCTCTCTTCAAAAATAATAAATCTTTAATATATGTGCTTTTAATATCTTCAATGATTTCAAATTCCTCTTTTAAAGAAATGCCAAGCCGAAAAAAATTTGCAAAAATACTTATGGGAAGTCGGTCTTCTAAAAATTTTCAGAAGGCCCGCATTTTTTAAGTCCCCCCCCCCCTTCCATCTGTATCGACACTTCGTGGCTCTGCCTCGTTATTCCGACAACTCACCTAATTTCCCAAGTGTTCTCGTCAACAAAAAATCTGTATGGGTAATTGGCAATACAACCCAGACCCAGTGAGAGGAAAAAAAAGAATAAAATAGATCAAAGAGAGATGACCTATTAAAATATTATACGGCGGAGTTACGAGAGACGGCGCTTCGTGAAATACTGCCTTATATTTGATAAAATATCAAGTTCGATTTTCATACTTGTACTTTTACAACGTGAAGAGTGAAACTCGATGATCTATTGAAATAAAAAACATAATGAAATATGAGATTTTAGATATGGAAAACATGACAGAGAAAATTAACGTGATGACATAGACGCTCAGCAGTTTATAATATTTTGTATACGTAAGGTCTTGGTATAAAATATGTGTATATGAATGATGATGATAAAGAACAGATTATTCCAAACCCTTTCGATATTATCTCGAATTTATACCTACGAATCGAAATGAAAAAAATCAAATTCGAATGATAAATGTTCTCGAAAGATTCGGACAAGTGATAAATATGACCCTAAGAAAAAAAAAATGATCCAGGGAAAAAATTAACTAATTTTTACGAGTTCATTTTATTCGTACTTGTGCGAGAGTACAAAGTGTATTAGATATAGTAATGAGCTCTGTTTCGTTATCTGGATAATTTAAATACGTTGTATACAAACGTGTAAAAATTTGGCACAAGTTCAGCTGATAAGACGTGATATATTGATAGCTATTGTTTAATTTACACCATTTGGTGGGTCTTACGTACGTGTTTGAGTAAATTAGGTAAACGTGCGCGGCAATGTGTCATTATTTATTTAATTCGTCTTTTCGAAGAAATTTATAGGTGTAGAGAAAACATTAACGTCGAGATTTTTCATAATTATATGTGATTTTGATTTTAATAACGATTTCCTCTTTGCATTAAATGAATTGCTTGAGACGAAAAATCAAGTTTGATTTTATTTATCGAAGTTGTTTTGATAGTATAAGGTGTGCTAACGTTGTAATTATACGAGTGTAACCACATACGTACATTATATTAATAATTAACACCTTTTTTTCTTTATCGATTTATTAAAGGAATACCTACTCTGTTTGTAGTTGTAAAACATGAAATTAATCGGCGATATTGTCGTAGGATATAAAAACTGGTTGTGTTATGTTCAGATCATCTGAAACAAATAACAAGGCGACAAATTACTGAGAAATTTACATTCTGTTGCTAAGGTATTCCTGTTTGCGATAAAGAAGTTATCGGATTTGATTAATGTAAATGTTATGATTTTACTTTGATAAACACCATACATAAACATGAAGGTAGAGTGGAAAAGCATTTCGGATTTTGACGGAAATTGGTGAGGTACCTAGTTATTTTTAGTAGAGGGCCTCCAAAAAAAAAGAGTATCAATCCGAAGAAGGACGAGGTTAGGAGATCTCAGAATAAAGTCGTTTAGGGAAGAAAACGTCGTTTTGGGACCTTCAGGAAATCCCCCCCCCTTCCAAAAAAAACAACTCATTTTCGAAGAGGAAAAAAACATTCAAAGAAGTGAGAACTCCAAAATTCCAAAATTCGATTAAAGCACGCCCTACTAAATTTGCCCTCTGTACAAAGTGAAGTTGGAAAGTTGCAAATCAGAAATGAGGGATTTGAAAATTTATGAATGATGATTTTAAAAAATCAAATTAATTTGTACAATGAGTAGTATATGGGTCACTTTGGAACAGTCCGAAAATGTCAAGAAATCACCAGGTGTGGTGGTGTTGTGACAAAGTAGGCGTGTTCCAGAGTGGCCCGTATACTACAAAATAAGGAAAAAAAATTTTCAAACGAGATGTATTTTTCGAATCACTTTGGAACAGTCCGAAAAAGTCAAGAAAGCACCAGGTGTGGTGGTGTTGTGACAAAGGAGTGTTCCAAAGTGCCTGTAGATGTCGCGCTAAGGTTTGATTGGTGAACCCGACCTTGTGTGATGTGATGTTGGAAAAAAGTTACGCTGAAAGCGCAAAAAATTGAAATAAAATAAAAGTGTACTTACAAGTTGATAAAAGTTTAAGTTTAAGTGAAAAAAGTGTGTATTAAATGAACTTGATGACAAAGCTCCTGCCTCGTTTACCTTCATACACGAGTTGAAGTTTTTCCTTAGCTTTGTTGTTCCAAGTTTCCAAGGCATCATCTGTGTCGAACAAACCGAAGAACCGTTGAGGTAAGTGCAAACAGTATTCCTCAGTTTCAACAACGATAGAAGAATCATGAACTGTAGAACAACGAAAGAAGGACTTGACATTGAAAATAGTTCCGGCGTTAAAATCTTTGAAAGACTTGAATTCTTTCTGTTCGCTAAGAGCATTAAATTGTTGCATAAACACGTCCATGTTGTATGAGTGTCAAGCAAGTAATGAGTAAGTGAGGAAGGAGGACCTATATTTATAGAATTTAGAATCGAGAAAAAAGTGGTGGGGGTAAATCAAATTTAATGAGAAAAAATTATAAAAATAGGTGTTTATATTAGTTTCAATCAGTATCAGTATGGCTTCTAATGAGTTAACTTGCAATTGTCTTGAAGCAAAGATTGCCGAAACTAAGTTTAATCACACAGTTTGTATTATTCTTCTAGGAAAAATACACAATGGTGTGATTTCACGCCTTGAAAATATTGCCTTAAAACGTAATCTTATTATCCATGAACAACGTCTTCGAGGTAATTTAGCAAAGTTAAATTTTGGTATATACCAACCAGATTCGTTGGAATTCCTAAGCCAGTGTATTATTTTACAAAATCTATATACAGATTGGGAAGCCATGTATTTACCTCTTCCTCTCTCACTAATAAGACCTCTTCTTGATTTTGGAAAAGGGACTACCCTTCAACCTGCGAATGGTTGTTGTAACATTTCTGTTAGCCGTGAAGAAGAGTCTGACTCTTATGAAGAAGAGTCTGATTCGTCATCAAATTATGAATCATCTTCAGAGTTTTACACAGATGAGGACTCTGAAGATGATTCAGATTAAGAAACAGTAAACTTCTTCTAAAAGAAGAAAAAATATTATGTTTCAAGTGACCCCCCCCCCCCCCCCACCAAAAATAATAAAGTTGAAACAAAAAACAGTGTTGCCTGTGCCGTCGAAAAAAACAAAAGAAAAAAGATGAAAGAAAAGTTTCTTTTTTTAAAAAAAGATATAAAAAAAATAAAACTAAAAAACTAAAATTAAAAAATAAACACACACAAACATACATACAAAAAAAAATAAAAAAACACATTTTCGCCCAGCGGGTAAAGGCCCGATACCTACTTAAATTCTAAGAACACGCAAAATCGAGATCAAAATATTAAAAAAAAAAACAACTATAAACCACCCTTTTCATTTACCACACACGCACATACCAAGCATCCCACACACGCACAGTTACACCATTGACTTTATATAACTAACGTGGACTGAGCTAGTAATGTAAAACTCGCGGTCGAACATAAATAATCCATTTTGGCTTGGAACGCGTCTGATTGGTTGTTACGTAGCTCACCCGTTTCTGATTCGTTATTAAATCTTCGTTGACGCGTCCCCTTCGCGTTCCACGTTCATCTCGTTATCAATCCGAGGCTAAACAACCAATCAGACGCGTTCTAAGCCGAAATGGATTATTTCATGTTTGACCGCGATTTCACCGAAAATTACCCACAGTAGCTCAGTCCATGTTCTCTATGGTCTAAGAGTTACACATACACAGATAGAAATACAAACAAACAAACAGATACACAAGCAGGCACGATCACAACACACAAAAGCAGTCACGGGTGGTTTTGAAGACTAGCAACAAAATAGTTGAAAAATAAAAAAAAAAACTAATCATTCTTCTTCTTCATCTTCATAATACGTTTCAACCGAAGAGAATCCTGTCTGTTAAAAAACTCACACATATTAGAAAACATCAGGTAAAAGAAAAAAAGAAAAGAAAACACTCAACTTACACATTTTTGAAGGGGTCGTCAACCGCGGGGCTAGCCCCATAATCTGGAGCTAAGGAGGGAGGTCGGAACATAAATGGACGCGAGTCTAGTAAAAGATCTCTGTTAACACCTCCCCCCTCCTTGGACGGAGTTCGCTAAGGTTTGATTGGTGAACCCGACCTTGCATGATGTGATGTTGGAAAAAAGTTACCCTGAAAGTGCAAAAAAATTGAAATAATATTAAAGTGTACTTACAAGTTGATAAAAGTTTTAATAATATTGCCTTAAAACATAATCTTATTATCCATGAACAACGTCTTCCAGGTAATTTAGCAAAGTTAAATTTTGGTGTATACCAACCAGATTCGTTGGAATTCCCTATATACCGATTGGGAAGCCATGTATTTACCTCTTCCTCTCTCACTAATAAGACCTCTTCTTGATTTTGGAAAAGGGACTACCCTTCAACCTGCGAATGGTTGTTGTAACATTTCTGTTAGCAGTGAAGAAGAGTCTGACTCTTATGAAGAAGAGTCTGATTCATCATCAAGTTATGATAGCTTTTCAGAGTCTTACACAGATGAGGACTCTGAAGATGATTCAAATTAAGAAACAGTAAACTTCTTCTAAATGAAGAAAAAAGATTATAGTTCAAGTGACGCCCCCCCCCTCCACCAAAAATAATAAAGTTGAGACAGAAAACAGTGTTACCGGTGGCGTAGAAGAAAACAAAAGAAAAAAGATAAAAGAAGAGTTTAATTTTTTAAAAAAAGATATAAAAAAATATAAAACTAAAAACTAAAATTAAAAAATAAACACACACAAACATACATACAAAAAAAAATGAAAAAACACATTATCGCCCAGCGGGTAAAGGCCCGATACCTACTTAATTTCTATAGAACACAAAATTGAGATCAATATAAAAAAAAAACAACTATAAACCACCCTTTTCATTTACCACACAATATGTACATACCAAGCATCACACACACCCACAGTTACACATACAGAGATAGAAAGACAGACAAACAGATACACAAGCAGGCACGATCACAACACACAAAAGCAGTCATGGGTGGTTTTAAAGACTAGCTACTACATAGTGTATAAAAAGACAAAAAATTACTCCTTCTTCTTCGTCTTCATTTTCATAGCCCTTTTTAAACGAAGAGAATCCTGTCTGTTAAAAAACACACACATATTAGAAAACATCAGGTTAAAGAAAAAAAAAAGAAAAACCCGTCAACTTACACATTTTGAAAGGGCTCTTCGACAGCAGGGCTAGCCCCATATTCTGGAGTGATAGTGGGAGGGTGGTACACAAAAGGTTGAGAGTCTAGCAGAAGATCGCCGGCTGCACCGGCAGCACCGCCCCCCTTGGATGGTGTGGATTCGGCCACCGGGTGCCTGTGAAAAAAAAAAACAAATAAAAATAGGTAAATAAAAAAGAGAAAAAAACAGCAAGCTTTCTAAAGCTCCTTCAACCTCACCCTATGTACTCAGAAGCTCGTGAAGACTGTGAGTCTGACTCAGACTCAGAAACTAGGGAACTATAGAAGGGGGTATGCTAGTCAGCCATTTTGTGCCTTTTTCAGAAAGTAAACAAACGAATTATCATAAGGATCTGTATAAATTTTATCGAAATATTTTCGTAATTTGTGCGAAATTTTGAGCGAAGTTTTTATTAATTTATGTTTAAACGAACTCTAACGTTCTCCCCAATCACATATTTCGACTTGGAATTTCATTTACCGGCGTATTTATTTTATCTACGATCAATTTTCTCACGTAAACGTGTACGAGTTATCATATGAAACTGCATTATATTTCATCAAAATATTTTCTTCATTTGTGTGAAATTTTTAGCGAATTTTTTTATTAATTTATGAATAATACATTATGGGGGCCTGTTCGGCTGTGAACTGCAGTAACAGTGAGAAAAAAGGGTTTCGAATGTTCAGATTCCCAACCCCTAACCAAAAAGAAAGGCTCGCCAAGTGGGTTATAAATTGTAGACGAAAGGACTGGGAACCCACAGCAAATTCGCGATTGTGTGAAGTGAGTTTTGATTATTTATTACAGTATTGATCTACTGATTATTCAATGACTAGTATTCCATATACTTTTCATTTATTTTGATTTTGAAATAGGCTCATTTTGAGGAATCTCAATATTTACAAAACAGAGAAGATGGTTGGAAAAAATTACAGCCCAATGCTGTTCCTACTTTATTTGACGTTCCAAATCCTCCAAAAAGATTTGAGGAAACTAGAAAATCGATATATAAGGTAAACAAATTCATTAAATAGTGCTTAAATTAATATAATCTGGTTATACTCATTGAATAAATTGTATAGAAACGAGTAGAGAAAGCACCGGAGACAGGAGTATTAAATTTGAAAGCTGTATCGAATTCAAGAGCTATAAAAGAACCAAAAGCTGTAGAAAAACCAAAAGCACCGGAAGTGTTGGAGGTTATAGAGATAGATAAGAATGTAGAAATAAATGAGAATATTGAAATGGATTGCCAAGACGTACAGGTATGTTTATTGTTTTCTAGTAATATTTTATTTAGGTTGTTTTGTTTTAGTGAGTACCTATCTAATATACCTTCGCACCATTTTGTGTTTTAGTGCAAAACTTGTGATGATAAAGAGAAAAAAATCGCCGAACTCCAGGCTGAAATAAATGCAATGAAGAAAATTCAAGAAGAATATGCTGAAGTTAGAAGAAATCTAAGCAAATTCTTGAATGAAGATCAAATTGAACATCTAAAAGGTGAAAATGGCCCAAGAACATGGAGCACTGAATCCATAATCAAAGGAGTGAAACTTCGAATAGCTCTACAAGTACATGGATACAAGTTTTTGTACCAAACAGGTTATCCAACACCTGCATATAGCACTATAACAGAGCGATTACGAAAGTGCCAGCTGGATTTTGGATTTTTTGAAAATTTATTGGAACCCCTTCGATTCAAAGTTCAACAACTTGATCCACTCGATCGGTTTTGCTTCCTTTCCCTTGATGAAATGGAGATTGACGGTTCTCCATGTGTTGATAAATATCGCGGAAAAGTTTACAACCAAGTGACCCTAAAGTCGTCAAATGAGAAGGCAGCTGGTAGAAAATTATTGGTTGCTCTTATCAGGGGTGTGAAAACAAAATGGAAGCAAACTATAGCCTGCCATTTGACTAATGGAAGTGTGGACGGCGATGTATTGAAACAATTTTTATTGGATTGTAACTCATATTGTGAGAAAGTAGGCCTTTGCTTACTGGCTGTCGGATCCGATATGGGACACGAAAACCAAAGGTTGTGGAACCAATTTGATGTAAAAATTCAACGTAATGGAGTTCGGCGAAATTTTCTTCAAATAAATGGAAAAAATATTTTCGTAGTTCCTGATGCCTGCCATCTCTTGAAAAATCTAAAAACCGCCATGCTTAAGCAAGATTTGATTCTACCGGAGGCATACTGTATTCAAGAAAAATTGGAGTTTTCTGTTGTAAAAGGAAGTTACGTTACCGATATTTTCGCACGAGAGAATGGCGACGAATTGAAATACCTGCACCATTTGAATAGAGAAGATTTACACCCGGATACCCATCAAAAAATGAACATAGGAAGTGCCGTTCGATTTTTTTCCAAGAACACAGCCCAAGGTATTGAAGATGCCGTGGAAGACAAAATTCTTCCAGCTGAAGCTTTAACCACAGCTCATTTCATTGAACGAATTGAAGAATGGTTTGAAATTGCATCCAGTAGATTGAGAAAAACTTCCATCACAAAACGAAATAGAGAACGTAAATACGACGTACTCTGTAAAATGATAGTAATTTTTGAAGAATTACAAATTGGTGGGAATAGATGGAAACCTTTGAACACCGGAATGGTCATGTATAATCTTTCGATGATGGATATTGCAAATACATTGTTTGCTAATGGTTGTGATTTTGTTATGGGCTCAAGATTCACCCAAGACGCTTTGGAGAATGTGTTCTCCGGTGTCCGACGAAGATCCGGAAGTACGCCTAACGCTAAGCAGTGTTTGGAATCCTTAAAGATGTTATGTATTTCGCAATATATATCGGATATTGGGAAAACGAATTACGTTGCAGATTCTGATGTGTATCTGATGGATTTTTTTAAATCTTTGCCGCCGGAAAATACACCCACAGTTCAGTTCAAACAGATATCAATGTTGAATTTGGATGAGTTACGTTACGAAATGAAAACATACACCATTTCGGAGCTAATACCTACAGGATTCTTCAACTTCAAAGATCTGAACCTCCTCTACAATATAGCAGGTAGTACTACTTTCGCTGTACTCAAGCGGCAAACCATTTGCGATCAATGTAGAGAGGCTTTAAAAACTCCGATGGATGTAAGTGACGAAATTTCGTTTCACGTCAGAAGATTGAACAAAGGAGGCCTACATCACCCTTGTGAGATAACATTTGCTCTGATACTGAACTCGGAAATAATTTATCGCCATCTAAAATCAGTTATTTTGCATAACTCATTCAAATGTATCAGTCAACGAGTTGCTGCTTCGTTAGAAATGAACTTCAAGCAATGCGAATATAATTGCGATATTAAATCTTTAATTATAGAACATTTTTTTACTGTCCGGTGTTATTCATACTGTAGAAAGTTTTCATGTAATAAACAAAAAAAAGTGTATGGTAGCGCCACAAGAAAAAATAAAAAAGTTGGATAGATCGTAGATCGTTTTCTTTTTTATAATTTATTACTTAAACTTCATAGAATGTGTAATTATCGTACTTGCGACTGTATATATCATAAACCAAAAGAAGTATATCAAATACTTATTATAAAATAGATTATTATTCTAAATCACTACGCCTGCTAGCACTTACAAAAGTCATAAACTAAAAGAGGTATGAGAAAAACTCAAAATTAGAAAAAATTACGGACGGTTACTAATATAATTTCCGGTGTGTAGAAATCAAAGAATTCTCACGGAGTCTAGTACACCGAATTTTTACAATTGAAATGGTGAAGGTGTAATTATCGTTCCTGAAACTGTATATGTAAATCATGGACTTAAAAAAGTATATCAAATGTTGGCAAAAGATAACCATTCTATAACTAAATCACAGTACAGAGAGTTATGAAAATCACGAACTGATAAGGGGTAGATACACCAGAGAATTATATAAAATGTGAAATTATTCTTTGACCAGCAGTTCTACTAGAAATTGGACATAACGTAATCTTCTCTATAATGATTGTGGAAAAAATAATTAATTCTTCGATCGTTTTTTGTGGAGTAAATACAACAAGTTGTTCATTTCCGATTTATCCTGTTCGCATTTCTTCTTTAGCATTTCATACTCCGTTTGAAGTTGGGCGATTTTTCCATCTAATATCCGATGCCGTTCAACACAACAAGAAGTACCACTTTCTTTCTGACAAATAAAAGATAACCAAGAATTTAAATTAGTAAAGTTTTCCACATAATTGTCAGTGAAATACCTCTTATTGTACTTACTTTTACGATTTCTGTTCCCTTGGAATCCATTGTGAAAATCAGTTGTAGAAGAAATAATTACGCACGTAAATGATGTTCCAATTCAAAATATGTGATTAGGGAGAACGTTTGAGTTTGTTTAAACATAAATTAATAAAAATTTCGCTAAAAATTTCACACAAATGAAGAAAATATTTTGATGAAATATAATGCAGTTTCATATGATAACTCGTACATGTTTACGTGAGAAAATCGCTCGTAGATGAAATAAATACGCCGGTAAATGAAATTCTAAGTCGTAATATGTGATTGGGGAGAACGTTAGAGTTCGTTTAAACATAAATTAATAAAAATTTCACTCAAAATTTCACACAAATTACGAAAATATTTCGATAAAATTTATACAGTTCCTTATGATAATTTGTTTGTTTACTTTCTGAAAAAGGCACAAAATGGCTGACCAGCATACCCCCTTTTATAGTGCCCTATCAGAAACTAAGTAAACTACCTCCAGTTCTTCGGAGTCAGACTCAGAGTCTACATAAATGACCTCTGTGTCAGTAATCAAATTGATGGGGGAGGGAAGTATTCTTGTGATAGGGGTACCTTGGTTTAATATAAATACAAGTGTAGGCTGTGTACTTGGCATCATTCGTCATCATGGCTTCGAATGAGCAAGAACATTCTGTTACCGACGTTACAGACAAGCGAGAACAAAATTTCGCCGATGTTAGGGATACATACACGTTGTACAGTGTTGTTCAGGATCGCATGGCTACTGGGCGATTAGATTCCCTGCCCGAAGAGATGGTTTTTCGTGGTATACTCAGAGAGTGGTTAATTCAACTATGGCCTGCTTGGGCTAGGTACACAGACGGGTACCAACCTACCAACCACATAGCCTTCAATATCTCACCCGGCGTGTTATTTTAGCCTATGTTGCTCATTTTAAAAACATCTATTCCTTACCATTACCCGATATCATTCAAGACCAACTTCTCAGCATCGCTCCAGAATATGATACGTCCCCCGGCGCCGAGTTAGAAATTCAAGGGATGGAACCTCGAATATTACTGGCCCGGGTTGTAATTCAACAATACCTCGACGAACTAATCCCCGTTGGTGATAACGACGACAATGACGACGAATTAATCATCCCAGAGTACATCGCAAACCCCCCCACCAGAACTCTTTGAAGAGGAAAACGATTTCGACGCTGATGATTCCGGATTCTTCACCCGCTAATTATTACCGTTTTTTATATTAATCTTTTTTCTATTTTTAAGCTCTTTGTTAGACTTTATTCGGCAAATACATCTCTTTTGAAATTTTTTTTCCTTATTTTGTAGTATACGGGCCACTCTGGAACACGCCTACTTTGTCACAACACCACCACACCTGGTGATTTCTTGACATTTTCGGACTGTTCCAAAGTGACCCATATACTACTTACAATGTGACAAAATTTGGCTAAAAATTTTTTTGGTCAGTAAAAATGGTGTTTGATGACATTTTTTAATAATTTCTATGACAGTGCTGCCAACTGTATTTCAATTTTTTCCATTTTCCTAAAAATTGGGTTGGTATCCATCTTACAAATAATTTCTGGAAACATTAGTTTCAATTTTTTTCTAAGGACTAAAAAAATGTTGGTTCAGTTTTCAAACCATTGAATGAATTACTTGAGATTCTATGAAAATTTTGCAAATGAAAATACGGTTGACAGCACTTCCAATTTCCATGTGATTTCTCATGGAAATGCTGCCAACTGTAATTTTCTTATATTTTTGCTGACCAAATACATACAATTTTTGACTCGATTTTGAGCTTATTACTTTTCAATTCTCCTCTGGAAGATGAAATTTGGTATTCAATTTCAGGGGAAGTGGTTTAGGAAAATTTATAAACTTGAATCACATCTTTCAGGGGAAGTGACAGTGGTTCCCAGCATGTGGCACTACACAAAAGTGGAAACTGTTTTTTTTTTTCAAAAGTGACCCCTTTTCAAGATTTTTAAGCTGTTCTCTTTCATTTCGAATCAGTGAAAAATCACTGATAACCTGTCAGAATTGCAGCACAGAAAAAATCTGTGAAATTCACCAATTTTAAGTGATTTTTCACTAATTATTCAATGAATTTCACATATTTTTCACTGAATTTCATAAATAGTACTGAGTTTTCTGTGAATTTTCACTATTTTCCAGTAATTTTGTTTCACTGACTTGCTTTCAGTGAATTTTTTTACTGATTTATTACTGTGCTGCAATTCTGACTGTTTTTCAGTGATTTTTTATAAATTTCACTGATTCAGAAATGGGAGAATAGACTCAGGGGCTCAAAATTTTTGGGAGGTTTCTCACTCAGAGTAAATTATGTACCTACCTCGCCAATTTTCTCAAAATTTAGAAACTGATGTTATTCTCATTTCACATTAATTAAGTACATAATTATCTATTTTTATAATTTATTACCCTTGAATTGATTATGGTGGAATAGGAGGAAAAAAGAGAGCAAAAGATTTTCTAATTCTAAATCAGTAAAATTTGGTGAAATTATGTCTTTTTGAATCAGTAAAGTAAACTCTCTCATCTTTCACTCAAAACTACTGTTTTTTTTCTGAGAAATCTGAAACTGACTGATTTTTTCACTGATACTGATTCAAAAAGGCAAAATTTCAACAAATTCGACTAGAGAATAATTTTTTAAACTTCATTCAAAAAATATCGATTATTAGGGTGTCTTGAATCGAATTTTCAAATTTTGGAGATCTCATCCCCTAGAAAGGTTTATTTTCTACTAAAAATAAGGTTCCTACATATAATTTTTTAGCCCTACACAACAATTAAGAACTGTTCGTTAGTCCGCCTTTTTCTAAAGGTTTCTAGTTTAGGATAGCATGCTAAAAACAAAAAAAATTGGGGAAAAATTATGCAAAATTTCCAAGTATTTCTTAAAAATCGGAATTTTTTAATTTTTATAGATTAAAGTGCATTTTGAGAAAATTTAACACGTTTCTTGATGACAGAAAATCAAATCTACAAAAGAGTTGATTCTTTTCTTCTGATGTTCACGTTCTTTCTTTCTTCCTCTATTTCATGCACCAGAGATTTTACATCGTCAAATTCAACTTTAGATTTGTAGGTACCTATTAATTTAACACAGTCTTAATGCGTCAAACCAATAATAACAATATTAATTTTAATACCATTCGGTGTTTTGTCTTCAGCGTACTAAATTTTCAAATTCTGATTTTTATAGATGAACTTTGGGTTTGAGAGACCATTCTGGTGGGGGGAGGGGCTCAAATAGTACATTTTAGCCATTTTTACCCAGTTTTAGGGCTCCCTGAATTTTCCTATGATATTCTTCGAGTCTAAAAAGTTCATCTCTGAAAATCATCTAATTGAGTTACATTCTCAGATTCTTTAGAAATATTAATTGGAAATTTTGAATTATTTTTCCCCACATTTTTTTTTTTGTTTTTTTCATGTTATCCATGTTAAATTTCATAAGAAAAAGGAGGGTCCAGCGTATGACTCTGAATGGGCATGAAGGGCTAACATTTTGGGAATCTCATTTTTTGAGGAAAATGAACGATTCTTTATGGTGGGACCTCCAAAATTTGAAAAAACAAAACTTCGCCGTGTTATATGAAGCATCCTAATGTAGATTAATGAACATACTAACCGAGCGTAGCAAGGACAATTTTTTTTGAAAAATCATGTTTGAAAAACAAAAAAAGCACTTCTTTTTGACATTTTTATAATGAAATAATACTTTGGAGAGTTTGAGTAGGTGGTTCGAGCCCCCTGAGTACCCCTCGGATACATCTGTACTGCTTCCTGTTTGGTCTGACGCTATTTCATGGATACATTTTACTATTTCAATTCGCCAGATGTACATAATTGATATTAGGGTGGGCCGAAAAACCAAACATTTTAATTTTTGAAAAGTTACGCCCAGCATAAGTACTTTGCTAGATAGACTAGAAAAATAATTCTTCAAAAATTGTCAAAAATTCAATATTTCAGAAATTTTAAAACATTTAAAAAAAAATCAAAATTCATTAAAATTAATTTTAGAGCTTATTTAGGAAATACTTGAAGCAAAAAGCACAATTTTTTTGAAAAAAATCATGTTTTATAGTTTTTTTAAATTTCTCATATTTCTTCACCTCTGAAGAAAAATTTAAAAAAGTTATAAAACACTGATTTTTTTCCCAAAAAATGTGATGTTTGCTTCAAGTATTTCCTAAATAAGCTCTAAAATTAATTTTAATCAATTTTAAATTTTTTCGAAATTTTTGAAATTTCGAATTTTTGGCAATTTTTGAAGAATTGAAGGCTCTTGCGCGATCGGAAGATATGAATCGATTTGGAAATTTTTCGTGTTATTTTTTTATTCTATCCGGCCAACAACTTTTGCAGGGGTAACTTTCCAAAAATCAAAATTTTTGGTTTTTCGGCCCACCCTTATTTGATATGCTCGATAATTCAGCATTGCTCGTCTATGCAAAATACTTTTACGTGGCTTTTCTTTCAATTTTCATCATCACGATAATGGAATAAGTATTGCGAATAAAATTCATCGTCGCGTATTTTATTGCTTTTAAAATCAAGAAACCTCTAATCAAACATAATCTTTATTTTTAATTAATCCACATCATTTAGCACAACTTTGCGGAAATTATGTCATCCTTATCTCTGAATCACACAGTAAAAAAAACGAATAAAAACCGTCCAACTTCAAGTACCTACTAAACCTCGAATTCGAATCGAATTAACACCACACCATATCCTGGCCTCAGATACTAAATTCTAAGACCATGCATTTCACATCCAACATCCGTTCAATGGACGATCTCGAATCTTTATAAAACAGTACCCAAATGAGGTATCCAGAAGATGAGAAGATCCATCAAACACGTAAATTTTTCTTATTCAACTTCACCTGATCCCAGCACGTGCTTTTTATCGTACGACAAACGAAAGGGAGAAGCTCTTATTCGTATTATACAAACTACGGCGGCGTGATTTTGAACTTCGTAGAGGGCGCCACTTCGCGCACACAGCAGCTGCGCCTCCCCTCTACCCCTTATCGAGTTTTTATTTACAATTCAGGTCTAGTAGTAAACGCGAGCTCGCGGATAAGTTGTCTGTACGTCGTTTTCGTCGGTTTATGGTTCGCGTTCAACGAAAGCTTCGAGTTTTAATATTTCGTACGTAAAATCCGAAGTTGGAAAATTTTGCGTTTTCGTTCTCGAATCAAATATTATAATTCGATGGTAAATCGTAACGAATAAATTTTCGCGTAAATTCCAGTGTTTTTTCGTGGAAAAAAATTATTGTGGTGGTCGAGTTAGATTTTTCGACTTGTGAAGTGCAATTCAGTGCGAATTAGTGAAACTCGTATTTCGATAATTTTTTACTCAGGTGTTAATGCGTTTATAGTGGTGATTGTGTGATAAGTTCGTTTTATGGTGATTGATGAATCGCTATTTCCATGATTGAACGAAATGGGTGTCGGTTTTTTATACACAATTGCGCGGAATATCTATTTGTAAGTATTTTATTGCAATTTACTCGTAATGTGCTCAGCCAATTGAAAAAATATACTCAGTTCGCGGTACCTGATTCCGGAGTTATTTCCCAAATCTGTTTATTTTCGTCGGTGGTTAAATTTTTAAAGCACATAAAGCTCGAATATGGTCTGGGAATAGGGCACCAGAAAGGCAAACTATGTGGAAAATAACGCGGTTGGTGAAACAAGATCAAAAGTATTTTTTAACATCTGATTAGACCAAGTTGCCGGATGCTTTTTAAGCAACGAAATGTAATTGAAATATTACGCTGGGATGTAATTATTTTCCGATGTATTCGTTTGAAGTTGTAATCCTTTTTTAACTCGAATGAGGAAGAATGGTTTCTTTATTAGTAAAGTTTTCACCCCATTTTGCTCCGGTATAGTTCAACGTACAACCTTCGTGTACTTGTAAGTTCATGTTACACGTCTTCCAGGCACGAATCTCACCACGGGCGAATTCTATTCAATATTGCGAACCGATCCCGATACCGGAGTTTATTGTCGGATCGCATTTATATTACGAGATTATATTATTAAAAGCAACTCTTGTGTGGGCTCATGGTTGGTACAAGTCGTATATTTAAATGTAGCCGGGTGCTTGGGAAGCGCGATCGTCATCTCGTCGTACATTTCAGAATCATGTAGCAGCGTTTTATTTCGTGACAAAAGTTCAAACAAAAGGTGTACCAGCTACCTGAGAATAAACATTGTTAAAAAAAAAGTAGTACTTGGCCGGCGCATCGTCCATCGTCCTCGGTGTCGTGGCTGCTGCTCGAAGCTCTTCTTAAATGAATTATTTAAATTCTTTGTTATCGGCGAATAAAATGTACTGGGCTAGGGCAGAGTTGTTTGTAGAAAGGTTATATTACTTAGGTAGTATTGTTTCGTGGTTGAAATTGTTTATGACGAAAGACGATGATTAGCAGAGGTGGTAGCATGTTATCTTGACACATAGGTGATATTTGTGTATTACTGAATGACGAAAACATTCTTTGGTCGTTCGATAAGGTTTTTTTAAGCTCGATTGTTCGACGATTGTGGATTTGTGATTATTGCGGATAAGTATGACTAAGATGGCTAAAATAACGAGTCTGACGTTAATTCGTGTTGCTTTGAGAGTTTTACGTTCTCTAGGCTGAAAAATTAACGAAATTGTCGTCTGCCGAGGTAGGTTTACTGATGAACTTAATTCTTCTATGCGAAATTACGACTGCGAAGTGTTTCTGTTGCTAAAGAGATACTTGAAATAGGATATTGTTATCGAGGCACTTGTAAAGTTTGAATTTGTCGTCGAGTTCGGTTTGAATCGATTTTTGGCGAGGTTTTGGACGATCGAGCTGGTAGGTGATTTTTTCGAGAATTTGTTTACCATCGTTTATTTTTACGAATGATGTATGCTTGATGCTACGGATTGTAAGAGAGCAAGAGTGAATTTTTTGCGAGTGTTTTTCGACATATTTGAATATTGGTTTGAAATTTGTAAAAAAAAAATTAAGATGTATTTTCTGAAATTGATATCAAAGCGTTCAAACTCTAAAATTTGGGAGAAAAAATCGTGGCTTTAATTGGTTAGCCTGGAACAGACATTGTAAGTAGATGAAAACACAATTTCTTCAATTTTCAATTTGAAATTAATTTTTTTTAATTTCCATGATATTCCATGGAACCGTGTAGGTGATTTTTTTCGAGAAATTTGTTTAATCGTTAATTTTTACGACTGACTTCTGTTTGATGCTACAGATTGAGAGAGGCCAAGAGTGAATTTTTTGCGAGTGTTTTTCGACATATTTGTGTAAAAATATTGGTTTGAAATTTGCAAGTAATTTTTTTTAAAGAAAAAATTGATGTGTTTTCTGAAATTGATACCAAAGCGTTCAAACTCCAAAATTTAGAGGAGAAAAATCGTGGCTTTAAGTGGTTAGCCTGGAATTGACATTGTAAATAGATAAAAACACAATTTCTTCAATTTTCACATTGAAATTAATTTTTAAAATCTCCATGATATTCCATGGAACCGTGTAGGTGATTTTTTTCGAGAAATTTGTTTAATCGTTTATTTTTACGACTGATGTCTGCTTGATGCTACAGATTGAAAGAGGCCAAGAGTGAATTTTTTGTGAGTGTTTTTCGACATATTTGAGTAATATTGGTTTGAAATTAGCAAGTAATTTTTTTTAAAGAAAAAATTAGATGTGTTTTCTGAAATTGATACCAAAGCGTTCAAACTCCAAAATTTAGAGGAAAAAAATCGTGGCTTCAATTGGTTAACCTGGAACAGACATTGTGAATAGATGAAAACACAATTTCTTCAATTTTCACTTTGAAATCAATTTTTTTAATTTCCATGATATTCTATGGAACCGTGTAACTCCATAATTCAATATTTTAAAAATTCTGATTGTAGGTGTAATATTGTTTGTTTATACTTTTCCCAAAAATTGTCTCTGTTGAATTTTCGGTTTTGGAATTGAAACGCTTTGATCGTAGGGATACGTAGATTCGAATGGAAATGGACTCGACTTTTTTTGGATGTGTAAATTGGAAAATCGGAGTTGAAACGAAAGAATTAAATATAGGCAAGTGAATAATTTTTGTAATTTTAATGCAGGAGTAAACCGAAGTTAGCATTATTGGAAGGGCAATAGGTTGAAAATTTCGACACAGTATGCAATTTTTTTTAAAAATTTTTTCAGCTTGAACTGTAATTTTTTTTTAAAAATCCTCATGGAGCATTTTCAAATTATTACATTTTTAAAGTTTATGAAATTATTGAAAAAATCAGGAAAAATTTTGAATATTTTTGTAATAGGTGTATTTTGCTGTAAACGCGTCAAAATTCGTATTTTCTGTGGAAAAACTGCTTTTTAGTAAATTTTTTCTAATTTTGGGGTCTTCGACGCTTATTTATTGGAAAAAATTCCAAAAATGAAAATTTTCTGCTTTTTAGTATGTACACATATCTTGAAGAACAAATTTCATTTTTTTCAGAAAATTTTTTCGGGTTTTAAATTACGATTTTTTTATGTTTCTAGAATTTTAATCGGTTTAGTTTGAAATTTTTTCCTGTTCTTAATTTTTGTTATTGAAATGTGTATTTCTTTTTATATTTATTTCGGATTAGTTTTTATCGTTTGTGTTCTTGTATTTCGAGAAATGATTCTGTTTTTCATTACCCCAGGCGATGTAATTTTCGAAAGCAAATTTTTGCATGTTTTCGATTTTTTGGTTCATTTTGGCTTTTTCGTTCCGTGCAAAAATAAAATATTGGTCCTACTTTCTCACTCTGAATCAGTGAAAAGTCACTCATAAATAGTCAGAACTGCAGCACAGGAAAAATCAACGAAATTCACTGATTTTCAGCGAATTTTCGCTTATTTTTCGCTGATTTTCACTGAAATTTCAGCAAATCTCATGAATTTTACTGACTTTTCAGTGAATTTTCACTGATTTTCCAGTGACTTTTCTCACTGATTTGTTTTTAGTAAAAAAAAATTCACTGATTTTGTCCTGTGGTGCAATTTGGACTGTTTCTCAGTGATTTTCTATAATTTTCACTGATCTATAATTGAGAGAGTATAGTCATCGTTTTCGCAAATTTTCCAAGATGAAAATATGTACATTATTTTAAGAAGAAAAGAAAAACCGAAATAATTTTTATTCTAGTTCTCAGGTTTTGTTAAATTTTCCTGTTTTTGAACAACCGAAACGTCAATAAAAAAATATATTTTGGAAATTGAAAGTGATTTTTGCCTTGAATCTAAAACATCGTTTTTCTCTTTCGTTTTGATTTTTAAAAAATAGACTCGAGAGCGAAATGAATTTGGTAGAATATTCCAAGGGAACACAATTCTAGTAGAGTGGTCGTAAAAGTCATGAAACTGGGTGTCTATTGTCTAATAAAATCGTGCAAAATGAACTATTGAAATTAGTTCGAAATTAGTTTACAAAAATCAAAATACGTATTTCCATTTTTATTCGTGCGAATAATTTTTAAAGTGATTTTTAAGGAAAGTGAAGGGGGAAGGTTCGTAAGAATTTGCATCAGGAAATTTTTTTGAAATGTATTTTTTTCTGATTGATGATTTTGAAAAAAAAAAAAAACAGGGAAAGAAATTAGAAAGAAAGTAATAGGAAGTATGTAGGTACATAAGTATTTATATTTTTATGAAAAAGGTTGGAAAAATCGGTAATAATGTGATTTTGTAAGTTCAAAATGCTTGAAAACGTTTTCATAGGGTATTGAGGCAGTCTGTGCGATCGAGATACTTCTCGAGGTGAATTTTGAAAAGTTCTGAAAAGAATAAAATTTTATTTTGATCAGAAATCATTTATTGAGCATTTTTCAAGTGATGGAATTCAATTAAAGACTCGAAATCGTCTGAAAAAGGTTTAAAATTCATTTAAAAAATTAAAAGGTCAGCATTTAAATTTTTGAAATGTCAATTTCGAAAAAATAGGTTAAAAATTTCAACTTTTTTGCAGTGATGAATACTTTGATTTTAGAAATTTTCAAAAGTTGTCCAAAAAATTAAAATAGGGTCCGTACCGATTGCAAAAGTACGAAAAAAGTGGATACGAATATTAAATGGATGTTTAAAAAACGTTAGAAGTACAAATTTCTAAAAAAAAAACCTTGCAAAAAGGACAAAATTTTGACACAATTTGATCAGAAAGTACAAAAACAGTAGTGGCGTAGCCAGAAATTTCTCATGGAGGCGGTCCGAAATGTCATAAATTTTAAGCTCCCCCCCCCCACACACACACACTCACACACTAAAATTCTTTTTACTACTTATAAAAACACTAAATTCAAACTTTATAAAGTTCTCATGCGATTTGCATTTCATGTTTAAGGAAAAAAACCTGATAAAAATATAATTTTGGAACGAACAACTTACATAATAATTATTTTGACCTTAAAACACCCAAAAAATACTTTGAAAAGCCAAGCTTTGGTGTCAGAAGCTTTTTTTGAGAAGGTGCAAAGTGTGTATGGAGACTTGAAGTAAGTATCAGAAGGAAGCCATTTTTTGCAAGTTGATTCAAATAATTCCTACAATTGTGATTTCGTTCATGCCCGAGCGAAGGTTTGAGAAAATTTTATTTTTAATGTTCCAAGAGGACATTTTTTCACGCAAGTTCCTGACGTCAAGGAGGGATCGAGATCCCCCCTGGCTTCACCCCTGAAAAACAGTGTGAATTTTCTGTTTCCGATCTCTGCACGAGTCCTTCAAAAAGTTAACTTCAGGACTTGATAATTTGAATTTTGCAGTTCTCATCATTCAAATTTTTCTTAACGCCAAAGCATAAAATTCGAATAGTTCACGAATTAAAAAAATCCTCCTATAATCATTTTTGTTTCCAAAAATGAAAAATCTAGCCATCTAACTGTCCTCTGTGCCACCTGAAATATTATCTACCCAGTAGACCCGCCAGTTGTGCATTTCGAATCGTGATATTTTCATTTAATATTTGTCGCGAACGAATAATATATCATAATACGACCGAAATTAAGGACGAAAAAAGCCATTAAATTGGTACAGCAGCATGTAGACGTTGTAGAGGTTTGATATTATAACACACGATCGTGCTCGGTTAAGTGAAGAGAAAAAAAGATGAATACCAAGTGTTGAAAAAAATGATACGATTTTTTTTTTCCTTCGATCCGGGAATCTCGATTATAGTACTTATACCCCCGGAGAACCCGGGTGGACAAAATGATGAGAATTTATTACGTAAATATTTCATTCGTACGACGACATTTATTAATACTCGAAAGTTTGCTGGCTCGTATGTGCTGGATGGTACGTGTGTTATGAAGGCTCACTATGTATCTCGGCAATACTATGGTGTACTCTCCGAGTCTATACCTAGGAACCTACTCGTATCATCGAAAAATTCCTCGTTGATGCTTTTCTCTTTTTAATGAAACTACTTAAGGAACCCTACCGTTAATGACTTTTCTAATGGTACTTTAAAGTTTTGTATCTTTTTTTCTCTCTTTTTGCTCGGTCTCGCTTTAACACTGTACCCTGCGTAAGGTTCTCTTTTGTGTTAATCACTCTCCATGAATAATGTATAATTTTCGTTTAAAAAGTTTGCTGCCGCGCGGTGCGCGCGTATTTTGGTCTAACGACGGAATCGTATCGTAGCGATTTTTAAGACGCGGACGAGCACGTGAGCTGTGATTTTTCTCCCTCACTTCTGCTTCCTTTCGATTAGCTTTTATAGTTGTTGTAGCGAAATTCCCTGCGCTTGAGAGTATTACCATAATGGCTGTTGATCGGTGTTTAGTGTTTACTTTTAATCAGATCCGATGGATGCGAAAATGCTGCCAAGATATTGCCACCCGAAACAGATAAATTCCAGCGGTCGTCTTATATTCGCGAGCTTTTTGCTTTTGTAAATATCCGGTTCGTCGAAAATCCGGAAATAGCTGTTCGAATTGATTAAAGATGTTTCGAAGAGTTGGGTCGAGTCTGTATGGCGGGTCGTAAGTTATGTCGTTTGATGGTCTTTGTGGATGAGATGTTTTAAGCGAGGGTGGTTTTTAATTCGGGTCCAGGGTCGAGGCAGCGTTTAATAATCGTCCCTTTTTTTTTATCGGTCAATTAGAAGAATTCAAAAGAGAATTGCTTGTTTTTTGGATGTAATTGTTCGAAAATTGAGTCGAGGGTAGATGGATGAAACGAGTTTTGTTATTTGAGATTGGAAAGAAAGGGGAACTGGGTTAGCAAAGATGGATTTTGTTATATTCAACTCGAATTATCTCGGGATTTGAGAATTTCAAGCGGGGAAAAAAATTTTGAATCTCAATTATTCTCACTTGAGGAATACGAAACCAAAAAATGTGATCAAATTTGAAATTGGAGATTAAAAAACTCTATAAAAAATGCTAGTTGATGAATATTTTCAAAATTTGAATTTTGAGGCCAATGAAAAACTTTATTTTCAATCGGAAAATTTGGGGTAAGGTCGAAAATTTTTCGTATATGATATTTTTTCTTTTAGAAAATTTAAAAATTAAAAAATTTTAAGTATCGATGAAAGAAATTAAAAATTTTAAGAATCCATGAATTTTTCTAAAAATTAAGACACTTCTCACAGATTTCCAAAATTTGAATTTTGAGGCCAGATTATTTCTATACTTCGAGGTTCTATATTGAAAAATGAAACTTATTTTGAAATAATTGACTGAATTTTCACGCTGATTTTGAAATCAATAATTTGAGTTTTGAGGAAAGATCCTGTTGTGCTGAATTGGAAGATTTAAATCGAAGAAAATAGGCTGAATTTGGAGTGATTGATTCAAAAACTACAAGATAAAGTGATATTTTTCATGTTTGGTATTTTTATTTTGAGTTTTGACTTCCAGTTTTTCTCATTTCGAAGATTAAAATTGAAGAGTCAAGGTCAAATTTTAAATTAATGACTTGAAAAATACCAAAAAAATGATAATTTTCATGTTTGATATCTCAACTTTGATTTTTTAAGCCCAGTTATGATGATATAAATGGTCCAATTGAAGAATTAGGGTTAGAGTCAAATTCGAACTCATTGGCTTAAAAATCATAATCATGAGATGGTTTTTAAATAGATGACGAAAACATGGATTTTGAAGTTAAAATTATGATTTCGTTAATTTTTTGAAAATTTTGCTTATTTGTGCAACTCAAAGAAATTACGTCGATTAAAGCAATCTGAAAATTTAAAGAATTTAAAATTTAAAAAATACACTTACAAATTTTTGAAGGATTTTTTATCAATTTCAGAATTTATTTAACCCCCCTCCCCATCCCACATCGTCATCAGACCCGTGATTTCTCTCAAAATTTTGTCTTCATTTTCATAAAATGTATCTATATTTTTGAAAAATTATCATTTTTCGATCTTTATCGCACAAATCTCGGGTTTCCACTTTTTTGGTAGGTATATTGGATCCCTTCACAAAAAATTGAGAAGATTTTTTGTATAAAAGTTTTTGCCCCCTCCGCCATCAAAAAACAAGAAGAAAAATATGCAGGCATCATAGCTAGTCACTTTTTTAGGGTGTTGGTCACTTCTTTCGACTTCAGTCACTTTATGGTTACGGTTACTTTTCTCGTCTAAAAGGTCACTTCGGTTACTTTTTTCCCCTCAAAAGTTACTTTTTCTTTGCACTTCCAGGCAAAAATTCAAATTTTCTCGTAGAAATTGCCATTTTTTAAATTTCTTCAAGAAAAAAATTAAAAAATTGATTTTTGCTGGTTTGTTTGTTGTTTTGACGAAGGAATTTAATAAATGAAATTATTCGCGGATTTTCAGTTGATTTATCTGTGAAATGTTTGCAGAAAATTATAAAAAATTGTCCCCCTCCCCATAAAACTGTAAAAAAATTTCCCCCGAAAAAAATTGAATTTTTGGTTACTTTTGATTACTTTTTGGTCATTTTTTGGCCACTTTTTGCTCCCTTTTTGCTCACTTTTTGCTCAAAAAGAAGTTATGATGCCTGAATACAGGGTCTATAAATGAACCGGGCACCCTCAGCGCAAAAATTCCCATTCTTTTCTTTTCTTTTTTCCCATTTTGTTGCGTTGCATCACTGATATTATTGTTGTAATACGCAACGAAACGAAAACAAGATCAAAAAAGTGACGAAGTTTAATGTAAGGGATGAGTCATCTTATAAAATATGCAGGTAAAAGTGTGAAATACGCTTCACAGAGTTGAAATGCCCACACGATAACATTACATGAATCTTTTTTTTAACATCAGAATGCCGTAATCTCGAACGTAAAATTATCAATTCTTTGAAATTAAAATTTTTTATTAATTACAATTATTGACAAATAAGTGATGAATTTATCATTAAAAATTAAATTCATCAAAATTATGATTTTTGGTAATTTAAAAACTATACCCCAGACCCTTTTAACGGAAAAAAACATAAATCAGAAATATCGCTATTTTAGGTAGAGTATTTTGCGCTGAGGGTGCCCGGTTCATTTATAGACCCTGTATGATGTGTACATCCGCCAATGGTAAATCACTTTTGTAGTTCCTTCATTTTTTTGGTACCTATGTATTTGAACTTTTTTAAAAGTGATTGAGAAAAAAGTACTTTGTATATTTAATCCAGTTGAAATATCGTAGCTTCGTAGCATCTTGAATTTTGAGAAAGATCTATGGAGATTTTTGTGATTCTTAGTGAGTTCAATTGCATCCATAATTCCATATGTATTTCCACCTCATTTTTTCAAGGGTTCTTATTACAGGGTTAGTACTGACACAAAAAAGCACATAAATCCTAAAAAAAAAAAAATTATAAATTTTTCGATTTTTAAAGTTACCGCAATCTGGATTTTTTTGGAAATCAAAAAAGTTTCACCAAAAAATCCCAAAAGTAAAAAAAAAATGAATTTTTGTTTTTTGATTTCGATACGAACTGTGGGTCATTTTGATCAGCTTCACAAGTGACCTCATCCTCTGCATTAATGTTGATACCTACCTGTCTAATTTGAGAGAAATTGCATGATTTTTCTCTGAAAAAAACATGTTTTTTTGTAATTTTTTAAAATTGAAATGAACTCAAAAAGTATAAAATTTTGAAAAAATTGATTTCAAAAATAATCAAAATAATCAATAATAAAACTTCGTTTCTTAGGAAAGCTTAAAAAAAGGATTCTCAGTAGTACCCAAAATTTTTCAATTCTGTCTTCGATAAAGTGGGCCCGTGGTTTTTTTTTTGGGGGGGGGGGGGTGAAGAAAAGAGTTGAGTGAAAAAGGTATGAAAAATTCAGAAGTTTTTTTTTCTTCTATGAGTATATTTAAATCGACGAAAAATTCTTTATAAATCATTGATAAAATAAAATTGATAAAAATCATTCGATTGATAAATTTTAGGTAATAATTTTTTGATTTGGAAATTTTGGAAAATGTTTTCCTGTAATTTTTATTCCTTCGATTTTTTCAAAAATCACGTCCCAATGTATTACAATTTCTTATAGGAAGCTAGAAAACAGGCGTAAAAAACAAAAAAAAATTGAAACCTTGGTATTTTATCTCTCCCACCTAATATTTTCGTTGACCAATACGTTTTTGTACATAGTATATCCATAAAACATAAAAATTTAGCGCTACCGTACATCGTAGATAGTATACCTAGTACAAAAACACACAACGTTCTTCACTCATAAGGGAATGGGCAGAGGGGAACAGGCCATAAATCACACGAAGGAATCGCGCATCAGCGACGACGTCGACGATGGTCATCTAAATAACACATATGTCAAGGCAAGCTGTTAAAAATTCGCTCGTATGTACCTCAACCTATAGTGAGGAAATTTGGAATGTTGTTATCCGTAAACCTATATACAACATAATTTAGTCTACCTAGTTCTACACAGCTAACATTAGTACCTCTACGTTCGCGATATTTCGCACGCATAATAAAATTTTTCATTTATCGAACCATATTATTCTCTATGGGTTGGCAAATGGTTGTCGTCGGACGAAATAAAACATTAACGATGTCGAAACAAAGGCCAGAGGAGGTTTCAGCTCGTTGAAAATTTAGCCAGTATTCGTCATCGTATAGTCGATGTAAAGGTAAACCTTGGTACACATAGGACGATAATATACCTTTACATATCGAGAGATTTATAGTATTTTTTTTTTCGTAGGTAGGCTTTTAATAACAACACGCAGAGTAAAAAAACTCGCTGGCGCGTTCACACGAACGTGATTTATTCGAACGAAACGAAAACATTTTTTAACGTTTTTACAGTTGGTTATGTTTGTTTTTTCTTCGTTTATACCAGATCTAGGTGTATTCTTCGTCGTATATACCTAAGTCGAATTTGTAGCCAGGAAAAACATTCGATCGAGTTGGTCATTGGATGTGATTTGTACCACTGGATCTGGAACATTCAGGTATACGTGTCTAGTGGCCGTATAAAAATACTAAAATAATATCGATTTTGTAACGAAACAACTACAAATTATCGAAGCGTGTGGAATTAACAACCTTGGTTGGACGAGGAAAGAAAAGCAAACTGAGATTACACGTAACAAGACATCAAGCTTGGCTGAATGTGGATAAATTACACTGGTCGAATTTGTCTTGTGTTCAGTGTGTAAGAAAATCCAGAGACGGAATTTGGGCAAAAATCACGGGGGAGGGGGTGAAAATGAAAATTTTATAGACTGATATGTTTTTTTAAAAAAGAAATTTATTGACCAGAATTCATATTGAAATCAAAAAAAACGAAATTTCGTTTTTTTTTTCGTAAGCCATATTCCATAATACCAAAACAGACCAAAAATGAAGTCGAGTATTTCGATTTCGCTCAATTTTTTTTCGAATTCCCCTTGGTGGTCTATTCAAAAAACCACGATCATTTCTTTTCTAACCCTGAAGGGGATGGGGAGGCGGGCCTCGAAATTTTTATGTAGGTAATTGCGATTTTTAGCCAAATTACCCAACTTTGAAGGCTCATATCTCGAGATAGGTTGTACTTGGGGGAAAACTGTTTGCGGGGTCTGAAAAAGAATTAATAGGAGATTCAAAAAAAGTAATCACATTTTGAAAAGCTCAAAGTTGAATTTCGGTGGTGAAAGCTCAACTTTCTTGAGAAGAACAAAAGATGAAAGCTACCCACCATTTAAAAATCTGAAAAAATTACAGAAAGTAGCTCTTTTCACCCTTTTTTCAACCAACAAATTTTCAAGATGGGATCTCTAGACCCCTGGGGGGAACAGGGGTCCACAATTTGACCACAATTCAAAAAAATCGAAAAAGTGAAGTAACACATCGATTACTACTAATTAGAAGGCGCTGATTTCGAATATGTACTCAGTTTTTTCATTCGACCCCTCTGAACTCGCCTATTAGCCTCCTTGATAGGGTCAAAATTCAAAAAAATGAAAAATAACGTGTGACCTGTCGTTTGTTAGGTTTTTGAGGGCGCTAAGTTCGAAAATTCGCTTATTTTTTGGATTTGACCTTTTTAATGTTCCTCTAGCCCCCCAATTTTGGGAAAGTATGTTGTGAAACGAAAATATTGTGTGGCATATCGATTCTAACTAATTTGAGGGCGTCGAATTCGAATATCGACTTACTTTTTGATCCGACCCTTTCCCCGTAATTTTTTGAAATATTCAATTCCGGATCAGGGTGTCCATTCTCTGGAAAACCGAAAAAAGTCAGGGAGTTTTGGTGGTCTGGAAAAGTCAAGGAATTTTGGAATTTTCTTTGGAATTTTTCGAAAATCCAAAAAAAGGATAAATCATTTTAGAAGTGTTTATTTGCTTATTTTATTATAAATTTTTCAAAAAATGTCGCCCTCGCTCCGCTCGAGCCAAATTATTATATCTCTTATCTTATTTTTTTATTCATCATTTTTTGTTGACCGTAATGTACAATAAAATTGATAAGTATTCGAAAATTCGAAATTCATGTCTTTGTTCATTAAATTATGAATTATTCAAAAAAAATTTTTCATCGCTCAGCTCGAGGTAATGTACACTCTTTCTTTCTACAGAATTTATCTAACATCCCAAGTTTTTTGGAAACTTACTTTTTAATGAGCTTTGATGAGAAAAGAATGTCATTTTTTAGGGGGAGGAGGGATAAAATATGAAGCAATTTTTGATTTTCCGGCCCGTTAAAGTACGAATTTTCATTCGCTTGATTTGCTAGACACCCTGGCATAATTTATTTCATTTTTCAAAACTTAATTTCGCCTTTTTATTTAAATTTTTTCTGTAGGTAATAAATTCAAATTTTCAAATTTTTGTGGCGTGGAGGAGTTGGGTGGGCTCAAAAATTTTCATAATTTAATTTAAATCTTTTTTTTTTTGGCTCGAAGAGGAGCATCTAAAGATCTCGTAAAAAGTATCTACTGATTTTGTAAAAAAAAATCGTTGGACCCACATGCATTTTATACCATTCTTACCTATGTGAAATTTTGGGATGTAAGTACATCGCGTGAAAATTTACCCCTCCCCTCTCTTTGTTTACAAATATCATATTTAAAAGGTCTGGAAAAATTAGAAAAATTGGTCTGAAAAACCTAGAAAAGTCAGGAAAATAATTTCTGAAATACAGTGGATGCCCTGATTCCGTATTGATCACATAAGACTGGGGGAAGGGGTCAGTTGGAGCACGGGGAGGGAGGTCGGATCAAGCTATTTTCTTGACTTTCAAAAAAAAAAACTATACTTTTGAATTACTTTATTGAACTACAACGAAGCCAGGGTGAAAAATTTTGAAAAAAATTGTATTCAAGAGCTGAAATTTATTCATTTTCCATCAATATTTTTGGTCCAGGTTTCATATGCCAGAGCGAATCGAGGGCTAAGATTTCAAAAATTGATGATTTTCAAACAGAAAATATTCGATTTTTTTAGCAGTTCATTGTTTTGAAAAAATTCCATTACTTTGAAGTAAAAAGTTCGTGTTTTTTTTTTCAATTTGCTACATTGCTGAAATTTTGAGAAATTATTAACACCCTTCCCCTCCCCTCCCCTTCCCTTCCCTCCCCTCCCCTCCCCCTCCTCTCAGCCATTGTTTCATCTGAGAAAATCTACCACTTTTTATTTTTACTCGGCTTGCAAAAGTTTACTGTAGAGGTACTTTGTATGCATGTGCGACAAATACGTAGGTAGGTTTTTAAGACCATTCTCGCAGATGGTAACCGGAGGAGTGTGTTAATTACGGATGTTTGTGACAATGTGCATAAATACTTGTACGTACGACACGTCGTGAAACGAGAAAAGATTATGAAAAAGTTGTGCAAAATATTCTAGGACGTTTTTTGTTCGCTATGCGTTGTATAACCATAAAGATGGCGTTTTTACCAAGAAAATACAAAACTACTGGTAGTAGATGTAGAAATTACGGCGGCTTTGTTATACTTACCCGGCTCCGGAGGTATTCGGTGGCATACGAGAGGTATTTTTTCACGTAACTATCGCGACATATCTACGTGATAAAAATAACGGATAAACGTCGACGCACGGTCGTCGTCTTATACATCTACGAAGCGAAGACGTGTCGTATAATTGCAATAATGAGCTGCCATTTATGTGGTGTTTCGAAGAGAAAGAGAGTTGATATTTTATAAGTGGTTGCGGGTAAAGCAAGCAGAGGGAATCAAATCAGGTATATAGATGTGAAATTAATATCTGCAGCACGTCAGCGTCGTATTAGTTTGGCCATAAACGTCGTGTCGACGAACGGCGCTTATTGCAGGATTACCTATTACAAAGTGTACCTGTATGTGTAAGATGACCTATGGAGGAGATTTGATTTTGATGGATGACTCATCCGATAAGGTGCGGCGAGATTTCGGTGATTGACGTTTATAATGAAGATTTTCTGCGTATACAGGGTGTCCCGAGACGAGAAATATTGTAGTGTAGAAATTTGTTATAGATTGGTTTTTTCGGTGGTAATATTTGAAATAGCTGCTGTTGGAATAATTTGAGAAAAATTGTAAGTTTTGGAATAATTATCGGAAATTGAATGGGAGAAGTCCAGTTACGAAATTTCTTATTTTGGAAATTGAAAGAATCACAAAAAATAATTTTTTTTATTTATCTACAAAAATTATGTATTTTTTCACAAAATTTCAATTGATGAATTATACTCGACTGTGCAAATGGAACGTCTTTACGATGGTTCTAGATTTTTGAGTCAATTTTGTAATTTGGTCAAAGTCAAAGCCAAAATTGCCTCGGAGATGGAGAAACGAACCAAAAATTTTATCTTAAATTGAGTTTTGGCTCATTTCGCACCCTTGGTCCAGTTTTGGCTTTGACTTTAACTTTAAACCAAATTGCAAAAGCAAAACAAAATTTAGGCTAAAACAATAAATTGGCAGAAAAGTATCAAAATTTCACCAGTATTGTACCTCAAAGCATAAGTTATTTCGCTGAGTACTGGTCATAAAAGTTTCGAAAATCTTCAGAAAGGCATTTAAATGATTTTTATGAGGTCATATTTAGGTACTTCTTTTCGTTCGAAAATCTCCAGAAACAGGTTTTTGAAACAGGGTATCTAGTCCACCTACTGGTCAAAAAAGGTGAAAAATTGAAATTTTTATGGTGGATTAAGAAGCAGTGAAAAGGTCTAAAATTTTGCACAAAAATTCGTAAAAGGTTGAGAATTTTTTTATGAATTATCGAGGTATTTTATTTACTATCCTGCAAATTCTGCGACTCCTGCTTTGTCCTGATTTTTGCTTGTGCTTCCTAATGGCTTGATTTTTTTCTGCTTCTTTGTCAAAAATGTCAAAATTCCTTGCTTTCTCTCTCTTTTTTTTCAATCAAACTTCGAAATTTTTAATTTTTTCACCCCATTTTTTCGGAGAATTATTTCATTTGAAATTCACTTCATTTGATTTTTCTCACCCGATAAAAAAATTGTGACGTGGTAGAAGGAAATCCACCCCCCCCCCCCCCTAAAAAGTGAAATGTTTGAAAAATAGTTTGCTGAAGTTCTACTTTTTTCATTATGAATTTTTTTTTTAAGATCTTGATTGTAAGAAAAAAATTAACTTACAGTCTTGATTATTACTGAAAAAAAATCAATTACCTATTTGTTTTTCACGTATGGGTTACATAATATTTTCGCTGTGTCTTTTTTGGGGGTGGGGGAGGAGTCGGGTGTCATATGGTTGGTGTAAAAAATACTTGAAGAATGGATTTAAAAAAAAAATCAACATCAAGAATTGGAAGGCAGCTTATTTTTTGTGGTCTCAATCTTTCCTTGAAGTACAAGAGAGTGGGAGGGGGGGCAGGAAGTTGACATATCTACGAATTAATTTGAAGTTTCGTATGAATCGCACAAAATTTGTTTTTTCGATTTCTGGTCTAATTAGTCATCATGATTGAACTTCTTCGATGAAAATTTACATAAATTTCCATCAAAAATTTTCTTTGATTTTTTTGGAAATGGGAGGAGGTTCTAGATGAGAGCCAGAAATTTCCATTTTTGAGATGTCGAGAAATTCCATTTTATGAATTTGGATGGACAGCATAAAAAAATTCCAAGTTTGAAAAGTAAAGTTTTTTTTAAATTCTTATCAAAATGTAAAAATTAATGTTTTTCTCAAAAAATAAATGCAATGATGAAAGTTTTTTCATGAAGTTGCCATTATTGAAACCGGTTAAAAATCGAAAATTTCCATTTTTTTAAACTCAAAAAACGACTTTTTCCAAATTTTTGACTTTGAGTGCAATATTTTTTAGATTTCAGAAAAAAAATGTATTTATCAAATTTTTATTATTTTTTCTGCAAAAAATGAAATTTTGTAATTTGGAAGGAACCAAATGCTTGCTTTGGCTTTCTTCGATTCTTTCAAGCTGAGTTAAGATCACATTTGTAATGAGGAATCAAAAATTCTTATTTCTTTTTTCTATGAGTGAATAATTTCCTAGGTATTTCTGTCCTTTTAAAATTTTGATTCTACCAATCAAATGAAATTTCTCGAACTATGCCTAATTCATCCGAAAACCCTGAAAAATTTTTGATAGAGTACTTTTTCAACTTCATTACGTGGGAGTAGTTTTAAAATTACGTAAAATTACTCTATCCGGAAAAATCTCTGATTTTCGGTTTCTCAAGCAGAGAGTTAGTGGAATGAATGGCTCTTGTGCTGTAAAATTAGTTTCAGTTGATTTCGAAATAAATTCATTTCTTTACATTTTTTTTTCAACATTCGTTCGTCCTTGAGCTTCTTTAATGTCAAAAATACAGGCAAATCCTGTCGTGGAACTATTTCTGTTTATCTTATGTAAAAGTTGGGCGAAAATCGATATTATAAATATTTGCTTAGCTGAAATTTCTCAAAACCGTGACCCTTTCGAGTTTCGAAATAGTTCACATGGAAGTTTTTTTCTTTCTCGTTCATCTAAAGTATGTCAGATATTTGATATGAGGACACCATGTATAATACACGAGTGACTCGAGACTGGAGATATACTATATTATTGACGAAATAGTTACAGAGTTATTATTACGTGGAACACGTGTTGGAATGCAGATTAGCATAACGATGAATAAGACGAACAATCCGGATAATAAAGGTTGCCAACCCAAACCCAAACGAAAGCAAGATGGCGTGAGACAGAGACAAAAAAAAAGGGTTGATTGGAATTGTTTGCTTTTTCTAAACATCGCTTGGGTTATAGTTTTGGACTGGTACGTGATGGTGGTTGTTTTGTCTGCTCGATGGAGCTTATTAGGAGAATTTTTGCCAAAAGAGTGGCTATTAAATGTCTCCAACACCTGTCTGGGCTGTGTTGTCGGACTACGACGTGGTATTTCGCAATGACAGATCTTGTTTGTTTTTTTTTGCACCTATAAACATCACATATCGGCGCTATTGAAGCGTATACGAGATATACCTTTCTGATGTACGTGTTCGTCGTATATAAATAGGATTTTTAGCAATGCTCGGTGTGGGTTTGTTGAGAAAACAAACGCTCCAGCTATACAGAGTTGTCTTTTGTGAAAAAATATTCTCTCGGGCAGTATTCACAATTTCACTATACCTCGGTACGATTGTATGAAGATCCCACAAACGATTTAAATATCACCGCGAACCGTACACCGGATACAGCCGAGCTCATTCTGGTTTTCTTGAAATGGAGGATTTTTGACACTGGCTGCGGCTCGACAGGGCGCGATAACCCCGCACGTTTATTGCGTTTCATTGTTATCCGAATTCGAAATACGGTGCATTCAGAGTGGTTTTTATTGAAGAACAGATTTTTATACCTCGTATTTGTCGTCGTACTCGATTCAGCACCCGGCCAATGTGCCATGTACTCGATCGAGTATCGTATTATGGGCTGGGGATACTACGTACACTCTGACGGACCAGAGAACAATACGTGCGAAGGGAGAAAAGTTACAAGTTGGGAATTTATAACCCTGGTTTATTTACGATTGAAATTTGTACTGAAAAGTCGCAATCCCGGCTCGGCCCGGTTCATGGTCTGTATGTCCCGTTGTATACGTACTCGGGTGATTTATTATTCGCCAAGTTGCGGTAGGGCTGTTTTCATTCAGAATTGTGCTCGATCAATGGTCTCGTAATTAGATGATAGAAGGATAGAATTGTTATGATTTTTTAATCAACTGGTGTGGTACGGCGGGTTCATCGAGTTTGTAAAAATGTTGCCCAATTTGGATTTTGCAGGTGTTTTTGTCGCCAGCTCCAAGTTGGCTGATTTTTTTTTGTCGGAAATGGAGTTTAAAATTACCATCTGTTCGTGGTGTCAACTTTCTAGCGAAATGGCTGTCATTTCATTTTATCCCTCGTTTGGTGCTTTTTTTGTATCTCCGTTAAGAGTCCTTCAGTGTGAAAATAGCCTAGTTCGATTTTAATCTACCGACCGTAAGTCTTCCCTCAGATGAACTCTCGAATTATTCTTGAATTTCGAAAAAAAAAAGGGTAGAGAAAGCTCGAATCGAGTCGTAATTATCACCCTTTCGATGCCACGAAACGTGATTTTTCACCGAAAAGGACATCGTAGGGAATATTTTCCAGATTTAACTTTTTTTCAAAGAAACTTCCTGGTTTACTATAAGTGGGTACCACTTCCCGGTTCTAATATTCAATATTGTGTCGAATTTTTTCCTAAAATATTTGGATAAGGCAGAAAATTGTGGATTTTTGGCAGAAATGTAATTCAATGAGAATGTCTCTAATTCAAATAATCTAGAACGATAGAAGTTTATGAGAGCATTTCAAATAGCACGAATCAATTTTCTAGTGAGATCAGGAGAGGAGATGGGAATGGCTGATTTGAGGAAGATGTCTACTGGCAAGAAAAACAAGAAAAATCAGAAATTGGCGAGATTTTTACTTGAGTAACAAGAAAAACAGAAAATAGGAAAATTTTTAATGATTTTTCTGTGTTATGAAAAGCAAGAATTTTAAAATATTTTGCTCTCTTGAATTTTTTAATCAAAAGATAGAAAGAGTGGGCCATTTTTTGAGCAAATTCAAAGCAAGAAAAATGGTATGAAAATGGCAAAAAAAATCAGAAAATAGCAAGAATTTTCATTTCTCAGATTCAGTAGACACCTTGTTGAAAGAACAATTGTAAATTTTCGACTGAAATACAATTTTTAATTTGTAAAACGATTTTTCCAACTCAAAATGAAAATTCCCTCTCCCTCCTCCTCCTTCTACCCCTCGTTTTATTGAGAAAGAACATTACTTTCCAAGAATTCTCGATTCTTGAAACATAATCGGTATTTTTTCCCAACTAAGAATACAGTTTTGCCCTTATTTGAAGAGAGCAAGCTGCCGAGGTCCCTCGTTCAGTTCGACCCTGAGTTGAATTTAATTTTTCCAAAAAATATTATTATTGATTTCAAAACCACTGACATCTCCCCCCCCCCCCCCCTCAAAGGTTAGGAAGTGGAGTTTTGATATTTTTTCCTGCCTTGAAATTTTTTGCTGAAAACCCAACTTTTGAGCTCCATATAATAAGATTGGTAAAATTTGAATAGAACATTAAAAAGTGATTCGAAATCATTCTTAAAAAATTTGAAAAGTTCAAGGTTAAACTTTTTGTTCAATTTTTGGAAGTGTGCCAAAATTTCAGGGCTATATCTGTAAAACTTCCAGTTGATATATTTTTATATTCTTTTCTTTGCTTTGAGATTTTTAAATCCTGGGAAACCATGTAGAAGTAGATGTATCCCCTCGCCCATTTCGGCTGAATCTCGAAAAAATTACAGACTGACGTTTCATATTTTTAATGATGCTGATTTTAAATTGACTTAGCTAGTTTTTTAATTCAACAAGTACTCCCTCTTTCTTCAGTGCTCCTTACTGACTTCTCATTGAAAAAAAAAATTGTGTGACGTGTGTTTTGTTAAATTTTCAAAGGTGCTGATCTTGACTCAATTATTTGATACCATCTTCCTTCCCGTCCCCTCCCTTCCTCTCCTGCGATGCTTAGGGACGAACCAAAATAATTGCTGGCTCATTGAGAGGACAAAATGTTCAAAAAATGTTGACTGAAAATGGTATTTTTTCTGATTTTTCCTATTCTCAGTAAGATTTTTTTCATTTTTAATTTCTCCAACTTAAAATGAAAACTCTGAAATAATTCATTTCGATTTTTGTTTTCAAACCTAATTTTTTCAATTAGAAATGCAATTTTACTTTATTCACTAACTTGAATTTTTTGATGCGAAATGTGCTAGATTTTGCCAGGCCATTAAAAAAAATGTGAGTATTATTTTCAAGTATTTTGGGTAGATGAATACAAACAATTTGATACTCTTTATTAAATTATTCCAAAATTCATTTCCTTGAAGTAGAAAATACGGTATAAAAGTAAGATACAGCGTATGCTAATTTTTTATTAGCATAAATAAGCTTATTTTTGACAATTTTTTCTACATTTTTCTAGAAAATATTGTTTGGCATCAGAAATATCTATTTAGCTAGTTTTTCCAGAAGGAATCTGCTTTTTTGGTATTTACACCTCTCGTCATTTAGTCCGATTCGGTTTGTGGGGTTTGAAAACTCAAATATTCATGTTTTCAGTTCGTTCAATTATTTCTAAATCAGTGAAATTTATCAAAAATCACTGAAAAACAGTCAGAATTTCAGCACAGTACTAAATCAGTGAAAAAATTTCACTGAAAGCAAGTAAGTGAGTGAAAATTTTTTTACTAAAGCAAGTCAGTGAAATAAAATTACTGGAAATCAGTAAAAATTCACTGAAAACTCAGTGATATTTATGAAATTTACTGAAAAATCTGTGAAATTCTTTGAATAATCAGTAAAAAATCGCTTTCACTGATTTTTCCTGTGCTGCAATTCTGATTGTTTATCAGCGATTTTTCACTGATTCGAAATGTGGGAGTAGGTATTTGAAGACATGGGAAAAATTCTCTCCTCCATTGAGGTCCAATTTTCGAAAAAATTTTCTTCCAGTTGATTTTTCTGTACAAATACAAAACCAAATACTCGAAACTGAGAAATTTTTTTTCAATTTCAAGATTTTTGTCAATTAGGTAGGTGATGAAATAGCTGCAAAATATCAGGGGAGAGGGCATAAACTACTTGAGAGGATGTGATTCAAAGCTGATTTTTAGCCTGGACTAATGAACCTTGTAGTTTGAATCCATCGTACGAAAAAATGTTGAACTTCTCGATGTTTGGATTTCTTTCTCACTAAAAAACTCCTTAAAAACCTGTCTGACTACGTCAAAAAGGGCACAAGAGACACTACGCATTTTTGGGTGAAAAAAACGATTCATCCTATGTAGAAATTCTTCGAGCCATAAATTACGTAACCTCGTTCCGCGAGAAGCTAATTTCACTCCTCATCCTTCCTCCTACACGTTCCTTTCATTCCTTCAAAATTCCAACTTCCTTATACATATTTTCTCAAACCGAAAAAAAAAGGCAGTAAAAAAACAGGAAAAGGATTTCTTCTAAATGGAAAGGAAAACCTACGTAGTACATAACGTGAGAAATTCAGTACCACGAATGAAGGTTATCGATAAATAGAATATCAAAGTACCCTTATACGAGCGAGCGCCGCGACCGAGCCCGAGCTCGGGCTTATTTTATAGGTATTTTTTTTCCACGTACGTGTGCTAGTGTGTACACGTATATATATACAGCTTAACCTCATTTAATAGGTCCATTATTAAAAGGCCTTATAACGCGGCGGTAGTAAGAAAACAGGTCATGCGAATAATTACAAAATAGTCCTTTTGCTCGGGGTTTCTTTTGAGTGCTTTTTAAACTTATTCGTTATAATAAATTACGCCGAATCGAAGTTATCGCTTGATTGGGTAGCGGCAATTTACGAGCGTGAGTTTTGTTAGAGAAATGAAGCTGCGTATAAGGCAATGGCAAGGCTGGGGGGTTGGCAGGGTGCGTAATTTTGATCGATATTGAAATACATCCCGGCGCTGTGTCTAGAGAGAGTAAGAAAATGGTAACGGAAATAAGGTAATTAAAGGATGTTCGAAGATACTACTCCCAAGAGTGTAGCAAATTTGCGTGTTGTTTAATTGACGTCGCGAGAGGAAGCGAAGGCGGTATCACGGTGCTGGAAATATTTCAATTTCAATATCTACACCGAGTAAATTAAATTACGTGAGATGCTCGATCGAGCTACCTTTTGTACCTAAAAGGTGTAAAAAAATCCACGAGTTATAGACCAGAAAAGACCAAAAAAGGTACTGTTGAAATTTCCAACGATGATGCGTATATAGAATTGTGTAAGAGTCAGTATGGGTAGATGGCTTTTGAAATGAAAATGACTATTCGAGGATTAATATTTAATACGAAGCTCGCGCCGGCAGCGTCGACTGACTATTTTTACCCATGCAAAGGTTTATTCTTATCGTTTCACGTCAGCGAAGCCAACGAGAGAATGTATTGTTTCAAAGGTATACTTCGCCTCGTCTCATCAAGATTTAATTCGAGAAAAGAAACAGGCACCGAGTACGCGAAAGAGTATAAGCTATACGATGTTAAACGCTACAGCAGGTTAACAAGTTCACAGTTCACGTTTATTTAGTAATTTGCCATTACTTAAAGGCTTAAAACGGTCGTTATTTACGTTTGCTGGTAGGAAATTTTGAAGATTTGCATAAATTCGTAAAAGCTCGCGTCGCGTCAGGACGACGCGACGCCCCCGCTGTCTTCTGCGTCGGGCCGAGTACCAGAAAACGTTGATAATCGGCTGCTACAACGTTGAAATTGTTATTTTCTAATTAACTTCTGCGAGAACGAAAACGATGTTGGATGAATTTTACGTCGTCGTGGAAATACTATACCTGTATTGTACGTGTACGTAAATAGGTTCGATGTGTCTAACGTAAGCATTCGGGATTAAGATGTGCTGGGTCAACGATCACCTTAAATGTCATTAAGGTCAAATACTAAAAGGTGACAGGGATTTGAATGTGTTTGTATAAAATTACCCGGTGTCGTGTTTCTCGTTCTTTTTATGCTTTTAAGTTGTATTGTGAAGGAAAAGAGGATGATTTTTCGTGAATTTCATCGATGTCGATGACAACGTGTCGAGAAATTTGGGTGATTTAACAGAAATTCGTATTTTTAGATGGGCTCGTTTTAAGTGAAAAAATTAGGATGGTTCAAATTTCGATGAAATTATTGAAAAAAATGAGAGAAGGTGTTGAAAATCGAAGATGGGCACATCTTGGGTGAGAAAAAATTAGGGTAGTTTAAATTTCGATCAAACTGTTGAAAGAAATGAGAAAAGATGTTGAAAATCGAAAACAATTTAGTATGTGGTGGAAAATTCGATACAGGAATTTTTTTATGAATTTTATACCATTTCTAGATAATTTTATTGAAAAAATTGAAAATTTAATCCTTAATGGTGTTTTCATATGTAGTACGTATTTGAATGAACTAATCGAAATTTATTTTCTTTGTTTCAGGTGAGTACCGTATTTCTACTACGAATGAATAATCGAATGAGAAATTGAGTAAGTCATTTTTCATTAATGATAAGTAATATGCTACACTACTTTCAAAATCCAGGAAGAGGGGGATCTGAAAATTGAGTCGATATTTTAAACCAGTATTTCTGAAAACATGACGAACTAATGGCACCAGATAGTTACCTCGTATAATTTTATGCAAATTTAAGAGGGATAGGGTGTTTTTGGAATCAGATCGAAAAAAGTTCCGTCTTCAGAGAAAGTGTAGATCTTCGTGAACTCTTTTCATTATGGAAGATTTTGACGAAAGTTTACCAATTGGTTAATAATAATGTGAAAAATTTTGAAAATTTGAAAAAATTCATTTTTTAAATTGAACTATCTATTTTGTGGTATTTTTAAAGATCTGTTCTAGATCGCAAAATCTGTTTAAAAATCATCAAAAGTCGCGAAATTCCCCCTATTGTGTCTAAAAGTTTGCATTGTTGTGAGAGCCATGGTGTCTACCGGTATGAAAAAAGAAAATAGCAAAAATATCACTTTTGTAGCAAGAAAACCGGAAAAAAGCAAGAATTTCAATGATTTTGTCGCAAAATTTTAGTGATTTTGTTGCAAAATGCAAGAATTTCAATGATTTCATCGCTAAAAAGCAAGAATTTTAGTAATTTTGTTGCAAAAAGCAAGAATTTTAGTGATTTTGTTGCAAAAAAGCAAGAAATCCAATGGTTTTGTTGCAAAAATCAAGAATTTCCTACATTTATTTTTCTTTGAATTTTTTAATCAAAGGATAAAAAGGGAGTTTTTTTTTTGGAAAATTTGAAGCGAGAAAAATGACATGAAAATGCAAAATGGCACAAAAAATCCAGAAAATGGCGAAAATTTTCATTTTTCAGATCCATAGTCACAGTGGGCTCTATGGGGAGCTAATTTTTGAAATTTTTGATGAATTTTCGACATGATGAAATTTAGTGATGCTTATTGCATTTTTCTCAATTTTTTGACTCAAAATGCAAAATTTTTCCAAATTTTTTGAATAAAAGGTCAGTCTTATGAAGTCGGAAACGTCCGATTATTTAATCGAAGGTTTGAAAATATGCTTGTTTGCTCTAACGTAATTATTTTTTAATTATTTTCACATTCGTTTGCCTCTACAAAGATATATTTTGTATTTCCAAATTTTGGAACATGTATTTTTTTGGATTTCCTCCTTTTAATTTTTTTTATTTTTTATGACATAGTCGTTTTGCTCTTTTTTTTTCTCAGGTTGAGGATGGGGAGGATGATCAGGAAGTTGTTGTGCCAGAATTTCGAAAAAACCTGGTGAATAGTTCACAAAATGTAAATTCTGCTCGATTTTCATTTTTACCGAATTTTTCAGGGAAAATGCATTAAATAATGTTTTTTACCAAAATTGACTGAAATTGTAGGAAATCAGAGATGATTTTTTTTGGTGAATAAATTTATACGAATACCATTTCATAGAAAATTATTTAAATTTTTTGAAGGAAATTTTAAATTCCGAAAAAATCGGATGCAACGTTTTGAATGAAAATACATATCTGTATTGAAACCATTTTTGACAAATTTTTCAAATTTTCAAAATTTTTTGAACACAGTTGATTTTAAGGGCAGTTGAACGTAGGTAAATTCTGATTGGGGGAGGGAGAGATTTTCAAAATTCAAATTTTCAACGGTATAATTATTATTTCAATTTTGGAGGGAGAGAACTTTTTTATATTTCTGATTAAATATCTACCTATTTGCTAACAAAATATGGCAAAAATATGAAGATTCCAATTTTTACCTCCTCCTCCTCTCCCCCATCCCTCCCCTGAAAATGAATGAAAGATAGATATATTGCTAGACTTTTTCATATTTTTTATCATTTCAGAGGTTATGAATGCAATAATAGATTATATCAAAAAATGCTACCGCTACGGAATTTTCCGTACTTCTAAAAGTTGATTTTTGTTTGGAAAAATTCAATTTAAAACTTTCATGTTGATAAATGATTCTGAAAATGAAAACACCATTTTCAATCATGAAGAATGGGGGTGAAATTATAGCGATTCTCTTCCCTGCTGAGAAGGAGGATATAAAAATATTTTTGACCAAATTGAAAAACCTAACTTGAAAAACGGTTTAAATTGATACGGAATAACCTTGGTTTGAATTGCGTTCTTAATTGAAAAAAAAATTTGTGGTTCACGAGCAGGAATATTTTCCGTTTGAATAATTTATTCAAAAAAAATGATGTTTTTAGCTAAGTATAAAAGCCAAAAACTTAATTTATTGTACCTTGAGATTGAGGAGAATGGAGTGGAATTCATTTCAGCAATTTGGAGGGTAGGGCGATGAAACGAAGAAATGGAAAAATTTTTAAGATTACCACGTTTGGAAAATTTTTCGAGCATGCTCCTCGAAAAATGAAAAATCGTAGAAATGATATCGTAAAGAGCTCGATGAATGGTGTTTCTGGTTCGTAAATATTTGACAATTTCCTCGTTGAATTTTTAAACGAATAAAAAAATTGTGGGACTAAAATACCCTTTTCTGCCTAATTTCCTAGTCGTGACCTTTAGCCAAGGATCCTTATTTATTCACGCCTTATTACGTAGGCGTTTGTGTATACATATTTTTGTTTATTTATTTTTCGCTATTAAATAAAATTTAACCGAGCTTTTTCCGCCATCGCGGGTATATTTTTAAAACGTCGGCTGGATAAACAAATAGGTATATTTATATATGGACGAGAATAGGAAATCCGGGCGAAATTTTCGAATGGTTTTGTCACGTTTTTCAAACACGATATCTTTATTGTACGATACGTAGGCCTCTGTAGGTATTTTGATGATTCGTATCTGGTTCCCTGAACCATAGATTAAGAATACTACGGCCCTGAACTTCCTCTGCCCATCGATCTGCGAGATTTGAAACAAATACCCAATTTCGGATGATTTTCATTCGAAGGTGAAGGACGCTGGAACGTTGAGAGTTTTCTTTTGTTATTCAGACTGGTACGTGCGATTTTCGCCGAAATATTCGGCTTTTGGTTGAGCCGAGTCGAGGCGGTCAAATATGAGCGCAGACCGCATTTGCCTCGTGCATGTGTAATAAATTAACAAACCGACCATAAAGCTATTTCAGTTATTAACCGCGCTAAAATGCGGAGCGGTGTGGACGGTTAACACTCGAACGCGTACCAAAAACGTGGATGTTGAAATTCATCTCGCTCGAGTCCTTTTTTTCTTTTTTTCCCAACCTCGTACCCGAGTCTTGGTGGTTGGATGTGAAAAAAATAACCATAAAGTTATCGCGTTTTTGACAGTATTCCAAAAAGCACCAGGATCGTGAATAGAAGATGTAGTTACGTTAACCCTTTTGAAATTGTTTTCTTTTCATTCGACTAACTTTCTCTCCGCTAAACGTATATGTGACCTTTGTTCACGCACCTTTACGTGAGGTTTTTTCTCGAATACGAGCGAGAAGCGGTAAAAGGATGGAGAAAAAAACGAGCTGTGATCGGGGTTGGAATAATATAATGAGCTGTTTCTTTTGACTGATTTACGATGATCAAAGTCGCGGCGTAGAAATTAAAAGTGGAAAGGATGTAGGAACGGAATAATAGAGCTATTCCGAAGAGAATACTATCTCGAGGCTGGAGCAGAGGAAAAGGACCGAGGTAAATGATGGATAGCACCCGCGACACAATGACGTGTGTGTGTCGTATTATATTCGATTCGTCGTATTGTGTATACGCGCACAGCGAGTCAAAGCTGCTACGCAAAACAGCAAATCAATCACGTATTTTAAAGACCGATCTTGGTCGCAGGGTCATGACAAGCGTCGTTGAGTCTACGTATCGTATCGTTAAATTTAACTCGACGGTAACAGGTTATCGACGATTTAACTCGTTGGCGAGGTTTGCGAGCTGAGGAGAGGCGTGTTTATTTCGAATTGGATTTAAATTTAGCTTTTATAGGAAGGAGTCGAGTCGTTGAGTAAAGATAGTTGATCGTGTTTTTAAATTGAAACGAAGGAGGTCAAAATTTTTGGAAAAAATTTCAATTTTATATTTGTTGAAAAATTTTCAAAAATTGGCTGAAGCAAAAACCAAAAAATGAAATTGGGATTATTGGAGTAAAAAAAGTACGTATTTTTGAACGAATTTTCAAAAACTGCGAATTTTTGAAAACAATTGAAAAGAAAGTACGAAATTTTGTCAAAATTTGATCAGCGAAAATAATTTTTCTTGGTGATCGAAAAATTATCAGATCTAGAAAGGTAGGTATGAAAAAAGTATGTAAAAAATACGACTTTTGGTTTTCGATTTCAGCTCGTATTCTGTTAGATGAGCAGAAAATTGAAAAATTTCTCCTAAGATTGAATTTTTTCCAAGTTTTTTGAATCAAAATGCAATTTTTCTCATTTCGTCGATTAAAAACGTAAATTTTTTGAGAAAGGTCGTCAATTTTGTTAATTGTTTAATTCGACCTAATTTTCGACTTGAAATGCAGTTTTGATGTGGGGGGGGGGCTCCTCCTGTTCTGACGGTTTAATGGAGCTGATCTTTTCAAACAAAAGACTGCTAAAAATAAGGTATCTTTAGAATTAATCCGGTCCAGCCTTAATTCTGCTAAAGTATTGTTTTCGACTGAGTGCCTTTTGTTTTCTAGAAAAAAAATATATAGGTAAATGAATAATTATATTTTTCAGTTTTTATTTTCCTTATTAAAAATTAATTACGATACTCTCTCATTCTGAATCAGTGAAAAGTCACTGATAAATAGTCCAAATTGCAGCACAGGAAAAATCAGCGAGATTCACTGATTTTCAGCAAATTTTCGCTGATTTTTCAATGATTTTCACTGGTTTTCAGCAAATTTCATAAATTTTATTGACTTTAGTGAATTTTTACTGATTTTCCAGTGATTTTTCTCACTGATTTGTTTTCATTAAAAAAAAATTCATTGATTTTCTCCTGTGCTGCAATTCTGACTGTTTCTCAGTGATTTTCGATAATTTTCACTGATTTATAATTATTAAGAGAGTAGATTTTAAATATTTTGTAAATCCGTCATTTTTTTTCGTTTCTCGAAAAACAACTATTTTCAAGTATTCTGATTCCGTCGTTTTTCAAAAAACTACGTAAAAAGACAGTGCCTAATTACACAAAAATAGTTATTTTTGGCTGTTTTTTCAAAAACAATGAAAATTGTAATTTTTTAATTTTGTTAATCCGTTGTTTCTTGTCGTTTCTAAAAAAAATTAAAAAACAAAACGACTAATTTCAAGTATTCTAAATTCGTCGTTTCTTGTTCGTTTCTCACAAAAACGACGAAAACGACCACTTTTCTACATTCTGAAACCGTTGTTTCCTGTGGGTTTTCAAAAAACGTCGAAAAACAACAGTACTCAGTTACTCGGAAATATTTGTTTCTAGTTGTTTCTTCAGGAACTATTTTCAAATATTTTAATTTCTTCGTTTCTTGTCGTTTCTTCAAGAAACGACAGTACTTAGTTGCTTGAAAAAAATTGTTTGTGGTTGTGTCTTCAAAAACGACGAAAAAGGACAATTTTGAAATTGAAAAATTAATTTTTGGTCGTTTCTTCAAAAACGAGAAAAAACTGCTATTTTTCAATCTGGTTAATCTTATTCTTGTCGTTTCTCAAAAAACGATTGAAAACGACCAATTCCGAACATTTTTAATTAAAAAACAACAAAAACGAAAATTTCCAAACATTTTAAATCCGTCATTTCTTGCTATGTATTTCTCACAAAAACGACAGAAACGGTAATTTTTCTACATTCTGAAACCGTTGTTTCCTGTGGTTTTTCAAAAAACGACAATAGGTACCTACTTAGTTAGGTACTTGAAAAAAGTCATTTCTGGTCATTTCTTCGAAAACCATGAAAATCTAATATTTTTCAATTTTGTACCTAAATCCGTCGTTCCTTAAAAAACGACTGAAAACGACTATTTCGTTTTTTTAAAGAGCATCAAAAACGATGAAAAACAATTATATTTTCCAATTTTGTAAAGTGCCCGTTTTTTGATGTTTCTTTGAAAACGACGAAAAACTGTCTGTTTCAATTTTGTAAATCCGCCATTTCTTGTCGTTTCCAAAAAAAAATGACGAATAACTATTTTCAAATATTCTAAATTCGTCGTTTCCTGTAGTTTTTTCAAAGAACGACGAAAACGACAGTACCTACTTCATTACTCGGAAATTCAATTCATTAATGATATTTTTTTATCAGAATTTTACATAAATTTTTAAATAATCGTAATTTTATTCTAATTATAAGAAATTATTTAATATTTAGAAGTATTTCTGGGGTGTCCACCACCAATCATAAAAGTCATAAAATTAATGAAAATCTTCAAAATTTTAAATAAAAAGTCCAAAAAATTCTCAATAGTTTTCTCTTTAAATCGATTGTAAATATTTTCCAAATATTTTAGAACTTTCGATTACATTTGACATATCTATTTTCAAAAAACTTTGTAAATGATCCTGAAAAAGGAAGATATGAACTGCGATTCTTAAAAATTTAACTTGGGTAATTTGAACTTCTCTATTTTTTAAAAAATAATTTTCTAGCGTGCTAGAATTTTTTATATTTTGAATTTAATGAATACGTTCTTATTACCCAGGGACTAATAATTTCTTTTTTGTATGTTTTTCATTCTGTTATAACCTAAAATTTTCTGCGACGAAAGCTGAAATTCATTCGAGAGCTCTTGGGCTCTAAAATGTTTGGATAATATTTGAAATATTTTCGTAAGGTATTTTAAATTCTAGTTTTAAAACTCTGGAATTGAATTTTTAGTACTTTTGCACCTGCCATTGAACTTTGTTTTTCCCGAATATTCAAATTTCATTTTTTTTAATCAATGTGAAAATATCTACCTACTCATTTTAATGAGGAAAAATGTAAAACTGATATCGATCATTGGGGGTCACTTTTTCTATCAAATTAATCGAGCTAATTATTCCCTTAAATTCATCCTTTTATCAGATTCGCGGTAAAATAAATTAATCGAGCCGATTACACTAAAGAATTGGTTTAGGTGCTATTTTTTGCTGCAAAGCCAATTTGCATTTCCAGCGGATTAATTTTTCAACGTATTTAATTAGGTATCAATGAGAAGATGGCTCGATAGCCACTTCCTAATTACCCGGCATAACGATGAGAGAAATACTACGAATACCATAGTATACTTAAATTGGGATAATACCCGAGATTCTGTTCTCGTATATTGTGACCGCAATCGAAGATAGGTATCTGACGAAATGGGCGAATTGAATTTCACAAGTGGCGAAGTTGTCGGGTTATCAAAATTCCTTCCTTAAAAATAGGTATTAAGATAATGAAAACGATTAAGATTGTGGGACACGGAGCTCGGAATCGACAGCGGTATGTTTATACTCTTATCGACGATTCTATATCCACAAAAAATGTACTCCAATGGCCAACTGGTTAGGTTTACGTATACTCATGTAGAAGTACGACGAATTGAACAACTTCGTACAAGGTAACAATTTAATTTGAAATCATTTCTGAAGTCGTTCTCACCATTTTTTGCTGGGCGATTTAATTAGCTCGACGCTAATTTAACTCGGTTAAATGGTAAAGAATTTTAATTGAATGTACGATAGTAACCGTAAAGACATCGAACAAAAGCAAACAGCATGAGGAGGCGGAGGGGAAAAATTGTTATTACTTGACGTAATTAACGAAATTATATTTTCCAACGTGTACCACAATAATATTCGAATCGAACCAGTTCATCGCACGAGTCTAACCTACGTATTTGGTATATTTTTACCCCCTTCTTCATCGTCTCTGCTGAGCGCAAATTCGCGAATTTCTTCAAAGTGCCCTGCTGCGCGTTTAAATATAAATATCAGGAAGAGATCGGCGAATTTTTCAACTCGTTTGACAAGGTGGTAAGAAATTTTTCTAGAACACGCTCACACTTATGGGCGCTTATCCCAACAACGATGAATTAACCTTGATGCAAGGCCGGCGATATATCTTCTCTGTCGAGTTGTATTCTGGAGTTTTGATGATTGAGAACCCCTCGTCGATGCCCGAACCCCTGGCTCTGCCAGTGCCAAATACCAGGCGATTGATTTTATCGTCGATATATTTCGTAATTGCATAATAGCAGCGATTTTATCGTACGTACGATGATTATATGGTGTATTTGCCAAATGTACGAATGCATGGTGTATGTATAAATGTTAGATAATAATATCGCCGAGTAGTACATGCGAATTTACCCGAGTTCTGTATCGTGTCTGTCCATGTGTTCGGTAATATATTATGTATGTGATCGTATCGTGTAGTTGGTACGGATATTGAAATTTATCAATTTTTTTTTGCAAGGTATGTCGTGATTAGAAAACTGAATGGGTTTCGTATCTTCTTCGACATAATTCGTATCACGATATCCATATTAATGCTCCCAATAAAAGATCTCTATTGTGGAAACTTCAGATTGGCTGTGTCGACCAGCATAAGAGAATCGATCGGATTGCAATTCGGTTCGTTTGATGCACTGGTAACCGGTTTGAGGAGCTTATAATGCGATTGGTTGAACCGAATCTGCATACGGATGTCTTGGTACACCTGACATGACCATTCTTTGATCGAGCGATTAATTCAACGCTCGGTGCGGTGTTATGGTCCGATGAGCAATGAGCTGAGCGATTTTTAATTTTTTTTTCCTTTTGATCGATGCGGCCAATTGCCCTGGGGTATGGTTTTCGTCGCCTTCGATGGGTTTCGACTAAGGTTGAAATTGCGAATAAGGCAACTGGTTAATTCGACGAGAGAAGTAATTTGGGCGAGTGTGAGGTGTTGATGCTAATTGCGATCTAATTAACGTAGTTGGTCAGGTGAGTAATGCAAAAGGTCAACTAATAATTTTATCATTTGGGTTTTACAATGTTTGAAAACATTGAAATGTGACGAATGTAATTTGCGAATGAATGGTGTTAATGATGTGCATTTTGGTGATTATTTTTTCCCCGAATGTGTACGAGGTATAATTTTTTCATTTGTGAGGAAGGGAGATTTTTTTGTGGATTGGGTTGAATTTTTGATCAAAGGGATGTGTGCATTAGAATGGCAAGTGGAAAAAATATTGATTTAAGATGGACTTATGTTAAATATGTCGCCAAAATCAGGTTGTATTGGTTTGTAATATCAAAGTGGTACGTTAACTGCTAGCTACGAAAATATTCGTGGTTTGCAAATTCCTTTGCTGTGTCGAGTCGTTTTTCTCGGAATATTATCGATTTGATAAAATATGTATTTATAGATATGAATCGACTGGTACATTGATAAGAAAATTATTTCCGTCGAAAAAATCGAACTTGAGCTCGAATTAGCGAGTTATTTTGCACCTGGCACGAAAAGAGAGACATCCTATTCCTGTGCCCAGGTACGAGCTAACTTTACCAAAAAAGAACAAGAATTTGAACATTTGGTTTCAATCTGATCAACAGTCATGTTCACACATAATTTTAATGTTTCACAAGATCGTTCAATTCCTTGACATCGTCAAATAATGTCCAGTCAACGTCAAGGCAAAAATATATGTATTAAACCAATTACGATTTTCGATCGTCAAATTTGAAATTGCATGCCATCAGTTCCGGAAGATTTTTTTATTCTAAATTTATCAACATTTTAGAATAACTTTCGAAATACAAACGATTTTGACAACAAAAAATATTTGCTATCTCGAAATTGGATTTTTCAACCTTTTAAAAAAAATAACCATTTGTTTTCGTTGAAAATGACATGTCAGAATATCTGTGGTAGAGTGGAATTGTATCAAAATTATCAGTGTCAGAGTGACATTGTGACAAAATGCCCTTGTCAGAATGATATAGCGTCAAAATGTCAAGATCAGACGATTAGAGTAAAATTGAAATTTTGTAACAAAATGACATTATGTCAAAATGTCTGTGTATTGCTAGAGTGGTATTGTGTCAAAATCATCTTTTTCGAAGTGACATTGTGCCAAAATGTCAGTGTCAGAATGTCATTGCGTCGAAATGTCAGTTTTGGTGTGACAATGTGTCAAAATGTCCGTGTGAGAGTGAAATTTTGCCAAAATATCAAAGTCAGATACATCGTTTCAAAATATCTGTCAGAATGTCATTGCGTCAAAATGTCAGTTTTGGTGTGACAATGTGTCAAAAAGACACATGTCAAAATTTCTGTGTCAAAGTGAAATTGTGCCAAGATACAAGGTCAGATAAGCATTACGTCAAAATGTCAGTTTTGAGGTGAAATGGTGCCGAAATGTCAGTGTCAGAATGTCATTACCTACATCAAAATGTCATATTTGGTGTGATAATGCGTCAAAAACACGTGTCAAAATGTCAGTTTTGAATTGAAATTGAGTGTCAGGGTCGGATACGCAAATGTCAGTTTTGAAGTGACATTGTGTCAAAAATGTCAGTTTTGAGATGAAATTGTGCCAAAATGTCGGTGTCAGAATGTCATTGCGTCGAAATGACAGTTATGGTGTGACAATGTGTCAAAATGTCTGTGTGAGAATGAAATTTTGCCTAAATATCAAGGTCAGATAAGCATTGTGTTGAAATGTCAGTTTTGAGGTGAAATTGTGCCAAAGTGTCAAGGTCAGATACGCATTGAGTCAAAATGTCAGTTTTGAAGTGACATTGTGTCAAAATGCCAGTTTTGATAATTGTATCAAAAATGACAGTTTTGATAATTATATCAAAAATGACACGTTTTGAGGTGAAATTTTGTCAAAATGTCAATTTCAGATACTCATTGAGTCAAAATGTCAGTTTTGAAGTGACATTGTGTCAAAATGCCAGTTTTGATAATTGTATCAAAAATGGCACGTTTTGAGGTGAAATTTTGTCAAAATGTCAATGTCAGATAGGTACGCATTGAGTCAAAATGTCAGTTTTGAAGTGACATTGTGTCAAAATTCCAGTTTTGAAAATTGTATCAAAAATAACAGTTTTGAAGTGAAATTTTGTCAAAATGTCAATGTTAGCATGACATTGTGTCAAAATGTCAACGTCGGAGGTCTAAATGTAAGTGGCAGAGTAGCATTGCGTCAAAATGCCAATTTTGGTAATAATATCAGTGTCAGAGTGACATTGAGTCAAAATGTCAGTGGCAGAGTGTCATTGTGTGAAAATGACACATGTCAAAATGTCTGTGGTAAAAATAATTGCATCAAAATCATCCGTATCAGAATTACATTGTTTCGTAATGTTAGTATGAAAGTGACATTGAGTCAAAATGTCAGTTTTGGCGGGACTTATCAGAATGACAATTGTGTCGAAATAATCAGTAACGTCGAAAATTTCAATCCATCGAAAAACAAATGTATGTAAAATGTCTGTTTTTACCCACAAGTTGAATGAAACAGCGTAACACAGCATTCGAACGAACAAAATGTAGTAAGGCTTAGTTGGAAAGAAAATCGAACTATTTTATTTTGACGCTGATAAATATGAATGAAATTCGTAACCATTTCAAGATTGCGATTCAGAGAGGGAGAAAGGATTACTTGTGCTTTTCAAATGATTCAGCTCGTACTGAAAAATTTGTTTACCTCCCACGTCGAATATCTTAGATTTCGTCAAATTATCCTGCTATTCCCGAATATAAATTTTTTTCAACATTTTCATCCGAACGTTTCCAAATTTCTAGCTCGAAATTTTCGTATCGATGGGCGGAAAAAAAGAAAACATGCAAAAGATTATATTCGTTTTATACCAACCTACCCGCGAAGCCTTTAAAATCATCTACCAGACCTAAAAATGGCCTCTAAATATGTTTCCTTCTGTTGGACGAGTCAAACGTGCGCGTTATAATTGAAAAATTACAACTTGACAGTTTTTTTACCTCAAACAATGTGGGCGTAAACATCTATCTATATGAAGTTTATATACGCGAGCGAACATCTTGGTAATTTTTCGTTTGGCAGATTTACATAAATTGAATTCGATTCCATTAAGTATTCCGCGATTATTGTAGATACCCGGGGTATAGGTAACCAAAGATGAAAATATTAATGAAATAATCGTATTCGAAGGTTTTCCAATTATTCATCGGACATTGTAGGTAGTCAAAGATTGTACTAGAATGTGTTGTTTCAATGACTTAATTCCTTCTTTTGGTGTCTTTTTTTGGTTGCGAAATCCCAAGGCTGCCAAACCGTGAGCAGCGATTATTACGTATTGAGATTAATCGATGCGATCTTTATTGGGAGAAATTCTGGAAGAGGAAATCTAGGAAGAGAATATCAATACGTCTTTGAGGGGAAAAAAGGGCACCGTATCGCGTACCAGCACTTGAGCTGCTATTGATCGAAAGGCAAACTCATTTGCCAATTTGAGCGAAGCCGGCGAGAGTGTAATTTATAGCCGTTTAACGATTCTCGCGTTCGCTATACAAAATGCACTTTAAAAGGTAATCAATGGCGTACGATTCGTGGGTGATAAATCAATTTAAAATAGAAAATACGCCGCGTACAGCGTACAAATACCGGAAGTAACACGTATGTATTTACGGGGCCGAATATATGTACCGAGCGTTGTCGTTAGTCGTAGTCGTCGTCGAGTATAGATTTTCATACCATACTCGCACACACCCACCGTAGGTCTATAGGTATCTGCCAGCGAGTCCGTGTTCGCGCATTTCAAATATGTAATTTAAATCTAGATAACACGATTCTTATACACGAAACATTTACCAGCGGTCCTGCGTTCGCAATTGCCATACGATTATTAAGTACGCTCTGTACATTGGCTATACGTATAGATAGGTAAATGTACTCTTTACCTATACCATCGTATGTAATGGGTGTACGCGTTTTTTTAAATATATTATTTACGTGTACAATGTACTTGTACATAGTAGCTGGTATACCCACATTACATTACGTTTAAGCATGAGAAGAAGGGAGAAATACTTTAATTGAATAATTTTACTCGAGTACTTATAGATTACAATCGTTGATATCGAAATATCCTACATCGAGCCGAGTCCACCATTAAACCAACAAAATCGCGCTAATAATTGATAAGAAAAGCAACATTTAAAAATACATTACCCTCCCGGACGAAAGGAATTTAATTATACCAATAGCCCTGCGAAAGTGCTGTATCAAAGGCGAGAAAAGCGACCAGTAACAAAATGGTGGAACTAAAAGGGTAAAAATTCTTCGAGAAGGGTTCATTGCTTCGAAATTACCAGAAGTGGTCGATTAAACAATGCTGGAAAATTTTCGGCCTAATTTTCGGAGTGAATTTTTTTAGGAAGAATTTACTCATTACGAGTAATTTAAAACGAGTTGATGTGATCCAGAGGGCGTTAATTGGTTTTTTGTGCGGGGGGAGGGGGAGTGTTGACGTTTCAGGGTGTGTACTGGTACAAAAATCGTACGAAAATACCAAAAATTCACGAAATTCGAAAATGATCATAAAAAGTAGGAAGATTTAAGAAAGAAATTTATTGACCAAAAATAAAGTGTTTTATGTCGAAATTGTTTTTTTTTTCAAAAAAATTTCGCCCTCGTTTTGCTCAGGCTTAATGAACTCTCTTTGAACAAATTTAAAAAAAATTGTGTCAAAAGATGGTATTTAAAAAAATTCTTGGCTTCACATTCAAAAGATGCAAGTATTTCTTAGAAAAAAAAATCATGTCCAAAATCGATAATAAGCAACTTTCTTCTCTAAACAGATATCCTGAAAGATTTTTTTTGAAGTTCAAAGATTACAAAAATGATCATTTTGATGGCCAGAATTCTCAATTTTTTGAAAAAATTTGCCCTTGCTTCGCTCGGGCACATGTACACTTTCACTACAAAAAATGAATTGAAAGGGGAGGTAAAAAAGTTATACTTGGTACATATTTCGTTTTCTAAAGGATGGGCAGAGAACTATTTATAGGAAGGAGATTGCGTAGTTTCAACTTTCTCTTGACGATTGAAATTTTAGAAAAAATAATGAAATTTTAGGTTTCAAATATTGTTTAATGTAAAAATGTAAATTTTTCAATAAAATAATTGGTATTTTTAAAAACTGCATTGCATCAGTTTGAAATTTACTGGGCATTATTGAGTTTGCAAAAGGGGAGGCGGTGGAGGATAGTTCCTGTGATTTTATGATCTCGGTTCAAATTTTCGTAGTACGAATTTTTTCTATCAAAATACGAAAATAGTACGAATTTTGGTTTTTGAATTTCAGTGAACACCCTGCGTTTACAAAATTGAGATTTTTACGTCTGGAGATTACTTCGCTGATTTTAATTTGATTGAAAGTACATCATGAAAGAATCCGAAATTCAAAATTTCAGGTGCTGAATTAAATTTCTCGAATTTTGACGGATTTTTGAAATTTCAAAATTACCTCATTGCCCTGTAAAATATGAAAATTTAATCCAATCTACGAAAAAAACTGAAATTTATTAAATACCCCATTTTCGACTTCCGGAATCGATTGGAAGTGGTTTCGAGAAGTTTCGGAGCCTCCAGAAAATTTTGGAATTTTCCAGCACCGGAGAAAACCCCAATGATCTACATGTGCATTAGCACCTGTATTCGTGTATTACTCAAATTTGTGATCTATTTGATCGATTAAAGCTCCATTTTCCTAAATTCGTAACTTCGAATTCAAATCCATATTTTTTGGTAGAAAAATGTTCCGGAAAAAATTTAAAAATAAGCCAACAGCGTACATATGCATCAAGGTAAAAAGTTGAAAGTTGGTAGATACCCTATTTTTGATCTCGTGTCATCAATATGGGTACTCCACGATTATGGGTGCTGAAGTTCATATGAACCATTTTTATGGTCTTTCTCCAGTGCTGGAAAATTTCAAAATTTTCTGGAAGCTCCGAAACGTCTTGAATCATTTTCCAATCGATTTATTTGGAAATTGGTAGGCATGCGAAAACCCAGAAATATCCAGCTACATATTTTACTTTTCTATGAAAATTAGTTGAAATTTCAGTGCTGCATAAATTTTACACGCAGATTTGATGCTTTCCCCATGAAAATAAAATTGATGTTTGAATTTTAGCATAATTGAATGAATTTCCATATGAAAATAAAATTGATGCTTGAATTTTAGTTTGAGTGGATTGGATTGGATGGATAATTAATTTATTTTATTTTTCTGTTCTAGGTGAGTACCTATTGGATTTTTGCCATAAGAATAATAAGAGAATATTGCAATAATAAGTGAGTTTTTTTTCTACGATTTCTGATAAATAAAATTATATTTCACTGATAAAACGAAATAATAAATAAATTATCAAGAGAATCTTCTCAAGGGAGTTATGATGAATATTTTGTAAAAATGGAACATGGGTCATTTTTTTTTCAAAAATCTCTCGAGGTGTTTGTCTTCGCTTCGAACAGACGTGTAATTTTTGGAAACAAAATGTTTCAGAACTCCCCTGATTGAAACTTCAAATGTCCCGAGTTATTTCGTCGAATTTTTGATTATCTGTTTCTTGGAAATTCAAAAATTGCCACATTCCAGGAAAAAATCGTTTTTCTCATCTTATTTTTTCAGAAATAAATTTTAAAATTATTTATAAGAAAAATGGACCAAAATTTAAGCTTTTGAATTCATAACCCAAGTAGGTATCTCATTTTCTGAAAAAGGTTCTTTTCGGGTAAAATTGATGAAAAATAAAACTCTACCGAAAAAATTAAACAGCCTTTTCTGAAAATCCTACTTTCGTTTATATTGGAAGTCGTCTCTTTAGAAAAATGTTGTTGTAAAAGTTGCACGAAAAATACAAAAAAAAGTTGATATTTTTCTTAAATTAAAAAGGATAATTTTTATGTGAAATTTTATTTCTCTTTTTATTCCTCGGTTTATATTGGAACACGACTTTACCCCCTTCAATTCCCCTACATTTCGCAAACATGATTGAAGTCGTCATATTTTTCAAACGTATTCGTTTGAATTTCAGTTTTCAAATTTTTTCCATAATCCCTGTGGGCATTTGGTTCCCTTTCTGAGAAATTGTTAGCCACGGTACTGATACCAAGTATGGAATATTATAACTTTTCAGAATTTCGAACCACGCCCAGTAAATCACCTAAAATTCGTTCAAAATCATTAAAACTCGGGAATTATGTTTCTTCGTCACATTTATCACTGTAATGAAGAAATAAATCAAAATGATAAGATTTCAGCTTTTTACTGCACCTTCTCGCAGAATGTTTCGCTCTCACTTCACCTAGATTCAATATATTTCAGTATCTCAGTGAAAAAACTTGAAAAGTTGCAAAAAGTTGATATTTGTAAAACATTTTACAATTTTGGAGTAAAATTTTTCAAAACTTCAGGCTGGGCCAGTCTTTCCATAGCCATGACTTTGAATGAAACATTTTTCTGATGAAGCTTGAAAATGGAACAGTTCTGAATATTTTTGGTCACTGAAAATTTTTCTTCTCCTCCTCTTCTCTAGCGTTTTGTTTAGCCCTTTGTCGATCCAAATAACTTTGAAATAATTGAGATTTGATTTTTCGCATTTTATATCAAAACTAGAGCTATTGAAAAAAAACGGAAGTGTAAAAAACCGTTTAAAATCAGAGAAAAAGACACGTATTTCTGAAGAAAATTATATGTACTTAAAGCACTCTCCTGATTTTAGGAACCACTCCGTTCTTTTATCCGAGTGCCAATAATTCCAGAAATTCGCACCTCCGCCCCTAATTTACTTTACGAGGTGCAATTTTGTCATGTCGCGGCGAGGATTTCTGCAATACATTCTTCAAGTCTATAAAAAGTTGATTAACGAGATAGGGGAATCCGGAATTTGGAAATAAATGGGGTTAGATGCTCTAAAAACAGGGATTCTTGTAAAAGGCTTCTCGGCTTAATTTGTTGATTACGAATCCACCTTGAAATTACTTTTAACCCTTTCATCACGCAGGATTCCGTACTCGGTTGTACGTGAAATCAAACGAATTTCGAATATGTATATTTAGGATTTTTCAAAGGGGGCGAAGATAAGAACCCAGTTTAAAAAATTGCCCACCTGGAAGTTCTTTGGTGTAGTCTTTATCGAGCTGCTTAGGAAAGCCCCTTGAAAATTTCACCCTCTTTACTCCTCTCGACAATCCATCTAGGTAATTTTTTCGAAACTTGCGCTCGTTGATGTGACCCAAAGAGGAAGCTGGCAGACTGGAAAACAAAATATAGAATGAAAAGAGGAAACTAGTCGATACTCGACCCTTTTATACCGAACGTAGCACAAAACAACGATGGTAAACTGTATAAAGCATTCTCATACGTAGTGTGGCTAGAGAAAGAGCCAGAGATAGTGTTGGCATTTTGGATAATTTCTTTTGGCAGATTCTGCGGGAACAATGCGAATACGAACATCCCTTCTAATAGCCGAGAAGCGTAAAGACGCCTGAAATGAGCGAAGGAAAGAAAAATTACGCACGATAAGGGTGATAGTGCACATTCAAGAATGAGGAAGCAAAAATGCTAAGCCGTGTGCCAGTCGTGGAGCCAGCAGCGCCACCGTAGCAGATGATAAGTTCCAAGGCCGATTTCATTAACGCGCTCCGCGTACGCCTCCCTGAAAAAAGCCCGAAAGATATATTATTAGTGCGGTTTTTAGGGATGCGGTCGCCGCCATCGGCGCAGTCTGCTCGGTTCCTCGGTTTAATGCAATTATGGCTCGAAACATCTTTAAGTTTGGCCGAAAATGGCGATTCGCAGCGCATAGGGTGATGCTTTATATAATTTCCACCCGCCAAGGTGTACCGCTGTAATAAATAAGAATTAGAAAATAATTTACCGTACGTGCGGTGCAGAACATAACGCACCGGGTCTTGCATCTGACCAACAGCTAGGTCCGGTATGATAAATTTAGATTCGCATTGTCTACGGCGAGGGTGAGAGGATCACGAATCCGACGACGACGCCGAGTAGTAATTAGCGGTGCTTATTGTAGATTACCAGCAAGGTTGAAGAGATTAATTTTTTAACCGGCTATTTTTCATTATGGATTGATGTAGGTAGATGCCCCTCTCCATCCCGGTTATTTTTACGACCAAACGAACGCTTCGCTAGTTCCTAAATCATTTTGAAGCAAAAGGGATTCTGACAATCTGAGCTCAAAATTCAAATTATTTCAAACCCTTGAATTTTTTTGATTTTTTGATTCCATTTTTTTTCAAAGCTGGAAGTATCCAATTTTTTTTGGACATTCTTAGCTTATTACAATCTTTAAGAAAATCTTGGATGAGTAATACATTTGAACAGTGTTAAGTAAAAGCGACTAAGTGACAAAATTGGAAGTGCTGAGATCTTAACATTTTCTTCACTGGTAACACAGAATAAGCTTCTAAGCATGTAAATTACTGATAGATCAATGTTACTAGAGTATTTATTTCTCATACTTATCATACCTTCTTCAACTTTTTCAGAAGTTATTGTACTTTCAAATCCTGTTTTTTGGTGAAATTTTTTATGTCGCTTGGTCGCTTTTGATTTAACAAAGGTCATTTAGTGTTAACAACTTAGTTGATTCATTAATGACATGTGTAAAGTATTCCTCTAGTGAAGAATCTTTGCTATTTAAAATTTAAATACTTACCTATAGTTGGTACAACGAAAGAATGTAGTTTTCCCCTACATTCTCCCACCACAAAAGTTAAGAACGTTAAGTTGTCATTGGACGGAAATTTGAAACCAACGTGTGTCGTTGGTTTCTGCGTTGCGAGTCGAGTAGGGGAAATGTAAATTCTTTTGTTGTACGTACTATAATGACTAAATCATGTGGTTTCTGACATAATTTACACCTTAGCTGTCTGCCGAGATACAATTCCGATGGAGTTTTTCCATTTTGAAGAGGCGTAATCCGATATCTGAATAAGATTTTCTTGAGCTTTTCGTTTAATGGAATGTGCTCATCTTCCATTTCTTTGATTTTCCTTTTTATAATCTGGACACCTCTTTCACCCAGGCTATTGGTCACTGGATGACCCGGAGCGATTAGTTTTCGTCGAATTCCATTTTCATCGCAGAATTTGATAAATTCATCACTGGTAAAAATCAAAGCATTATCAGAGACAATAATTTTGGGTGATCCGTGGAAAACGAAGTAATCTTGCAATATTTTGATGGTAATAGTAGAAGTCAGATCAGCTTTGGTTGACGCCACTTCAATCCATTTCAATTTCCCATCCATAATAACAAGTAATTATTGATGACCTTAAGCCATCCAACTTATACACTACATATTATCTATAATTAGAGAACCTCTGTATTCACAAAGCAACGTTTGCGAGGTTTGATAGGATCTGGCGTTGAAAAGGTGATACTGTAGTGATAAACCAACACCCCTCCAATCTGAATTTCTCAGCTGATACCAAAACTTAGCTAAATGTTACTATTGAATTGTCTACTCCTATTGGTTAAAACTCGATTAGCAGCTCAATCTCAATAGCTGAATAGAAGTTCACCAGATGCCATCCACTAAGCTTTGCATTGCGAATTCACATGGCTGTGAAGACACTCTACATATCTATCCTCATACTCATGGATGACTTCATCAATCCACTTAATCTGCAGTTCAGTACAATTATAGAGATTCATTTGTCTGGAACCATCTTGCTCCCAAAATAATTCTCAATGCATTGTTTCAAACAGTTTGGATTATTTTTGGATTTGAGGACTTGGCGCATCCCAATACTATATTCAGTATGTCCATATTGGCTTTATGACTGTTTAGTAGAAGAGTCGTTTATTTCCAAGTTTCATCTTTGAGTGTCGTCCAATCATCCAGTACAGTTGACGCATCTTCAAGTTGATTTGCACCATTTTCTGGGTGATGTGGTGCAAGTATCCAATTTTAAAAATTTTCCATACTTGATAAATTTTTTTATTCAAATTTTCTCAAAATTTATCCAACTTCGATTTTTTAAATTTTATTTCGATTTCATATTTTTATTACTTTTAAAATTGCTTCTGCCTAATTACTTATGGAGTTGGAAGAAATTTTGAAAAGCGTGAAGTTGAAAATTACTTTGAAAATTCAATGTTGGGTTTTTCTTTCAAAGTATTGGAAATGACTTTAGAGTTGGAATTTTTTTCAAATGTGAAGTTGTAAAAAATTTTAAATTTATCCAATTTGAATTTTCCCAACATTTTTCCAACTTTGATTTTCAAAGTTCTTCTCAACTTTGTGTTTTTCAAAATCGCTTCTAACTCAACTTTTTCTCCAATAATTTAAAAATTTCTTTTTAATTTTTTTAGTTTTTAATTTTTGAAAAATTTTTTAATTTCATGGTTTTCAAATTTTATTTCTTCTAATTGAATAATAGGAATACATTTCGAAGAATAAGAAATTTAAACAAAAATTTATAAAATCAAAACTGGACAAATTTTGAGAAAATTGAAGTTCGAACTTTTGGAAAAATTTTGATATTGGATATAATTAGAAAAAAAATGAAATTAAAAATATTGAAAAAATTTAAAGCTGAAATGATCTGAACTTAGCATAAATTTGAACTTGGATCTTCGAAATCGCATTTGGGTCAAAATGATTTAGGAGCTAGTGAACGCTTCGCGTGAGGATTTGGCAATACGCTGCGGCATAATGATGGAACGTGTACGGTACATTGTCTGAATTGGTAATCGATTTCGAGCCTGAAAATTATCTACTCTATGAGCACGTTTCTATTTTTCGATGCTTCTGTAATACTCATCTCTCGGACGGATTTTCGCTAGGCGAAAAAACACGCTGGCTCGTGTATCGACGATACGATGCGAATTTTATTCGTAGAGAGTTGAACTATACGCATACAGCAGGCTATGCTATAAGACTAATGTAATTTAGAGTATAAGACTCGAAAATGATGCGGCTTTTACCATTGTATGGAAAGGATTTTAAACCGTAATGTTGAAAATGAAAGAAAATGGATCCGCCAGCCGAGCCGAGCCTTTTCTTCGCGAGCTTCCGCTTTGTTAAACATTGAATTTTATTTCGCAATTGAAATTTTTAATGGCTCCGAGAAACGCGCCGCGTGTAGTTGTATAGGATGGTTTTGTTCGAGAGGTGTTACCGAGGGTTAGGGAAAAAAACGCCGCGTCGAGTCGCACGTCTCGAAGCGTCGTTTTCGCAGGCTTTTCGTATAAAAACTTATGGTACACCGAGTGTAACGTAACTTCGAAGCGGTTGTTTTCTTGGAAAGATTTTGTTTCTTGGGCGTTGAGAATTTTTTTAAGAGGATTATTATTATTACGACGCTTGTTTTGGGAGAATGTATCGGAGAAAAACTCCGGTATAAACATTTTGGGATTAGAGCCGAGAAGATCTCCGAAAATTAAGTCGTTGTTTGCTATTTGAAGGAAGTTATTTGTGTAATCGAGGATTTGCGAGAGAATATTTTGCTGTTGGGTTTGTTGGAGGTTTTCTCCGAAGTTATTGTCTGTAGATGAGGTCGTTGTTATATCATACGAGGTGAGAGGTATTCACTGACAAGAAGCCTGAAGGATGTAATTAATTTTGGAAGTTCAACATTGTTTCACCGTATGAATTTGTTGTTGGAGGTTTTTTCTGAAAAAAAAAAAACAAAAAAAATGCAGAAGATAGTTCAACACCCAATTTTGTGTGCCAAACATCACTTGTCAGATGTTACACGAAGCCGGACATATTTTTTAACCCATCAGAATTCATTTTTGAGGTTATTTTGGCCCAAATCTAAAATCAAGATATTTGGGGCTTCTGGAATGAAGAAGAGGAACAATTTTGATCCCTTTTTTATCCAAGAAGCTTGAAGGTTTTGGTTTTAGGTTAGAGGTCAAAATAACTTCAAAACCTGGATTTTAGAATCAAAAAACATGCAGTTTGATATCTAACTTGAAAATTTTTCAATTTCGACCCCTCACTCAAACCCGTCCGAAGCCCCGTTTTTGGTTTTTTGAGAAAATGAACGTGGGTGATCGAAAAACACTATTTCCATACCTCACTCGATAGTTTTGATAAATTCTTGATTTTGGTCCATCAGCTCCCCCCTCTTCCCTCATGGGACTCCATTTGTTGTTTTTTTTGTGTTCTTAGTAAAATTACCCCAAAAATGAATTCGGGAGGTCAAAAAACATTGATATTTTTGTAATTTTATTCATCGGTTTTGCATTTTACTGCATTTCATGATAAGAAAGATGTGACAACTTCTGAAACTTAACGTTCCACTTGTGATGACTTGTGACATTCAACTGTGACATTTTATCATTTATGCACAATTTATGAACATTTGCTACCCATTAGTGACAACTTATCTATTATTTTTACGTGCCACATTATGATGCTTCCTGTGATATTTTATGTGTCATTTGGAACAATTTCACCCCGCTTATGATCATTTGTGACATTTTATATTCTTTTTATGACCTCTCGAGTGTTACTTGGGATCGTTTATGCTCCACTTGTGACAAACATGCGTCCTTATACACATCCCTGATGACATTTTATGTGCCACTGTAATTTTTTTGTACCACTTATTTCTATTCTTGCAATAAGTTGTGAATTTTTTGTCTCGTTTGTTACTGTTTGCCTCAGTTGTGACATTTTTGTCTCATTTGTGACTGACTTTTTGGCCTAATTCTTGAGGTTTCGTGTTTTTTGTGACAACTTCTGACATTTTTGTGACGTTGACTTCTGGAATTTTTGTCTTTTGTGACAACTTTTGACATTTTTTGTAGCGTTTACTTCTAACAATTTTGTCTTTTGTGACGACTTTTGACATTTTGTGTCTTTTGTGACAACTTTTGATATTTTTTGTTACATTTACTTCTGACATTTTTGTCTTTCATGTCAACTTTTAATATTTTGTATATCTTGTAAAACAACTTGACATTTTTGTGTCACTTCTGACAACTTCGACATTTTATTGTAACATTGTGTGTCACTTGTGACAACTTATGACATTTTTTTCTGTTTTTGTGATTTTGTTCTGTTTTGTATGACTTTTGTCACTTATAGTAACTTTTAACATTTTAGTATTATTTTGACAACTTTTGGTATTATTCCAGCACTTCTGACACCTTTTAAATTTTCTGTCACGTCTGACACATTTTGTGTCACGTGACAAATTATGACAACTTGTGACTTTTTTTCTGTTTTTGTGGCGTTTGTTTGTTTTTATACCATTATTGATACTTATGACAACTTTTGACATTATTATGTCACTTCTGACAACTTGCACCTTTTTTCCATTTTTGTGGGCTTTGTTCGGTTTCCTTAGATGTGTTTGTCCCTTATGACAGCTTTTGAGATTTTTATGTCACTTCTGACTATTTGTCACATTTTTGTGTCACTTCTGACATTTTGTGTTGTTTGTGACAACTTGTGACATTTTTTCTGTTTTTGTGACTTTTGTTCTGTTTCTTATGGCGTATTTGTCACTTGTGACAACTTTTGACATTTTTGTGTCACTTTTCAACTTTTGACAACTTTTGACATTTTTGTGCGATTTTGAAAACTTCTTACATTTTGTGTCAGTTTTGACAACTTATGACATTTTTTTCTGTTTTTGTGACATTTGGTCTGTTTTTATGACTTTTTGTTCACTTTTGACATTTTGCGAGTATTTGTGTCACATGTCATCCGTCTCTTTTTATGTTGTTCAACTATTCATAGTACTTATAGCAATTTTTTCAGAAGTAAAATTTATATCGTAAATCTAATTTTTGTGATTCATTTTTTCATTATGGAAAATTAACGATCTAATTTTCGACGATTTTCTTCAAAACCCGAGACCAAACGATCAATTTCACAAATTTCATTCCACCCGACGCCATCTTCGTCTATTGTTACAATCGCACAAAACTTGTTGCCATCAGCAGCGATCCAATTATTTCCGCGAAGCGTATTTCCGTAAAATTAATAGTCTTCAGATGATCGCGCACAGGTCCCTAGCTCACAGATGGTTTCGCGATTCTAGGTTATCGGTTGCATTGTACTGTACAGAAACGCTATTGATAGCGCGAGAAAATTGCTCTATCTGCCGTACAAGGCGTCGCCTTAGGCTAAATTATACCCGCCCGTTGTACGAGCAAGTGGAAGTGCACAGCTGCACACTACACGTACACAGGTCGCGTACGTACGAAGATATTTCACAGGTACGACAATACGCACCTTTGAATGAAGTTACCGAAAAACCAGCATGAATAATGTATATCGGAAATGACACACACGCGATCTGAAAAACGTATTCGTAAATCGTACTTAACACGCCGCGATATAGGTAGGTATAAATACCGGTACGACACTAACACAATCGTGATCGTTTTCGGTTGCTGTACTGGTATTTGTATTTGTACGTGTAATATGAATAATGAGAGGTAAAATTCTTACACATGTTAAAGCGACGCGACGCTGGAGTTAGGCGTAATTACGGAAACGACGCTGCTTCTCGACTTGGCGAACAAAGTCGACAACGAGCAGAACTCGCGAGCACGACGACGACGATTAAATTGTCGTCGACGACGCGAGCGTGTATAGTAAATTAATTAAACGAACACCGTCGCTCATCTACTTAACGTAAAGTTTTCATTGTCATTGGAACATTATCAAGTTTTATAACGAATACCGATACACGCAACAATTCGCCGATAGGCGTATTGACGCTGGCGTGCTTTTTATGCACGTGTTTCCATCGAGCTTTTCCGAACCACTGTAAAAAAATTTCAGAATTGGTTCGATAAAGTGGCTATAGGAGAGTGGAAGACAGATACACGCGCGAATCGACGTATTAATTTTTTAATCGAGCTTTCGAAGCGTTTTCGTTTACAAGTTTTGTAAAAGTTTCCAGAAGTTTTTTTTTCGCCCAATGGAGAGGTCGATGTGGTGAAAATATGCTGGCGAGGAGACGCGAAACGAGGCTAATATTCAACATGCAATCTCACGTTCGTGAATTATCGGTTTTCTTCTGCGTGTATTAAACAGGCTACGATAATGCAATATTCGCATTCTACGTACTCGAGAATTGAGACTATATGTTTAGCATATGCTTCGTGGACTCTCTCTGAGCTATGTTTTTCTCGGCTTCGTCGATATGCAAAAACATACGCACATATCGCTCTGTAGAGTACACAAACATCGAAAGTACGTGCTGATTCATGAATATTGCAAATTGCCATTATTTATATCGCCGGTATAAGGATTTTTTTCCTCTCGTATGAAGAATACGTCTGGAACGATGAGACGAAGTGTATGCGAGCCCCGGGGGTATTATTGTACCTACTATGTGTTTATATGATTACTGAATTCTAAAACAGCTCATTTTACGTCGCACCGCACCGCGTGAATCCGGTAGTAAAATGTAAACCAGTTGAGGACCGGAGCGCAGGTGACAGGTTGAAATGATAATTTGAAAATTTACTCGTTTCAATGAGCGAAAATTTACGCGACGACGAATTCCGCGTAATAAATTACATCCGATGTGACATGATGTCTGAATTAACTCGACTCTGAATGATTTTGCGAAGTGGTTTGAAGATGTGTGGCCCCGGGAATCCGATTTATGCGGATGTCGAGTTGTTTGTTTCGAATAAGTCGCTGGCGAAGGTGATAAAATTGGTAAAATATTGAGAATTTTGTAAGAGAAAAAATGATCAAAAAAAGAAAAGGTGACCACTGCGTTGTGAAAATTGAAGAGCTCAAAATCATTGAGGAAATTGAAGATTTGGGTTAAAAGAAATTTTTGAGCAGGCTGAATTTTTTGAAGCTGATAGCTGATTGTAATTTTTCAGAAAAACTGGAAGATACCAAAATACTTAGTTTTTTCATCTTTAAATTTACATACCCCTGGAAATTTTTATTGAAAGTTGTATTTTGTCTGTGCTCCTGGTTACACTGACTGCGAAAGAAAAATGGAACAGGCATCATAGCGGGTCACTTTTTTAGGGTGTTTGTCACTTTTTTCGACTTCAGTCACTTTTGGTTACTTTTCACGTCTAAAAGGTCACTTTGGTTACTTTTTTCCCCTCAAAAGTCACTTTTTCTTCGAACTTCCGAGAAAAAAATAAAAAAATTGATTTTCGTTATAGTTTGTTTGTTGTTTTGACGAAGGAATTTTATATATGAAATTATTCACGTCTTTTCAGTTGATTTATCTGTGAAATGTTTGCAGAAAACTGTAAAAAATTGCCCTCCGAAAAAATTGAATTTTTGGTTATTTTTGGTCACTTTTTGCCCAAAAAAAGTTACTTACTTACTGAAAGTTACTTTTTTCTTCAAAAATTTCGCTATGATGCCTGATGGAAGAAATATGGCTCAAAATTTTTAAATTGAAATTGAGCAAAAAAAGGGACTGTTTTAGAAAACTATTCAGTTTGCTGAATTTTGGTCTTTCAAGCATTCTACATATTCATTGCAGGTATTCTATCTCCTGATTGTCGAATATATCCCCCCCCCTCCTCATCCCCAAAAATCATTAATCAGCTTGGAATTTTCTACTTCTCGTGAATTATATCTTGATTAATCAGTATTTTATCCGCCCATTGAAAGGGAAAAACCAATGAAAATTCAAAAAAATTGAAGAATTTTTTGTAAAGTTCGAATATTTTTTGAAACTTTTTTGCTAAATGATGTGTTTTTAAAACCGGTTCAGAAATTTAAAACCGGTTTCCAGTAATTTTACCAAAAGTGAAAATACTTACAGAAAAAAGTTTCGAAGCTATAAAATATGAGAAATAAGTAGGTAATATATTTTCGTTTGTAACCAGTTCAGGTATTTGAAACCGGTTTATATACACTTAATACTTTTCCAAAACATAACAATGCAGGGAAAAGCTTTGAAAAATGGGGATTTTTTCATTTCCAACCGGTTCAGTGATTCGAAACCGGTTTCTTGTAATTGCAGAAAAATTCCAAATGTTGAGAAAATCTTCAAACCAGAATTGTGAAATAAGATTATTTTTAATTTTGAACCAGTTGCGTATTCGGTACAGGTTCAGATCAAATGTTTTTGAAACCGGTTTCCAAATGATCTTACAAAATATAAAAATAGCTTTAAGAAAACTTACCATATAAATGTAGTATAAAAAATTGTAATTTTTCATTTGAAACCGGTTCAGGGCAGACACAAACTCCCCCCCCCCCAGTCAAAATTTCTGATGTAAATTGGAAAATTTTCTCATATACTTAGTATAGGTAACTGAATTTCTTTCTTTTTCCCCTTCAGATTTTTGATCAAGTTTTGTTTCTGGTTTAAGGATTCGAAATCAGTTTCTAATAATTTTGAAGCTTTAAAAAAAAGGTTGCAACCTATAAAAAACGTAATTTTTTGTTTGAAACCAGTTTAGACATTTGAAATCTATTTCTACTAATTCGACTACAAAATTTGAAATGAATACAAAAAAACTTCAAATAAAATTGTTGAGCAGAAGAAATAAGAATTTTTCATTCTATAATTTTTTTTATCTGGGAAAGAATAGGAGCGTGGTTCCATTGACCTGATGTGTTTAAGTGTGCTTGAAATTCTTCCACTCATAATTTCCCTTGTTCACAGGTCAACAAACAAAATGAAATTTTTGAAAAAGTGTATTTTTATTGTTTTTCAATCTTTGTTTTGTACCTTTTTTTTGCACGTATTATTATTTTTTATGTATAATTGAAAAGAAAGCAATTTTAGGCGTTTTTGAACCAGTTCCAGTTTGAAAATTTTATTTTTAATTGGAAAATTTACATTATTTTTTTGTTGTAAAATTGTCATTTTTTCATTTTTTTTCCATTTTTCGAAGAATTTTTGGAAACCGGTTACGAATTTTTGAATAGATAATATTCTTATATTAAATCGACTATTCAAAAAAAAAAAAAAAAAAAAAACAGAAATAACGACTAATATACTTACCTGACGTATTTGACATTTGCATCATTTGTCAATTCCGTATCAACTTCATCGACCATTCACCCAATTCGGCGCTTGAAAAATGAAAATAAAAGAACCAGGAACACAGTTGGCAAAAAACCTTTCGATTTCTTCCGATCCCGTATCCAACCGTTGGCTCGGAACACATTTCAAGCAAAGGTCATTACATCATTGTTGTTGGTATCTTTAATTAAACAACCGCGACCGTGTTGCCAACGATTTCGACATTAATTTCAACCCCGATAAGAATCTGCCTATCCACAGGTATTTCAGCGGCGGCAATCTGCCACCTAAATCAAATTAAAGCCGAGTAAAACTATAGGAAAGTCGTCGACTACCCAGATCGACCGCCCCCGCCATCGCACCCAAATTGATTCCATCTACCGAAAGGTTTTCTCTGCTTCAAAGAAACAACAAAAATTAAACTTATCGCGTACCAACTGGCCAGCATCCAAGTAAATTTGTACGTATCCGTGTACAATACCGAGCCATTTATTACATCACCTATACTGACCATAGCAAATAGCCCCGGCCACTATGCTATGGCGTTTCCCGACAAAGCGGGCCGAAAACAAAAGCTATACGGGGAACAAAATGCACCTTATAGCTCGAATGCGTTATAAACGGTCACGTTCGACTTAAGATGAAATCTTTTTGAAACGAAATTTCCAAACAAAAGTCCACAATAGGTTACCTTTTTTTCTTTTAAATGACTGTATGAATGAATGCAGGAAAGAGGAGAAAAAACACATAGCGAACGAATTGGAACGAAATCTATATAAAAGAGGTGTAAACCTGGTGGGTTATAGATGACTTCTATTACTTTTCAATACATCTGTTTGTACAAATATATAAAGGTAGAAGGTGGTGAAATTAAAAGGGTAGAAAAGCTACATTTTATGTGTCGTCTGTATAAAGGGATCGGTTTAAGTGGTACGAGACGCGGAGGTGATTTTTCTATCTTGGAAAGCACGAGAGATGGGGAAATTCCGTCGAAAGTACGAACAACGTTTGGGATTTCAGTTTGAGAGAATTTTCTAGTTGTTGGGTAATTTTTTTCTAGTCGATTTTTTTTCTCGTAAGATGAGATTATTTTGAATTGATTTTTTGGGAGTTGGGAAGTTGATTTCCTGAGTTCAGAAATGTGTGAATTGATTCCCATTTTTTTTCGGAGTATGTACGAAATGATTACCATTTTTTTTTCGAAGTATGTTACAGGCATCATAGCGGGTCATTTTTTTAGGGTGTTTGTCACTTTTTTCGACTTCAGTCACTTTTGATCACTTTTCACGCCCAAAAGGTCACTTTGGTTACTTTTTTTCCCTCAAAAGTCACTTTTTCTTCGCACTTCCAGGCAAAAATTCAAATTTTCACGTAAAAATTGATATTTTTCAAAATTATTCAAGAAAAAAATTAAAAAATTGATTTTTACTAGTTTGTTTGTTGTTTTGACGAACGAATTTAATAAATTAAATTATTCACGTCTTTTCAGTTGATTTATCTTTGAAATGTTTACAGAAAACTACAAAAAAATTGCCCCCCCCCCCAGAAAACTGTAAAAAATTGTCCCCCGAAAAAAATTATTTTTGATCATTTTTTACTCATTTTTTGGTCAAAAAAAGTTACTGAAAGTTACTTTTTTCTTCAAAAATTTCGCCATGATGCCTGTATCTATATGTACGAATTGATTTCCATTGGGGGGGGGGGGGGTATGTACAAGTTGATTCCGAACCTCTTTCAGCCCATTACCGATACCACGAGGAGGTATTTCCAATACTTTTTTTCATGTTCAAATTTTTTATCAAATTTTTTTCAATCCGGAATTTTTTACTCAAAAGTTGACTCTAAATTTTATCCCGACTTTTTCAATCCCTTTATTTTTTCATAAAAAAATTTTTCAACCTAAAATTTTCTCAGAATTGTTTCATCTTAACATTTTTCTCAAAATGATTTGTTTCAACTTTAAAATTGTTTCTCAAAAAGTTAGCATATTTTGTTTCAATTTCAATTTTTTTATCAAAACATTTTGCAATTTCTTATTTTTTTTCTTCTTTTTTTTTTAATTCAATATTTCTATCCAATTTAAAACTTTTTCATAATCTTTAGGTAACAACTTTCAATTTTAAAAAGCTGTTTTTGAATTCCATGGAAAGAATTTTAGAGTTGAAAAATTTTTGTAAAAAACGTTGGGAGTTCGAAAGGAATATAAAGAAATTAAAAGTAGAAAAAATGTAAAAAAATTTCAAGGGAAAATTTAGAAAAGTATGAAAAAATTTTAGAAAATTTTTGATTGAAAAAAATTATGGTGTTGAAAATACTTGAGAAAAAAATTAAGAGTTGAAAATAATTAAAAAAATTGGAGTCGATGAAAAAAAATCTTGGAAAAAATTTTGAGTTTAAAATTCGGAGCTGAAAGAAATTTTTGAGTAAAAGTAGGATCAGCTCGTGCATACCCCGAAAAAATTGGGAATCAATTCACCCATTTTTTCACATGAATATTGAATCAACTCCCCTACAGACGATTTTTCGGATGCATTTTTGAAATTTAAGACTCGACTGAAGTCGATCATCATTGTGGCCAAAAATGGATTCGGGAAAAAAATACCTTTAAATTAAAAAATACGAAAATAACTTCGCATAACCTTACTTCGTACATCCTTCGATGACCCAATTTTTCACTAAAAACGATTCGTCGCCATTAAAAAAAGCACAATTACCACGAAGTAGTCTGTGTCTGAAAAAAGCTTCATTTCGCCATTGGCACTTGTCAGGTTTATTTCCACCCTACATTTAGCTAAAAGACACCTCGTTTCAAAAAAAACCTCGTAATTTCAACAATTTTCAAAACACGACGAGAAATAAAATACTCCGTCAACTTTCAAAACATCGTATCGCCGAGTTGGAGCGAGTGGAATTGTGGAACACAGGGGGAGCAACGAGAGAGAGGTGAAAAACACCAAAACTGTACGCTTCGATACGTTTTCATGTTAATTAAATCCCTTTACACTATTTTATTATGTTTTCTCTTTTATTACCTTTCACACCGCCAATTGCTAAAGCTAAATGCACGTTTGCATCTCTATTAAACCCTCTATTTAAATCACATTAATTAAATGATTTTGAATTTGAAAAGAGCTTTATGTATTTACCTTGCTGTATAGATAGGTTTCTCTTTTCTTCTCTATTTTTTTTTTACAACAGCACAGCGTATTGTTCAAAAATACACTGTTGAGTGTTGAATTCATCTCGTTGTCGTTCATCGTACGGTTCAATAATCGTAAATATTTTTTTCGAGGTTTTTTTCATTCTTCGAACCTCTCCATTTCTATATCTTCGGTTCTCGCCCGTTCAAGGATTTCTTTTTTATAGGAATGTTTATATGTACACGTGTGATTTTTTTTTTTTTCGATACACGATGGTGTATTGTGTAGGTCTCCGTATATGTACTTTTATCACACAACTCTATACTGAGGTTCTTTTGGTCGGAAGAAGAGAAAAGCGTAATATTGTAATCTTGTATTATTACAACTCGGTTATAAAAACACATAAAAAGTTTCGCCCATTGAGCCATTGTATCGGAGGTTTTTGGAAGTTTTCCTGTATCGTGATTTCGTATACGCGTTAAACTTATTATACAGGTCAACCTGCCCCCGCAGTGGCGGAGGCTTTGTTTTGATGACACTTGATGGGTGATTTGGGAGGATGAATTTTTCATAAATACGCAGGTATTTAACATTTAATGGAGAGTTTCCTTTACCGAGCTGTCAATTAAAGATTTAATTGATACCTATTTTGGAATACTTCATGTGAATTGGACGCGTATCCTACACGCGAAATTGTATCCTGGGTCGTGTCGGTGTTCTAATTATATCGACGATTCGATTAATTATTAATTTAACGAGTTTCCGATTACCTTTCGATGGGTATTCTCTTTGAGGAATAATCGGAATCTCGGATGAAGGACGATGGAGATTATCGGAGTGGTGTGTGGGTTTTTTTGGTGAGATGGTCGATGTTCGGTAGGGTTTTTGTGGCGATATGGAGCAGTAGGAAGGTCAAATTAATCTGTCGGGGTTTGAAAGTCTTAAATTGATAAGAAATGGGAAATAAGTAGGTCAAAAGTTGTAAAACAGATAGTTTTGAATTTTTCCACATTATTTTTCAGAAAATGAAATTTCTACGAAGAGCAGCGAACGAAATGAATCAGTAATTTTTTATTTATTTTTTTCAATAATCTGACCCTATGAAGACCAGCTAATTATAGCTCAATAACGTTGGTAGAAATTTCACAAGAAAACCTTTTTCTTCAAACCTTTATTTTTCTTTTCAGAAGGTTGGAAAAAATTGAACAATTATAATTTATGATTTATTTTTGATGGTAAAAATTTTTGAAAATTTTAAGGCATCCAATTTTGATATTCATTTTATGGTAAAAAATTCAAAATTTAGAGTGTTTCAATTTTTTCATCATTACCCATTTTTTTTTTTTTTGTAAAAATATGGAGATTTTAGAAACAAGCGAAGTACGTTCTGTCTTGTTTCAAAATTTTTTTACTTAATTGTAAAAAGAAAATAAAAATAAAAATTGAATAAAAGTTTGAAATTTGTTTTTTTATTTCAAAGTAGCTCCCCACCTTAACATCAACTTATTTCAGGGGAAAACGTAAGATTTTTAATGTTCCCCATGAATTTTTCACATAAAAAAATTTAAAACCGAAAAAATATTTTGTTCGACAAATAAGTTTCCCCCATGGAAAACGAACTGTATTAATTTTGATACATGGGTACTTGAATTTCCAAATTTTGGGCCAAAAAATGCACTGGTGTTGAAAGGAAGAAGAATTTCTCTATTACATAACTCTCATCCATGAAATAATGCGTATTATAAATTGAATATTTTTTGTTTTACGACTGCAAAATTTTATTGATATCTAACCATAGAACTGACGTACGTAGACGTACATCAAGACGTACATAGATAGGTTTTTAAAGAGGTTTTTTTTAACAAAAAAAAAAAATGAAAATTGACCTAATTACAATGAATTTCAGAAAAATATGAAATTTATTGAAGCCAACAAAACGAGAGTGAACATTTTGCACGAAACAGACCTCCAAGGTCCCAAATTCCGTTATTTTTTCATATTTTATAGCCATCGAGAAGAGATTTAGATCCCACCCCGTTCCCTTCTCCGTCAATTTCTTTGTCTTGAAAAGCAACTACCTATAACTTGAAGAAATTGGTACTAACAGTTTTCCAAAATTATGATTACTTTTTGAGGAAAATTAATGGAGGAAATATGAAATTTTTAATATGGAAATTTTTATTGTGAACTATACCTTTTTTGGAAAATTTTGCTTTTTTCTCCTTCTTGAAATGGGTATTTTTGTAATATTCGATTTTTTTTCGAAAGTAACCTACCTATGTGGCATAAGCATAAGAATGAATTCCCCCCCCCCCTCCATCATCAATTCCTCTTGAAGGCAAAAACAAAAATGATTAGTTTTTTACTAAAATAATTTTTCAAAAAAATGAAAGAATGGAAAAATTTTGAACAGAAGTGGTGACTTATTTTAAAAATCGATCATTTTTTTATTTCAAACGTGTTGATCGATTATTTATTAAAAATAATCGCATATTCTATTTTATTTTTGTCCAATTTTGGCCCAAAAAACGGAAAAATCCTCTAAAAATTTCTAAAATTCAAGTTATGAATCTGTTCAATCCCAAATGGCGCTCAAAATTTGTAACGATCTCTGAGAAACGTGTATGTAGTACTTTGAAATAAAAATAGTTCAATTTTTACGTTTTTATTTCATTTTTTTTCAGAATTGTAAAAAAAAGGCCAATGATTCTTGACCAAAAGGATTTTAGCCATTTTAAGGAATTTTTGTAGCAGCGGTGGCGCTAAAATAAAGGAAAAATCGTTCGAATTTTCCACTGCGATTATAATCGATTAATCGATTATTTTTTCATTGATTAATCGACTATCGATTATTTTCAAATAATTAATTTTACCCAACACTAATTCGAAGTTAGACTTTTTTTGTTATAAAATGTAAAAAAAAAAGTGAAAAAAAGGAAGGAAAATAATCAATTTTCAGTGCTCAACAATTTTTTGTCAGGAGATTTTTCACATTTTCCTTTTTTTTGATGAAATTTTCTTGATGTACTTTTTATAGATGCTCAAAACAATCGAATGCAAAAGCTATAAAAATCGAGTGTTCGGTCATTATTTAAGATATGACCCATATTTGACCTATCTACTGCGTATAAAATTCATTTTCGAAACAAAATCTCGATACCAGAATAAAATCCGCTCCTCTTTCCTCCACCTGCCATCATGATCAAATACGAAACTTGTCCTTAAGTTATTTCGCTTCTAAGCGAGAAAAAACGTCGTCTTTTATGAAAAAAAATCCAGTTAAATATTTCCGGCGCTAGGAAAAAATTACTTCGGAGTCTTGCTCGCGACGACGCGACACTTTCAGCGTTAAATTCTTTATAAAAGCTTTCAACTTATACCGTGGATCTTATACAATAAGAGGACGGGTCAGCGAGCCGAGTAATAACTCCGCTTCGTTACAAAGCATCCAGCTACCTACGTAATATCAGCTAATAAAATTAGTAACGAGCTTTTTAAAAATTAATTACTTTCAAAGAAGCTATATACTTAGAGCATTGTTTAATTTAAAGACTTGTAATATAGTAATTCATCTCTAATAATATTTACTTTGGAGAAGAATTGAAAATTCGCCATTAGGTGCTCGCCGTCGCAGCTACAACGTCGTAGACGCGTTTAACGTTAAATTAAATTTCTCTCTGCTTCTTCGAATGGGAAAACTGAACGAATCATAATCGCAAACGCCTTTTACACTTTGAAAATTACATTCAGCATACACGTACGTAAGTGTAAGGAAGTTTTTAACTTTATTAATTGTGTCTCGCGGGGTGACGATGAGAAAAGGGCTGAGGTAGGGGGGCTAGAGGAGAATATCGCTTAGTATTATATGGGGTATTACACGAGTAATTCTACGTAGCATGGTGTATACGACGAGATAGACGTAGTTATTTACTTAGTATGTGAATTCGTGCATTTGGTGTGCCCGTCGGGCGAAGGCTCAGCAACGCCAAGTGATACGAGCTTTTTTCTTATACACGTATAGAGTACATAAGTAAATGAAAAATTTAAAACGTTATCGTCTGCGCGATCCTGACCCTTTTGTTGGTAAAACTCGAACCCTACAGTTTGGCTAATTTATACAAAAACACCCTCGTTTGGGAAATTTTTCGCGCAGCCGGAGTTTTATGGCGCGTCGATGACCTCATCGTGTGTTCGTGTATGCTTTAATTATACCTATTGGACGTCGAGTACGTGTAGCGAAGCTAGATCTATGTCAGACGCACGTTATATCGAACCTACGAAAGTTGACACGGAAACGAGTCAACACGTATGTTAATTATTGGCGAAAAATTTATGATTGGGGCTGATACGATGGTGTGAAAAGATCGATGTTCGGGCGATTGTTTTATTATTTATTCAACGGGATGATTTGGGGGTTGGAAGAGGGAATGAGAGGAAGGGAGTCGGTGGAGTGGAAAATGTAGGCTGCATATGGGTAATTCTACCAAAACTGTCGCATTTCCAGTATATGAAATTCGAAAAATAAAAGTTGAATTTCTTCAATTTTTTTGATTGAGATCTAAAATGTATACGTTCGAGACACCATTTTTTGTATTTGGCTCACTTCATAGCCCTCAGGGGAGGGTGTGGGGCGATTCAAATTTTTGGTATCCACGACTATGGAAAATCTATAATCGTGCGTTCCATGACCATAGAATTTTCTTTGTGTGGTCTTTAGTTCTATCGTAGTGGCACCTAATTCACTGAAGGGATCAAGCCCACTGGATGCAGAATGAATTATACTATTTACATGTTCAAAGTTCTCACGTTACGGATAAACATTTTTTCGTCGTGGGTACAAAAATCATCTTCGCCACGACGAAGGAAATGAAAAAAGTAGCCACGACGTGAGAAAAATCTTGAATATTTCCCATTTTTTCAATTGCGAATTGATTTTAAAGTGCATTGCGATGAATTTGTGTTGATATACTTGCTTGTGGAATATATTTTTCTCATTTGTAGCTCAACACCATAAGCACAATTCGAAAAATTGATAGCCACGACGATGGAATGTAAAAATTGTAAACACAAGAATTTTCACAAATTTTTATTTCAAGATTGACCAAGTAGTCAGGAATTTAAAATTCAACCGATAAAGGTCGTTCCTATTACACCCCTGAATCAGTATTGCAGTTGAAAAAGATAAAATACGAAGTAACAGAGCCAGAAAAAATTAATGAAATTTCGCCACGACGATGGAACAAAAACCTAGTAACAGAGTTTTGGTCTCGTCTTGAGGTCACCCAGTGCCCTTCTGGTGACCCTCGAAGAGGTCAATGTGTACCCCATCACTCTACCAATATCATGTTTTAAAAATTTTTCAAAATATCAATTATCTTCAGTGCTAGGGGTAAGTAAAGTTGAAAACCATGAGTGGTAACAGCCACGACGATGGAACTTTTGACCATTAAAATTTATGCAGGGGGTGGTGGGGGAGGGGAAAAATTATTTTTTTCACTGGAAGAGGTGGGGGAGATGATATTCAATAAAACAATTCAAAAAAAACCACTCTAGCGCATTTAGTACTCGAGAAATTTACAAGTAACTGAAATGCGACAGTTTTGGTAGAATTACCCATATGTGGCTGTTGGATTTGATGGTATCGAAATTGATCGTTTTGATTGATGGAGATTTTTAGGAGATTTTTCAGAGTGTCCATTTTCTGGAAAACCGGGAAAAGCCAGGGAATTTTGACTATCTGGAAAAGTCAGGGAAAAGTCAGGGAATTTTAAAAATTCCGGCATTTCCGCTGGAATTTTGTAAAAATCCAGAAGAAGAATAAATTATCTGAAGTAAAGTCGGAAAACGGAATTTTGCACTAGAGCCAAAAAACGAAAAATGGGCAATTTTTTTCAATTTTTTTTTGCGTATTTAAGTGGTTCAGACCTTTACGCAGCTGTTACCAAAATTTCATTTCGGAAAACCTACGCCTAAATGACGTTCAAACTGATTGAGGAAAAGGTACCTGAAAGTCGGGACCTTAAAAAAACGTGCATGTGCTGCAAAATGCGGTCTGTTGAAGGTAAGAGGAGCCTCGGGATTCTTCCAGACTAGAAAAATAAAGTAAAATACCCAAAGATTTGTGTCTGCTAATTCAACTGTACCTACTGAGAAATACATAATTTCTGGAATATTGCTTTGTTGGAGAATATTGAGATATAAATGATCGAAAATGGATGTAAACGATTTCCTATTCTCCTAAGGTGATTTTCGACGTTAAAAACGAATTCCTCGTGAAATTTCAGTACAAAAAAGAAGTTCTGAGAGCTTTTTTGATAATTTGTACAGTATGAAAAAAAGGATTTCTCTTTGTAATGCAGCTTTTTTCAAAATTGAACTCATCATAATAGTGAATTTTTCATTTTTCTCTCCTGTTTAAGTAATTTTTGACGTCAGAAACGAATTCCTCGCGAAATTTCAGTATCGGAAAGTAGTTTTGGCAGCTTTTTTGATGATTGATACATGAGAAACTAGAGTAAAAACTTAAAACGCGTTTTTCTCAGAATTTTGTTTTTATTGAATTCTTATTTTCTCAACTTCAAATGCCTCTATCTCGGCGAAAAATGGACCTTGGATGCTCATTACGGTCTCAAAATGTTCCTCTTGGTCCCCTTCATCATTTTAGCTCAAAAACTCATTTTTGAAAATTCCGAATTTAGGCCACATATGTATCATTTTTTGTTGACCATAATCTACAAGAAAATTGATATTTAAACACAGGTTTTTGTCTATTGAATCATTGAGTTTTCAAAAAAAAATTTCTTTGTAGAGAGTTTTTTTTTGAACCTGTACTTTTTGATAAAATGTAATGAGAAAGGAGTACCATGATGCCCCTGATCACGATTTTGAAAAAGAAGGGAATGGAATGAAAGAGAATTTTTATTTTTTTGGTCACATTTTAAGAAAGTTTACTGGGAGTGTGAAGTGATGAATTTTCAAGTTTTGAAGGTATTTTTTTGCAAAAATTTTCGCCCTTGCTTCGCTCGGGCTCATCGCATTTATATATCTCATCAAAATAATATTGATATTTTACTCCTCATCGATCTATTATTTACTGGGCCAAGCCAAAAAGATTGTATTAGGAACTTTCATAAAATTTATGAATTTGAAGTACGTGTTTTTTTGGAGGGAGTATCGCACCTCCAGTGCAATAACAACACATCTCAAAAAAATGAAATTCTTTAGTTTTGATGTAAATTGAAAACTGATCAAAGATGAGCACGTTTCAGGAAAAAATACGAAGGTCAAATTTTTTTGAGATGTGTTGTTATTGCACTAGGGGTGCGGTATTGAATTGTGAAATTTTTTTTGAATTTTCAGACTGGAAATATCCGAACTTTAGGTCTCAAGATTTGGTTAACACCAAAGTTTTTCTTTTTTATTTGAAATGTTTTCTGGTATTAATTCGAGGTCTCAAGTTTTTGTGCCGAGTTGAGAGGGAAGTGACGTCAAAAATTTTCAGAATTGAATTTGAGTCGTTTTTGTGGCCGGAAAAGGGAGCATCTAAAAATCTCGCAAAAAGTAATGATTTTTGAAAAAAAAATTGTTGGATATTATGCATTTTAAATCATTCTTCTGTACAATTTCATCGCGCGAAAAAACTACCCATTCCACCCTTTAGGAATAACATATTTAAAAGGTCTGGAAAATTTCGAAAAATTGGTCTGGAAAACCTGGAAAAGTCAGGGAAAATCATTTCTGAGATATAGTGGGCACCCTGTTTTTTGAGCAAGAAGAGATGGTAAAAATGAGTCGCGTAATTTATTAACAATAATTTATTATTTATGAATGTATTTTATATGAATTTGTCAATCGTAAATTTGCATAGGATCAAATATTCCCTTTCTGGAGAATTTGCTACATAAGCGCACCCAGGAATTGTGTAAGGGAAGGGCTCAGATTTCGAGAAAAAACGGGAGGGGGGTCGAAATTCAATGAAAAAATGAAGTAACCTGGAACCTGTTATCTCAGTGGGGCTGGAATAGTTCGGGTATTTTTAGTAGGAAAGTAATTTATACCTACAGATTTGAGCGACAAAAAATTGAAAAAGGACGAGATTTTCCGATTTTTTTAGTCAAAATTACTGATTTTTTCTGATAAATGAGGCATTAATTGAGAAATTAGTAATTGCTGACCGAAAGATCAGTGAAAAATCACTAATTTTCAATGAAAATGATTTCACTGATTGGGGAGGGGGTTGGAATTTTTTAGTTGAATGCATAGCGTAGAAGATAAATTATTTTCAAGTACATAGTTGAAAAATGGTAAAAAAAATTTGATCCGAAGAAATTTGAAAAAAATGAGAAATTGGTTTAAATTCATCTGTATTTCTCAAAAGTGAGAAACTTGATATACTTGGATAATAAATGCCCACAGTTCTTGAAGGATAAAAATATTACACATTATATACATTTTTTAGCAACGTTTTACAATATAAAAAAACATGTTTTTGAAATTGAGAAAAGGGTAATTAATCATGATTTCACTTTAGATCCAATTTTCTCAGAAACCACATGACCTACGACGTTCAGTTTCTTGAAATTCAATATCGAACATCCCAACCATGTTTTAACAGGAGGGTTTGAGGAAATCCTAACTTTATTCCAAAAATTTCATCAATTCATTCAAAATTATCACACTATTATGTAAATCAATTCAACATAAAAACACAAAAAATTTACAGTTTTAAAAATCCTTCTGTTAAATTATAAAGAAATCTCTCCTGAGCACACACACACAAAAAAAAAGTAAGAAAATTGGTCGGATAGTTTTGAAGAAAATTGGACAAAAACATGAAAAACTAACTTTACGAAAAAGAGCTTTTAAAAGAAAAAAATTTTAATTTCCAAAAAAAATTGAATTTTTTATGGCTGAAAAAAACCTTTTCATAACTTTTTTCAAATTTTACCATATTTTCTCATACGATGTGCAAATCATAAGTTCATAGATTTAGAATACATGGAAACTTCATTTTTGGGCGATCTAAATTTTTCTGTACTGAATTGAGTGAAAATTGGAACTTTAACTATCGTTACTAAAAATTAAAAAATTAATGCTCAGAGTTGTGTAGAATTGTGGGCCAAAAGTAGGCAGTATTTAATGAAATTCAATTTCATCACAGTCGTAACATTTTTAGGAAGCCATTTTGTCGAAAACACAATTTGAAGCTATTTATTTTCTGGAATTTCCAATTTTTTTGGCGGTCTTTTCGCCCCTATAACCCCCTCCCCTCCCTAAAAAGACAGAATTTATGCAAATTCAACTGCGATTTTTTTTTTTTAAATCATACTCTTCTTTGACATTTTTATGATTAAAAATCTCCTTACTAAGCTGGGGGGGGGGTCGAGCGCCCTGAGCCCCCCTTGGGTGCGCTATGATTCGCTACAACTTAAATTTATCTACTAAAGTAAAATAATAAAGTTAATGTACTCACTTAAAATAAATTAATACATTTGGAAAAAAATTAAAACTCGATGAAATTCTCGAAAATCTATAAAATTATCCCAACCAGTTTTCCTTCTCGTATTGTGGAGTGCAAAATTCTTCTGTTGTTTCATCTTCGTCTTTTTCCAAATTCCAAACTAACATATTTTTCGCATTTTCGGACGAGGTGATACATTTCTTTTGTGACCGTTGGGTGCCCATCTCACAAAACCCGACTGTTTTTTTATAATAATGAGGTGTACCTTCGCTTTCGCTGATCAATTTCAACCAAACCTCGACACATTTGCTGTACATTTTTATGTATCGTGTGAAATTTGGATCCTCCGCACCGGATAATTTTACGCACAGGTCTCCAATCTTGCTTTTGTTTGTGTTGTTACATATAGATCCACTGAAAGCATTTAATATTTTTAATGGGAAAATAAAAAATATAAAACGATTAAATCTGAAGTATGTTTTTAAAATTTTGAGGGAAGGAGAGTGTAAATAAGACCATTTTTGTGCTCAAAGTTAATTTCGACTTGAATAGCCTAAATCAATTGTAGTCCAAGCCCCAAAAAGCTATTAGGGAGTGGTGCCGGGTCACCAAAGTTTGCTACTTTGAGAATTTCCGGAACCACTGCAAAAAATTGAAAACAATTTTAATGCTGGATTCAAGTTTGTTATGATGGTTTTCGATTTTTTGGATTTTTAACTGTTATCGAGGTCAGGAGGAGGTTTTTCAATTTTCAATTGAATATTTTGAAATCGCCATTTTGGGCTCGTTCCGCATCCCATTGAGCATCGGCGATATCCTTTACATTGTTTATTAGCATTGGTGGATAATCCAACTGACTCGAATTACAGTCCTGTAGACATTTGCGCATGTTTCCGAAAAATTTTTCGATTTTTTTTTATTTACCTAATTGGAATTTTGAAAAAGTAAAAAATCGCGATTTGCGTCAAAAGTGTTATTTTTTCCCATAAATTAGTGTTACCTGTTCATGATTGAAAATGGCGGTATTTTTTCGGAGTTATGGCGTGAAATCATTTGAAAAAGATTAACTTTGGGAACTCCTGAACAAAATTCGAAAGTTCATTTCATACAACAATAATATGAACCCTCACTACCATTTTCAACCAATTAAAAAATTTCAGTATTTTCAACCACACTAATCCAACAACAACCGTAGGATGATGATTTACAATTTTGAAGTTAACTTTGTGCTAAGAGCAAAAAATATGAAATTTTGAAAAAATGTTTCATACTGAATAGTATCTAGCACCTAATTTGAGATATGGTTTTCAACAATATTTTTGATTAAAAAACTCAAGAAAATTTGTCATCTAAATATTCCCATCCAAAATATTTTTGAAACAAAAAAATTTCATGATATCACAATAAGCATGGTTTGATTTTTACCTTCAATGCTATGCTATGTTACTGAATCACTATGTATTCAAATTCATTCATAGTCTGTTTGTTTTTTTGAAAAAAATCAGAAATTGGTAGATTGTGTGAAAAATTCAATTTTGTCCTTGGTATGCATAGAATATGCATTTTCAGCGGTTTTTTAATTTCTTTCCATTTTTAAAAACCAACCTTTAAACTTTTTTCAGAAGTAGGTATCTGAAATTTACTTTTTTCGTAAATCAACTCGAGCCAAAAGTCGAGGCATAAAAATTCTAATTATTCGTAAATTTCAAGTTCGTAACTCATTAGACAAGAATACGTTTAGTCATTCAAATATTTTCAAAATATCAGAAGCTCCTCTCAATTCTTTTTGTGAAAATCGGTAAAAAATATAAAAAACGAAACTACCTCAGTGCCTAGTGAAATTTTTGAAAAATTGAACCTTCCTTCAGCTTCTCCAGTTTTTTCTTCAAAAATGGTCAATTACAAAAAAAATTACCCCTCATTAAGTTTACTCGACTGCAACTAATTCATAATTTCTCATAAAATCTAAAAAAGATTTTCACGTCATAACTCCAAATTTTTTAAACGATTTTAACCATGGGAGGTGGGACATCATTACTTCTTCAAAAAGGAGTTTTTTGAAGGAAATAACTTTTGATTTGTATCAAGGGCACTTTATAATCATTGATATTTTAGGAAATTAAAGTTCATGCTGGTAATTAGCTCAAAATTAGTCCAGTTTTAAAGTACCTTGTCTGCTTTTTTAAATTTTTGGTCAAATTTATTCTCCAGGAAAAAATATGTGTTGTCAACACATCTATTGACGGGTTTTTCAAATTATAATAATGTACGGTATCCAAATGTCGAAAAAAATTAGTTTTTAAAATTGAAAACGTTAAATTTTAAAGCACACTTTATTGTTGATTATTTTGAAATTTTAGGTGAACTAAGAAATGGTATTTCAAAATTTAATCAATGATTTTTATACAGTTTGTTTTAAACAAAAGTTCTACTATTTTATGGTATCTAGCTGCCTACTGGCAAAAAAAAAACAATAAAAACCAGAAAATAGCAAAAATTTCAATGATTTTCCTTCAAAAAGCAAGAATTTTCATCATTTTCTTCTTTCCTTGAATCTTTTAATGGAAGAACAAAAAGGGGTTCTTTGTTAAGCAAATTCGAAGCAAGAAAAATTGCATGAAAATCGCGAAAAAACATTCAGAAAATAACAAAAATTTTAATTTTTCAAATCCAGTATGACATATATGTATTATTGTATTTGAAATTTTTTTCAAGTTGAGAAAATTTTCACTACCGAATCCTTTCTGCATCGAGTATGAAAATTGTTCCCTTTCATCGTTTTTATTCTTCAGATTTTAATCAAAATTTCAAAAAACTTATTTCTAAAAAATGTGAAATTTTACCATCCCCAGTTTTTGAAGTCTTGGTGCTTCACAACTTTCCGCTCAATATCACCAGGTGCCCTGATCTGGGTAAAGCAAGTTACTAGCAAAAAAACAATCGAATACTTGAACATTTTCGCGCAATATGAATTTTTTAGAGACGATACAGTTTCTTATAAAGTAATCAAGCACTTGGATATTTTGAATAGGTACTTGAATATTATAATTAATGATACATATGCGATTTTTTTACCCTTTTTTCATCGATAAAATCCCATAAAATTTGATTTACTTGATCGATTTACCTTTTTTTCATCAATAAAATCCCATAAAATTTGATTTACTTGATCGATAATTCAAAATTTCGAGATATGGTACCTTTTTGAAAAAAAAAAATTCAGACATAACACCTGTTCATTATATTCTTACTACATATTTTGCCATATGTGTTGGTACCAAAGTACGTCAAATTTTTTTTTTAAATCCCATCAACGAGTTTTCTGCATATTTGATTGTTTAAAATCTGGCCAAATAAATTACTATTCACACTCAAAAAAATAAAAAATAAATTTTATTAAACGTAATAATAAAAAGGCACCATTCACAAAACTAGTAAAATTTATTCAAAAAATAATAATATTTATCGCAAAATTGACAAACTTTATTTTCTATGCAATAAACTTTACCAAATTTCATGATAAATTTTATTATTTTTTTTGATAAAAATTGCTAATTTTGCGAATGGTGCCCCGTTATTATTTTTTTTGGATAAACTTTATTTTTTTTTGATAAAATTTATTATTTTTGGATAAAATTTATTTTTTTTGAATAAAATTTATAATTTTTTGCAACACTTTCTATTCATTTTTCATTCTCCATTTTTCTCAGTGCAGGCTCGATGTTTTCCCGCAATTTTTCGTGTAATATTTTCAATTACTCGTAACGCTCGTACCCTGACTTTGAAGCCTCCTGTAAAAAAAAAAAAGGTACTCGGATTAACGCCATAATTGAAATTTTTTACCATTTGAACCAAACAATTTCAGGGGTTAAATTTTTTTTAATCTACGTCGGCGTATTCACACTGAACAAGGGTACAAAAACACTACCTATGCTGCGAGTGAGCATAAAATTGGCATTTTGAAAAGCGGAAAAAAAATGAAGAGGGTATTTACGACTCGGCGTATAGGAGAAAAAATCCATTACGAATGTAATTTTTGCACTTGTTATGTGGAAAAACGTATTTAAATGTTATTGCGAGATACCTAGGTACGAGTACCTTGTCGGTGGTGTTTTTACTGCCATTCATTAACTAATATGACATATACGAACGGTATTATAAGGTGGATGCTTCGTGTATAGTAAAATACACGGCGAGTTGTGTAATTGTACTTGGAAGAGAGAATTTTTCAGAGTTCATCGCGCTCGATAACATTACGATGTTCCATCTGCCTCCATGGTCGCTTTTGGTATACGTAAGTTACACGAGTAGGTAATAAGTTGCACAGAGAGTTGTAAAGAGCATTTTTATGTCACTGTAATATAAGGTTTTTAATTTTTTCGCTCTTTTTTAATTTTGCTCGGAATGACATAAACCATCTAGGAAGGATAATTAACTGGGCGACGAGCTATATAGGAGTAAATTAGATAAGTTTAAATGGCCAAATAGGCTTGTAAATTTCTCAGAGCCATCGCGAACTCGAACTTGAAAAGGTATGAAATAAATTACGTTTACAAAGCGTAGGTTATGGATGTGCTGCGCATCTACCTACCCTTCGAGTACAATATTTCCAATGAGTTTTTTTACGCGTTAATGAAAGTTACGGTGCTGAAGAAATATAGATATTGAAGTCGTCTTCAACTATGAAGAGAATTATTAGAAGCGATGTGCGCGAGATTTTTTTTTCATTTTTTTTTTTTTTCAAAGAAAAATGAAACGAATTCGAGGTACGAGCGCAAATACGGTTTGTGGGACCGGTTTCCCGTTCCCTTAAATGAAGAAGAGAGGCGTGTAATGGTTTTTAAGTGAAGTTTCATGTAAATTAGTTGCGCGAGTTCCTCTCGGTCTCCGCTTCGTTCCGAGTCCGCCACCGTAGTTACGATATATGCAGTATAATTTAACGTGGTATTATATTTCAATATAATAAGCTTTTGCATGTAAATTACTCATTACGTATGCGGCAGCATTTAAAAACGAATTAACTCGGTGGCCGGGATGGCTGGGCAATGGAGGCTGCAGCCGGCCAGCGTGGATGCAGTGTTTTCCACGATTTTAGAATTTAATCGAATCGAATCAATCAAGCGGTGTGATAATTACGAACGTACGGTATGATACGATGCCCTCGTCGAATAGTCATTTTCGGTGTATTTGATTATATCGAGAGAGGATCGAGGTGATGGGATGTGTGTAATGAGTTTTATGGAAATTTTCGGTTGGTTGGTGAAATTTTTGATGAATGGGTTGAATTATGAGGTGATTGGTTGTGATCTTGGATCAAGGTGATTTGAAAATTGGTAGGAAGGTTTTTGAGTATGAATTTTCCTGATTTTTTTTCTAAGTTTTCTGGTTTTGGATTATGAGATTACGATTTTTTTTTTATTTTGTCTTTTATGAAAATCGAGTATTCGCTGATTTGTGTTTACAAGATTATCGATCAGTTTCATTTCTGATTTTTTTTTTCGACATTTCTATTTTTCTGACTGCGTACCTAGTTCTGGAAAATCAGTGATAAATTTTGAAATTGGCCTGTGATGTTTTACAATTCTTAATTCTGATTAATCAAAATTATTCAAGAAGGTATTCATTTTAAATTTCAAGGTGCCTGATTCATTTTTTTTTTAGTTTGTTTTTCAAACAGTTGTTGAGACGAATTTCTGTTATTTTTCATTTTCCCCCCATTTTCATCACCAATTCGAGGCTTTCAATTCTGATTTTAAAAATTTTCAACTTTCGACGTTTCCTGTTTTTAATTTGGGTATTTTTTTAACCTCAATTTTCAAAATTTCGAATTTCACTGATTTTAAAGAATTTTTTGTGTGAGCCTGGATATAGAAATCACCCTTAAGTGTCAAAAATTGGTTATTGAGTTGACACTGATTTTGGGCTCTTCAGAAGGAGTAGAATCATGGGGGAACCTCAACTCAAAATGCCAATTTTTGACACGTACAGGTGGTTTCTATATCCAGGCTCACATATTCTGTTTCTTTTAGTATGATATAGGTAGGTATCAAGTTATACATTTTTTTTTTGAAAAACTTACCTAATTTATTTTTGATTTTTTTTTTGACTCAGAATTGAAGAATTTTCAAATTCTGATGGAGTTTTCCCTAGAATTTTCTGTTTTTAAGAATGTTATTATTTTTATTGGAAGTTTTCTCTTAGCACTGTTTCAAAGGCTGTGTTTTCGAGAATTTCGGTTTTTCGACTTGAATGAAAATTTCAGGATTGAAAATTTATTTTTCAAAAATTTCAACTTTTGATTTAAAATTTTAAAAATTCAACTTTTTACTTTCAATTCTCAAAAAGTCTGAGTTTGAAGTTTTAGTTTTCAAAATTTTCAATTTTTGTTTCAAAACTTTCGATAATTTCGGATTTAAAATTAGAATTATCCCAGTTCCAAGTTTGCAATACTATTAATTTTTGATTTTCAACTTTCAAAAGTTTCGACTTTCGAGTTTCATTCTGCGAAAATTCATCTTCTCAGTTTTAATTTTTCCGAAGCTTCGACTTCTAGAATTCAGTTTTCAAAATTTTTCATTTTGGTTTTCAACCCTCAAAAATTTCAGGTCCGAAAATTGAAATTTTCAAAATTCTCAGATTCGAATTACCAATTTTTAAAACTTGATTTTTTTATGTTTAGGTTTTGAAAATTCCGCTTTTCAATTTTAAATTATTAATTTTTTACGTACAATTTTAAAGATTTTGATATTGAAGAAGTTTTATTTTTCAAAATCGTGATAGGTATTTTTTTCAACTGTCAAAAATTTTAAGTTCAAAATTTCAATTTGGAGGATTTGATTTTTGAAATATTTGAATCTCAAGTTCAAATTCTTGAAAAAACTTATTTTCGTTGCATTATGTAGACCCGTTTCAAGATAATGATTAAAATTATTCCTACTTTCCAAAATTCAAATCTGTAGAAGAATAAAATCACAATTACCTACATTGAATTTCCTGAGTGAGTTTTGTTTTACCTCACATTGAATTTTTTGTTTTGCTGAATCATTCAACCCAAAGAAAACTTAAATTTCATCGGTCTGACTTCTCATGGGCATGAGCCAGTTAACTGTTGACATCTGATTTCTTGTGTCAATTTTTAATTTAATTGAAAACCTTTGCTATATTGCCTTCATTTTTTAATTAAATTAATCTGAATTGGAAAAATAATTTTGGGTCAATTAAGAGATTTTTATGTCTATTCTCTCATCCTGAATCAGTGAAAAGTCACTGATAAATAGTCAGAATTGCAACACAGGAAAACCAGCGAAATTCACTGATTCTCAACGAATTTTCTCCGATTTTTAAAAGATTTTCACTGATTTTTCAGCAAACTTCATAAATTTTACTGACTTTTCAGTGATTCACCATTTTCCAGATTTTTCACTATTTGTTTCATAAAAATGTCCTGATTTCTCTGTCTGCATCTGACTTTTTCTCAGTGATTCGATAATTTTCACTGATTTATAATTGAGAGAGTATGCGTAATTGTAATTTTTTCAAAATAAATTTTCAATTTTGAAAAAAATTGAGAAGAGAAAAAAATTGAAAGTTATCCACTATAGATTGATTTTTTTTTTTGAGGTCGAGTGGTTCTGCAAAACAAAAAAATCGATTTATGGGGTAAAACTCAAACAGAAAATTTAATTTTAATTTCATCCTATTTCCTGTTTCCAGTTTTCATTGAAGTTGAGGGGTCTGTAGAAATAATTTTGGTCAATATTCTAAAGCAGGTAGTTCAAAAAAATCTCTTGAATATCATTCGTCAGATTTCTCATGAGCACAAAAAGTTATTTAAAAAAATTTCAGTCTTGCAGTTTCACATTTAAAAAATTTTAGCCACCAATTTTTGATTTCTAAAAACCTTGGATCTAAAATTTTCAATAAAATTGAGCCCAAAATTCCAATTTTGAAATTTGATTTTCAATGTTCAGAAGTTTTTTTTGATTTCAAATTTAAAAAAAATTATTTTAGTGTGAAGTTTCATTTTTTGAAATTTTTGCCTCACTTAAATGAAAATTTATTACATTTTAGTGCACATTTTAATTTTTATAACTGGTTGGTTTAAATTTTTGTTTGGGATTTTCAAAGTTGGATCATTTCAATTTTTGGTTTTCAATTAAAAAATTATCAGGTTCAGAGTTTCGACTTTCAACAATATCAGCTTCTGATTTCAATGTCTCAAAAATTTGGGTTGAAAATTTCCGAGATTTTCAAAATTTCGTTTTGTAAACCTTCATTTTACGTAGTTCTGTTTTCTCTTCTGTTTTTCTCATTTTCAGTCACTGGAACTTACAATAAATTGCTATTTTACTTTACCAATTTTTAGTTATCGCGATGTTCAAAACGAAAGCTTCGATTGCGGTTTCCTCTCTTTATAACTGTAAACTCGAGCATAATACAAACGCAAACCTATCGACTGTCATGAAAACGAATACCAAGCCAAATTCCAGAGCAAGGGACGAAGAAGAATAAAAAACCCACCGCAGCATTACCCAGATTATACGTACTTATACTCTTCTCTCTGCATTCTATATCCCTCGGGATGATTTTATCCATTCGTCGGTCGGAATAATTATACGCGCGAGGAGCGGTATACCGACATTGTGGATTTTAATTAATGGCCCGTATATATCGTCTTATTTGGTAAATTGTTTATGACAGTTAAATTACTCGAAGCGTGTAGATTTCGGGGAGAATCTGGCGTAATATCTGTAAGCACCTGGTGGACACGTTTTCCAAATGCAGGCAACATCGCATCGGATTCGGATACACAAACTTATCAGCAGAAGGAATAGGAGAGGTGGTTTCCTTCGCAGCGACGACCGACGTTTAAATTCGAATTAATGACGATAATAAAGGGAATCGCGAGTGCCGAGTGTTATCGAAGGTGCCATGCTATGCTAAGTGTACCTTATCTGTATAAATTAACGAAATTAGTCTACTTTATAATAAGCAGCTAGTGAGGGAAAGGGGAGGGGAATCTCGATGTACAAGAATACGTCATTTTGATGCAATATTATCGAAAAGTTGGTAAAAATAAAAGCTGAAGGAAACCTTGCAACGCAATCGTTTATCTAATTATTTGGATTATTGGATTAGCGAGTTTTATAATTAACGAAAATAAAAATATCGATTAAAGAACCCGCTTTTGTTTTATCGTTTAATTAAGAGTATTGTGATATTCGATAATATACAATGTTGGTACGTACGAGAGCTGGACTTGGACTATGTCTGTGGTAATCGTGCCGGGTTAATGACGTGTATTTCGTCGATCGACGATGGCACGTGAAATGTCCTTATGCTGCACATTCGTTAAACAGCATTCGATTGTATTGTCTTTTCCAAGTATTCAGTTTACTTATCGTCTGGCAAAATAGAGAGAGTTCGATTACAGCATGAGAAGAAAAAAACACCAGCAGAATTAATTAAATCGTTTGCATCGTCTGCGTCTGGGACTGGTTGATTTGTGTGCTGGTGCAGAGCACAGTGCCCCTTGCGACCGTAAAGATGTTGAGGACTTGGAAGACCACGAAGAGGCGGGTTAATCGATATTGAAATTTCCATTTAAAGGTCATGAGCGCAAAATTGATATGTTCCAATGTTGGCGTTCGAGTCGCTGTACACGGAGCTGGGGCTGGATTGTGATTAAACCTCGGCTATGTTTACATGTATAATTATATGGTTGCGGTAAAAGCTACATAAGCTGACCAGTCGATAGATTGCTGGGCTATTTCTATACGTATTCGAGCCGGCGCGCCGTACACGTGGATGTGGTTTCTCGGTTTATTTTTCTTATCGTCATGTGTGTAGGATGCATTGCAGCTGCGTTTACATAAGAAATTTTTCCCCAAGTTTATCGACTAAGCTGCGAATGATTGATAAATATGTGAAATTACGCGATTCGGTTCGAATTTCCGAGAATATCGAACGATTATCGTACGTGATCGACTTTCTGGCGTCTGATTTTCTCGCCATTTGTTGGAAGTAAAATTTTAATGACTAGAACGTGCCAAATGGTGGGCGACAAATGCTTCGTACGAGGTGAAAATTGAACCGAAGATGAAAATGGGTTGGTTGGAGAAAATCTGCGATTGGAGGTAAAATAAGGTGTCAACAGGCTGGCAGAAAGCTTATTTTGTACTGCACTGGTGTCAAAAATGTCAAAATGGCTTGTTTTTTTCTCTTTTTTTCAATTAAAATTTTGAAATTTTGAAATTATTTTTCTTTCATGTTCGGGTTCTTTTTTCAGGGAAATTTTTCGGTCTCGGTTCTTTCAAACTTGAAAATTTATCTATTGAAATGAATTTTTTCAAAATTTCACATGGTCGAACTTTTTTTGCAAAATGTGATATTTTTTCAAAATTTCTAAAATTTACCTACATTCAGAAGAAGTCTTTTTTGAAAAAAAAACAACATTATTCTTTTGAAATTGAGTTGATGAGCCATCTACTTTGTAATCACTTATTCTGAAGAAGATTGAACTTGAAACATTGAAAAAATGAATATTTTGTTGTAAAAATTTTCAATACAAAAAATTTTTTTACCCTTGCATCACTCGAGCACACGTACACGTCCACAACAAAAGATGAATTGAAAGTGCAATGTGAAAAAATTTCACTAGCTTCTGATTAGCATTGCCAAAATTGGGATTTTTCGAGCAAATCTGTTTTATATCAACGAGATGGATGATTTCATATTTTGGTGTGGTGTTTTTGCTTTTTTCAAGGCCAATTTTTTTTTTCGATTTCAAATTGTTTAAAAATTATTTCCAATTTTAATTTTTTATTTTTCTCAAATTTTTTTCAGCTTCAAATTAGGTTTTTTATAGCTTTTTTTCAAGTTTTCAAATTTTCAAAATTCTTTCAAAACATTTTCTAAGCTCTGTTTATTTGAATATTTTATCAACTTCTCTTATTTATTTTTCAATATTTCCAATAAAATTTCCTAGTTGGAAATTTCTCCAAATTTTTCATGAGTTCACATATTCGAACTTATATTTGCATATTTTTTGAAAGTTTTCCCAACTCCAAATGATAAGACGTCGTATGTCAAAGAAAAATGAATCGTTGATCACGAGTGATTTAGGTAGTCAAACGCTTGGTGTTAAAACTAGAAAAAATTGATGTGAGATTACCTAAGTTCAATTTTTTTTATAAGGAAATTGTGTAAAGTAGGGGCTCAGATTTCGAGAAAAAATGGTGGGGGGGGGGGTCAAAATTCAATGAAAAAATGAAGTAACTTGTTATTTCAGTGGGGCTGGAGTAGTTAGGGTATTTTATTAAGTAGGCAGGTAATCCTACCAATTTGAGCGAAGAAAAATGGAAAAATGACGAGATTTTCGGATTTTTTTTAGTCAAAATTACTGATTTTTCTGATAAAGGGGGTATTGACTGAGAAATTATCAATTTTTGACTGAAAAATCACTAATTTTTAATGAAAATTTTTTCACTGTATAAAAAAGACAGAATTTCTGCAAATTCAACTGATTCAAATTTAGAAAGAAAGTGGTATGTTTATTTAAGAACCAGTGGCGATTTTTTTTAAAAAAATCATACTTTTTTTCACATCTTTATGATAAAAAAATCTCGCACGAAATAAGAGAAAAACTAAAATTTTTACTAGGTATCCAATTACCCAAGTACGTAGCATAAAAACACAAAAAAAACACAAAATTTCGTAAAAGCTGCAAAAATCACAAAGTTTTCACTACAAATAATAAAAAAATTTCAAACAACAAACTGTTAAAAAACGAATCATTAATTTTCTTTCTGAAAATCCTTAATTTTTCAAATCGTAGCCCTCGCTTGGCTCGGGCATATGAAACCTTCATTTTCCTTTCAATACTAAAATATTGATTAAAAGAAATTAAGAAATTTTAACTTTTGGATGCCTTTTTCATTGAAAATTTTTGCCCTTGCTGTGCCTGGGCTTGATGAATTTACACAATTCATTTTCAAAATGATGATACATACATATTAACCCTCTCCCCTTCCATTCCAGACAAGTGAATATTTTGAAGTGGGAAAAGTTGTCTTTCAGGAGACTAGGTGGCAATCTCGAAAAGAATTTTAAAAAAATCATTTTTTTGAAAGGGAAGAAGGTCATTAAGGAATAATAGTTTTTTTTAGAAGTCAAAATAGTAGCTCGAAAAAAGTACGAATTTTTGTTTTTTCATTGCAGTACGACTGGTTGGCAAATTATTATTTTTTAAATATGAGTCGGTAAATTTTTCTCTGTTTGAATAATAGCGGTCGGCAAATTTTTCACCCCCTCCCCCCGAGATTTTTTTCCAAGTTTCGTCTCTGTTTATCATTCATCATTTCAACTTAAAAACGTAAGATACGTATAAGAAATTCATAAAAATTGAACGATAACAGTACCAGTCAAACGAAATTGTACAGAAATCATCGAATAATCTCGAATTCCCACTTCTAGCAGCGAATAAAGGATAAAATTTTTGTCCCTCTCCCAAAAAAAATCATAAAATGCTTGAAAAACGTCGTGCTAAGGGTTTTGCAAATGTTCTGCATTTTCATTACGGTTTTTGTTAGATACCTTGTAAAATGATAGATTGAGGGGGACACGATGATAGAATGAAAGAAAACTGCAGCAGGGAGGCGAAAAAAATTATATAAATTATGAAAAAATGCCTTTGGGAGAAGGTTGCCAGGAGTAGTGTACGAGATTATGTGAAAATAATGCGTTTTTAAATGGGATATCGTCTCGTTTCGTAGTTAAGAAAATAAAACGGATTTCCCCGGAGGTTGTGAAAAGTCTCGCAAAATCAACAAACCATTTTCTTCTTTATATACGAACGAAAGAGAAGTTTTCGTTTTTCCATAAGTCTGTTATCTTTTCACATGTGTCCCTTTTTTTTTCCTTCGTCGTCTTTTCCTATTTTTTTTGGACGATCCGGCCCTTTTCAGGTCGTTTTCACGTTACCCCGTTGAGAGGAAAAACGGTTTCGTTGGTTTTGGTACAGATGGCGCCGTGGTCTAATTTTATATATCGTTCCGGAAAGGTTTGTGAAAAAATGCTCGGATAGGTTGGCGAGGGAGGAATCAGGCCGGGATAAATTTCAATGATATTAAAGTTAGGTAGGCAGTATGCTAAAATTACAAACCGTATTTTGATATTGCCAACAAAATTCGAATAAATTTTCTATTATGTTTTGTCGTATGAGGCTTGTTATTAACCGAGCCGGATTGTTTTTTAAATTTGCATATTTTTTTCCTATCTCTCCGTGTCTGTATAATACGCTTCGTGTATCGTATATATTGCGAAATCCCCGATGGAGAAATCGCAGTTCGCGTGAGGCTTTTGTGACACTTTAAAAGGTCGCTTTTCGACGATCCCTCCGCGTCGAGCCGGAATGTTCGACCTGCGATGGTACATTGTGTTTATCGTTGATTAACGAAACAAGATTGGAATATTTGCGGCGTCTATTCCAATTATTCGCATTGCGTTGGTAAATTTTGCGCGAATTGTTCGCGACCTAATTGTTTTTAGGTTGAGGTGGTCGTGCGGTTTGGCCCGCCGTGAAATGCGAATTTTGTCGGTTTGTTGGCCGGGAAGCGAGCCAAGGTGTTGATAGGGGTTATGTGCTGGCGTTTGTGTTTTTGCAACGTGTCGATGAAATAGGTAGTGATTTTGGATGGCGAATTGAACTGGCGATGGTGGCGTTTGATTTGTTTGTTGTGGTGGAAGTGTGTTTGAATGGTGTTGTAGGTGAATTGGGTGCTGAAATTGGGAAATTTTGTTCAACCACGTCCGTCCCTCGTACAAGGGACTAGATGGCAGATTTTTTGTATGTGGGAAAAATCAAATTGTTAAATTCGATTGAATAAAATCCGGGGTCTTGCCGAGTACAAAAACCAATATAGCACCTACAAATTTTCGAACATTTTTTGAAAAAATAACAAAATTTTGACAAAATTTGCTCAACGAAAATTTTTCTTACTTTCTGCTTATTGGTTATCGATAAATTATTAGATACAGAAAAGTACATGAGAATTTTTTGTTTTCGATTTCAATACGAACCCTGAAAATCCAAAATTAATTAATTTTCGTATTGAATCAATTTACTATCTGGCCACAATATCCAAAAACATGAATCATGTTAAAATATATGAAATATTGGAGGTGCCTCTGTCCCCCTCCCCCTCCCCCAAAAAATCGAAGATCCCAAGAAAAATGTCTGTAATAGCGAATTCCGAAATAAATTTCATTAAAAATATTAAAGAAAGCAAACACTTCATTTTTTGATCTTCAGCCACCCAATAATTTTCGACTGACAGTAAGTATGATTCAAGTTCCTCGAGTAAAAGTTGATAAATGGTTGAATTATGATTTTTTTTGTCGAATGTTGTGCAAACTTGAAACCATTTAAATCATAAAAAATTCATATAATTCGACAAAAAGTTTGCGAACGTTACTTGGTTTTCAATAATTGGTCGACGATAGTGAATTTCACTTGATTAATCGCTTGTTTGATTATGATGATCAATTTTATCATTACTGGATGCCCATTCGCACAAACCAATTATGTGGAAATTTTTATCTTATTTTAATTTTCAAGGAACCCTTGAAAACGTTTCGACGTATTGTAAATCCAAAATTTTAACGATTTTCATGAATGTTTAGAAGTGGCCCAAAAAAAAACATCGAAGCATATGTTGTGTATTAGGACGGATTGTCATTTTACTCTTTTTTTTAAAAGTTGGTGGGGAGGGTAGAATCACCAGAAAGATGTTTCTAGGCCTCGAAAAGACCTAATGAAAAAAATATCACTTCTCTGCACCCCTGCCGCATTCTGTATTCCTGACCAATTGCCCTTAAAATCCGAATATATTTTCAAAGAAATTTGAAAAAAATTGTTTTATGAAATGGTTTTGGCATGGATTGGATGCTTTCCCCCCCGGGGGGGAATGTTTTTGAAAAATTGTTTTATAAAATGGGTTTTCTATGAATTGGATACTTTTACCCCTCCCTCTCCCCTCACTCAAAAAAAAGTTTTTGAAAAATTGTTTTATAAAATGGTTTTTGTGTGGAAATGGATACTTTTACTCCCCCCTCCTCCTTCTAATAAAGCCACAGCTGCCTCAATACATACACTAGGTGATTTTTCATTCAAGATTTATTTTCAATATTTTTGGTTTATCATCAGAAATATATAGATTTGGGGGTCAATTTTCTAAATATTCATTTTTTTTTGAAAAGCTTCAATTCATTTTTTTTTTCATAGAAAGGAACAAAATATTAGGAAGAATTACAGTAATTACTTGGAATTTTTGATTTGGACCGCATCACCTGAATTAATATTCTTCAAGGACTTGAATTATCAAAACAGGGGTTCCCAAAATGTACAAATAATATCAGAACAACTGATGTGGCTATCAGCAGTGGGAAGAATCACTTGAAAAATATTCGAATCTCGAATCACAAATCTTTTTTTAAGTTTAATAATTCAAATCTTTTATGATCTTGATCAGAAATCTTACGAACGCCTCAAAATAGATCTGGCGAGAGTAAGTGTGAGCCCCAGTGCAAAAATTTTTGGGTCTTTTTTTCCTGAAAAATCCAATGAAAATTTTCAGTGGTATTTCTCTTTTTTCACCATTTACGAAACTTTAAAAATCGTAGGAAAGTACTGAATTCTTGATTCAGAAATTGAAAAAATTTCCCATTTTATAAGGATTTTTTTTGAATTTTCATCCCAATATGATTTATAAAATATGAAAAAATGCACAAATGTTCAATTTTTCAAAAAATTTTCATTTTCGTAAAATTTGGTCAATTTTTTAAATAATACTGTTCCATTTTTTACGATTTTTTGTCAAGCTGATAAACTTTTTGACGTGGGTGAAACCAACTTTAAAATCACATGAAGTTTTCAAGAAGTCTCAATGATTTATGGCCTCCCTAGAAACTTTTAGCTATTTAAAAAAAATTCAATGCACCCCTCTCTCGCTGACTTTTCCACAAAATATTATTTGAATCTTGGTTTTCAAATTCTACATTCGAATTCCAGCCTTAGCTTTTTTTTGTGAGTAGATATGTTGCAATTTTCCAAGTCGTTTTATGACAAAACTCGAAAACAGGACAAAAAATGACATCATCAAGGGCTAAAAATTAAAAACTTATTTACTACCAAGTTTTTTTCGATTTTTCCGATTCTGAAATCAAGTTTGAAAAGAAAACAATAGAAAGGCCCAGAAAAGAGATATTCAAATCGTAAACACGAATCATTGAGAATTTAATTCGAACTCTCACGAACTCTTCCCATTTCAATTTGTGCAAATGATAGCTGGGTAAATGAAAATGTTGTGCAAACGACTTCTTCCCACTGGATGCATTATCGATGAAATGATTTTAAGGAATATTTTCAATAAATTCGAGTAATCGATCTATTAATCGGTGAAGTAATTTGACTAGAGATTTCTCATTTCACCATCATCAGGAAAAAATAATTTGAATTTGATAATATTAATGTATGATCGATTTTACTTACTTGATTAGACTTCTTTATCCATCGATCGATTGAAAATCTTCAGGCGGAAGATCAAAATGAATGAAAATATGATCGAAGAAATTTATTTTTTGACGATCGCGATGCATTTCATTCATTTGTTGCTATGAAATAAAATTGATACGACTCCGACGTCATTCACAGAACTCTCATTTTCTTGTAATTTTTTCAACCATCGTCACACAATTGCTACGTAGAATATTTCACCGCGAATTAAAACATTTTATTTTATTTTTCATCTCGAAAAAATCGTATTTGCATTCTTATTACATTTCTCCGGCACCGGGAACCATTTGAACTGAAAATAGAATTTTTTCAAACCGTTCGTTCCTCTTTTGCGCCTTTCTTTTACATTCATGCGAAAAGCAACTAAAAACTGATTTTTCAACTAAGCTTTAAGGTAAGGAAATTACCCGCAATATGAGAATTCAAAGCGATCGGGGAATGTGCGCCTGGGTGTGGGGCCATCGTCAATTCCGCGAATTTCGCTTACGTAATGTAAATTTAGGGCAAAATACGACGAAACCGTCTGGGAAAAATCTTTTTACCTTCGAAAGGGTTGGCGGGTAAAGCTAAAATAGAAGAGAGTAAAAAAAAGAAGTATTAAAACGGTTGACGACGGACGATGAAAGGGAAATTTCCACCTCTCGTTTGGCGTTGGCGAAAAAAAAGCTGAGCACGATGCCGCAACGAACAGAAGAGGTAAATGACGAACATTAAGTTGCCAACTGAACAGAGAGACAATGAGATGACCCTCCTGCCCGACTCTTCCGGTATCGTTATCTTTCAAGTTGGAATCAATATTAAAGGAAATAAGTTGTTTCATTGAATTTCCGCTCGTTTAAGCAAACAATACTACCCGGACTGCTTGTCACCTGTGTAAGATAAATTACGACTTAATTAATTATTTGGCGTTTGGGTATAAAAGCGACGACGACGGGTTGATTTTTCCAATGGAAAGTTTCGTTCGATTGAGTTTTTTCATTCCGTCTTCGATGATTTTCGAGTCGACGTAATTTTTTTCACTGTTTTGAAATGTGGATTGCGTTAACGAGGAATATTCGAGTAATTCTGTTTTTTTTTTCTGTTTGTTCTAGGTAAGTTGAAAAAGCGAAAAGTTTTTATGCGGAGAATACCTGACGAGAGTTTTTTTTCTCGAGAACTTTATTCGTAAGTAATTTTATATTTTCATTTGGAAAACGACGTGGCACACGGAGCAACAAAATGAATAGAACGAGACCGGCAGAGCAAATAAAGCGCGGTTTTGTGCCCTGCCCTCGTTCCCCAGTCGAAAACGCGACCCGAGTAACTAAAAATGGAAAAGATTTCGGGATTTAACGTACGCTAGATGTCTTGTTTTTAGCAAACGAGGACTCGTAGCCGGGGTAATTCGAAGACGGCGGAGTAGGCAGGAAATACACGACGAAAAAAGTACCTACTCGAGGAAAGAAAAGTATAATAGAGAAAACTTCCTTCCAATCGCGGTTTCTTTTTGTACGTTTTGTGGGCGCGACACGATGCGAAATAAGACGATCAGAATATACATTTGGCTTTATTTTTTAATGCTCTTCGACCGAAATAAGAACAATAAAAATTTTTATTTCGGATATTCGAGCGTATAAGAGAAAAAATACGGTATAAGTTGCGAAAAGCTCGACGAAATCGAAATTCGGATTCAGGTTCGCCGCAACAACAACGCCAAAATACGTCGAATTTATTTTCCAAACTTATTAGAAATTTGCAGCTGTTTGACGCTGCGCTGCTGGTTCGAAGCTGGCGTCTGGATTAAAGAACGAAAGCGTTCGTCCGCGACGTGTTTTTTTTTCGTTGGCTGCTTTTTTTGGGCAATAGCTACGGTAAGAATTTTAATTTTTCGCCCGCCGGAGAGACGAGCGGTATTGGAAAATTCGAATATTTTTACGAGCAATTTTTAAATTATTTCCGCCAATAAATGGAACTTACGCGAGTAGAAATTTTTCGATTATCTCAATAAGGAAAAACGCTCCAGAAGATCAATTTAAATAACGAAAACCTTGTATTAGCGCTACGTGCTCGGCTGTTTTGTAAAATTAAACAGCAACATGAATATTTAGGGAGGAATGTTATTTCGAATTTATTTTACCGACTGTATCGGAATATCGCGAAGGTTTTTCCGCCGTGCTACGTATTTTTACTGTATTAAGTGTCGGGAGTTTTATGGCGTGTACGCCGGGTATAGTCTTTCGTTATTTTTTCCACCCCGAAAAACCAATCCAATTTCCTTATTAGCTTGTTGCCTTCGAAATTGTTTGATTAGAGGGAATAACGTGGTATTCGTAGCGGGGTCGTTGTGGAATTTGAATTTTTGGTATTGAGGTATGCTGTCGGAGATGAAAAGTGGATTCAGGAAGGGAAATGGTGGATTTGGTGGTGGCGATTTGAAGCGATTTTAGGGTTGAGATTAGTTTTACGTGGAAATTTGTTATTTGTGAGAAATATTGTGAAATGGAAAAGTTGAAATCTACGTACGTTTAATTCTCGAAATCTGAGAGTACTCGTGAGGATTATAATTTAAGCTAGGTAAATGACTTTCTAATGCTTATTTTCGACGTTTTAAATATCCATGTAAAGAATGGTGCATTGTTTGAGGTTGAAACTGTAATGCTTATTGGCTATTTTTTTGCAAAAAGTTGCAGAATTTCAAAATAGAGAAAAATTGGAGAATAAAAATTATTATTGATATTTTTTTAAATCATTGTCATAATTTATTCAAAAAGTTGCCAAAAAATACAACATCAAGTATGGTTAATTTTTTAAAAATATATCGAAAATTGAGGGAAAATGCCAGAAAATTACAAAATGCCTTGAAGGGTATGCTCTAGCTTCTTATCAGTAGAAAAATTTAAAATCGTGATATCAATAATATTATTGAATAAAATGTTCTGCAAATTTAATATGTGCTTTGGAACAAAATTATCTTTTGAGAATTTTTTGAAATATTTTCATAATTTTTCTTCCATTTTTGAAAAAAAAGAATTTTTGGAAAAAATTAGATGAACAACGAAATTTTTTGTCCAAAGTATTTTTGAAAATTCTTTTTCTTTTTTGAAAATTGAAGAAAAATTTTGATAATATCTTGAAAGTCCTCAAAAGATGAAGTTGTTCTCAAGTACAAATTACAACTGCATATAATATTTTATTCGTCAATTATCAAGATATCGCGATCCTAAATTTTTCACAGGTAATAAGCTGTAGCATACCCGTAAGAGGTTTGAAAAATGCAAAAATTATGTAGGTACATTACATACAAATTTTTGCTTGAAATACAGGGTGTTCCATAAATTGTCTGCCATGTTTTTTTTTTATATAACCTGGCACCACTGAAAAAAACTCGGGGTGAACGTGTTACCTACCTTGAAATTGAAGGGGTAAATTCTGTTTCTATGAAAATCACGTTATAAATTTTTTTAACAATGGGAATGGATAGTACTTTAAAAACTGACCAAATTTTCACTTTATGACTTTTTGAATAACTTTAAAATTGACGGGTCACAAAAAAAATTGTTCAAAAAAATTCTTTAAAAAATAAACTAATTAAGGGAATGGATGTGCGTTGAAAACTGAACGAGACTTTTCGCCTAACATCGAGAATGAAGGGGCTAAGGGTCATTCAAAATTGAGAAAATTTTTAAAAAATTTGAAGCTCTTTTATTTTGAGTTACCCGTAACCCCTTCATTTTCGATGTTGGGCAAAAAGTCTTCAGAACAAAAGTTTTTCAGTTTGCAACGCACTATCCAGTTTTCTTGATTGGTTCATTTTTTTTTAGAAAAGTTGGGTCTTAATTTACAGAAGATTTTATGAATTGTACTCAAAAAAATACACGGAATCTTTTTGAGCATAAAAAATGCATTTTTAAAATTAAAATCCGGATTCTAATGATGACATCTCGGTAACTTTCAACATTTTCTTCCAATTTATTGATTTTTAATTTGACTAGAAATGATTAAAAAATACGATTTTAATTTTTCCTGTTTCAATTTTTTTTTCTTAATAATCAGTTAATAAATCAATTATTCAACTCTCTGAATCTGAATCAGTCAAAGGCTTAGATTAAGAATTCTAATCTATGGTCAAAGGGTAGTCCGATTAAGATTAGTGCCTTCGCATTTGGCACAGATTTTGGAAATATTGACATAATATACGCTTAAAAAACCAAAAAATTCTAGAGTCAGAGATTTTACCTCACCTATGCCTACTTCCCTGGCCCTCAGGTCAAAAAACTATCTTTGCTATAAAAATTCCTGTTCGTCATCAGATGCATTAAAAAATTTTAAATTTCTGTAGTGGAGAAGTATTTTTTGACTAATCCGACGTTTATTTTTGGCTCAAACCTCTTGTGAAAATTTTGTTCCAAAAGTTTTTAACTTCGACTCGCCACTTTTATTTCTTTTTTCAAAAATATGTGTCATTAAATAAAATTTAAGCGAAAAACATTTTTTGTCTCACTTTTCAAGATTCAGAGCCACAGTAGTAGAAGTTTTTTCTGATGTTTTTGGCTAGAAGGCGTGCAAAAAATTTCATAAATTGGTCTCGACTTTCTTTGTATACCTACTACAAAAATATCAAAATTTTTGATGCATTTGGGATGAGCAAGAAAGCGAAAATCGTTTTTTTTTGTCCTATGGAACAAGCGTAGCGAGATGGGAGAAAATTTTTGATTTGAGAGTTTCTTTTGGTTCCCCAAACATACCTATCATAGCAATATTTTCAAAATCCATGTCAAGGGCAAATTTACCTGTCGTATTCAGGGGTACCCTTTGGTGAAATTTCACCGATTTTTCACTCATAAATCACGGATTTTTCCAGTAAAGTTTTAATTTTTCAGAAAAAATCAGTAATATTTTGCTGGAAAATCACTGATTTTCAGTAACGTTTATATCTCCAATTTAAAAAAGCATAATTTCGCCAAATTCGACTGATTCACACTTGAAAATAATTAGTTAATTGAACGATTGATTGAATGATTGCTCAATTGATTAGAATTTTGAATCTTTCTAATCAGTCAATTCTCATACTCAAAAAAATATAAAATAAATTTTATTAAACGTAATAATAAAAAGGCACCATTTACAAAACTAGTAAAATTTATTCAAAAAATAATAATATTTATCGCAAAATTGACAAACTTTATTTTCTCCCTCATAGAAAAATACTACTAGTATTTTCGTATTACTAGTTTAACTACTAGTTTTTAGTAGTAAACTAGTAGTTTTCGACAAAAACTAGTCGTAAACTAGTAGTTTTTTGGAAAAACTAGTAGTAAAACTAGTAATACGAAAATACCAGTAGTATTTTTCTATGAGGGAGCTATGCAATAAATTTTACCAAATTTCGTGATAAATTTTATTATTTTTTTGATAAAAATTGCTAATTCTGCGAATGGTGCCCCGTTATTATTTTTTTTGGATAAACTTTATTTTTTTTTGATAAAATTTATTATTTTTGGATAAAATTTATTATTTTTGGATAAAATTTATTTTTTTTGAATAAAATTTATTTTTTTTGAATAAAATTTATAATTTTTTGCAACACTTTCTATTCATTTTTCATTCTCCATTTTTCTCAGTGCAATTCTAAATTGATCAATTTAAAAATAGAAACCAATTTTTTAATGAATAATTGATCGATTTTCAACGAAGGAAAATGATTAAATTTAATCAATCAGTCTACTAAACTATCTAAAATCATAACTCATAAGTTGAATCTCTCCCCTCATAGAAAAATACTAGTAGTTTTTTTTACTATGTAGTATTTTCGTATTGCTAGTTTTTCACTACTTGTTTTTTACTTATAGTGAAACACTACAAGTAAAACTTGTAGTGTTTCACTATAAGTTTTTACTCAGTAGTAAAATACTAGCAATACGAAAATACTACTCATCATAAAATACTACTAAATTTACTAGTTTACCACTACTGGTAGGTACCAGTAGTTTGCCACTACTGGTACAAACTAGTAGTGAAAAATAACTATACGTGAAAAGGAACGTAGGTAATTAATTATTTATTATAACAATATATAGATCTGTACAAAATAATTTCACTTTTTCACCAATTTATCCGGCGAATTTTTTTCTGAAATGGTCCGAGAAATATTATTCAACTTTTGGGTGATGGCCCTGTTTGTTTTTTTTTGGCATCTTCGCCGAATATGTTTCCAACGTGTTCTGAAATATAAATATGACGTTTGAATAATTAGCCGAAAAAAAATGATACCTATCCGATTGGATCTCATCAGATCCGGTCCACTCTGATCTGATCAGATCCAATTGAATCCGAAAAATGGCGTGATCCAATCGGATCCAAGTGGATACATGTGGATACATGTGGATACATGTGGATACATGTGGACACATGTGGATACATGTGGACACATGTGGACACAAATTAATCCAATTAAATACATTTTTCTCTGTAAATTGAAAAAAATTGGATCTAATTGTATTTTTTGGATCCAATTGTATCTTCTTGGATCCAATTGGATTACAAATTTTGTAAAGTTATTTTTACCTTTTATTAGTTCGACTTTCTTTGGGTCCAACTGCTGCTTCGCCTTTTGAGTTTTTAGACTCTCATCCAGCGAAGCAAAGCAGTTGGCCAATTTTCCAGTTAGGGATGAATTTCTTAATTCTTCTTCTGTGAATAGGACTGTCAGAGCATCCGTCACGAATTTGTTGATGCTACGAATGGACCATCGGCTGAGATCCTTAAAAAAAAAAATTAAAATCTGACCTATATCTATATAATAAAAATTTTATTTTGGATAACTTAGTAGTTCGTAGGTTTTACATTATATCCATTAACGTAATTCTCTTTTTCGGAGTATGAAGATTGTACCGCAATAGGACTTCCCTCGCCTTCTTCGTCATTATAAACATGCTCGTCACATGGCAGATCCAGGTCTTTTAAACTGTCGTTTTGAGACTCCGATTCCTTTACGAGTTCCATAGGAGCTGCATCGACATTATTGAGGGTCCCCTCCCCCAGTCCAATGTTCATACCCTTTTTCCTCCTTCACCACGTAAAAATCTCATCAACACTTGAAAATTTTCCAACCCTGGAAATTTCGTAAAAACATAAAATTCGATTTCCCGAACCTCTTGAATTTTTACGATAGGCAATTCACTGCGTTGGAATTTTAAAATAAGTATCATACCGATATCGAATTTTTTACGCTTGATTTGGAACTCTCGAGAGACAAGAGTTTTATATAACTTCACGAGGTTCTTGCCATATTCCCAATATCGAATTTTTCGCTTCTAGCTTAGGTACTTTTGGGAAAATTATGCCAACGCAGCCAAATAGCATCGTAACCAAACGCTCGTTCCATTTGGAACGAAAACTCCGAACCGAATCCAACTCCAGCTCCAGCTGCGTGCTGGGGGTCATTATCGTATAATTTATTCGTCACGCGAAAAGTATACTCATTTTGAATTCGACGATAAAGTAAAATACGTAGAATCGTGGATTTACAACGAGCTCGGCAAAAGAGACATCGTGAAACATACGTATAAGTCGATTAATTACAAGCTAAAAGTGAATTCAGACTCCCTGCTCGGTTCACACGTCGTTGATCCTTTAAAATCCTCGGGTACCGTTTCCATTTCGCCTTCAGTGTCGTCGGAACCGATCCAAAGGAACTCTCCCTTTTCTCGATGTTTCGCTCGGGCATAATTATACATTCAGATTAAAGTCGTATGTCGACCGGCTGAGCTTCGAAGGCGGGGACATGATTATACAACGAAGATAGATAGTGTATAGAATAAGAGAAATGCGTGAAAAAAACGCATTAGGGACTACGAATCAGTCTAAACATGATAAAAAGACGCAACCCTGGAGAGTAACTCGCGTCGGGGTGTTGATGAATTAATCGTATTTATAGATGCAGATGCAAACGGTTTAATCTGAGGATTATTACCGCTTGTATCGGACCTCGGTAGGTGGGCGGAGGACATGGGAAAGAAAGGCGAGAAAATTAATAATAGATGCACAAGGGTTAGAGTAAGAGAGTATGTGAAGTAATTCGTCGTCATCGTCGTGCTGCTGAAAAAAATAGGGGCATTGTGGATCTTCGTCTTTTTAAAGTGATTGATATAAACTAAAGTAGCGAAACGGGCGAATTTGAGGATTTGTCAAGGATTTAGTCAAACAAAACGAACTGTAGGGGTGAGAAAAGGTTACAATTTTGGGTTATTTCGGTCGCGAATAGCGTCAGAAAGGGTGGTCTGGAGGGGTGTCAATGTCGAGCTTTTACATGCATATTGCACATGCATAAACGTTGCGTGCGAAGTAATTAATGAAAAGCTGCTAGAAAAATGGCGCATTCGTATAAAGAAATCTGACGAATTAATCAAAAGCTCGACAAGCTGTTGGGTTCCACCTAATGTTGGGAAAAAATCGAAAAAATATCGCAGGTTTGCAGCAAGGTGAGATAAGCTGCGATGCTTTTAGAGCCGAATTTTTAAAGTGAATTATTTTGTTGTTTTTCTTGAATCATTCGCGAACGATCCATCTTTGATCGGGTAAATAGTTAGTGAGTAGAAAAATTAAGTTTTAATCATGAATCGTTCGTAAAAGGTATCAAAGGGTATAGCCGGGTAAGAGGTGAATTTGGCCCTGGTTTCGATTTTCGATCTAACTACCCCAAATGATACCCCTTGATGTAAAAAAAATCTGGAAAAAATTTTGACCCCCACCCCACCACTTTCGGAGTTATGATCATTTTATTGCAATATTTTCAAGAATTTTTATTTTCAACGGAAATGAAGGAAATTTTTTGTTCTTTGGCACAAAGTTACATTTCGTAGAGGTGTATTTACGATAATTTTTCCAACAATTTTGGTGCACTTCTTCACATTTTTTCGGCTATTTGAAGTTTTCAATCGTAAAAAACACCATATAAGCGAAGAAGGACCACTTTTTGAAAATATCCCAAATACGTGTTTTTTAACGTACATTCACGTCACGTATTCAGTTTTGGCGATTTCGATGCCGCAAGGGCCGAAAATTGCGAAAACCCATACAGAAATGTTGTTATTTTAGCAGATTTTGAGCGTTCTGTATGGGAAGAAATGGCCAAATGAAAAAACTAATGTCGGATTCGTGTTAAGCGAGTCAAAATATCCCGATATGCACCCTTTTCGTGATCACTTTCCTTGAATCCTCGAAATTCTCAATTTTTGACATGAAAAATCAATGAAAAAGTTGAATTTTGAGACTTCAGGCAAAACGATCGCGAAATGAGTGCTTATCGGGGTATTTTGACCCGCTAAACACGAATCCGACGTTAGTTTTCTTTTTTTGGTCATTTTTTCCGTATAAAACGCTCAAAATTTGAAAAATCTGCTAAAATATCAACATATTTGCATGGGTTTTGTGATTTCAGTCTTTACAAGGGAAGTACACGAGGTGTGATCCATAAAAATGAAAAAAAATCAGGCTAGCTGAACATCACAAAAAAAATTCCTCGGCCAAAATTTTAGTCCCTAAAGTTGACCTGTGAGGGAAGGGGGAGTTATGTAGGTTTGAATTTCAAAAAAATTGCTTAGTGTATCGAAAAAATTACAAAAATCTAATGTAAGAAATAGGGAAATTGAAATAACTCCACAACTTATGGCGTTTAGAACGTATTTTTTTTTACCATGAACTAACCTCGTCATATGTCATCTGCAGAAGGGGTAGTCGCATGGATCCGCGTTTAATACTTCTGAGTGAATTTTCACTCATACTTTATTAGGCGATTTTTCAGAATTCAAGTTCTCATAACTCCCCCCTCCCTCAATAAGTCAACTTGAGGGGCTAAAATTTAGGCCGAGGAATTTTTTTGTGATGTTCAACTAGGCTGATTTTTTTTTTCATTTTGATGGATCACACCTCGTGTACTTGCCTTGTGAAGACTGAAATCGCAAAAACCCATGCAGAAATGTTGATGTTTTAGCAGATTTTTCAAATTTTGAGCGTTTTATACGGGAAAAATGACCAAAAAAAGAAAACTAACGTCAGATTTGTGTTTAGCGGGTCACAATACCCCGACATGCACTTATTTCGCGATCGTTTTGCTTCAAGTCTCAAAATTCACCCTTTTCACTGATTTTTCACGACAAAAATTGAGAATTTCGAGGATTCAAGGAAAGTGATCACGAAAAGGGTGCATATCGGGATATTTTGACTCGCTTAACACGAATCCGACATTAGTTTTTTCATTTGGCCATTTCTTTCCATATAGGACGCTCAAAATTTGAAAAATCTGCTAAAATAACAACATTTCTATACGGGTTTTCGCAATTTTTGGCCTTTGCGGCATCGAAATCGCCAAAACTGAATACGTGACGTGAATCTACGTTAAAAAACACGTTTTTGGGATATTTTCAAAAAGTGGTCGCTCTTCGCTTATATGGTGTTTTTTACGATTGAAAACTTCAAATAGCCGAAAAAACGTGAAGAAGTGCACCAAAATTGTTGAAAAAATTATCATAAATACACCTCTACGAAATGTAACTTTGTGCCAAAGAACAGAAAATTTCCTTCATTTCCGTTGAAAATAAAAATTCTTGAAAATATTGCTATAAAATGGCCATAACTTCGAAAGGGGTGGGGGTGGGGGTTGTCAAAATTTTTTCCAGATTTTTTTACATCAAGGGGTACCATTTGGGGTAGTTGGATCGAAAATCGAAGCCAGGGCCAAATTCACCTCTTACCCGGCTATACCCTTTGATTGAGAGTTATTTACGATTGAATCAGATTATAATTGAAGTTATTGTTATCTTCCAGATTACAAGAACAAATCTATTGATTTAGAAAATCTTTTTTTTTTTGGAAATCGAAACAAATGAACTCCACTTGAATAATAATTTCCACAACATGTATTGTCCGACCGTTATATCTTGGCAGGTTTGTATTTGTGTTAAAGTAGCAACACTCGTCACTCACACTGTTTCAGGGATTATCAAAATACATTAAATTTAGAAAAAAATAATTACAAACGAACGAAAGTGATAATAGATAATCTGATCATGAAGAAAATGGTAACTTTATTTCATATTTTTACTTTGAGAATAACTATCCTCTGATGAGGGAATGGGAATGGCTATTCGTCTAGATTATCATAAAAATTTACATTTAGTTCTGGCAACTTAACGACATTTTCATAAAAACAAACAACGTACCTAATGTATACCTTTGACATTTTTGGTCCTGATTATATGTTTCGTTTCAGCCCATACGAATTCAATGAATTTGAACTCTGGCATGTATGGTAGTAACCTTAAAACATTTTGCCCATGACTTCGTAAAATTTCATCAATCCTATATTTGAGATCGTACAGTTCATACTTCCTCATCTTTTCTTCACAAGGTATATCTTTGTTCTTCAGCCAATCAAGCATCACTGATTTTAAGGATGACTGTGTTGGGACCTTCCCTTCAATCACTGAGTGATAACTGATAACTGGCATTGTCCATAATTATCACCGAGTTAGGAAAACAAAACACGAAATATAAACGACAAACAGCTATGGAAATCCCCATTTTTTGTATTTTTAGTGTTTTTGGTTGATTAAAGCTCTTACAGAATGCTGCAGCTACTTATTTGTATCATGAACCTTCAATTTTGGAAACAAATTGCAAGATTTTAATTTTAAAAAAAGCTTATGGCATCATGTAGGTATAAACAATGTTTATCCTACTTAATGATTGTGACATAAGAGAATTGAAATTTGAGAAGCCCTGCATGAAAATTTCCGGAGTTTTACTACTTTTACACAAATACAAACCTACCAAGATTGAACATTTCATCGCCATCTTAAATTAATTAATTACATTTCCACGAATAAACTTTAAATTCCATAAGTAAAAAATAGAAATTATTGATAGAAATCAACGATCACATGTAGTGAAATTTTTTTCCACCAGTGACGTCAAAAACACTCACACCAGTAGGTACACAAACATGGTAATGCCTCTGTAGGGGTTATGCGGTATGCTGGACAAAAAAATCAAACGCAATGTATTCTTGGGCTCATTTTGCGTCCAATGAGCCAAAGTTTGAGGAAAACTGTTGGCACAAATACAAAAGGCCGTGGTGGAATTTCAAAGTTTTGAAAACACGCGATTTTCTCTCCCTTTGATTAGAAAATAAGTTATAAAAAAAATCTGAAACTTGGGTTGCAACCTATCAAACTGTGTTAAAATTTCACGAGCAAAACGAAATTATTGATGAGAATTAATTTTGAGCAATTTTAACCCATTTTGAGCCCCAAATTGAGTCAATTTTTGAGTATTTTCAAAGAACTGACATGTGACTTATGAAAATGGGGTAGAATTTGCCAGAAATTCAACAAAACCATCCAAATTTTTTTTAGCAACTTTTGAGAATTTTGAGCCTGAAATTGAGTCAATTTTTGATTAATTTCAAAATACAAAAGTTGGGTGTATTTCTCCCCAATCAGTGCCCATTCGGGATGGAGTTTAGAAGTTTAAAACTAAGCGGATTTCGTTTCATTCAGAATATTATTCTATTTTGATTTTTGGTTTTTCTATGAAATTCTAATCCATACTGGTAAGTAAGTATATCTAAAAACCTACAAAATCAAAAGCTCAAAAATCTCAAAAGTTGCTCAAAAAAAGTTTTCGGATGGTATTTTTGAATTTCTGGCAAAATTCTACCCCACTTTCATAGGTCACGTGCCAATTTTTTTTAATTAATCAAAAATTGACTCAATTTGAGGCTCAAAATTCTCAAAAGTTGCTCAAAAAAGCTTTGGATGCTTTTGTTGAATTTCTGACGAAATTCTACCCCACTTTCATAGGTCACATGTCAATTCTTTGAAAATACTCAAAATTGACTCAATTTGCGGCTCAAAATTGACTCAATTTGTGGCTCAAAATTCTCAAAAGTTGCTCAAATTTTTTTTGGATGGTTTTGTTGAATTTCTGGCAAATTCTACCCCCCCTCCCTCCCTCTCCCCCCATTTTCATAGGTCACATGTCAGTTCTTTGAAAATACTCAAAAATTGACTCAATTTGGGGCTCAAAATGGGTTAAAATTGCTCAAAATTAATTCTCATCAATAATTTCGTTTTGCTCGTGAAATTTTAACACAGTTTGATAGGTTGCAACCCAAGTTTCAGATTTTTTTCATAACTTATTTTCTAATCAAAGGGAGAAAAAATCGCGTGTTTTTAAACCTTTGAAATTCCACCACGGCCTTTTGTGCCAACAGTTTTCCTCAAATTTTGGCTCATTGGACGCCGAATGAACCCAAGAATACATTGCGTTTGATTTTTTTGTCCAGCATACCGCATAACCCCTACAGAGGCATTACCATATTGTGCACTGAGAAAAATGGAGAATGAAAAATGAATAGAAAGTGTTGCAAAAAATTATAAATTTTATTCAAAAAAAATAAATTTTATCCAAAAAATAATAAATTTTATCTAAAAATAATAAAGTTTATCAAAAAAAAAATAAAGTTTATCTAAAAATAATAAATTTTACTTATCAAAAAAAATAAAGTTTATCCAAAAAAAATAATAACGGGGCACCATTCGCAAAATTAGCAATTTTTATTTAAAAAAATAATAAAATTTATCACGAAATTTGGTAAAGTTTATTGCATAGAAAATAAAGTTTGTCAATTTTGCGATAAATATTATTATTTTGCAATAAATATTATTATTTTGCGATAAATATTATTATTTTTTGAATAAATTTTACTAGTTTTGTGAATGGTGCCTTTTTATTATTACGTTTAATAAAATTTATTTTTTATTTTTTTGAGTGTGCCAAAAATGATCGAATTGGGCAAAAAATCACACATTGGGGGGCCCAGCACCCCATTGTGCCCGTGACCCAAGGGATGTGACATATATTTGGAGTCAGGGTAGTGTCTGCTACCAGAATGTGAAAAAAGTTATTTTCCAAAGTCAGATTTATTAATTGGAAAAAAAGGGGGGTTTACAGGCCTCAGCTCCCTATTGTGCCGAGGCAAAAATCCAAAATTCGGGTTTTTGAGACTACGGGACCCATACCTACAACAAACCAACTGATTTTTTTGTCCGGCGAAAATGCACACTAATTTCGATTTCCAGAGCACTTTTTGCCTCTTGGACTGTAGACTAGTGGGATATAAAGTTCTCAGAAATTATAGAAAATTTTTTAAAAATTTTTTTGTTCAGTTTTGATAAAAATGGCCATAATTAGTAAGCATCTTCAATAACTAAACCGGCTTCATTTGTATTTTCTTCCTCTTCTTTCCACTTCCCTGTCAGACTGACTTATTGTAATGGTCTTGCTTATATTTTGACGTAATTCCAATGAAAAAAAATCCGACTAAAAAAGTACCCCATCAGTCGAATGGAGCTTTTCGATATGTAAATGTATTAGTTTCCGGTATACGAGATGGTCTTTGAAACACGAAGACCTCGTTGAAGAGAGGGTAAGGAAAAGAACAAGGTAACGAAATAAAAGGAGAGAAAAATGAATGCAAAAATTATCGCCTGGCGTTACGTTTAGTTCGGGTTGGTTTTTCTCGTGTACTCGGTAAGCTCGCTGCTCGACACGAGATCGCTTATTTTTTCTAACGCAATTTGAAATTTTTTCACTCTTTTATTCGACTGGTTCGCGAACAAAATGCAAATTTAATCGTTTCCTTTTCATTGTACGTTTTTCTAAAAGCACTTTCGACATGATTAAAGGCGTCGACGACGTAGCTATACGAGAAAAATACGCATCTACCGCACATACCCGGCCATCCTCGAGAATGAGTACGAGTCCGGTGCGGGGTAAAAAATCGAGATATATTGACATAAGAAATCGTACAGCGGCGTTATTCTTTTCGGAAGAATCGAGTTGTTTTTTGGGTTTTTCTTCTGTGTCGGGCGTGTGTATTGTGTATATGAAGCTGCCTTTGCAGCGTATGTATAGAGAGCGAAGGTTATATCGAGACGATGGAGGTATGCACCTAATAGCTTCTGTATACCATAACGTCTTCATCGATCGTGTAGCCCTTTTTATTATGATTTATAGACGAAAACTAACCCTCGCCAATAAAATGTAAAATTCGTGCCTGCCCTTAACAGTGCGATGTCGTTGCGGTAAAAGAATTTCTGTTTGCCCATTGCCATTGCGAACCTTCCTCTCTCTCCGGGCCCCGAAAACTCGGCACATTTTCGTGAGATTTACGAAGCTTACCGTTTTTAAAAACGCGATTTACAGTGCTCGTTATGGCCACCGAGATGCCTTTTTTGCTGGGTGGTTTTTTCTCTCGGATGATTTTTCGTGCTGGGGTTTTTTTCGCCGGCGATCTTGGTCGAAAAGCTCATAACGTATGAGATGATTTTTCTAAATTGTTTTACGATGAATTACGCTGGAAAGTTGCATCGGCGAGGCCATTGACGTATATAAAACATCCGAAAGGGTGGCTCTGCGACTTTATCGGACTGAAAATTATTCGTAGACGCCGCGATGCCGGACCAGTATATCCAGATTATGGAATATTTTCGTCTATTGTCACACGATGGGGGGGGGGGGGGTCGTGGAGAAAGAAAAAAAATAGGGGATCGGTGAAAGGCAGCCATGGAGAGATATGAAAAACGCTGCGAGGGAGAAAGATCTGCAGGTCTCTGGTCGCGTAGAAGAGAATCAGTTAACGCTCGCTTGCTACGATTATTGAATAAACTTTGAAACCCATGCACGAATAATAGCGTAAAGATTACGTATTCGAAAAGATCTCGATGTGTGTGCCGGGTTTGCATTTGTCGTTGTCTTTGTATGGTACGTGTACGAAAGGTACCAACGTATAAAGTGTACACGGTTATAGCATGTTTTATCCTAAGCTATTCACCTCGAGGTGGAATTCAAATAGCATTCGCCACTGCTGCTGGAAACAATACGCGTATATATACGTTGAAGCGAACCGGAATAATTTCCAATTCTACCGACTGCGACATCGTCCACTGACCGAGTAATTTAAAAAACAAAATTTCACCCAATCTCGATTCGAATTTATTCGCGTGAAAAATTTTCCACGTGTGGGTCAGCCTCTCTTTCTCTGTGTTTCCAACTTTGCGGATAATGAAATTTATATCCGTAAGAGTAGCCAGGATGAGAGGGGAAAAGGGATGACTTTTGAAATAAGTTCAACGAAGCTGTAATCGTATAAGGGAGTAGGGGTACCAATACAGGATCTTTGTAGTGGCTCTTATTACTTTTGCAATTTCTACAGCACGCAGCGTGGTGCATTTGGATCGCGAAGATGCAAATCGACCGGTATGGTAATTTGAGCAGTTAATTAAACCACGAGTCAAAGTGCCAAGAGGGTCAACTCGCTGAAATTATTGTAAGAAATGAGTTAATCGAGGTGTTCTGTTGGTAGGGAGATTGCTTTGTTCTGTGCATGCAAATATACGAAGTTTTGCCAGTGTTTGAATGTAATTATGTGTACTTTTTTTGACGAAAAAGGGTTGCAGTGTGTAAGATTTCGTCTATGAGAAGTTTACATTTGATTTCTTTTGCTGGGTAAATGCATGGTCCTAATTGTACGATGCTGAGAAGTGAAATTTGCTGGCTAAATTGCTAATAAGTATTTAGAAAATGAAAACGTCGAGGGAAAATCATAGATTAGTCGCTCTAATTTGGAGGATGACTTCTAATTCGTGATGAATATTTTTGAAAATTGAAACAAATTTAAAACGAATACTATTCCGAAAAAATTAGTCTCCAACCTTGAGAATAGATTTTTTTTTTGGGGGGGGGCATCATTTAGTGACCATGTTGGATTTTTTTTCCTGAACCTGAAAAGGTAAATATTTTCATGGAACTCAATTTTTGTAATCTTTGTAAATTAAAGTACAGTATGACACTTGGGCTTGTCAATGGTAAACACTTCTCAATATCTCAGAACTAAGAAGAGATACCAAGACGGTTCAAATGGTAATGAATTCTTGGTGACGAGGACATTGGAGATTGATAATCAAACTTCTAGTCTTTCCTATAGGGTGTCCACAAATTGAGGAACCGGTTTGGGTCAAAAAATGGGGGTTTGGTTTTTTTATTGAAATAAAGTCTACACACTGACGCGATTAAAATGTAATATGTTTTTTTGGAACCGGTTCAGCAGTTTCGAACCAGTGGTCAATAATATCCAAAAAAAGTGAAGATATGAAAAAAAGTTTGAAACAAAAGTTGTAGATAATTAAAAAACAATCATTATTTGTTCCGTAATTTTTTTCCCATCTTGCAATGGAAAGAAGTAATGGTACAAAGAATTCGAGTATAATTTTATCCTTTTTAACCCATAACTCTTCTCCATTGCTGGATGTGAAAAAAATTACAGAACGTGAAATGTTCAGTTTTCAATTCTCTACAACTTTTATTTCAAACTTTTTTTGATATCTTCACTTTTTTGAAACCGGTGCTAGATGAACCCAATTTTTCCAAGTTTCTTGGGTGTTTTTTTTTCAATTCGATAATCAGTTTCTCAAAAAGTGAAGATATGAAAAAAAGTTAGGAATAAAAGTTGTAGAGAATTAAAAACTAAACTTTTCACGTTCTGTACATTTTTTTTCATTCAGCAATAGAGAGAAAAAAAATTATACTCAAACCTTCTGTACGACAACTTATTTTCATTGCAAGATGGGAAAAAAATTACGGAACAAAAAATGTTTGTTTTTTAATTCTCTACAACTTTTGTTTCGAACTCTTTTTCACATCTCCACTTTTTTGGATATTATTGACAACTGGTTCAAAACTGCTGAGCCGGTTTGTAAAAAACATATCACATTGTTAATCGCTTCAGTGTGTAGACTTAATTTCAATAAAAAAAATCGGACCCCCATTTTTTGACCCAAACTGTTTTCTCAATTTGTAGACACCCTATAGAAAGGACTAGAAGTTTGATTATCGATCTTCAATGTCCTCGTCGCCAAGAATACATTGCCGTTTGAACCCTCTTGGTATCTCTTCTCAGGTCCGAGATTTCGAGAAATGTTTACCGTTGACAAGACTTCTGTGTCATACTGTATAACTAAATTTTCTAAAAATTTCCAACTTCTAAAAATTTTTCCGAATTTTGAAAAAAAATTATCAAATTGGAGAATATGTGATGACGCAATGTTCAATTGTTTCCAAATCTCGTAAAATATGGAAAATTTTCTAAATTTAGAGAAAATTGTTTACAAATTTTTCAAAAATCCCCAAATTTAATGTTTTTTTAATTTTTGAAGAAAAATTTTTCAAGTTTGAAACAAATTTTTGAATTTTTTCTCCAGTCATAGAAGTTTTTTTCAACTACAAACCATCATTGAAATACTGATGAATGAATTTTTTCTGAGCCTACCTGTGCAATTTTTATAATCTTGGCTCTCGTTTCCTTTTGAGGACAGAATATTGAAAAAATGATGAAATTTGAGTTTTTGAACTCATTTTCCTACTGAAAAATGGGAGAAAATTCAATTCTCAAATAATTGCATAAACTTTCCTATCTTCCAGAAAGTTTGAATTTTTTTGAAATAGAAAAAGTTTCAGCCTCTTACCTTACCTCATGGTTGAAGCACATAATATCTCGTTGCATTCTTGGAGACAGCGCTTCTCCAGAGTGATTGTATCTCTTGACGATCTTCTCAAAACCGTTGATATTCTCAGATATGTTTTTGGATGTGTCGTATCGCCAAGAACCTAGGGCCAACCAAGCAAAATATTCAAAAAAAAATTTTAATCGCCTATAATTTTGAAGATAGGCAAAAATTGATGAGAACCTTTTTTGCTGAAAATCTTTTTTTTACTTAAGACACAAAAGTATTTTTTTGATACCAAGTGTTTTAGATTTTTTAAAAAAAACTAAAAAAGAAAAAAGTGTACTATGTTTTTCAATTATTTTCATTCTTTGCAGAATAGCGCCTGTATTTTTAGAGATAGGAAAAAGGTAATAATGACCTTTTTTGTAGGAAATTCAATTTCCTACAAGGTGTTGGTCTTGGTTTTTCGATTTTTCAAAATTTAAGTTCATTACGTTCACTTGAAAAATGAAATTTTGGGTACTGTTATCTTCCTCCCATGAACGGGGGGGGGGGTGCGATGAATTAGTATCGGTCTAAGCTACATGTTGGTACTACCCTCGTGTAAATCCGCCATATCACCTGTGGCGGGTTGAAGATTATTTCATCTCAAATGAACCGTTCGTGAATGAATCGATCGAATTCAGAGAAATCGCGTTTACGAAAGATTCGATCCATGAGCTGCTAAAATCGTTTGCAACTAATTAATCATTTCTATTTCATTGACGTTTTACACTGAAAAAAATGAGAAATTAAAAATAAATAAAAAGTGCTTAAAAAATAATAAATTTCATCAAAAAAATAAATTTTATCCAAAAAAATAATGACGGGGCACCATTCACAAAATTGGCAAAATTTATTCTCAAAAAATAATATTTATCGCAAAATTTGGTAAAATTTATTTCGATGCAATAAATTTTAAAAAATTTCGCGATGAATATTATTTTTTCAGAATAAGGTAAATTTTGCCAATTTTGTGAATGGTGCCCCGTTATTATTTTTTTATTTTCGATAAAATTTATTAATTTGTTTTTTTTTTAGTGTACCTATGATTGGGAATTCTTAGAATACCTAAGTTGACCAATTATCCAAAAAAATACATAATGTGAGTATTAAGTCAAATTTAAATCATATAATTGTTTAGTTAGTAGATCCGAATGATTCATGTGAAACTGATTCGATTTTGTGCTCACGAATAGACTTCTGTGAAAAAAAAAGAAGAGTGCAAAAAAGACTTTAAGAAAACTATAATAACGTTATTTTTGGGGTATCCATTCTGCATCCCTGATAAATCCGGAATACGTACTCACAACTTCAATTACAAAACAAGTGGACCACTGGACATCGTGAAGATCTGCTTCTCAAATACCCAAAATCTCGTCTGCTTTTATTACTCCATCTATACGACATTTGATATCTTTTCGCCAATTTAGTCATCAAACGTCGACAAAGTTTATCCACATTAAAAGAAAGAAACTGCTATCCTAAAAGAAAATTGGCCCGAAATCTGGGGAGCTATTTTTTGATATGGGGGAACCAAAGCTACATCATTATTACTATTACGACGATATCGTGCCACAGCGAGGGATCTCGTTGGGGTGTGTTTTTCCTCATCTGCGAAAGTTTTTCTTGACTTATAAGGGTGTAAAAACAATTGACAATAACGGTAAAGGCTGTCGAGTAGATTAGGTATTCTCATCTCGTTTACGAAACCGACGAGTAAACCTCGCGAATTTAGTAAAATCTTTTCCACCGTCGACGGTGCGGTTGCTTCCTTCCCGGCGAAAAAAATAATTCCACGAAAAGTATATAAGAGAAGAAAATACTCCCAGAGCTGTAGAAAAAAAGAGGGTTATTCGCATATACTAGGAAAGCTCTTCAAATACGGATAAAAAAAGAGAAGTGAGGAATAAGGCGAGTAACCGTTATGAAAAGCCAACAACTATGATAATATTTTCATGCCGATCTCACCCGCGCCCGTTCGCTGGCGCAGGGCGCACGCACATATAGCGTAGTTAGGATAACGCCATGCTATACCACGAAAATGGGATATTCTTCGAGATAGTAGCTTTTGTGTGTAGGTATTGGAGCGCGCGTCTGGTGCCGGAGCCAGATGGCAGCGGTGAGAAAATTATGGATTTATTTGCCGCTACGTACGGCGAAATGTGCGCCTTGCGGTATAAACACCGCACACCACGAGAAGCGTCAGTACGAAGCCCGAAGCCGAGAGTACTTTTTAATGAAAACGTCGACCGTCGTTTTGGGAATTTTTTGGCCGAATGATGTGATTTAGAGGATTTAACGAGTTCGCGAACGAAACCGCCAGCGTCGCGACGCTAACGCAGCTTTACCGCTTCGGCGAAGGTTTTATCATTAAGGGTAGCTGGAAATTTCCTCGATTATAGGTAAATGGGTTAGTAAGTCTTGTGAAGAAGTTTAAGGTGTAGCAAGTGTTAATAATGATACCGAAATGGGTCAGTTTTTATCGCGACCGAGTAAGTTTTCCAGTATGTGTACGCGACGCGATATTTCAACCAGGCTGAGCAAAGTTCCAAACTTACGATACGAATTTCACTACAAGGAAGATAATTCAACGTGGTCGTGGGCGTCTCGTCGCCAAGCTACGATATTTTTTTTCAAATTAGGCGGTCTTGTGTTTGGGGTAGGTGTTTCAGAGAATACGTGGTTTCGATTTGGGACGACAAATGGTGTGCTGATTGCTTCAAAGGTCAATGTAACTGGGTCAAGTCAGAGAAAGGGACTAAGGTGATGGGAAAATTGTACAGATTTATAAAAATGTCTACATTGTGCTTCCGTTTTGATGAATGAAAAAAAATACCATTTGAATACTTTTTGATCATTTTTGGGCAAAAAAACAAAAATTGCCAAGATGAAGAGGGAGGTATTTTATTTTTTTGATAGAAAAAATCTATAGTTTCTTTTTCGATATCCATCCCTTGGACGAATTACTAGTTCAAGATTATCAATCAAAAATGATGTTCTTAAATGGCCCTCCTGGCGCAGCATGGCTTTTTTTGAATGATTGTCCGCTGTCTAAGTCAAAATTGTTCTGTAAGACAATAGAGCAAGGACGAGGAGGAAGGATGAAAATCAATTTCAAAAAATCGTTAGTTCGAGAAATTTTTCCGAATTTTCGAAAAATTTGAGGAATTTAGAATATTTTGCCAAATTTGGGTATTTATCAAATCTCATTTGTTCCAAGATACTTATACCTGGTCATAATGTCCAGAATCTTGCAAAACTTCAATCCGGACAGCGCGAATCATTTCGATCAGTGAGCAGTCAACTCTTTTTAACCTCTTTCAGATGCTGGTATAGTGATAACAGGTTGAAACGAGTTGAATGCTCATTGACCGAAACGATTCGCGCGGTCTGGATAATTTTGGTCAATTTTTTTTACAAATTCTTCAAAAAAATTAAATCGTCCAAAAAATAGACATTTTATCAAAAAAAATTCAAAATCAAATTTTCCAAATTATAAAAAAATTAATTTTGAACTGTTTCAAGGCTTAAAAATTGAATTCAATCCTCAACATGTGAAACAGAAAAAAAAACAAACAATTTAAAAAAAATACCTAACTTTTAATTCAGTCTTGGGCACCATCATCAAGTCTTATACTAGGAATTGAAAATATTTGATCAAATCGTTCGCGAACGATTCTTCAGTCATATTCAAGATTGGCTCATTTTTTTATCAAATCATTCGTAAACGTAAAAGATTCGTTTTTGATCGAATCGTTCGCGTATGATTTGTTGATCATTTTCAAGATTTACATACCGGGTGCTCGATTAATTATGGCTCCCCCCGATACTTTTTATGTCAAAAATCGTAAGTTGGCAATACTTCTTTAAATTAAACAAATCGAACGAAGTGTAGCCAACTTACGATTTTTGACCTAAAAAGTATCGGGGGGAGCCAGAATTAATCGAGCACCCGGTAGGTACTCGTTTTTTTATTAAATCATTCGCGAATGACTCGTTTTTGATCGAGTCGTTCGTAAGTGAGAGAATGATTCTTCTTTGATGAATCATTCGTAATCTATTTATGTAAATTTCTTGATCGGCTGATTTTTAACAAATCTTTCCCCAGCCACTTGTATTTGATCGAATCGTTCGAGAACGAGTAATCTTCACTCAAATCGTTCACGAATGACTCATTTTTTATTGATATGTTCGTGAATGATATTTTCGAAAAAATCGTTTGCAAACGATTCATTATTCATTTCAAGTTTGACACATTTTTAACCAAGTCATTCGCTACCTTTTCAACTGTATTTTAGAATTTGATTTATTTTTCATCAATACGTTCATAAACGACTCGTTTCTGATCAAATCATTGATGAATGACTGATTTTTGATCAAATCGTTCCTGATCGATTCATCAGTCATTTCATGTTCGATTTTTTTCAAATAAATCATTCTTCAAAGTCGTAATTGATGGAATCGAGCGTGAATCACTCATCGTAACTCATACTAATCACGAACGACATGCCTTTGATCAAATCGTTCGTGAATAGTTGAATCAAGAATTTCAATTTCGTTCCATTTTTGCTCGGATTATTTGTCAACAACTCGCATTCGATTAAATCATTCGCGAACGACTCATTAATCAAAATATTGGCCGAATTACTGTTGTTTGTGATCAAATTGTTCTTGAACAACTTGTCATTGATTTAATCGTTCGCGAACGACTTTGTTTTGGATGAAACCCAATCGTTTGCGAACGAACTTGTTCTAGATGAAATCGTTCGTTCGCGAACTCATTTTGGATAATACCAAATCGTTTGTGAACGAACTTGTTTTGAATAGAACCAAATCGTTCGCGAACGAACTTGTTTTGGATAAAACCAAGAAGTTCGCGAACGAACTTACTTTGGATAAAACCGAATCATTCGCGAACGACTCGTATTTGATTGAATCGTTCGTGAACGACTCATTAATCTAAATATTGGCGAACTACTGTAGTGTGATCAAATTGTTCTTGAACAACTTGTCATTGATTTAATCGTTCGCGAACGTCTTTGTTTTGGATAAACCCCAATCGTTCGCGAACGAACTTATTTTGGATGAAATCAAATCGTTCGCAAACGAGCTTGTTTTAGATAAAATCGTTCGCGAACGACTTTGTTTTGGATAAAATCAAATCGTTTGCGAACGAGCTTGTTTTAGATAAAATCGTTCGCGAACGACTTTGTTTTAAATCAAATCAAATCGTTTGCAAACGAACTCATTTTGGATAAAACCAAATCATTCGCGAACGAACTCATTTTGGATAAAATCAAATCGTTCGCGAACGAACTTGTTTTGGCTAAAATTGTTCGAGAATAATTCACTTTCGGTCATTTGCTAATGACTCATTCTGGTGGCATCTTTCTCATATGTCAGTTTTCAGTGATTCACAATTCACTTCGGTCATTCATATGCTCAATTCAACTCATTTATAAAAATATTGCGCAACGCAGACCAGCAAAATATAATTCTGGGAGAAGGTTGCGAACTGAAACTCGAAAAACTTAAATTTTTGAGTAAACTCGACTTGTTTTAGAACAGCTCGTATTATTTACCTAAACTATTTTTTTAGTTCTTCTGAGGTGCACATTACACAACATGTGTTCACTATCGCGCTGAATTTTAGAATAAGCTTCGACTTGTTTTTTTCATCGAAGCGAAGAAAAATTTGAAAAAAAATCGTACCAAAATAGACCAGAATGCGTCCCTCAAAGTTGATACAAAAGATAAACTTGACTTTCAAAAATAAGCCAATATCTGAATGAAATCGAGCTCAGACTAAAAGTGAGATATTTTCGAACACATCTAAATCCTCACCCTGCCATATTGCCATCCGGTATCGTACCTGAGAATATGGCAATAAAGACGACAGCGTCGGCGGTTTTCTTTCGTCGCGTCGTCGTTTCTCTATACACCGCGAATATTCTTCATTTCTGTATAAAATTTTAATTATACAAACGCCTACAGCCGGCTGAAACCGCGACGCGGCGCGGCTCGTTTATTTACCGAATTAATAGAGAATCTACCGGCGTATGCGAGGAAAAGGAGCAGGAAGAGAAACGAGCTTTTTGTGTGTAAGTTTGAAACAGCCGCCGCCGTATTCGGGCGCATTTTCAAATACATAGTAGTTCCTTATACGTAAATTGTATGCATGTAGGTTGTATATAAAACATATAGGTAGCTGGAGAAAAGGTTATATGTAATGTACATATAACGAAAAAGCATCAGCAAAATGGTGTGTATCTTTGGCGTCTCACCTCTCGCTTCGGGTATCGGCACAGGGCACACACATGTGCGTACGAAAGCGCATTAAACTTTATTACAAACTACAAACGGCGAACCGAGCGAGCTTTTTCGAATAGGTACCTTTCTTAAATCTCAATTCCGCCTAGTTCCCTATCAAAGGCATACAGTTCCGCTTTTTTCTTCCTCACGGCCCTGAAAAGTCAGCTCATCGTCGTACCATCGTGTTCATGGTCTGCGGAATATGGAGTCATGCAAATGGACAGCTCTTCTTTTTCAATCTACCATCGAGGGTATTTTTCATCGTCGTTAATCGATGTTTCGTGTATTATCGCGTTTATGCATCCGGCAAGTGTACGCTGTCGTCGCCGCCTCGTCGAGAAATTAATATAAAAAAACGCTTATAAAAGGGGATATTCGGTACGTTGTCGCGAGCGTCGCGATATCATATTCGAGTATAAATTTTTATTATTATAACCAAAATACCAGCATCGTCGAAGTCGAAGCACCCTCTGTAAACAGACATATTGTCATATAGGTAGGTACGACTCCCTTTTTGGCGAGGGCGAGATTTTTTTCTTTCTTTTTTCCAAATAAAATACACCGAATCATGCGATTTTATTAAACGTTTTTCCCCATTTATGGTCACGAAGTAAAATACCTCCGGATTGCTTTTGAAATTAGGAACAGGGTGCTCGAAGCAATGCTCGTTGGATCAATTTCTGAGTTTTGTCAGTGTCGCATGTTTGGTTACTCTCGTATTCTTTGGGGGATTTTTTTTCATAATATCGAAGAAGGAGTTGAGTTGAGGAAGGGTTGTAGATGCTTGATTGCCAAAGAAATGAAAGTATGGAGATAAAGATATGACTTTTTCAAAATTGGTTTATTTTGCGAAGTTGAATAACGATTTTTGTATGGTTGAGTGATATGCCTTGCTTTGAAATTTTAAAAAATTTTCCTGTACGTTTCTGATGAATTATAATTGCATTATTGGTATGGGCTGATGGACCTAGTAGTCTGAACCTCTTTTTAAAAAATTCTGTTGCTTGCTCCTCTCCCCTTCAGAAAATCCAAAAGATCGCGTCGAAAGCAGACAATTTTTTCAATATTTATGTCCAATAGATACTTTGTGAAAAAAAGTTGTGAATTGTATCTTTTTTTTTTTACAAGTTATAAAGTCTGATTTTGTTAGAGAAAAATTCGCCAATTTTAAATTTTTTTGAAAAATTCAATTTTTTACTTTTGAAATTTTTCATCTCCAGATCACCAGAATTTTATTTCAAGGGATAAAAGAAGGGCAGGAAAATTTCAAAAAATCACAATTCGAAAAAAATTGAAGAAAAATTATATAATTCGAAAATATCAAAAAGTTTATAATTTGCTGAATTTCTCAATTTACATCCTGAATTTCTAAACTGGTATTCATATTGTAGATACTGAAAGATTTCGTCTAGAAATCTTTTTCAAGATGATTCAATTGATTATACATGTAAAACATACATTTTGTTTTTTACTGTAAATTTGGAAAATGGTTTATTTTCCAATATTCGTAATTAATCTTGAAATTCTCTTTTTGTTTCAGGTGAGTATTCGAACTTTATGGAATTAATCAAGATAAAATATTATTTACATCCATATTATTTGTAGTAAGTCAAATCAAATTTCATTTGAATGTATGTATTAAATCCCCTATAATGTTTCAATTTATGATTATGAATATCTTTTTACTGCATCTCCAAGATTGAAAAATCGAGCTAATTTTCATAAGAAGTACAAGACGAGTATTAAGTCTTCCAAGGAAACAAAAATGAGATATGTTCTATCTATTTGTGAAAAATTATCCATCAAAAAAGAATTCAAAGTGAAGGTCAAATTTGGAAACTCCTAGAATGACTTTGCAAATCGATTTTAAAATTTTTTATCAAATATACATACATTTGTGATCTAAGAGATGTAGAAATTGGTTGGATGGTTTCGTTTTCCTTCTGTAATCGTGTTGTGGGGGGGGGGGGTAGTCTGGCGATGAATATTTTTAATGAAAAATTAGTGAAAAAATGAAAAATCCCAAAGACGCGAAATGTTTGTGAATTTTTTTTATGACTATGATTTAAGATGCAGATTTTTTTCTTATTTAAAAATTTTTCTGTAATAAATTTGATCTCGTTGATTTTTTTCGGGGAGGGGAGGGGGGGTCGAGTTGAGAGGGTTTTGAAAATTTGGTAAAAGGGTAATGAAAAAGTAGTGATTTAAAAAAAAAATCCTTTTCATATCCTGAATAGGTAGGAATAACGCAAGTTAAGCAAAAATAAAAGCAAAATTGTTGAAAAAATTCAATTTCAATTGTTTTTTTGTTCATACGTTTTTATTCGAAGTATTTTCTTTTTTCTTTTTTTTTTTTTTTGATTGAAAACATTATGTCAGCCATTTTCTGGGGAAACCGAGAACAGTTACGAAATTTTGGGATTTTTTCTCCGAAGTCAGAAATTTCTTAGCTCGATTTTGAGATGTTTGAGTACCTAATGAATTTTGAAAAAATGATAATTTTTTTAGGAAAAAGAAAGTAAATGTTAATAATCGAAGTTTGAAGTTTTTGTAGCTCCCCTCCTTCTCCTCAAGAGAAAAAAAACAAAAGTCAAAGACAATTAGAAAACAGTCGTAAGAATGGGGGGGGGGGGGGGTATTGGAAGTCAATTAATGGCGTAAAACTTTAATTTAAAAAAAAACTGATATTCATTGAAATTTTGTATAATTTTATTTTTAAAGTCTGATTTAATTTTTCTGTAAATCGAGAATGCTTCGAATTTATTTCTTTGTAAAACCTTGGAGCGAAAAGCGAAAAATCCTTCTCTCTACTCGGTGTGATGTGGAAAACCTGTAAGTGAAAAAAACAATTAGTGTAATCGGAATTAAAATCAATGAGACAATTTCTCATTTTGTATTTTCGAAAAATTTGGTGGTAGAGTCCTGTAAAATCCATGTGAACGTCTTATCAAAATTCTGTTTTTCAAATTCGAGATTTTTCAAGGCATCTTGGCAGTGGACGGGTAGGGGGGGTAGAAAACTTAGAAAATTGGTCTAGAAAACAACCTGAAAATGTAGAGGAAAATTATTATTGAAGAATGATGGACTTTTTGGGGAAATTCGACAAAACCGAATGGAACCGAGGTTTGGCCCGTCAAATTGAAATTTTTTTCCACAAGCTTGTAGAGCATCACAAGAAACTTCCATGGACAAATTTTCAGCCCCTAACGTTGACTTTGGGTGAAGTTATGAGGGGTTGAATTCAAAAAAATTGCTCAATAGGTACACCGGAAAAATTCAAGCCTAAATTTCTGGCCCCACATGGCATTTAAAAGTTGAATTTTTTTACTACGATCTACCCGCGGTATATGTGGACCATTTGGAGATGGGGTATGCTAGTCGTAAAAAATTCATCTCCTAATTCCATATGGAGGCGAAAAATTTTGATTTTTGTAGTTCTTTCGATGCACATATTGGGCGATTTTTCTAAATTCAAATCCTCATAACTCCACCCCAAGTCAACTTTAGGTGCTGAAATTCTGCCTGTGGAAGTTTCTTGTGATTACTCTACACTTCTGTGAAAATTTTTTTCAATTTGGCGTGTCAGCCCTCGGATAGCTGTCTTGTGAGGTAGAGGAATTGTTTCTCCCGAAAATAAAAATTACTTTGAAAAATTTACCTATGGTCAAAAAATTTGGAAAGTTTGCATTTTTCAATCGAGAAAATTGAAAAAAAATCATTCTAGTTGGAAGAATTTAATCAAGTTTGCAATTTTTGATTTTTAGCCTGCTACTTTTCAAGAATTTTGATTTTGATTCCTCCTTGATTTGCTGTGTTTTGATAGGGAACTGAATTTGGTTCAAACTGCCAGAAAACATAACTGGACCATTGCAGCTTCTTTTGTCCATTTTATATCGTAACCTGAAAAAAGTAAAATTTTCCCAAAACTAGCATTTTTTAAAAGTAAAATTCTACCTCTTTCCCTCCCACGCTTTTCCAACGAGTAAAAAAATCGATACTCCATCACAACCAGTATACTTATTTTTATGACATGAAATATTATAAAATTCGACCAGAGAAAAAAAATAAATGCCCAGCTCAGCCAGCTACGCAATTTACGTACCTACCAGACCAACCATCCCAGCTCGTAATTACTTTCAGGGGGGAGCAAAAATAACCCGATGAGATAGAACGAGAGAGAAAGAGTGGAGGAAAAAATGTATTATAAATCATCCATTATCCGTCGAACTATAATGTAGGTAAAAATCACTCGATATAAAAATACGATTTTCATGACTCACTAATACACAGTATCGGTACTAAGCGATGTTTTATGTACGATATACGGCTATACGGCTACGAGTACATTCCAAGGCCGCCATTATGCGTGTATCGGGCATTCATCAAGCGTGAAAATGTACCCAATGACGCGGTAATTTCGAAAAGCCCGCCGCCTCTGAGCGCTTGTTCGGCTGCGGCGGTATTGAGCAGATACATTGAAATAACCGAATATCGGTAATACCTTTCCAAGGTAATGATAAACCTCCCTGTACTGGTTTTGAAGTTTATTTTATACAAATGAAAAGAACCGGCGCATTTTAGCTTTATTTTATAACATGCGAGCATTGCGGGTAAAGGTGAACTCGTTTTCACGCAGTTGGCCGAAACAAAAAGCTACAAATTTGTATGAAAAACGATGAAAAACATTTTATCGCAGCATCGACGGTCGTTAGGTTCAGGGTATAATAATCCCACCTACGTTCAATATTGCTAATGAAAGAGCACCACAGATTTTCATCTTGCAGAATACCGAAAGGAAAAATGTTTTCTTTGTAGGTTTGTCGATGTGGACCGAAGCTTAGATACATAATAAATTAAAAACACCGAAAAAAAGTAACCTATACGCCAATTAACGAGGTCCGAGCAACTTTCACGGTCGCTGGTTTAATTACAAAGTTGGTGAAAAAATCCTAAATTACTTCCGATACGATCTGCTACGATGGATGGTGTTTTCAAAGAAAATACGAGGTGAAAAAATCCAATAAGAACGCCGTCGAGTCGACCCAAAGAAAACATTCGATCGTCTTGACCGGATTCGATGGGTCGATTTTTTCTCATTGCGATTTCCCTGATTCTTTTTTTATCGAGGTCAGGCAATGTAGTCCTGTCATTTTATGATTTAACCCCGAAAAATTCAATCGTGATTTTTTTTCGCATTTTACGTTCGTAATGGTCCACTACACAACATACTAAAATGGATACCCTCATAACCCTTCGCTACTCCCAGGGGAGGGGTAAATGTCTGTTGAAAACCGGTTTTTCGTGAATATCTCCTCAAATAAGCCTCAAAATTGAAAAATAGTTATGATCAATCTTGTTCTGCGTGTAATTTCCTATCAGAAAGTTTTTGTTTTTTTACAAAAACACCTTCTACCTTGACGAAAAATTAAGGGTAAAAACACCTGTTTTCCAACAATTTGTAGTATTTTTTGAAAAAATCGAAACTTTTGTGAATATCTCCTCAAATAAACCTCAAAATGGAAAAATGGTTATGAACAATCATGTTTTACGTGTAATTTCCTATCAGACAGATTCGTTTTTTTTCGAAAACTCCTACTTCTTTACCCAAAAAACAGTTTTGGAAATGATGAATGTACGAAGTTGAAAGTAGGTACCCAAAATTATACCAGTGAAGAGTATTTTTTTATACATGCTAGAAGGGTATTTCAGGCAAAATACCAGGTCCCTTTTTTTTTAGGGTGTTTGTCATTTTTTTCGACTTCAGTCACTTTTGGTTACTTTTCATGTCTAAAAGGTCACTTTGGTTACTTTTTCACCCTCAAAAGTCACTTTTTCTTCGCACTTCCTGGCAAAAATTCAATTTTTCATGTAAAAATTGCTATTTTTCCAATTTCTTCAATAAAAAAATAAATAATATATTTTTGCTAGTTTGTTTGTTGTATTGATGAAGGAATTAAATAAATGAAATTATTCACATCTTTTCAGTTGATTCATCTTTGAAATGTTTGCAGAAAACTACAAAAAAATTGCCCCTCCAGAAAACCGTAAAAAAATTTGCTCCCCCCGAAAAAAATTGAATTTTTGGTTACTTTTTGGTTACTTTTTGGTCAAAAAAAGTTACTGAAAGTTACTTTTTTCTTCAAACATTTCGATGTGATGCCTGGTATTCTAAAAAAATTCACCGCAAGAATTTCTAATCCTACCGTTAATTATGAGGGAGGTTATTGAATACTGCATTTAAAAAATCGAGGCTGTGGAAAGAAAAAGTACTATAAACGCGATGTTATTGCTGATTATTGGTGATATGAAACATTTCTTTGCATCGTAAGGATTCAAAAACAATATGTCAGTCAAGGAGGTTAAGGTCATAGATAACATACTTATAATATATTGAATAGATGGGCAACTGAATGATTTTCCAAAAACTTGTTTTTTGAGACGATTGAATCTTTTTCTCGGCCATTTGAGTCTGATGATAGTTCATACCTGTGTCGCCGAAATAAACCAGTGCTACTGTCGGAATAATACTTTTTTTTTTAAATATTAAATTTGTAAATTTTTTACCAAAACAAATTGTGATATCAAGTTATTATACAGTGCATATCATATTTTTACATTTCTGTTTTCATTATTTTCCCCATATTTTGCTCTGAAAATATGGGAAAGAAAAATGAAGAAATTAATTATAGAAATGCAAACAACATTGATAATGCATCATACTGATAACATTACATCACTACTAACAAAAGGTATGGTATGATTGCAAAGAAATTAAATTTATTTTTACAAAAATGTACATATTACATGAATCAAACTTGAATTACATACTACATTAAAAACTACTTTACAATTTTTTAGAAAAATAAAAATAGTTACATCATTTTCTATTAATAGTGATTGTAGGAAATAACACATTTTTTCACAAATTTGTGAATTTTTTACCAAAACAAATTGTGATGTCAAGTTATTATATAGTGCATATCATATCTTTACATTTCTATGTTTTCAATATTTTCCTCATATTTTGCACTGAAAATATGGGAAAGAAAAATGAAGAAATCAATTATAGAAATGCAAACAACGTTGATAATACACCATATTGATAACTTTAATCACTACTAACAAAAGGTATAGTATGATTGCAAACCAGAACACAGCAAGACTTCACCACAACAATAACATAGAACACAAAACTTTATAATAAAATTTAAATTTCACTTCATTTTCAATAATTTATTAATTTCTACAAAAGTAATTGAAATGAACAAAATAAACTTTCCGCAGGCAGTGTTCCCATACCAGCAAACATACTCTGTTCGTATTGGGCAGGAAGGTCTCGGTCAACTTCTGCTTTTCGGCATCACTTAATTTCCACAAAGCTAAAGTGAAGACTGCAGCTTACCAATTATTAATTTAGCCGTTATTACTTGAACGATACGACGACGATTTCTGCGAAATCGTAGACGTAAATTAATAATAAATTCATAAATAAATTGATAATCAGCTGATTAGTAAAACAACAAATCATTCATGTTGATTCCTGTTTGAATTTCAAAACCATCGATATTTGAAATAGTATATTACTGTACAGGGTGCGAAAGCGAAAGTTTTCTTGTCGAGTGCGAGAGTTGGCGGAACGAGCGAAGCGAGTGACGCCATCGCACGAGACAAGAAATGTTCACGTTCGTACCCTATACAGTAATAGATTTTTCTTTAAACAGCTACGAAAATAAAGAATTTTGAAATATTTAATAATTAATTAGTCATAAAAAGTAGACATACAATGTTGATATCAATAACACTTTTGCAAGCAGTGACTTGAAAATCGCTTCTTTTCGTCGCACTGCGATGGAAAAGTAGAGACACTATCTAGTGTCCCTATGGAAAAGAGTACTTTTCATCGCAGTGTGACGGGAAAGTACACTGCGATGAAATCGAGTATTTTCGCACCCTATGGAACGGGAGAAATCCTACGTTTTCGTAGCATGTATAAAGAAAATGTTTATTTCAACTTCAACTATGCCATGGGCTATAATAATTGCAGCGACACAAGTATACACTAATCCAGTGGAACAGTAATACCAGGCCATCGCTATAGTTATCTATGGTGGTTACCAAAAACAAGTTTTAAGGTTTTCTACCATAAGATCACCCCCCCCCCATGGTTAAGGTGTGAGGGGTGAAATTCAAAATTTTGAAAATTTTCATGTTTGGTATCAAAAATTATATTTTTTTGGCATGCCAATTACAATTTTGAGATTGTTTTTTATGAAAAATCAAAGAAAATATCGAATAACTTATTTTTAAAGGTTTGAAATGAATGTTGAAAGAAAATATTGAAAAAGTTGGAACAAAAAAAAATTACTAAAATTTTGAATTGTCCTCTCCGAGTCACCAAAATTTCTGAACCGAAAGTATGCAAATCGAAATTATGACTTTTGTCTGAGCCTTTCCGGAGCTCCTTTTGATTTTTCATAAAAAAAACAATCTCAAAATTGCAATTGGCATGCCAAAAAACCTAATTTTTGACACCAAACATGAAAATTTTCAAAATTTTGAATTTCACCCCTCACCCCTTAACCTCCTTGACTAGCATATTTCGGCAAGGAAGTAGATGTTTTCGAGAAAAACAAACCTGTCTGATAGGAAATTACTCGTGAAACATGATTGTTCATAACCATTTTTCCATTTTGAGGATTATTTGAGGAAATATTCACAAAAGTTTCGATTTTTTCGAAAAATTGCTGTAAATTGTTTAAAAATATGTGTTTTTTACCCTTAATTTTTGCTCAAGGAAGTGAGTGTTTTTGAAAAAATAAAAAACCTTCTGATAGGAAATTACACGCAAAACAAGATTGTTCATAACTATTTTTCAATTTTGAGGCTTATTTGAGGAAATATTCACGAAAAACTGGTTTTCAGCAGATATTTATTCCTCCGGGGGGGGGGGGGGGGTGTCCATTTTAGTATGTTGTGTAGTGAACCATTACGAACGTAAAACGCGAAAAAATCAGAATTAAATTAATATTTTTTTTTTTGGGGGGGGGGGGGGGGTGATACATTTTTTCTTTTATTTGCCTGGCCTAATGAGCTCTCCCCGGATAGTACAGTAGAAATAGGGGAAAAAATGGCCATACCCCCAACAAATTGCTATAAAAGCGGTCTTTGGTTTATTCTGTAGAAAAGGGTCTATTCTATCACAATACTGAAAGACCTCCCTGATCCTGACCCCCCTAAGTCCACTTTTTTCGATGCCACAGTGGCCCCCTCAAAAAATCAGTTTTCCGCCTTCAACTTTCGAAATTACGCACTATGAAAAAAAAGTTGAAACAAAAGTTTTGTAGAACATCAAAAAACGAACAATTTTGTTATTTACAATTTTTCCCTAGGGATACGTCGTGGAAGGGAGCTAGAGGCCTTTGAAAAAAATCAACAATTTGAAAATATTCCAATTTAGAGAAATAATTACGAAAAATCGGGTTAATCGAACTTTTAGGAGCGGTTCTTCTGCCAAAGTACATCCCTATTATACATAGAACTAAAGAAAAATGTATAACGGACCCCAAGACTCATCTCGAAGTGGGGGGTGTAGATTTTTCTTTAGACCTCCGCCAGGAAAAGTCGCCATTTTCCCCCAAGTCGTAGCTCGGCTGCAATGAAAAATTCGACAAAAATTGGGTTCAAACAAACGTTGTAGAGCCGTGAAAAAGACAAACATTTTCCTTTTTTTATTTTTTTTCTACGTGTCTGAGGCGAGCTATTCTGCAAAAAGAAAAAAAAAAAGCGGCGTTTGAAAATTTCTACTCGATTTTTGAACGCTTTCAACTTTTGGGGCCCAATTTGGGGTTCAGTGGGGGGTCAATTATTATAAAAATCGAGTTAGGCTGCGACCCGAAAATACCAAGAAAGTCACTAGATTCGACTATATGGTTCGCTATACATTTCAAATGTACGTACCAGGCAATATGTACACATGTGTAATTTATTGAGGTAATGAAAAATTTTCAAAAACGCCGCTTTTTTTTTTCTTTTTGCAATAGCTCGCCTCAAGAACCCACGTAGAAAAAAAATAAAAAAAAGGAAAATGTTGTCTTTTCACGCTCTACTAACGTTGTTTGAACCAATTTTTTTTTTTTCGAATTTTCATTGCAGCCGAGCTACGCTTGGGGGAAAATGCGACTTTTCCTGGCAGGGAGGGTCACACCCCCAATTCGAGATCTGGGGTCCGTTATACATTTTTCTTATTCTAATGCCTTTTTTTTCTTTAAGTAATAGGGACTGTACGCATGCAGAAGAACCGCTCCTAAAAGTCGATTAACCCGATTTTTCGTAATTATTTCTCTAAATTGGAAAATTTCAAATTGTGATTTTTTCAAAGGCTCTAGCTCCCTTCCACGACGTCCTAGGGAAAAATTGTAAATAACAAAATTGTTCGTTTTTTGATGTTCTACAACTTTTGTTTCAACTTTTTTTTCATAAGTGCGTAATTTCGAAAGTTGAAGGCGAAAAACTGATTTTGAGGGGGCTGTGGCATCGAAAAAAGTGACTTAGGGGGGCAGGATCAGGGAGGTCTTTCAGTATTGTGATAGAATAGACCCTTTTCTACAGAATAAACCAAAAACCGCTTTTATAGCAATTTGTTGGGGGTCGGACTTGAATTCTACTGCACTAGGAGATTGTAAAAATATCATGTTTCGAATTTCCGACCTAAAGGCTTGCGAGCTCATCAGAAGCTATAAGACTGCGACATGGACGCTATTTTGAATATGAAAAGACGCCTTGATACGGTCCAAAGAACTGGTAGCAATAGGTAATGAATAAGTCAAAAGTACAATATCGCCAGATATACGTTTAGGTAACTGTCAGCCTTGCCAATGATTTATTTGACAAATGGTCGCGTTGGTTGGTGCTGGTGCCACTAACTCCTTGCCGGATTTTTTTCCTCTTCCTATCTATTTGTAATATGTTTCATTGTGAAGTTTTTGTATTGCCTACCAGTTGGCTTGCCACTGTGTATTGTTGAATTAAACGTTCGATTTTTCATCGTGTACTGTGTACTTTGTACAATGCACGTATAGTGTAATCGGTTACGTTAATGAGGATTCCACCGTCGTTCGGTGTAAATGACTTATGCCTCGTATGGCGAATCATCTGGTCCTGGTCGAACGATACGGTAGCCGGTGAAATCGGTACAATGTAAATGCAATCAGCGTGATTTATGGGCTAGCGTTCCTTCGTTTGCATTCTTCTTTGCAACTGTGCTCGAAAATTATTATATTTCAATTTTTTTCTGCTTCTTGAACGCCCACCTGGAACCATATGTGACTCTGGCTGTGTACAAAAGGAGGAAAAGTTGTCTTGCTAAAATACTCGTACCTGTTTGGGTCCAATTTTAAGGTATGAATCTATTGGCAGTGGCAGGTGAGATGAAGAGGGAAGGGCTGTTGGTCGTATAATTTGATAATATAATCGAAATAATTGACAATTTATGAGATTTTACGTCATTCTAGAAACGTAAAATTTAAATTTATTAAAATTATGCAATTTACACGCGTAATGGAATTTTTTATTATCATAACAGATTTGGGTACCAATTTTAAACTTGAAATTGTTACGATACAAGTTTTTTCGCAATTTTTTGCGAATTATTCTTGAATTTTAATCTGGGTAAATTATGCAGCGTATTTTGTAATTTTAATGGTGCTCGTGAAAGGATCAAAATATTGTTGGAATTTTGTAAGCATTATGTGGTTATTTTGTTTACTAATGAAAGCTATAAAAATTTATTAATCTGTGAAATTGTATGGAAATTATGAATTTTTAAGGTTTAATACGTAAAACCGAAAAAATCCTGTCTTAATTGGGAGATCAGAAAATTTCACAGTGACGTAAAATTGAAGAGTAGGGGTTGAGGATCTTGCCTCCTTTCTTCAGCATTCGAATGATGATGAAAATGAAGAAATTTCAGCTTTTAGATGTTTTTTTTCCAAAAATTTCGATTTCGCTCGGTTCGAGCTCGATGAATTTACGTAATTTGTTCTCAAAATAATTGTATGAATCCTTCTCTCCTTACATCACAGATTATTAAATTTTGAAGCACAAAAAATCAAATTCATTACATTTGTGTAAAGAGATGTAGAAAATTTTCAGGAAAACTGATCTGGAAAACGTAGAAGCCAAATTTTTTTTTTTTTGTAAAGTAGCAATCACAAAAAGGATTTTAAAATTTTCGATTTTTCGGTGGGGGGGGGGGGGGTAAATAGGAGATTTATTTTTAAAAGTCTAAAAAATAACTTGAAAAATCACGAATTTTTATTTTTTGATTTTAGTAGATACGAACTTCGAAATTTGAAAAACTATGTTTTTTTTAAACTTCACTCGCCATCATTACTGCAAAATCGAAAATGAAAATCATTAAACTTTGAAAACATGTTTTTCTCAAAATAATGCAAATTCAGTCAATATAAACATGTTAATTCAATATTGAAAAAATGAAATAAAACACGGAATTTTTTGGATCACAACAGAAAATTTTCAAAATATTCGGAATTGGAAAAATGATTTGGATTTTTTTCATATTGAAAAAAATTGCGGGTCGATGTAGTTTCTAGGGGGGAATGGGAGCTATGAAATCAGCTTTTCGAACGCTTTTCAAAAAATTGTTACTCTTTGTAAATATAGGTATTTTGAGGAAAAATAATCGTACCTATTCTAATGAGAATTTTTTCTGGAATTTGAAGAGGTTTATTCAAAGACTTGTATTATTCCTTCAAGTGCCTCAATAACAACCGCAAACCCAAAAGTTACGAATTTTGATTTCCTTTTCTCAAAATTGAAAATTTTGAATTTCGGGCTCTGATCCGGCCTGTCCACTACTTTTTTTGAATTTTCAGACAAAAATCTAAAATCAAAAACAGAAATCAAAATTTAAAAAAATTTCAAGGTTTGAGGTTCTTTTTGAAGATCTTGAAAGCATGCTACGGTTTTCAAGCTAACATTTTTTTTCGAATTCCGAGTAAAATTTCATATCAGAATTGGTTACCTATTAAAATAGTTGAAAGAACGGAAAGGAGAGAATGTTTTGCATACTTGGAAGCGAAATCCAACCTTCGACCCAGTTTTCTTGGCTTTTCCTGCTAATTCCCCATAGGAATTAAAGCAAACATCGAAAGTGAATTTTTTGCAGTTCACCATTTTTCCTTGAAATCTGTCATAAATAAATTTTGTTCAAAATATCATAAATTAAAGTTTCGAAGTTAGATAGGTACCTTACTTAATCATAAAACTTTTAAAATTGAAAAAATACCAATATTTGAAAATTTCTGATTTTAATGATGTCGTTAGCTAACTATTAGCATAGGTATTCAAATTTTGGAATTTTTTCTAGAAATTTTGATATTTGAAAATATACATACCCAGATGTGACTTGTTACACCTTCCGAAGAACAAAATATTTGGACATTCATTTTTTCAAGATTCGTGAATTCATAAAATTGTCTGTATATATAGGGTGAGATTTAGAAGGTAGGGATTTCTTACAAATTTTTGAAAGATTGAATCATAAAAAATCTAAAAAATTCAAGGTTTGTCAAATTGATGCAAATTTTTCATGTTAGACTATCATATAAAATTAAAAGAATTATTATCTAAAATTTTGTGAGGTTTTTAAAAATCTCGGATGTGTGAGACAGGGCAATTCAGCTTGCATTGTGGGATGAGGTCAAACATGAAATTCGTCACCTCACTTGTGATCATATGAATACTAAAAATCTGAATTTGCATTTTCGCAATTTGTTCTCTAAATACTTAATCGTAAAATACCGTTGAAAATCACAAAAACTATAAATAATACCAGAAGCATTAAAATTTTGAAAGGTGCATTTATGAAACCCATAAAATTTTTTATCGAGGCACATAAAATTGTTAAACTTGGAAAAACACGATAACCGGTGAAATTCGCGTGTAGATATGTGGATCATTCAAGTAAATGGTAGAATACGTAGGTAGAAAAACACGTGAGCAATTTTGTACAATTTTTTAGGTTTTTTTTCTGCAAATAATTCGAATACCTCTTGATATATTTTACTGTACGAATACCGGAGAAGACCCATTTTGAAAAAAAAATTCGCCAAATGGAATTTACTTACTCGAAAGAAGCAGCGACTTTTTCGTCAACTTTTCGGCGTAGTTTTTTCGCTGGTGTTTTCCTTCCTTCTTCCATACTTAGTAATAAATAAATGTCAGATATAATATTTCAAAAGACTGAAAATTACAGCGTATAAATCTCCAGTTGCTTCGGCGATGTTGCCAAATTAGCTTTTCGCGTTACCTTGAACTTAGTAGCAAGATAGCAGATAGGTATTTTGGTACCCGATGAATATACCCTTTTTTGACGTACGTATTAAATTTCACGTTTAATTTTTTGACTCGAAGAATTGCCCTTTTTTTTTTGCTTGGAAAAACGGTGACACTGATGAAAAAATTTTTCATTCGTTGTACGTTAGTAAAAAAGTAATAAACGGTGGGAGGCATGAAGAGGGCTACTCGTACAAAAAAAAGACTGCAAATCAGCCACAGAGCTTTAACGTCATCCAGCGAGTAATTTTAATTGGAAAAACTGATGCGATAAAAAATGTGTTGGAAACTTTATCTAAGTTGACATCTTTGTGCATTTTTAATTAAAAGCTTTCGTTAACAAAGCACACGCCTTATTAGGTGTAGATTTTTTTGTTGTGTAGTATTTTTATGCTACAGTAACCAAACATCCGATGAAATTGTGTCAAGTTACATGCAGAAAAAAAGTCAAACGTTGGCGTAACTCGCCCGAGTTGAACGTGTTTTTTATTGAGCTCGAATAAGCGAATTTTTTGCATTGCTTCAATCGTGCTGTGTGAAGTGACGAAGTGAGCGCGATAAATTAATCAAGTGGCGGCAAAAATTAGCTTGTTTTTTTTTTATTATTCGTTCGAGATAGGTACTTAGGCTGCGGTGTAATGGCATGATGTGTTTGAAACGTTGCGCTTTTTTTGTTCTGATTTTCTTGCGGAAGAAGGTGCGAGAATATCATTTCCGATTTGAAAAGGATTTAGGTGGGGGAGAAGAGGATAGAAACAAAATATAGAAAATTTCAGAATGAAATAGAATTTTTTTCAAATTTGTCTATCTCAAATGTAAATTTTCCAAAAAAATCATTTATTTTAAAAAATTTTCAATTAGATGAATCTAATTTTACTATTGAAAATATATTTTGAGTATTTCAAAGATCTCATTTTTGTGAAGTTTCGATAAAATTGGGGCTAATAAATTGGGCATGCCTTGGGTGTAGCAGCTTTAATTTTTCTTTCAAACCTCTCAAGCCTAAGCCCAAAAAAATCTAAAGATCGCTGGCTCTATGAAAAACATTTGCCTGGGAACTTGGGAATACCCTGATTCGAATGGAAACGGAGGGCGAAAGGGTGTTTGTCTGTGTGACACAATTGACCTTAGTTTTTTGAAAGGATCTTTCCTGGTACGGGTCGAAAATGGCCCTTGATCCAAATTCAGTCAAAAGTAACCAAAAATGTTACTTTCAGTATAAAACCATCCAAAAAAAAATTGACCCCAACTCCCCCTCCTTCTGGAATTATTGTACCCCCGATGTCGAAAATTCAACACGTGATATCTCTGGAAGGGGTATATAAAAATGTTTGAAATTTTCACAGATTGTACATTTCAACGGCCGGTAGTATGTATGAGAATTTTTTGAAAATTTTCGGCTCATATTTTTCCAATTTTTTTCATGTTGAAATTTTAAAAAAAATGTTTAGATATTTGAGGGGTGCCCCGGTTGGAATTTTTTTATTGATACTGTTGAGTCGTCAGGCATCACGTAATTTTTTTCGGATTTCAAAACTGGGTGCAACGTGCTCGAAAATATCGAAATAAACAAAATTCGAATTTTTCTTGACCTTTACCAGGAAAGGCCTTTTACTGGCCAATCTTGAGACGTTGGGAGGATGGTTTCAAATTCTCTGCACAATACAGTCCGTTCAAATCTATCGTGCAAAAAATTTTATTGAAGGAGAAGATGAACTGCAGTTCTTTGATTTTGAGGTACGATTTACGAAAAATGTACGAAGTTTACTTTTTGGATTCCAATGGACACCCTGATTTTCCAGAAGATTTATGCTTCTGGATTTTCACAAAATTCCACCAAAAATTTCAAAAATTGATGATTTCTCAAGATTTTTAAAATTCCTTGACTTTTTCACGTTTTCAGAAAGTAAACACCCTGAATTTTTTGAATTTCACTTTTTTGTTATGAAATTGACGAGTCGATAGTTTCGGCTAAATAATAGGAAAATTTTCTCCTCGTCTTCTCTCCTGCCTAGAATTCCTCCACAATGTCACCGCTCCCACTCACGAAAAATCCCACACCATCTGAAAATAAAATACCTAATACTTTACCCACCAGGGGCTCCGAAATCCACCGGCTTTTCTCTCATCAATGACGATATTCCACTGCATTAAAAATTCATCCAAGCAATTCTTCAAAACGAACACCTACTCATTCCCCTGCATCCCTCGACGCTGCAACCATATCTATCATCTCACTCGCTCGTCACAGGAGAATTTATTTATTCATACGTACAACCTATTTCTTCTTCATACCCTTCTCCCATCAGCATGATGAAGACGAGTGAGAGGTGGCGTCGCGACGACGATACCACCATAATGAAAATTCGACACTACACAAACGTTTTTAATAAAAGCTCGACTAGGCGTATAGCCACGTCGTACCTTACGTACCTAGATAGACGTACTAAGTCGTTCTAACTCAATCCGCGTATCGTAATTCCTCTTGGGACATTATAAGACATCCAAAAAGCTCACCTTTTCGGGGCGGTGCAAACCTTGCCCAGGTCGTATCGCTATAACATCATCATATCCTTGTATTTGAAAATATCTAGCACCGTAGAACGAACGAATTCGAGAGTCGACATTCGGCGAAATGTTAACTATGTTTTCTTAATTTCTTACGTAGGTATTTATATCAACGTAGACGTGTACCTTTTCTCACACACGAAACTCGATAAATTTCGACGAAATTAAACCAGGCTTTATTCGGTATATCTTGGCGTATATAGATAAGCCATGCGGTAAAACAATTATGACTGACGGTTTGGGAAAATTTTCGTACGGTTCGGTTATGGCGTATGTTTTACTCCTTTTTGCCTCGTACGATTCAGGAAGGAGGTGCAACACATTCCTGTATCAGCCTCAGGTGTACCTACATCCATAGACGTCGTATCTGTCCTGTAATATAATTCCTCGGCACGTCAACCTTCGCTGCCAGGGTTTATCCCCGTGTATTATTATATTGTTGTCTGAAATCAACGGTAACACTTTTAAATCCGCAGCATCTATATGTTAATACGATCGTGACAGTTTTACATAGGTACGTATCCTCATCCACCTCACAGATACGCCAAGTCTATCGCATATTAATATACAGTATGGCACAAAAGTCTTGGTCACTTGAAACGTTTCTCAATATCTCAGAACTGAAAAGAAATACCAAAACGGTTCAAATGGCAAGGTGCTCCTGACGTCAAGGACATTGAAGATTGATAATCAAATTTTCAACCCGACCTATAGGGTGTCCGAAAATTGAGAAACCGGTTTGGGTCAAAAAATTGGGGTCTGAATTTTTTATTGAAATAAAGTCCACGCACTGGCGCGATTAAAATGTGATATGTTTTTTTGAAACCGGTTCAGCAGTTTTGAACCAGTTGTCAATAATATCCAAAAAAGTGGAGATATGAAAAAAAGTTTGAAACAAAAGTTGTAAAGAATTAAAAAATGAGCACTTTTTGTTTCATAAATTTTTTTCCATCTTGCAACGGAAAGAAGTTGTCGTAGAAAATGTTTGAGTATAATTTTTTGTTTTTCAAGTCATAACTGTTCTCCATCGCTAGATGAAAAAAAAAATACAGAATGTAAAATATTCAGTTTTCAATTCTCTACAACTTTTATTTCACACTTTTTTTGATATCTCCACTTTTTTGAAACCGGTAGTTTCTTCGATGATTCCCCCCTCCCCCCCAGTCGCTAACCGGTTATCAAAAAGTGGAGATATCGAAAAAAGTTTGGAACAAAAGTTGTAGAGAATTAAAAACTGATAATTTAACGTTCTATAATTTTTTTTTCATCTTGCAATTGAAAGGAGTTATGGTATAAAGGACTCGAGTGTAATTTTTTTTCTTTTCAAGCCATAACTCTTTTTCTTTGCTAGATGAAAAAAAAAATTACAGAACGTTAAATTATCAGTCTTTAATTCTCTACAAATCTTGTTCCAAAATTTTTTCGATATCTCCACTTTTTGATAACCGGTTATCGATCTGGAAAAAAAAATCATCGAAGAAACTACCGGTTTCAAAAAATTGGAGATATCAAAAAAAGTGTGAAATAAAAGTTGTAGAGAATTGAAAACTGAATATTTTACATTCTGTATTTTTTTTTTCATCTAGCGAAGGAGAACAGTTATGACTTGAAAAACAAAAAAATATTCTCAAACCTTTTCTACGATAACTTCTTTCCATTGCAAGATGGAAAAAAATTTATAAAACAAAAAACGTTCATTTTTTAATTCTCTACAACCTTTGTTTCGAACTTTTTTCATATCTCCACTTTTTTGGATATTATTGACAACTGGTTCGAAACCGCTGAACCGGTTTCAAAAAAACATCACATTTTAATCGCGCCAGTGCGTAGAATTCATTTCAATAAAAAAAACCGAACCCTCTTTTTTTGACCCAAACCGGTTTCTCAATTTGCGGACACCCTGTAGGTCGGGCTGAAAGTTTGATTATTAATCTTTAATGTCCTCGACGCCAGGAACACATTGCTGTTTGAACCATCTTGGTATTTCTTTTCAGTTCTGAGATATTGAGAAGTATTTCAAGTGACCAAGACTTTTTGTGTCATACTGTAGGTATGTACCATCATATCGTACTTCTTTCCCAAACACGTCATTTTCAAGGAGGCGGGCAAAGCTCTTGGATGATTCATACAACCTGTATCTTTTTCTCTCAAAAGCTGCTCTGGAAATAGAGTACTGGTACCAAATGACATTGCATAGGTTTCTACGAGCCCATCCTTCCATCCTCCCATCCGCGTCGTCTAGATTATTTAATCATATACCTCGTCAGTCTGTTGGTTATTATAAAATACCGGCATCAAAACTACATAACTCGATACCCGCCAACGCCTGATGCCAGCACCAGTAACGAGTATTGCCAACAGGTACCAGGGCGAGAAATCGACGTGCTTTGGTAAAAGTTAAAACGCAGCCCCCGAAGTCAGGTAAACTTGGAAACTGTATACGCGTTCGCGAAGGGGATGAAATTATATCCGAATGCCAAAGGTAGCGAGACGTTACGAGGTACGGAGGCGAGACGAGGCGGTATAATTGGCAAGTCATTAAATTATATCAATCAGCAGAGCTTTGAAATCTAAAACGTGCTTAACTTTGGTTGCCTAGGCGCGTTCGTTTGTCGTGATATTGAACCCTGCACACCCTTGTCCTGGAGATTCTTTCGAGCGGAGCCACCTTGTTTGAAATTTTACCTTCGATGAGTCGAAACTTCGCACACGGGTTGTAATCATTTCAACGGGGACGAGAAATATTCGAGTTTTGACACGATACCGACATCTGTACGGAATTGCTCGTCTGTGATAGTCGTTTAATTGGAGTTTTCGTGGAGCGAAGTGTCGAAGAAGTTGGTGCGATAGTTGATCGAGAGTTGTAGGATGAGAAGCTTTCTAAGTGAAAATTTTCTCAGTCAGTGATCCAAGTTAACTGATGATGGGATGATTGAAATATAGAGAATGTCAACCGATGCGATGTCACATTTGCACATTTTCAACTGTCTTGATTTTTTCGATTCTGTCTGAGAAATTTCGTCGAATTTATGACAACTTGTGGAAAATTCTGAAAGCTGGTACTTTCTAAAAAGAAATATGGAACTTTTTGTGAAATTTTAGGTATTTGTAATTTGACGTATTCATGTAACCATCTCCCAACTGGCAGGAAAATTTTGAGCTGAAATAAAAATAAATCGAAAGTACGTCTTATAATAATCCCATAATATACAAAATTTTAAATGCTGAAATTGATTTCTCAAATTTTGGTGAATTTTTGAAGTTTTAAAATTATTTCATCATCCTGCGAAACAAAAAAATTTGATCTAATATACAAAAAGAACTTAAATTTGGTATATACCCTATGGTTTCAAGAGATTTCGGAGCCTCCAGAAAATTTTGGAATTTTCCAGCACTGTAGAAACGCCCATAAAAATAGTCCTATGGACTGTAGCACCTATACTCGTGGATTACCTATTCATATTGGTGACGAATTCGATCGATAAAAATATAATTAAATTTCAAAATTTGCAGCTGTCGAGTTAAATCTATTACACCGTTCAAATTTTACCCCTCCTCTCCCCTCCCCCTTCCCCTTTCCTGAGGCATATCCATATCAAAAAGTTGTGATGATTTGGGAAAATTTTTTAATCGGAAAAGTCATCTTAAACTTAGAAAAAAGTTGGAATGATTTGTGAAAATTATTTTCATCCCAAAAATCATCCCAGTCTCCAAAACTCATAAAAATGGTGAGGTGATTTATGAAAATGATTTACATTGGAAAATTCATTTTAAGCTCAAATAAAAAGTTGGGATGATTTGTGGTATTGTTTTTGATCGGAAAATGCATCCCAAACTCAAAAAAGTGGCGTAATTTGGGTAAACGATTTTCACTCGAAAAACTATCCCAGCCTCAAAACCCCAGAATATGGTATGATGATTTGTAAAAATGACTTTCATCGAAAAATTCATCCCAAACTCGAAAAAAGGTTAGGGGTGATTTGTGAAAATGATTTTCAAGTCATCTCAAACTCAAAAAAAGTTGCGATGATTATGAAAGTGATTTTCATCCCAAAAATCATTCCAGTCTCAAAAGCTCGGAAAATAGTGATATGCTTTGTGAAAGTGATTTTCATCCGTAAAATCATCCCAGCCTTAAAAACTCGAAGAAAACGTGTGATGATTGGTGAAAATTCTTTCCATTGAAAAATTCTTTCCAAACTCAAAAAAAGTTGAGATGATTTCTGAAAATGGTTTTTATCCCTTAAACTTATTCCAGCCTCAAAAACTTGGCAAAATGGTGAGATGATTTGTGAAAGTGATTTTATCCCAAAAGTCGTCGCAGTCTTAAAAACTCGGAAAAATGGTGAGATGATTTTGTGAAAGTTAAACAACATGGTTTCAGCCCCTATAATTGCAGATTATCCATCTTGGTGATCTATTTGATCAATTGAAGTACAATTTTCCAATATTTGTAATTGCAGGGTCAAATCTATATTTTATGGCAGAGGGTTTTTTCTGAAAAAAATTGAAATTTCTGCTGTTATCTTGATTTTTTTTATCAAAAATCTTCTGTTTTTCTCTTTTTTTTCAATCAAACGTTAAAATTTTTTATTTATTCCAATTTTTTCATAATTTTTTGAAATTACTTTATTTCACTTTTTTTTTATTGAATTGATTTTTTTTCACTCGATACAAAAAAATTGCACGATAAAGAAATTTTTCTTCTAGATTTTTATAATAAATTGTGATATGTTTGAAAATGTCCCACTTGAGTTCTGCTTTTTCATTATAAAATTTTGTTAGACCCATTTGGAATGGGGACAACCTTTAAAAAAATGAGAGGGAGGGAGGGTGAGATGGAAAATTGTTTTTGATTTTCAATGAAAATAGGTTTGTTCGGGGGTTTCAAATCCTGAAAAAAAGGATATGAAATTCTGAAATTTTTAGAAATTATTTGTTCGATTTTCAATTGTTGTTGTCAGCCTTTTGTGTATGTGAAAATTGCACAGACGACTGCTATAAAGTTCTGAATTTCATCTTTTTTCAGATACAAACTTACAAACATTTTCATAAGAATCGTTTTGAAAATCAGTTTTTTTTTTTTCATTCACGATGATATAAAAATTCGAAAAACAGAACTGCTGCAGGCTGGTCCATCCTCAAACCCGAATATTTTCCAAAACTTAATTTTCACGACTAGAATTTCACTTGGCCTATTGCCTGTTTGAAATCTGGATTCCTAAAAGTCGTCGATGTAAATATTTATTTCACATCGTTTTGATTTATGTAAAACTCCTCGCGGCAAAATTTACATAGCCACCATCTATTAATTAATCCGAAAATTCCGCGCTCGTATCAAAACTCTCTTTGCTTCGGGTATCTTCCCATACGAAAATTCAATGCAACACGCACCAGTCGTCGCTCTCATCGTCGGTAGCGTTTTTTTTTTAGCTACCTAATCCTGCGTGTTAGAATTAAATTTTTCGAGGAAACCGCATGACTCATCATTTTATCAGCTACCATGTAGTCTGCTTGGAAAATTTCAGCACGATTGTTTTAAGTTTTATTAACGCGGATTGCATAAAAGTGCACAATTAACCAGTTAGTCGATTATTTCCTCTGGGTTTAAAGTAGCCTATACGAATACACGTCAGTATCTTATATGTACTATGCTGAATAACGCGATATAATCGAACATAGGGATGTAAAAAAAAAAAAAAAAGGAAAGAAAAATTATGTAAAAAACACGCTACACGTATCAGGCATCACGAACGAGAACGTTTACCGCAGCAATTTTTTAAATTAAATTATGCTCGGCGGCAGCGCGGGGCGGTATCTTTCTGTCGACACAAAAAACAAAATATACTTCTCGACACGACGCAAGTTTCCGTTCTCGGTTCGTCAGGAAAAAAAAAAATGGAAAAAAACCGCAAAATTAATCGAAATATGTACGTGCGATTGTAACATCATCGCCGATATATGAGACCGCTAATACGGCCAAATATCTACTTTATCAATTAATATACTCGCGGTTTGGCGGTAGAAGAAGGGCAGGAGGGAATAATAGATTCTGAAATCAGATTATCACCGCGACGACTTGTTAATTAAAAGCCAAACTGATTACGTACGGTTGATTTCGCGTGTGTGCGTGTCTTTCGTATCCTGTTCAACGGTTAAGAAATTCATCTCGGTTCTGAAAATAAATTAACTTCGGGTCTCGCTTCTCTACCTGTTCTGCCCTGTGCTTAGACCCAGATCGGTATTAAATGGCGATTAGAATAAAGACGTGGTTCGGGAGCTGGTTAAGATAAGGCGTATTACCGCCCTCGTATTTTGATCGATTTCAAGCCCGGATATGGGTTTTGGTGAATGGAGGTCTCTTTTTCGAAGCCAGATGGAGTGTTGACAGTAGTGGATTATAAATGGAATTATGACGATTTTTGGCTGTTGCGAGAGGTACCGATGAGAGAAATGTTTTTGAGATTGGTAAAAAAAATGTGTTAATTAGTTTTGCTTGAGGAGTTGAGGAACATTCATATCGAATATTTATTGTTTCTGAAGTTGAAATTCTGTAGAACGAGGAATTTCAATTGACTTTCAGTTTCCTCGTTGCTCCTGGCGCAGAATGTGGATTACACAAGTCGACACGATTTTTGTGTTTGGGTTCCGATTGCGAAATTTGAATTGCTTTTATGAGAAAAATTTGAAAAAAAAATTTTTGGTCTAATCTTATAAAAAATTTTACGCTGAATCGAATGCCGCAAACCGCAAAACTTTTCTCTTTTAGAAAAAAAGTTACGGTTAAAACTTTCCTAAATTATGTGAAAATATCGAATTTTTTCGCCTTGCTCGCGGAAAAGTGAGAGCGTTCTGCGACCATAATGATCATGACAAAAGTTGTAGAGAATTAAATTTTCTATCGGATAGGTGCATTCAGATTTTTCCGAGAGGCGTAGTTCTCGAGATATTCTAGAGTAAAGTTGAACATTAGTTGAGGCAATTGAGAAAAAAAGAGAAATGAAGCAATTTTTGGCTGTCAAAAGTGTTACGGCGAAAAATTGTGGAAGGTGACTAACCTCTAGGAGTTACCACGACCTCGTGCTGATTTTTTCATGAGGGCACCCCCCACTCCCCCTCCTCCTTTCAAAATGGGGAAAACCGCTATGGATGGTTAGATTTTCTCCAGGAGTCAACGTTTTCGAAGCTTTTGAATAGTGAAATTCTCGAATTTGCTTGTGCAGAAACTCTAGCAATTTTTTGAATAAAAGTGAGTGATTGTTATACAATTTTATTATGAATTACAATCAATACCCATGCAAACGAAAATTAATAACAATCACTCATTTTTATTCAAAAAATTGCTAGAGTTTCTGCACAAGCAAATTCGAGAATTTCACTATTCAAAAGCTTCGAAAACGTCGACTCCTGGAAAAAATTTAACCATCCATAGCGGTTTTTCCCGTTTTGGAAAGTGGAGGGGGGAGAGGGTGCCCTCATGAAAAAATCAGCACAAGGTCGTGGTAACTCCTAGAGGTTAGTCACCTTCCACAATTTTTCGCTGTAACACTTTTGACAGCCAAAAATTGCTTCATTTCTCTTTTTTTCTCAATTGCCTCAACTAATGTTCAACTTTACTCGAGAATATCTCGAGAACTACGCCTCTCGGAAAAATCTGAATGTACCTACCCGATAGGAAATTTCATTCTCTACAACTTTGGTTCTCATCATTTTTGTCTTAGGACAAAAAAATTCGATTTTTTCACAGAATTTAGAAAAGTTTAGGCTGCTGTAACTTACGATTCGGGATTCGAATCATTCCTGTGATTCGTGATTCGAAATTTTTGTACTTTTCTAATCATTTTACGAATCATTTGTTTTTTTAATTTTTTCTTTCTGATAATTTATTCTTAATATTTTTTTTTGAAATTTTTACCTTGATTTTTTGTTGACATTTTTCAACTCTTAAAATGTTTTCTCCTAATTTTTTCCAATTTCGAAAAATTTTCTCAAACCTTTTCTTACTTCGAATTTTTTCTGAGAATTTTCATTTTTTTTTCACTTGAATTCAAAATTATTTTTCAAAACTAAGACTTTTCTCAATTTTTTTCAACATTTGAATTAATTTTTTCTGAATTTCGTTTTCCACTTTCCCACCCAAAAGAAATCGATTTCATTTCATTCATTCAGTTATATTGAGGATTTCTTTTGGTTGGGAATATGGGAAACAAATTCAGAATTTATGAGAAAAATTTAATTCCAAGTTGAAAAAAATTGAGAAAATGTCTTAGTTTTGAAAAATAATTTTGAATTCAAGTGAAAAAAAATGAAAATTCTTGGAAAAAATTCGAAGTAATTGGAAAAATAATTTGATTTGAAGTGAAAACAATGAAAATTCATGCAAAGTAGGAGACGGTTTAAGAAAATAATTCGAATTAGGAAAAAATTATGAGGAAAAATTTTATGAGTTGAAAAATGTCAACAAAAAATCAACATTTTTTGGTAAAAATTTCGAAAAAAATATCAAGATACGAAAAAAATTAAGAATAAATTTCACGATTAAAAATTGTCAATGAAAAAATTTTTTAGGTGGGAAAATTATTTTGAAGTAATGTGAAATAAAATTTGTCGGTGCAATCGTGTCGATCTGTGTAATAAAATATAAAATTGCAAAAAAACTGAAACTTAACTGAAATTCATTTCAGTTTCAGTTTCCCATCAGGCTCATTCCATGTCAATTCGAGCAGGTTTTGAGCTTGGGTCTTCCGATTGCGCTCAAAATTTTTTTACGAGTTCTCCTCGATGGTGTAATGAAGGAATCACCGTCATTTTGATCCTAATCCTTCAGGGGGGTTGGGGCTGGCCCCCGTAATTTTCGCACAATGACCCCTAAACCACAAAAAGTAGGATGAATTGGGGTTAGTGTATGGCATGGGGGAGGCAGATCGGAAAAGTAAGTTGATAATCGAGCTCAGCACCCTCAAATTAGTAGAAAACGATATGCCGCACGATATTTTTATTTTTTTGCAAGGGTTTCTCAAAATTGGGAGGTTTAGGGGAGCACTAAGGGGTTGCATCCAAAAAATAAGCAAATATTCGAACTCAGTGCTCTCAAAAACCTAACAAACGACATGTCACACAGTATTTTTCATTTTTTTTCATTTTGATCTTATCAAGGGAGTTGATAGGGGGGTAATTCTATTTTCTTTCTGAAAATCATAAATTTTTCAAATCTTAGCCCTCGCATTGCTCGGATGTATAAAGTTTAAAAAATATATATCAGGAATAGGAGTTGAGGATTTCGCATCCTTTTCAATGCTAAAATATTGATTAAAAAAATGAAGAAATTTCAACTTTTGGATGCATTTTTCTTGAAAAATTTTTGCCCTCGCTTCGATCGGGCTCAGTAAATTTACACAATTCATCTCCAAAATTATGGTATGAACCTTCTTCCCTTGCAGTCCAGTCAATTGAATATTTTTAAATGAAAAAAATTTATATGTATACTTTTTATTTATCATAGAATTGGTGATAATCTCAAATCGAATTTTCAAATTTTTTAAATTTTTTTGAAATCAGAGGAGCACAATAAAGAAATTGTGTTTTTTGGAAATGAAAAAAATGACACAAAAAAAGCACGAATTATGAATAAAAAATGTTAATTTCTGGATTCTTTTTTCTTCAAAAATTTTCGCCCTCACTTCGCTCGGGCTCGATAAATTTACACAATTTATTTTCTAATGAAGGGTCTTCGTGGCAATATCCAAAGGAATTTTCAAAAATTCGTTTTAAAAATTTTATTTTTTAAAAAACTAGGATTCGGCAAATTTCTTATTTTTAAATAATATTGGCCGGCAAATTTTCAATTTTTATCAGGATTTTTGCCCAAATTTGGTCCCTGGTAGGTTATCGTTTCTAGTTTTTCTCAAAATTGATTTTCAAATATATTTTAATTTGATTTTTTTATTTTGTTCAGTGAAATCATTGTTAAAAATCAAAATATTGCAAATATTAAACTCCGCAAAAAATCAAGGATTTTGATACCCATATTGGATCATATCAAACTGTTGTTTTTTGAATAAAAATTGAAATTGAAATTTCTGATGACTAATTTATAAAAAGCCAGACCCGGTTGAAAAAAACAAGTCAGTAAAAAATTGGGGGGGGGGCTTTGACGAAAATTTGGGGCCCTTAATAAGTGTTGCCACACCACTTTTCAAACTCCTGGGCGCGCCTGCGTAAATTCTACCTCTAAAATCTTTAAAAAATCCTGCAAAAGCTTCATTTTTCGATTTTAAAATCTTATGAGATCCCATGCTGGAAAATTGCTTTCTAAGTTCAGAAGATTCCAGTAAAGCACCACCTCTCAATCATTCTCAATGCGCTTGCCTTCAACATAATTTCAAGACATTAAAAAATTACTCCAATTTGACGAACACGGTTTACCAATCCCTTATCAACGATCAACTGCTCAATAATGCAATCGCAATTGCCCATTACTCAACGAAACCCTCGACCCATACCCTGCTACTCGACTTATCAATCGTCCATAATTCCACACCTTAGCACGACGAGGACGCTGTAGCGACATTCGAAACAAATCAAATCAAACCCTCGCACTTATTTCTTCTCCATTGGTGTACCCAGAATAAGCGAGCTCGACACCTACACACCTCCACGATGGCTACTTTGTCACCGTCATCGTATTGCGAAAGTATTTATTAAATACATACGAAGACAATAAATACCCGTACGACGGGACCGAAAGCCACACCACAGCCTCCGTTGCAAGAGTCATCGTTTAACATAATGTTTACATTAAGGTGTGTATTACGTAAAGAGAAAAAAATATTGTCTCGGAAACAATATACATGTATACAGAGCACCCCTGCGCCTCGGTTCTGTAAAATGAAACGAATATAAGAAACATTTAAGTATAGGAGACAAACGACGCGAAAGACAGAAAAACAACGTCTAATTTATGTAGATACCGGCGTCGAGCGAGGCACATATAGAAACTAATTTTACGCGTATTTCCGAAGTGTGTCAAGACCACGAACGCTTTTAAACGGTCTTCGGGTATGCTTCTTTTACCATATGTGTGTAATATTTTCTCTGTGTGTTTTTCCTTATTTCCAAAGTGATTCGGTCGAAGCGGGAGTAATTAACGATAAAACAAATCCGATGTAATGTAATTCTTGCACGTTCGGAACCGGCTCGACGTCGAACCGAACGATGCCGCATCCTGCTGTTTATAAATGACAAAATTTTATAGAAGAAATAAACCGTATGGAAGAAGAACCCGCATATATAACTTTCCAATCATCTGGAGAAAAAATACCCCCGATGTCTTATGTGGTCGCGACACGATCGTGGGAGAACGAGAAAAAAGTTGGGGAAAAGCTTCTCTGTAAAGGTTTATTATCAGTCTCGGCGGGGCGTTGGAGGCGTTTTATGACGAAGCTTCGAAGAAGAAAAGCAACGTAGTGAGTACGTGTAAAGCATCGTATTGTTGTTCAACAATGGCTCACATATAAAGATGAGTCGTACACGTTCGGGCGATCGACCATAGTAAATTACATAGTGCTGAGGGATCTGTAGTTCTGTACGTCTTTGGTGTCGGATCGCACACTTCGCCCAACCTACATTTATCTGCTTGGAAATGCACGTCGAACCGGCGACAATACGAACCTTAATGAAAGATATCATTACCGACGTACAATCGCAAATTACCCCGAAACTTGTTTTCGAATCTGTTACGTAGTTGTGATCTAATCGTGTGAATATCTCGAACCCCTCGAAGTAAGTTGGAAAGTATTGGCAATTGATACCTCCTAAGAGTTTTGGAAGGGTGTTCACTTTGTACAAGAGAACGTGGAAAAGTCAGGGAATTTTGAAAATTTGGAAAAGAAAGGAAATGTCAGAGATTTTTATTTTTGCTGGAATTTTGTAAAAATTCTGTTCTCTATTAATTTCATTATCAATTTTTCAATTTTTTGATAGACATGGCGTTTTGACATGGGTATGTCGTATGTCTCAGGCCTGAGGGTTAAATTTTGAAAAGTGAAAAATATATTTTTCAATTATCAGGCGTCGCACAGTGGTCCAGGAGACCCCTCAAAACGCGTGAAATTATGAAAACAAAATCGTCACCAATCAACTTGGCAATCGCGGTAAATTAAAACCTGAATACCCAGAACCTAAAAACGAGCAATAGAATTTCGTTCCCTCCTCTACTATAATTCTGAGTGAGCGCTGAAATGGGCGACATGTCATTTGGTAGTTTGCTTCAGTTTGTAGTATACTTTCAGTGGCTTCTAGTTGGTGTTTAAGTTGACCTATTTTCAAATGTGAATAGTGAAAAATATTCGTCATAGTATGTACTTTTCGATGCCCTATTCGGTTTTTGGCCATAATGAGCCATAATTTTATGGCAATGGGTTAAAGATGGTCCTTTTTTTACAATGTTATGAGCATAAATTGGACCAAAACTATACAAAGTTCACTCAAGTTCACCGAACTATACAGTTAGAGTGATAGTTTTAGATGCCTTGAATACGACTGTGATATTAGTTTTTGCGAAAACTTGCGACATTAGGATCTATAAAGGAAAACATGGTCAATTTTTCAATAATTTCACCCGTTTTAGCTTCATTTCTCATAATTCTTGTCTATTTATACTCGATTGAACGTAAAATCGTGGGAAGATGTTTCAAAGGGATTTTCGAGGCCGTAGATTACGAATTTGACAATAAAAAACTGATTCGGGGCAATGGGGAGGGGGTGGGGGAGGTGCTGAAATCGAAATTCCACTAAAATATCGTGTAGTATATCGAAATCTAGGTTTTCGAGGTCGTAGATTAAGAATCTGGCAATAAATTTTTTTTTGAATGTCATGTGGAGGGGGTGGGGGGGTGCCCAAATCAAAATTCACCATAATATCGCGTAGCATATCGAAATCTAGGGTTTCGAGGTCGTAGATTACGAATACGACAATTTTTTTTTTGAAAGTAAAAGGGAAGGGGTGACGGTGCTGAAATTGGAGTTGAACTAAAATATCGTGTAGTAGATCGAAATCTAAGGTATTTTTGCGATTTTAGTAATATAAATTAGACCAAAAGTATAAGTGCCACACCTCAGCACGAAAAATGTTATAGGTAAAGTGGTTGAGTCCGTCTGCGTTTGTGTGCATTATAAGCAAAACTGTGCCTTTTTAAACTATTTTTTCCCATTTTTAGTAATTTTTTTACAGCATTGTCATTATTTACAAGCCCTTTTATATTCCCACCATGTAAATAATAACAGTGCTGTAAAAAATTTACTAAAAATGGGAAAAATCGTTGGAAAAGGCACAGTTTTGCTTATAATGCACACGGACGCAGACGGACTCGAAAACTAATTGAAAAATCGTGTTTAGGGCACTCGAAACTACCACTTTACCTATAACATTTTTTGTGCTGAGGCGTGGCACTTATACTTTTGGTCTTATTTATATTACTAAAATCGCAAAAATAACTTAGATTTCGATCTACTACACGATATTTTAGTTCAACTCCAATTTCAGCACCTTCACCCCTTCCCTCTAACTTTCAAAAAAAAATTTTGTCGGATTCGTAATCTATGACCTCGAAACCCTAGATTTCGATATGCTACGCGATATTATGGTGAATTTTGATTTGGGCACCCCCCACCCCCTCCCCATGACCTTCAAAAAAATTTTTATTGTCAGATTCTTGATCTACGACCTCGAAAACCTAGATTTCGATATACTACACGATTTTTAGGGGAATTTCGATTTCAGCACCTCCCCTCCCCCCTCCCCATTGCCCCGAATCAGTTTTTTTTTGTCAGATTCGTAATCTACGACCAAAAAAACTATATCTACACTATTTTTTACCCACTTTTATTACTCTTTTTTGATGATAATGAATTTCGCGCGTTTTAAGGGGTCTCCTGGACCACTGTGCGTCGGACGGCGGTTACTTTAAAGTAACTTGGTTACTTTTCTCAAGCTCGGTTACTTTTGGTTACTTTTTTGGTTAAAAAGTTACTTTAGTTACTTTTTCAGCTCCAAAGTTACTTTTTTCGCTCAACTCGCAAAAAAAATGGCAAAACGAAATCATAAAATTTACATGCAAAATGTCTTTTTTGGACATACAAAATCAAATTTTTCAAATCTTCGCCCTCGCTTCCCTCGGGCATGAACAAAATCACAGTTTAATGAATTATTTGAGGCAATTATACGAAAAAAATGGTTTCCAATGCCTGTTTTAGGCATTGAAAATCCAATTTTTTCGAAGATTCGCCCTCGCTTCGCTCGGGCATGAACAAAATCACAATTCAATAAATTATACATGGCAGTTTTGTACTCTCCAAAGACAGATTTTGACGCCTACTGCTTAGATTTCTTATTATTTTGGAGTTTTGAGGCCAAAATAATTGGCATGGAAGTAAACTTAGAACTTTCCAAAAATTTATGAAAGTTCCATGAAAGTTCTGACTCACCCCATGAGAAATTCCTGGCTACGCCACTGATAAAACTCATTCTTAGATGAAATTTTTTTCTCTCTCTTCGGTAGTAAAATTACAGAGAAAAAAACAAGTTTGAAAAAAAATGGGGAGGAGGGGGTATTAATAATTTTTTAAAGGCGAAAAATTGAAAAATTGTCTACTTTTTCACAAAAAATTGGTTACTTTTTTCAGAAAAAAAGTTACCAAAGTTATTATTTTTTTTCGAAATTTCGGTCCGATGCCTGAATTATTTTTTTCTTTTTTTTAGAACTATTTTTCTTTTTTTACAAAATATATCTACCCTAATTGTTTTATTTTTTTAGGTAATTTATTTATTTATTTTTCAACATTTTTAAAGACTTTTCCTAATTATTTTTTTATTTAATTTGTTTTTTAATACATGCTTTATTTTTTTTTTTGGTGAAAATAAATCTTAGACACTTTTATATTAAGTATATTACAATTGAGAAAAGCAATGCTGCCAATATTAATTTGAAATTCAAACACTAAGTATAGGTACCTTATTTTTCAATTGCCTATTATTATTTTTTTTGAATAAAATGTATTTCAGATATTTTTACATTATGTTGAAATTTACTATGGAAATTTAGAGAGACAGTGTTGCCAGTATTGTAAATTTAAATTTCTTTAAACGGATTTGCACATTTCAGTGAGTAGTTTGTAATCTTCTCCAATCATCTTTCCTAATCAACTTTCAAGAATATGATTTTCACCGCAACTTTCATCATCTCTCCCTTTGACAGATTTGAACTCTTTTTTTTTTATTTGAAATAGGAAATGAGGGTTCCACGAATCGTCTGCCAAACATATTTTTTGGATATAGCCGGGTACCACTAAAAAAAACCTTGAGATGAACATGTTGTATATTTTAAAAATTGAAGGGGCAAATGCTGCTTCTAAAAAAATCACATCAAAAATTTTTTCAACTATGGGAATGGGTAGTACCATCTTTGAAAAATAAACAAATTTTCCCTTTATGCCTTTTTGCCCAGCTTTGAAATTAAAGGGGCAATAAAAAAAAATTGGTCGAAAAAAATTCTAAAAAAAAAACTAATCAAAAGAATGGATAGTGTGTTCAAAACTGAAAAAATTTTGTTCTGTAGACTTTTTGCCTAACATCGAAAATGAAGGGGCTACGGGTTACGCAAAATAAATGGTCTTCGAAAAATTTTCTAATTTTTTCAGTTTTTAATGGACCTTAGCCCCTTTATTTTTGATGTTAGGCAAAAAGTCTACAGAACAAAATTTCTTTAGTTTTTAACGTACTATTGTTAATTTTTTAAGATTTTTTTTGAACAATTTTTTAGTAGCCTAGCCCGTTCAGTTTCAAAGATAGGTAAAAAGTCATAGGGTGAAAATTTGTTCTTCTTTCAAAGTGTTATCCATTTCCATGGTTGAAATGATTTTCTTAGAACAGTGGCGTAGCCAGCAATTTCTCGGTGGGGGGGGGGGGGGCTCGAAATTTCATAATTTTTTGAGGAATTATAATTCCCCCCCCCAATCACAAATTTCTTTTTACTATAAAAACACAAAATTCAAACTTTATAAAGTTTTCATGCGATTTGCATAGCACGTTTAAGGAAAAAAACTGATGCAAATGTAATTTTGGAACAAACAACTTACATAGGTACTAATTATTTTGGTCTTAAACATCAATAAATCAACAAATCCAAGAATTGGCGTCAGAAGCTTTTTTTTTGGAGGGTGCAAAGTGGATATGGAGACTTGGAATATCAAAAGGGAACTATTTTTTATATGTATAGTTGATTCAAATAATTTATATAGTTGTGATTTCTTTCATGCCCGAGCGAAGCGAGGGCGAAACTTGAAAATTTGATTTTTAATGCTCCGAAAAGGCACTTTTTCACGTAAGTTCCTGACGCCAAGGGGGGGGGTCGAGACCCCAACCCCATTTTGAAGAAAGTTTATATTCCTGATCAGAGTAAAATATCATCCAAGGATTACGATTTTCAATTTTCAATCATACTTACTTGATATGAATCTTGATTTTAAAAAAAATTTCCGGAAAAATACTCTTCATTTTCCATTCTGTATTGCTCAAAATCATTGAGAAAATCCAAAAAAATTGACTTCAATAATTCACTCTTTTAAAATATTGACTCACGTCAATAAAACATCATATGTACTTGACAAAATAGAAATGCAGTCGTACAAAAATTATTATTCTTACTTTTATGATTCTGTGAGACAGCTTGAAGATTTATTTGAAATATTTTTCTGGAAACGTACGAATGTCCTTGACCATTATTCCTTGAGAAAGAACTTGGTAGTTTATGCAATTGTTTTTTGACTTCTGTTTTCTTCAATGTCGTTGTTGGCGAAAAATGAAATTCAAGGAAATTTTATAGTCTCATGGTGTTGAACTATAGGTAAATTGAGTAAAGTGATCGAGGAAAAGAGAGATTAGCATTTCAACAATCGCTGAAATGATTAGTTTTGAACTATTTCGAAAGATGAAAGTAGTTTAAGAGTTGTATGAAAATCTCACAACCATTTGGTAAAAATTTAACCCCCCGCTCCCACCATTATTTTTTCGTGGACACCAAGCTTGTCACGTTTCGTCTCCCTGTGGCTTATTCAGTAGTCCAGATCGTTATCCGAGCGTACACCTGCGATAGCTGAGACGTCTCCATTGATAACGAACCACCCGCATGTTATTCGATCCATTAATTACCCTTCGGCCGGGAGCTCTAAGCGAGATTTCCCAAATCCGTCCCTCAACACCCCTAATTTCGTGTTCGGTTCATTGAGACCGAGTACAACGCTGGCGATGGAATTTTTCCATACGTACGATGACGTTTAGAATATTTTAATTCATTTTTAATGGCGTATTTAATTAAAGTATCGTTTAGAGAGATTTACCGGCGAGTGTACGATCACGATGCATTGGTTGGTTTGTCCGCGCGACCAATTGTGTAATAGTTTAGCTCGGAAATTTATGGAACTAGTTTCCAAAGTATAAGAATTTTCGAGACTTTGAAACCGCAGCTGGATATCGAATCGATGATTCTATTAAATAAAATGGGTATTTTTTCGGTTATGAAGTTTATAACAACACGTTGGATATTAATTTTGAGTTATTCGTGTATATGGTACCTAGATATCGGTTCGGTTGACAATAAATAACAACTATTTCACCATCACGCAGAGTAGAAGATTAAAATTGTTGTAATAATGGGATAGCTTGGTATGCTTTTCCCGAGAATTTACAGAGTCATCGCCCAGGCCAAAGAAACCACACGTTTGTTCGTATAATTTCTTAATTTTTAGCCACGAATTCGAATTTTATCTCTTAAATATTTGAAATCGACGATTTTGAGGGAAATGGTTCGATAAAAATTGCAAATTTGAGGGAAATTTTAGTAGGCCAATAGGAATTCGTTTCGGGAATTTTATTCCATTGGTTGCCCGATCTCGAGCTTTTGCTCGGTTGTTGGTTGTTTAAACGTAGGGAGAAATGTGAGCCTGAGTTACACGGTTATGAAGTTTATATACTTACGAAACGACATTAACCGAAAGCTGTTGGCAAACAAACGTTAAATCTGGAAAAGCTTTTTACTCCGTTGGCTGATGCTATATGTACTCTCGTGTACTCGACTACCTACTCCTACTCGTACAATGAGTATTATCCGTTGTTCTCTGTGTATCTAGATGGAGTTGCCTTTTACAACAATACGAAATACGAAAACCGTATCTCGGTCTTCGTCACGCTATATTTCAGACAGCCGTAGCTCGAGGCTTCAATTACATAACGAAATGCTACTGGTTGATGGGTCTATGGATAGTTTTCCTTCTTTTTTTTCTGTTTCTTCCTTTTTTTCCAATGCCTTCGGGGTAATTTTTAGGCTGGCGTTGCAATTTTTTTGATGCGGTTGGATTTTTCCGGTGTAATTTCGAGTAGTTGCGTGGTACGAGGATGGGTAGAGGTGGGGTTGAGGTTTCCAGAGCTATAGGGTTGAGTGAATTGAGTGGAGTGTGTCGAGTTGGCTCTTTTTTGCGTGGGAATTTTTTTTCAGAGGTGTAGGTTTAGAATTGGTGTTTCGTTATTTATCGTTTTTTGAAAATCTTTTCAATTAAAATTATGGATTTTTTGCGGGAAAAATGCTAAATTTTACGAAAAGGGTGTGGAAAGATGATCTGAAAATTGGATTTGGCTGAAATTGCTACTGGGAAATTCATGTTCTCGCGTTCGAGAAATGGAGAAGAGGGATGAGATGAAATTTAAAAAGACTAGTTTATCTATCGATTGGATGGATAATTTTTGGAAAAATTAATTTTACGAGTGAAAAATGATGGAAAATATCAAATTTCCAAGTATTGATTCAATTTTTTTTATTGTAATTTTTTTCATAATACAGGTAAATAACTGTGGTTTCAGGGTTCGTACTGGTACAAAACAGCGAAAACACCGAGAAGTTTCGTAAAAAAATTTCTAATAGCTCGAAATTTTTATAGGATTTTTATAAATTTTTCGATTTTTTTTTGGTGATTATTAATTTTAATTCTTTTTGATGTTGAAAAAGTAGCTTGAAAAAATCGCGAAAAAGCACGAATTTGCAATTTTTTGATCTCAATACGAACCCTTAATTTGGACAAAAAGCATTTTTTCTTTCAAATTCCTCGTAACTCAATAGTTCTCTCTCAATTATAAATCCGTGAAAATTATCGAAAATCACGGAGAAACAGTAAGAATTGCAGCACAGGAGAAAATCAGTGAACATTTTTTTTACTGAAAACAAATCAGTGGAAAAAATTACGAAAATCAGTGAAAATCGTTGAAAAATTAGCAAAATTCGCTGAAAATCATTGAATTTCGCTGATTTTTTCTGTACTGCAATTCTGACTATTTATCAGTGACTTTTCACTGATTCAGAATGAGAGAGTACAATGTACATATTTAAATTTTTTTGATATTGTATCTGAAAAATAGCAGATCGAATCAATATTCCTAAACTGAAACAAAGGAAATAAGTATGTAGATGTAAAAATTAACCACGAAATCTCAATTAAAATATTTAATTGGCAATTTTTTTAATTCTATGAAAATTTTTCAATTCATGTGGTTTGCAGGTTTTTTTTTGATAATTTGTCACAACTTTCATTGATTTTTACGAGTTTTGAACATGTAGGACCCAGCTATCTGACAGAATGAGAGGTTGAAAAGTTTGGTGCACAAAAATTACATAGAAAATTGATTTTTCTTGCAAAATCGAGATGAACAAGGTCGAGAAAGTCAAAAAAATTGAGAAGAAGTAGCAATTTTCAAATTAGTTTGAGAAATACTTTTCTAAAAATTTGATAATTTCGATAAAAAAATTTGTAAAAAGTCGAGAAACGTGTAGAAACGAAAAATACAGAAGTTGAAAATTCGTTTCAAATTCAGTAAAAAATGGTAAAAAATTTCAAGAATTTAGATTTTTCAATTCGAAACAATAAAATTGGAAAATAATCCCCAAGAATCTGGGAAACTTTTTAAAAAATAAAAAAAGGGAAATTTGAAAAATCTTACTTTTTTTTGTTAAATTTGTGTTGATATAGGAGGGGGGGGGGGGGGCTTTGGAGCCCTGGAAAAATGTGTGTTACATTAGAACGAATGGAAGAAATGGCTTATAGCTTGACAGAGGGCGGGAACGGAAAAGGTCGAAAGATTTTCAACTCGTATAGAATTTTTTTGATTCAAATTTAAAATTTATCATTTTGAAAAAAGATTATCACTTTCGCGAATTCTTTAATTGAAATCTATTTTTTTCTACAAAATATGCAATTGAGCAACTGAGGTGATCTGCAAGTTTCAGTCCACCCCATTTCTGTTTAATCCGAGCGATGATCATTTTTTGAACGATTTCACTCAGAATTGAATAAAATGGGAAAAATTGCATTTCGAGTCAAAAAAATTGTAAAAAATTCAATTTCAATCTGAAAATTTCAATGATTTTGATTTTTAGTGAACGAAGTTCGGGGTATCCCAGCTCGTGCGTCAATAACTCGACGTTGAAAATTTTTCAATATTTGAACGTATGTAGTTTGATACGAATACTTGTGTCAGGTGTACTTAAGCATATATTCAAAATTCCGTGTAAAATTTAAAAACAGCTGTCATATCTGCGAACTTCTTGCAAGAGGTATCCATAATATCTTGATAAATCAATAAAATAAATTAAACGTACGTAGACTAGGTACCTACTGTATATGCAATACAAATACTCGCATGTGTTTCATGAATCACACTACAAAACATTATGGCGAATGGTCGATGATATCATTCGACAAATTTTTCGTTAAATTTGACTTTTTAAATCACTTGACGTTTTTGCTGAAGGATCTATATTGTGCAAAATGTTCGCGAATTCGATCGTATCCTTGCTGGTGATATGTTTTACTCGGATCAGGGCATCTATCGATGTACACCTACTTAAAATTTTTTCAAAAATAAGTAGGTAAATACCTAACATAAATATTTTCTGATGCAAAAAATTCAAAATTTTTGAGATAATCAACTTATTAAAATCCGATGTTTATCATCCCATGTTCGATTCTAGGAGTTAAATTTATTCAAAACTTCAAAATTGTGAAATTTCAAAAGAAAAATCATTTTTGTTCAAAAATATGTTTTTCAACACCCTAAAAGTCAGTTTCTTCAAAGAATCAAAAAAGGCTCTTGATGGTAAGTGTAAATTAGAAATAACTCGTACAATTTTTAATTTTTTTCCAGTTTCTTTTTTATTCATCAACTACCCTCCTATTGAATTTTCTGGTCAAATAAATTCAAAAACAAGTTTGAAAGGTCAAGCATACCCTTTCAAGGATGTGTAACTTGAAATTTTATAATTCTTGGAGATCAGAATTCTATATCAAAAATGTAAAGTACCTAAATTCAGTCAAGGCTGGATCGAACGGAAGGAGAGAGGAAGCTATTTCTTACCCCTCCCTATATAATCACAAGATTGCATTTGATTTTTGTTGAAAAAATTGGACGAGTCGAAAATTTGGGAAATGTGATTTTAAAAGTTTGAGGCAAAAAATGGATGGAAAATTTTTCATAGGTACATACCTATTCTATGTCGAAAAAATAAAAAATTTATTCGAAAATTTCCATATTCTACTCAAAAAAATTCAATTTTTGATCCTTTCAATGTTCTTCTCAAAAATAAAAATATATCATTTAATTCGAAAATTTCCATTCATTCTACTCAAAAATAAAAAAATATCGTTTAATTCGAAAATTCCCATTCATTCTACTCAAAAATTACAATTTTTGGCAATTTTGGCCCTTCCAATATAGTTTTCAAAAATATATCAACAATGTAATCCAGCTTCCTTTTCCAACCCCTTCTATATTTCATTCAACGAGAAATTTTCCAATATCGTGGGAAGAGAATGAAAAAAAAAAACGAAAACAAATTCCAAATGAATCAACGCTTGTCGTCGAATTTCCACTTGGAAGAATTCAAAACGTATCTTCGTCGAGACTTTCGAACGTCGACGAAACCCCGGCGTATTTTTAATTGAATCACGACTCATTTTAAACGCATACATTGTACCAATGGGTATACTAAATTCGTAATAAAACCATCTAATAGGCAGGCCTTGTTGGTGGGCCGAATGCGATTATCGAGATATGACGAAATTCGAGCGTAATATAATAACGATTAAGTAGACAAAAATTACTCAATTTGAATGTTAATTCGAGTAATTCAAAAACGGATCTCGGCCTTAGCAATAAAATATTTAAAACACGCGGTCACCTTTCTCGCGTCGAGATCGAAACATGTAACTATATTTCCAAATATTTATGAAAAAAAAATCATTCGACCAAACTGGTTTATTTGGTAAGATGCGAAGAACGAAACCGAACCGGGAAAAAAAAGCCTATCGAATAATTCTTCGACAAAGAAATTAACGTAGGTAAGGAGAGGAAAAAAAGAAGTAAACGTCTATTTTTTATTCATTCGTTACTTATAACCGATTAGAGAAAAGTTAATTACAACCAGATCCTCGTACACAGCTTCGTGACCGTTTACCGAAAACAAAGACGCTCTGAATGGAATAATTTAGACATTACAAAAAACAGACCGGGTCGGGCCCAGTTGGCACGAGATTCTCGGCCGAATTTCATCGTTTGTTTTAGCCTGCTCCGGTCCCTAGATCAATGCGTGTCACTCGTCTATACCCACCGAGCTGTGATTTACTGGCTCGTGTGTCGAGGAAAATACCGACGTGGCCCATCCCTAAGCCATCGAGCAAAAAAAAAGAAGAGAAAAATGTTATATGGCTAAACATAGTATAGAAAACAACGAGAATAACACGATATCTAATCAAGAGTATTCCGAAACGAAACACACGATGAAGATATAAACACAACGCAGGCCAGAGCCGGTAGAAGGCCGAGTACATAGAGAAAAAGTAAAAATGGTAAAATATACCGGCATGGTAGACGAAACACGTCAGAAAAACCAGTGATAAATGGCTTGTTTAATCTCACTACGGAGTAGAAAAGGTATCCAAGGAGCGGAGGCGGAGGAAAGGGATGTGTTTTGAAATTACCTTCGTATATGTCCAGCAACGATGTCGGTTGTTAGCCGGTCGTCCGGTCAATTTTCATCGTTACCCTGGTGCTTTTTTTTGGGGGCCTTGTAGCGATA